>JABSTQ010010367.1:210000-810000 GCA_013358835.2 Ixodes persulcatus | reverse complement strand
GTAACACCGGAAGCAACTTGGCCCTCCGTTTAGATATAACAGAGGAGGAGCTCGCGGAAGAAGCAGGAGATTGTTTCTTCCCGCAACAATCCAAACCTCCCACGGCCGAAGTATACACCCGGCAACCCATCCTACACGAACACCCAGCGGACGCCCCCTTCACGCTCGCGGAGCTACTAGACGCCCTCACCGCAGCACGAGCGAAGACGGCACCTGGCCCAGACCTTGTTACGATTACTTCGCTCCGGAATCTTCCATTAGACACCATGAAGGAACTTCTAAAAATATACAACGCTATCTGGATGGAGGGAGAGCTACCTGCCGACTGGAAGAGATCTACAGTGATTCCTATACCCAAGCCCAGCAAAACACCCCACACGGTGGCCAACCTACGTCCGATTTCTCTGACATCCAACCTTTGCAAAGTCATGGAGCGCATGGTCACCGCCCGCCTGTCATGGATCCTCGAGTCAACGGGGGCCTTCCATCCCATGCAAACGGGTTTTAGACCACACCTCTCAACACAGGACAGTTTGCTCATGATTCACCATTACCTCTATGAGCGCCGGCTTTTCAAAAGCCAGCCCCGTACGCTCGTGGCCATTGACCTACGAAAGGCGTTTGACTCGATTCCGCATAGCACCATCGTGTCTGCCGCCAAGAAGAGAGGTGTTCAAGGCCGCTTGTTGAACTTCATCAAGACGTTTCTACAAGACCGTACATTCCAGGTCTCCATCGGTCAAACTAAAGGCCAGTGGAGAACAAATAACATCGGAGTCCCACAGGGGGCGGTCTTGTCCCCGCTTCTGTTCAATCTCACTATGGTGGACCTCGCTCT
Organism: Ixodes persulcatus; assembly: GCA_013358835.2. Classification (NCBI taxonomy): domain Eukaryota; kingdom Metazoa; phylum Arthropoda; class Arachnida; order Ixodida; family Ixodidae; genus Ixodes; species Ixodes persulcatus. The sequence continues at coordinate 809,162 of JABSTQ010010367.1, read as the reverse complement.
CGCCCTTGAAGCCGTCCCGGAAGTTCGTTTTACAATCTATGCGGACGATGTTACATTGTGGACGACTGCAGGTGGGGCGAAGAGCCAGCAGAACAACATGCAAAGGGCGCTAAACATTGTCACAACCTTCGCCCTTAAGTCAGGCCTTGAACTATCGAAGGAGAAGACAACATATATGGTCATCCACTGCCGACGCCGAAGCGCCCGGACAGACATCGAACTGCGGCTGGATGGAATTGCCATAACCCCAACCAACTCCGTTAAAATTCTAGGGGTCACATTTGAAGCCAAGGGCGGCGCCGTTACCTGGCTCCGACAAGTAAAGTCGCAATGGAAGGACGGCATAGAGCTACTGAAGGCTATCTCGAGCAAAGCCTGGGGGGCACAGGAAGACCTCCTCCGACGACTCGTTCGCACCATCCTTACATCTAAGGTTGTGTATGGACTGAATTACCTCCGTCTTACAAAGAACCAAGAAATGGCACTTGTAACCATGATGCGAGCGGCCATGCGGGTCGTCACAGGGCTGCCCCGCTTCACACCGGTTGACCAACTCGAGCGTATCGCGCAAATGAACACCATCAGGGAGATTTCCGATGAGATGCGGATCAGCCAGGCTCGTCGACTGTCTCGCACTCCTCACGGTCGAATTATTCTTACATCGAGTGGACGCCCCCACCTTATCGAAGGCCCACTAATACCTACTCCGACACCACCCTGGGATGCGGAAGTAGTCACACCTGTCAAGTCCCTCCCCAGTCATCAAGGACTTGAGAACCCCGGACGACGAGCCACGCAAGCAGCCATTCACCGCAGTGAAATCAGCAAGCTTGCCGCTTATGTAGAAGTCTTCTACACCGACGCGGCGAGAGACGATAGCGGTCGCACTGCGATTGCATGGCACTCTCCTACTCGCAACGAGACGAGCCATCAACTCGCATCACACACAAAGAGCACTTGCACGGCGGAACACTTTGCTATTATGTTCGCCGTTGAGACTGCCACGACCACTTTAAGACCAGAAATAAGAGAAACACGTATATACACCGACTCTCAAGAAGCGGTGCGCGCACTTCGGCGCTCGAGTACATGCAACGCTACAGTTGCGCAAATCCGAGAACTTGTTCGCCAGGCCGGGGCCCGACAGACGATCATCATCGCGTGGATACCAGGCCACGCAGACATCCCGGGGAACGAGAGGGCGGACGGGGCCGCGAGGGCACTGCTACAGGCAAGTATTCAGCCCTCACAAGGCCCGGTCCCCTCGCCCGTTCAACGGGATGTTCCACCCGACGAAGACTATGACCCATCTGAGTCGAAGAAGGAGGAAAAGAGAGCCCGAAAAGAACGTCTCTCGGCGCTCCTACCTTCCAACCCCCACCCAATCCCACGAAGACTTCCACGATGGGAGCAAGTGGCCTTGCACAGGCTACAAAGTCGCAGCATGGTGACCCCCGTTTGGCGTGCCAGGTTCCACAGACCAACGGATCAGCAGGACACGGGCCCTGACCCGAATTATATTCACTGTGGCGTCCTCGCGACTTGCCATCACCTGGTATGGTCCTGTCCGGGGACATCTCCTGAACGGGTGGCGGCGATCAACAGTCTACCGCCGCCCCTCCGACCGACGACCCTACGGGAATGGACCCACCCGAGGACGTCAGCACCAGCTGAGCAAACACTAGTATTTTCATCAATCATCTCCTACCTCCGGTCCTCCGGGACTGGACGGTACATCTAACCCATCGTCATCGCTAAACCCTCCTTTCCCCTCCCCCATGCCACATGAGGCCGAATAGGCCAGGGTATGGTTCACATAATAAACGTTTCAATCAATCAATGGCCACGAACGCGAATTCGAATACTTGTTGACGAATTTATTGTTGACGAGCGCATACGTCCGAGTGACGCAGTTCTCGTGTCCAATGCGTGAGCTGGGCTCGGCTGACGTCAGGTTGGCACCGCTGACGCGCTTTAGGAAGCGCGGATGTATCATAGTGCAAAGGCGGAGAGCTAACGAAGGAAAGAAGGTACAAAATAGTCCGCTCAATTTTCAAATGTTCGCACCGAAAAGCTGTCTTTTGACTTTCTACCCTTTTTCTTTTGGCCAACTAAACGATATGCGATTAGTAAAGTCCCAATTTAAAATCATTTGTCCCAGCCCAAAATTCGTTTCATGGCCCCTTTAAGTGTGCCCGTGTAACAGGGGTATTAGCGCACAATACTTGCCGACAACATTCTGCGGCTATGCAGTCAAAGCTATGGGCGAACGTGCGCTTGAGCATCTTGAGCATCTATCGAAGCAGTGCACGCGCGCTCTTCACGTGTTATGGAATAGCTGTCCGAAAGTATACTGCGGTATCTGTGGTGCCGCGAAACAGCAGTTAAGCTGAGTTAACCGCGGTTAAGTGTGCCCGTGTAACAGGGGTATAACAGGGGTATAAACTGAAACTAAGTTTGCTTTGTTTACATTCGAACGTGAAACCATTTGCGCTCTCTGAAACAGTGCACAGTAAAATCGGGGCAGACATGGGCGCCGAGAAGTAACCAGATTGGGCACGTAGCGTTTCTATGAATACCATGTGCATTGATAAGAGCTTTGGCAATGAATTGGCTGCGTACGGGCTCGGCGCCGGCACATGTCCTGCACGTACAGGTTGCCGCCTCAATCGGCTTTGCGCACATGCAAGATCGCTCCAAGTAGCGCAGTATGTGAGAAAAAAATATTAAAGTGAATTGACTGCATAAAATGCGCAAAGCAGGTCCCCAGATAAATAGCGATCTGATTCGGAGCGCCACATTATGGTCAACACCGAAACTATTTTCGCGAGTCTAAATGTCATCGTTGTTGCACGTGAAGCGGTACGTGTGAACGAGCACATTTCGCGAAACTTGAGTGTCGCGAAACTGTTGCGCGCCTAAAAGATGCATCGTGTGAACAGACCTTAAGGTGACACAAAGTATAAGTCTGCATTTGTTTTGTTTTTAGCGGTATTGGGGGAATGGATTGCTTTACTATTTGAGTTGGCTTATTGTTTTTATGTTATGAAGAGACAAACGATGACTGAAAGGAAAGGTGAAGAATGACAGTGAATAACAATGTTGCAATGGTGACATTGCAGCTTTCTTTTTCATGTAGATAGAATAGAATAACCTGCTTGAGTCTTCGTCCTAGCTTCCACTTGCAATGGGGGATCACGTGCCATTTTTAGGGCTTTTTGTTCCAGCCCATCCGCAGAGGCTGCGCGGCTGGCCCTCTGCAGAGACCAGCCGCGCAGCCTCTGCAGACATCAGCCGGCCGGGTTCTGGGGAGCGGTAGGTGTGCGCTGCTGCGGCGGTGCGTGGCGGCACCGCTCTGTGGGGTGGAGTTCTTTAGAATTATCCGGTGCGCTGCCCGTGTCGCAGCCATTTTGAGAGCCGTTCTGCAAAGGGAATTTCTTTGGCGTTTTTTGCGGTTACAAACAACGCCGTCTCCACTCCATGGGAATGTTTATGCTTTCGCATGAAAAAAGAAACACTTTCCAATCTCTATTTTCTTAATTTAAGAAGTTTTGTTTCAGTGATTAAAATGCTAATAAAATATTCAAATATTATTTTCAGACTTCATCTCTGAGGGTATACTGTAAACGACTTATTTTTCGAGGGTTCAATATTTCGTGATTGAGGTAAAAGCTGAAGTTTTGGAATAATTCGGGGGTTCTAATTTTGCGCGACTCGGTGGGATCTCAATATAGATTACAATGTGTTTATATTTTACCGGAATTGTTCGCGGGACGTATTTTTCGCGAATGGTAGGGGATTCGTGAAAATTAGCTCCTCGCGAAAATTAAGTCGTTTACAGTATATACTTCACTTCACTTCACTTTATTACCTTAATTCGGGCCAAAGGAGAATAAAGACAGGCTTTTCATCTCTACAAGTGAAAGCTACATGCTTGTTAGACCAATTAATCGCTTACCTTTTACACCAGACACCACTGTATAGATGAAAAACTTGTCTTTATTCTCCTTTCGCCCGAAGCCCATGCATTGCACTGCCATCTTAACCGCGAATGGAGATCTTTGACGTCATTTTTGTTGCGTGTGCTCGCGCACACCGGCGGCTGCTGGCTCGTGAAAAGAACGTGCGCCACTTATTATGGACACTAAATTCTATGGTTCAGTATCCCTTTAAAGGGGCTATGCAACAATTTTTTTACTTTGCGCAAATACCGCTTAGAACGGATCCCTGACGTTAATGACCTATGAAACACGCCTTCGTTTTTCACCCGACGCATTAGAAGTCCCAGAAAAAAATTAAAAAACAACGAGCAGCGTTCACGCCCTCAACTCACAGCCAGAACAAGCGGCCACGTGATCTGGAGCCGATTATATGCCGCCAATGTTGATCATAGCCACGCGCTGGGGTTGGCAAAGCACAGGACACGCGCTGAGTTCCAGACATTGTTATGGCTCGGCTATTGTCATCGTTGCAGCGATTGGACACGGGCCACTACTCGAATGCTTCTCGAGCTATCAATTATCACGAGCCTAAATCGAGTGCCCACGCAATGCTCGGGTCCAATCTATGAACCGCATTCAAATATCGTCATACGGGTGTACTGCGATCCCCGCGTTACGTCATCGAATTTTGCAAGGGAGAGATTGAATGAAAATGATCGCTTTTGTCCTTGAAATTACACCGTAACAAAGGAGTTTCTTGGCCAGTGGCATTGCATGCGAGTATCCTTGAGTCCCACTAGTGCCAGTAAGCTCGTGTAAAGTGAAAAACATTCCAATAGGAAGTATTCACTGGCGGCCATAGCTGTGTGCACGACTGCTGAGTGCGTGCTGAAGGCGAGCTTCCACAGTTCTTTTGTAACGTGTATTCCGCACCCTCAAGATTGCCGGTCTTAGCAGCCTATTAATGTGGGCTCGTTCAGAGCATGCGCTCTAGACATCACCCACAAATATGGCGCCCAGTGAATACTCCTTATTGAATATCGTTGCACAGCTCCTTTAAGACCCCCCATCAGGGGGTATTACATAAGGGGTGGGTACACATGGATTAGTTCTTGGGTGCCATAAATATTCAGAGAGAGATATGAGTTGCCACATTGTCCATGAAGGTTGATGGGCAGGTGACGGCAGCGATGTTGTGGGAAAGGCCGTTCCAGTCTGAGGCTGCTCGGGGAAAAAATGAGGAAAAAAATGTGACAGTACGGGCGCGTGGGCGTGCCACTTGGAGCGGATGACCAGTGCGTTGAGAAATGCGTGCCGGCGGTATGATGTAAGGCATGGAACCAAGCGGAGAATAATAGAACTTGTGAAACAAAGAAAGGGCAGTGATGCAACGACGGGGTAGAGAGGCTAGGCAAGCCTGATTCTGCTTTCAGGGGAGATATGCTGACGTGATATGAATACGAGGAATGAATGAATCTAGTAGCGCGATTTTGAACTGCTTCAAGTGCGTTTATAAGATATACTTGGTGCGGGCTCCAGATTGCTGACGCATATTACAGCTTTGACCTGATAAGTGATTTGTAGGCGAGTAATTTCACATGTTGGGGGGCGTGACGGAGGTTACGTTTTGTTTGCAGATGAGATACATTAGTAACATGCGTGCACCAGGATAGATCGTTGCACAGAGTGACACCGAGGTATTTATATGACACTACGATTTCTACGGGTATGTTAGCGATAGCGTAAGGGAAGAAAAGGGAATTACGGCGGCGATGAAAGGACACGAGTTTGCATTTATCAATGTTTAGCTTCATAAGCAAATCGTCACACCATTCTTGTACGTGGTTAAGATCATCTTGGAGAGATTGTTGGTCAGAAACGTTATTCACAGAGCGATAGATAACACAATCGTCAGCAAACATACGGATATAACAAGACACATGAAGCGGTAAGTCGTTAATGTATATTAGGAACGAGAGGGGACCAAGGACGGATCCTTGGGCGACGCCTGATGTAACTGGAAGTGAATGAGAGGACTGGTTGTTAACAAGAACAGACTAAGAGCGATTGTTCAGGAATTCTTTAATCCAATATAAGATATCCTAGTTTAAATTTAACTGAGAAAGTTTTAGAAGCAAACGTTTATGCGGTACTTTATCGAATGCTTTTGCGAAGTCCAGAAAAATGACATCAGTCTGTAGATTAGAATCAAGATTAACATGCAGATCATGAAGGAAAATAGCCAGCTGGGTTTCGCAAGAAAAGCCTTCGCGAAACCCGTGTTGCGATGGGTGAAAAAAATTAATAGAGTCTAGGAAATGCATTACTTGGGAGTAGATGTCGTGTTCCATGATTTTGCAAGGCACGCTCGTTAAAGAGACAGGACGGTAATTTGGGGGAGAATCTTTGTTACCTGATTTGTAGATTGGAACGACCTTTCCCTTTTTCCAGTCTTCTGGTATGATGCCTGTGGTGAGGGACTGAGTGAACAGTAAGCACAAATACGCTGCGCTTGCATACTTAGTATTTTTTAGGAATTTAGAGGTGATTTCATCTATGCCGGCTGACGATGACAGTTTGATATTTTCGATTACAGAAGAAATGCCATCTGCGAAAAAAGTGACGGGGGGCATTGCTGTCACTATGTTAGTAACAAACATGGGAAATGACGTGTACGGTTCTTCGGTGAAAACTGATGAAAAAGCAGTGTTAAACATGTTCGCGCACTCCGGATCATTAGCAACTTCACCCGATTCTTTTCTAAGGGAAACAGTGTGCGTCTGCTGGGGGATTACAATTTGCCAGAACTTCCTGGGGTTGTTGAGTAGAATATTAGGTAGGTCGGTGTAAAGGAAAGAGCGCTTAGCGCATCGGATAGCGGACAGATACGCGTCTTCAGCTGCATAGTATTTGTCCCACGCACAAGGGGTTGTCCTTTGCTTGGCTGCACGGAATAGTCATTTTTTTCTTATTTTCTAGTCTTTTCAGAGTTTTGGTGAACCATGGTTTTTGGCAATTGGCGCGAAAACTGACTTTCGGAATGAATTTATTTACCAGTTCTTCTATCTTACTTTTGAAAATCAACCAATTTTCGTTTATGGATCGGTCATGAAAAGATGACTCAAAAGATCTGAAAGACGTGGTCAATTCATTATTTATGGCGTCGTAATTTCCTTTATCATAGAGACGGATCGTTTTCTTGTATGTTTGGCGTGCTATCGGAAGAAACTCGAAAACAGCATGAATAACTCTGTGGTCACTGATTTCGCGGAGGAAAGTAATGGATAATAAGCTGTCCGGTTGACTTGTTAGTATTAGGTCTAGAACGTTTGCAGATTCGTTTGATATGCGTGTTGGTTCTGATACCAATTAAGTGAGATTGAAGTTGAGACATACTTCCATGAATTCCCTCGTTTCTGAGTTACCCACAGTTAGATTTGACGAGCTAGTCCAATCAGCGTTTGGGTAGTTAAAGTCTCCAAAAGGAGGATATGTGCGTTGGGGTGTTCTGCGGTAAGTTGACTTAGGATGTTATTGAGCTTAAGGGGAAAGTCGGGACTGTTATGCGGGGGTCTATAGCACACGCCGAGTAGAACAGTTTGAGGAGCTACTTGGCAGATAAGCCATAATATTTCTAGGTCAGACATAATGTTGAGAACAGAACATGACAGATGTTGGCTAACGGCAATAAGGACGCCTCCCCCTCGAGTGCCCTTACGATCGTTACGAAAGAGGTTGAAATTCGGCAGATCGGCCAACACCTCAGAGTCTGCAACGTCATTAGTCAGCCATGTTTCATTTAATATCAGTAGATTGCTGGCAGATGACGACACAAGATTGGACACGAGTTCGCGCTTCTGAAGGAAACTACGTATGTTAGTAAAGATTGCAGAAAAAGAAAGATTTGTTCGGGCAGTAGTCTGAGGGTGTTTTTTTACTCGCTGATAGCGGGGTGATCGCTATGCTATTTCTTTTACAGTTTCTGTTGCCTCATCAAAAACATAGCGTTTAGAACCGATGAACAGGGTTTTGTAGCGGAGAGAAAACGCGACAGATTTGGCTTTAGCAAAAGCAACAAGGTGCCTCCGAGCGTTACGAACAGGACGAGAGAAGTCTTCGCCAATGCTGTAATTTGTGCCCTTCAACTTTGGGCCATTTGAAAGGATGAACTCTTTGGTTTTGAAAAAGGCGAACTTTACAATTATTGGGCGGCACTGGTAGCTGTATAACGCCCGAGGCGATGTGTACGTTCTATTTCTTTAGGGTCCAAGGTGACGTTGAAGAGATCAAAACAGTGGCGAATGACTCTCTGTTCCGACTGGGCAAACGTTTCTGAGGCAGTGGGATCAGGAAGACCATACAAAATCAAGTTGTTTCGGCGGGAGCGATTCTCGGCATCGTCCAGACGGGCCTCCAGGTCACAGACCTGGCGAGCCGTCTGGGCGGTGTCGGCTCGGGTTGTCTCTAGTTCAGTTCGCACAGTTGCAAGGCTTTGGTAATGACCTTCTAGTTCGGCCATTAGCTTGCTGAGTTCAGACATTGTTTTGTCGGTTGTTTGCAGTTGGAATTTGAGGCCTTGTACCTCAGCAAGTATTTGAGACTGACCGGCAGACAGTTTTTGCAGTTCAACAAGCACGGCATCGTCAGGCCCTGGGTTTGTCTCTACGTCGCCTGACAGCAGCAGTAAAAAACGGACAACATGAACGCATTCAGCACAGACGGCAAGGCAACACTGCGGGCTCGGCAGCTGTACCAAAAAGTAGTTGCTAGATTTCTTAGCAAAAAGACCATACGGTTTACCAACCTGCATGGCGAAGACAAGCGGATTAGTGGACTGTGTTGTAGCACAAGCCACCGAGCCCACAGAGCGCCGGCGGTGGTCGTCGCTGCTTTATAGGTGCGGCGTCTAGACGTGTCGGTGTCGATTGGGTCTTCCATGCTTGGTCGAGGATCCAGTGCTCCAGTGGCGGCGCAGCCAGATGTGATGACTCACTGATGGACGGCAGATAGAAGCCATTCACGCTGTGCCTATGCGAGAGGAGTGCACATCCCGGACTGTCGTCCGAGAGAGCAGTCAGCAGTGTAGGGAACAGCACGTGGGTGATGAACGAAGCAAAAACCTGCATGGCGAAGACAAGCGGATTAGTGGACTGTGTTGTAGCACAGCCACCGAGCCCACAGAGCGCCGGCGGTGGTCGTCGCTGCTTTGTAGGTGCGGCGTCTAGACGTGTCGGTGTCGATTGTGCCTTTCCATGCTTGGTCGAGGATCCAGTGCTCCAGTGGCGGCGCTGCCAGATGTGATGACTCACTGATGGACGGCAGATAGAAGCCATTCACGCTGTGCCTATGCGAGAGGAGTGCACATCCCGGACTGTCGTCCGAGAGAGCAGTCAGCAGTGTAGGGAACAGCACGTGGGTGATGAACGAAGCAAAAACCTGCATGGCGAAGACAAGCGGATTAGTGGACTGTGTTGTAGCACAGCCACCGAGCCCACAGAGCGCCGGCGGTGGTCGTCGCTGCTTTATAGGTGCGGCGTCTAGACGTGTCGGTGTCGATTGTGCTTTCCATGCTTAGTCGAGGATCCAGTGCTATAGTGGCGGCGCAGCCAGATGTGATGACTCACTGATGGACGGCAGATAGAAGCCATTCACGCTGTGCCCATGCGAGAGGAGTACACTTCCCGGACTATCGTCCGAGAGAGCAGTCAGCAGTGTAGGGAACAGCACGTGGGTGATGAACGAAGCAAAAACCTGCATGGCGAAGACAAGCGGATTAGTGGACTGTGTTGTAGCACAGCCACCGAGCCCACAGAGCGCCGGCGGTGGTCGTCGCTGCTTTATAGGTGCGGCGTCTAGACGTGTCGGTGTCGATTGTGCCTTCCATGCTTGGTCGAGGATACAGTGCTCCAGTGGCGGCGCAGCCAGATGGGATGACTCACTGATGGACGGCAGAGAGAAGCCATTCACGCTGTGCCCATGCGAGAGGAGTACACATCCCGGACTGTCGTCTGAGAGAGCAGTCAGCAGTGCAGGGAACAGCACGTGGGTGATGAACGAAGCAAAAACCTGCATGGCGAAGACAAGCGGATTAGTGGACTGTGTTCTAGCACAGCCACCAAGCCCAGTCTTTGCAGCAGGGCTGCCAAAGGAATTACCCTTTTTTAATTTTGACAACCTCAGCTGAATTTGAACTCTTTCAGCTCTGTCTATTGGCTGACAAGTTTACATTCTTGAAGCCGCCAAGAGAGTTATTCAGGGAAAGAGGGTAGCACTGTGTTCCCAATAACGAAAGAGCACGTTATGTAGTGTGCTGAAAGGAATACTGAACCCAAATCTGAATTTCAGCTAAGAAGACAGTGGGAGCGCTCAATTAGAAGCTACAAACCCTAAGACACCACTTTTTAACAATATTGATCGATATTTTGAAAGGATGGCTGTATTTTAGAAAAAAAAATGCAATTAAGCGAAGCTGACATCACGTTACCGGGCTCCTCGGCCTTGTCCTCCGTCCCCAGGCAAGCTTCAGAGGAGCTCTGTGGCGTGACGTCAGACAGCCTGCCAGCCTCGCTCAATTGCATCTTTCTTTTCTAAAAAAACAGCCATTCGTTCGGGATATTGTTGTAAAAGTGATGTCTTGGGGTGTGCAGCTTCCCAGTGAACGGTCCTACGGCGTTTTTGGGAAATAAAATTTCGGTTCAGTATCCCTTCCCTTTCAGGGCCTCTCCAACGATTTTTTGATTGGTCTGAAACTTGCGACGAGGCTTCCCTTGGACAAAATGGTAACACGAAGAAACCATCTTTTTTTCCCCGCAAACTTCACATTGTTTCAAAAGTTACGAGCGAAATAAAACGACAAATTCAAGCAAAAATAAGGATTTCTCTATACATAATACGGCCCCTCCAAAGGTGGGACGGTTTTGCCACACCTCGGGGGGCGCGTCAACTAGGTGCTGATCTCGTTGTTTCCAGTTTTCAAACTCTATTTGTTTACTTTATTGCTCTCAAATCTTGACGCAAGAAAAGCAGATGCTCAAAAAATAGTCAAATATGACCATAATTAGGTTCCTTGTTTCTTCTTTTTTTTTTCTTTTTAGAGCGCAGCTCTTAGGCGCCCGTTTCCGGCTTGAGCGGCGTCGGCGTCGCCGTCGGCGTAACTGCGCGGTGCATTATGGGACGCGCGACGTCACTGATGACGTTATCGGCATCGTCACGTGACTCCCCAGGTCACGTTACCCCCTTCGAGGTCACGTGACCCCCCCCCCCCCCAGCACCCTTCTCTCCTCCTCCTCAAGAGCTGCTCTCTAATTCAACGTTACAGGGAGTTGTAAACGGCTTTCACTTTTTTTTTTCAAATAATAAAATAACACCGCATAGAGCATAGTTAGAATCAATCATAGCTTAGCAAGCACACGGTACACGACAAGATTTGAAACAGCAGCGCACTTCGCAGAAATAAAAAAACTTCCTCACCGGTAGCTTGTACCGTTCGGCATTGTACTGTTCGCCACTTACTTGCGTTGGTAAGACCCATCGCTTCCCAGCTTCTCAGTTATCGCTTGCTATTCTTGAACACGGTATTTGTAAGGAAGATATATAACATATCTGCTAAAACGGCTAAAACGTGAGAAGGAAGCGATTCTCGAAGCCTGGGGAACCCCAGCGACAGCCAAACGGAAGCTGATTGCAATAGCGATGGCCTTGCGCACAGTGTTGCCACAGCTCCCCAGAAAATAGTAGTTGATTTCAGCTTGAAAAATCAGCAAAAGTCAGATTTCTAAATTTCGGTACTCTGTTTTTTTTTCTGGGGACCATAAGGTACTTCTGAAATGGATACGCAATGTATCATAAATTTCATTCCTTTAACTGGTTTTCACCTTTCAGCTAGGCGGGCTTTCAGAAGAAAGTTGGGATTAACCTGAGTTCCCCTAAAACCCATTCGAGTTTCGAAAATTGGAAAATATCGGGGCTTATCTGGAAATGAAGGCCGGCCCATAATGCATTCAATATAATGCAGATTTTTTTATGTCGCTTAGAATCTACAATCCTGTATCCAGAAAATAATCACTGGGCTAATAATGAAGCTCTCTATAATTTTGACAAGCCTCCCAATAGATACCCTGCTATCTTTAGACATTATTTTTTTTCTTTGTTCCCCTTATTTTATTCAGTGAAAAAACCGTTCTGTCCTTTTGTGACAGTTGTTCAAAAATATAGAGTCTATTCAGATGCTGAGTCATCGCCCACAAACATGGCCGCTAACAAAACGTTTATTCGTGAGCTCTGAGGAAAACAAGATAAGGCAAAACAAACTCGCCAATTAGATAACCACGTTTGCTTTTGGCGGCCATGCTTGTCTGTAGTGACTCGACATTAAAAAGAAGTCTGACGTCATATGAATAGACCCTATAATTCCAAAAAGATTTAGAATTTTCTGTGTTTGAGATTGTCTCTTCTATTTTCGCAGTTGGCTTATCTCACTATGTGAAAAAGCGCAAGACCACTGTGCCCGATGACGACCGGATCGGCAAAGCCCGCTGTCATCTTTCGAACTTAAGCGAGAAGAATCGACCTTCGAAGGCCAAAAAGTGCCCACAGGTGCCCCTGACACCTCCTGTGCCCGTGGGGTCTCCTAATGAAAATTAAGCCTTTAAAAGCTTATACCTTTTTTTTTTTAGAACAGGTATTTTTGGGGGAGGTTTTTTTCTTTTGATTCTTTGAAAAGACAGTACCGTAATATCCCGAGAGATAGCCGACCTAAAATTGAAAGTAAACCGGGTGAAAATAAGGCTTAGATTCACTTTCTGTGTGCGATCAAAAAAAGTTTTAAAATATGCTAGTTTTAGATTTTGTGACCTGCGAAACTTGTAATCACAGGGAGGGTCGATAAACCAAAGACGACTGTCCTCAGTCAGCAACGTTCGCCTATCTCCTGCCATGGTTAAGTCACACAATTTCTGCCAAGGTCACCACTGGCCAGCGCCCTGCGATTACTAGAAGTGGGCTATCTGTGTTTTTGAAAAAATAACAAATCATACCAAAAATAGGGGCGGGTTATCTTTCAAGGGTGGGGCATCTCTTGGGATATTACGGTAGCTAGCTGGTTTTCGCAGGAAGAAAACTGATGGCAGTAGTAGTTAGGGCAATCACAGCCATTAACCTAACTTAAATAAATTTGGGTCAATGGTGTTGTACCCATCCCGTTTACTTGTAATTAACCACAGGTAGTGGTGATCAAGAGTTGTAAGGGCCCTGTAGTACTTAAAAGAGTAAAAAAATGACGGCACCTTTGCAGGATGGAGACTTAAGATTTGAATGTAAACATTAGACAGAAGTCTGCCTAGTTGGGGGAAATAATTATTAAAACTACGACCAACCAATCCCTAAATCAGGGGCCCAACGTTTTATTTTTAAATTTAAGATGTGGGCATGAATTTTAAAATGCATAATCACATTATTTATATATACCGCGAAAGTTCCGAAAAAACGCCCACCGAAAATGAAGAGATAAATGGTGAAAAACATGGGGTGGGCTATCTCTTGGGACGCCACAGCAAAACTTTATAAAAAACCGGCTACAAACTACGTGACGCGGAAACTGATACCGAAGATCGCGGACACCGCAAATTCGCGTTTCACCATGCGATAAACACGCGGAAACCCGCTACAAACTTGCCTGTCAAAGGAACCGATATCGCATGTGCAGATCGCGGACAAAAAGGCAGGAATCCGCTAGAAACTCGTATATTTCGGGAACAAATACCGCAGACCGCGAACGCAGCAAAATCATATTTCACGATGCAATATAGTACAGGCAGGATCAACTTGCGTGGAATGGAGATCGCACACGCAGATCGCGGACAAAAACGCGGGAATCCGCTATAAACTCGCTTGTCTGACGTGCCGGTACAGAAAATTGCGCGGTTGATGCGATTCCCGTCGGACATTGCGTGACGTCCGACGGAAATCGGGGGTGGGCGATGTTTCGGAATTTTTATGTTAAAGATATATAGTCAGAAAAACGGGATGAGCGACCTCTCGGGTGCGGGTGTTCTCTCGGATGTTTACGGTTAATAGATACCATTCAAGGGTTAGCTCATTTAGGTGGCTTTGTTGGAGAGAGCCCAGGGGCACAGTTCTTTCATGTATATGCCGTAACATCCTTCCTAACTTCCCCTGTGAAAGCAACACTGCTGACGAAATCCTTCACGACGGAGAAGAAAGAATGAGTGCTGTTGCAAGTACCAATAAAGGGAAAAGTGAGTTTTTACTATGTGTTTTATTTGGGTGGGCTAATTCGATTTCAAATGCACGCTAGGCCATAGTCACGTTCAGCAAACGTTGGATCGATACTTGACACGGATAACTTCCGTGTCAAGTATCAGGTCAAGCATACCGTGTACCGAATCTATTGCTGCACACGGTATACACAACAGCACGGTTCAATATACGGTATGCAGTAACCCAGTTCAGAATACGGTATGCGCTGGCAATACGATTTGGTCACGGTATCCATATTTTAAGGTAAGATCCCCGGTTCGATATTCCAGTTTGAATGTTACCGTGTTAAATTTCATACCGTTTTTTTTTTCGGTAGGGAAGCGTTGGCGATCCCCAGCGTGGCCTCAGCTTGACAGGCGTTTGTTTCAGTTTCTAGTAAACCGACCCAGGTCATCTTCAGCAAGGTCATCTGCAGCAAGCAAAGAGCATAATTCCCATAAACGAGCACATTTTCGCTGTCCACACAGCAAACATACTACTCCCCGTGTGCCAGCAGGCAGGTCCAAACTAAAGTCACTGGGTCCCAAACTACCCTAGCAAGCTTCCAGGCCCTATAAAGAAAGAAAGCAGCTCGCGGCTATTTCCACCGAGCGACGGCGCATAGGTGTGGTCACCCATTAGAGAGCCTAAATTGTAGAAAGGGTTCATCTCAGACCACGGGAAGCGTTCGCGATTCATATAGCGAACGCCTCTTGTGTAGGTTAGTCGCAAGTGCTCGTTCGCTGCGTTTTTGTGTGACGAGGAGGAAAGCAGGTGGAAAGGTGGAGACGTTTGCAGACGATCAACGCTTTCAATATCTCCTCGCAGTTTCTATTGCAAATGCGGCCCATAAACACGTGACCCCAAACGCGCAGTTTGACACTCTTTGTAATACAGGCTCTCTACCACTTGTTTGGTCAGTCTCTCCCAGCGAATGGAACGGTCTCAGGAAAGTCCTTCCACCCTGCGCGAAAAAAATATTGAAAGCCATGGGCAAGTTCGCCCGCCAGCCTTCTCGAGCGAATACAATATTCACAGCGATTGGAGGTTAAAGACGAAGCCGTGAAAATAGGCTCAAGAACACGTGATGCACAATCGCCAATAGACCGGTTCACACAGCACCGTTTGCTTAAGTTGGGTTATGCTACGCGTTTAGAGTCATCGGGACATCTGTACTTCCCATGAATACTGGCAATCCATTCAAGGAATAGCCTTGCACATGACATTCAAAATGCGGATGTTCCAGTGACTTATAACTTAGCGTAAGAAGCGTAAGCAAACGTTCCTGTCTGAATTGGCCTTATTTAACTTCTGTCTACAATTTCGTGTTAGAAATGAGCTGGAGTCACTAAATGAGCTACGCTTAGAGTATCGGCACTCTGTTCCCCGATATTGTTGTGGGCGCCGCCATATTGGTGCTTAGTGCAGAGGAGACGCAAGTGTTGATCGTCATAATTCAAAAGTGCGACTTCCTCAGCATTAAATTTGGTGTTAGGAAGCCCAAAGAATCTTGATTTGCTCTGTCGCCAACGGTTGAAACTATTGTGGGGGACGGAAAAGCGTATCCTATGATTTCAGATAGTGCGCCAGATAAATGGCAACCTTGATTTTAAGCCACGAGATGGATAAGGGTCGTTATTTATTTAGTGGCACTAGAATGAGCAGTACGCTCTATCTACGAAAACGTCTCTATCAAATGCTGCTGCCAATCGCACCTTTTATAAGAGGTTTATACATCCTTCCGCAGCTTCCAAAATGTAACACTCCAGTCGAGCGTGCTTACAACTTTGGAAAGCGAATAAAGCATGCACCAAGCGCACCAACGTCTAAAACAGAAACTGCCAGAAACCGAATAGATTGACCTGACAGCCCATTTCATTAGGCCACCGCTGCCGCCATGCATGCATCCTAGGAACTGTAATCTTTCTTCACGCGCGATAACCGCGCTGAGGGTCTGCACAAGCAGAGCACGAGGCGGCAGGAGCTGTCTCGTGAACTGGCGCCTGCCTCCTATGAAAAACTGTTGCCCCTTGATGCCCCTTGATAAAGCCGTTTTTTACAAGCACCGCCAACCATTGAAACGCGCAAGACACGTGCCACAAGCGGGTGTTCTGCCGCCATTCGCTTCCAAGGGCCCCTCATTTCAGTGCTGCGCCGCCATTTGCCTCAAAGGGTCGGTCGAGACACGGGGTGTACACTGGCGCTTTGACGCTACTTGCAAGACAAACACATCGAGGGACTTTGCGGAACGGTGAGATGACCATTCCACTGTTGACAAAAAGTAATGTTCCAACCTGTAATAACTGCCACTTTTGCAAGCGATGAAGACACGCCCTAATCTTAAGGCTGCGGTCCCACGGCAGCCGTCTTGAACAAGGCGTTAGTTCAACACTTTAAGTTCAAATAATAAATGGCGACACGCACATGTGGGGTGGCCAAAATATTGGTTCACGGTGGGATGGCTCGAGCACCATCACGTTCCCATCGTGGCCTCGCACGCGCCGCTTCCAGCTGTGCTCAGCTGCCTCAATAGCGTGGCCCAGCAAACTCATGTATGCGAGAATGTCAGGCTTACCAAGAATGACTCAATTGTTGATAGACGTGTCAATATTTTGTCAATGAAACATTCTTCTGCAGGAATGCACGCTCAGTAGACTCAATCTTCCAAGACACCAGTGGAAGCGGACGTCTAGTAAACTGCTTCGCGATTTACGGTATTTACCTCGCCATTATAATGACGACTGAAAAGTGACGTCACGAAATTTTGTGTTTCACGGGATCCGGAAGATAATGTAAAATTTGTTACATTATAGTTCCCAGAAAACAAACGCCGTTGCAACATTTTCGGAAGTTCCGACACACAATATGTTGTAACTACAGCTTAGGAGGAATATGATGAAACGCATCAGTATAAATAGGAAGACGTTTATTAGCAATGAAGACGTTATGATTGAGCGGCGTTTAGTGACGGCAAGTGATTAGTGTTCGGGAATTTATAAGTTCACATGATTGCTAACTATAGACATGCGGACAATGAAGACCTGTTTTGTCGGGAGATGGAGTTGCGGTGATGACCTGATATCGGACGACTCGTGGCAGACGAAGAAGCAAGTTTCGTCTCAGCGAATGGTAAGCGTCAAGTGTTAAGCACAGCACGTCGCTACCGACCTTGTTGACCTTTCGAGCACTTACCACTTTCGACAGAAGTGTTGGCACCTGGGCTAACTTTGCGGAAAGACTCGAAGTCTTCCTCGAGTCCCGCGCCATCATGAGCAGTAACTGAACACGATCCACTATTCAGTCGGTGGGTGGCGAAACGTATTCGCATCTGCGGAGTCATGGTCGATGCGTACAGTAAGTTATTGGAAGTTTACACGATGCATGCCACGACATCCAAACGCGTCGTTGACGTTCTACGCTCTCTCTTCGCTACTTTTGACCTACCGAAAATACTTTTCTCTGATAGCGCGCCGAATCTTCTTTCAAATAAAATAAACAAGTTTCTGAGAAAAATAAAAACGGCATCAGGCACCACATTAGTGCACCATACCATCCTGCAACTAGCGGGCAAGCAGAACAGATGGTGTCTGGAACGAAGAAAACCCTGTTGAAGTTTACGGAAGAAGCAGTTCAGTGAAGAATCGCCAGGTTCTTGTTCCGGTAGCACGCGACGGTCTCATCTTCCACGAGAAAAACACCTGCCGAAGCAATGTTCGGCGGACGAAGAGCCACACCCCTTGACCTCATGGCACTATGGCCTACGAACGAAGATCGAGAGATTCCCAGATCGGGAGTAATGGCAGTTTATTCGATCGCACAACTCGTCTACGTGAGGAATTTCAGCGGAAGTCCGGCCTTTCATGTAAAACTTGAGTAGAAAACGCTACATGTTGTTTGACCTAGATGGTGCATCCTTCTGAATACGTTGAATATCAATGCCCTTGAGTGTAAATATAACAAAATCTCAAAAATCTTTTTTGTGTATTGTGTAACTGCCTTTGTATTTTGTGGCAGAAGCTGTGGTGGTGATTTGGACCTTTCACACACGGCTCTTTTTTTTATTTTTCGCCTTATACTTTTTTGCGGTTTCGGTAGGCTATAAGAATTTTTTTGGAAAGGGGACACTTTACCTCAACGAGGCCATTTGTTCCAAGCAGTCCATCAGGGGATGCTGCTAGAAATCTGTCCTTCATATTAATGAATAAGCTGCACTTTCGCGCAGTGCAATTTTCATGTTCCACGTACAGTTGTTAAGCAGCATCCTCATTGATTCAACCATATTCTGTAGAGGGTGAAGAAAACTCATTGGGTACACGACACTTGAAACAAGTCTGGCACTGTACGTTGTGGTTCGATACCCACTAATGTCATCGTCCTTATAGAGCCTCATCATTTCATCATTACCTCGTCACCTCATCATCAACAATAAGCACAATAGGCTACCGCCATATTACAATACATAAATAAAAAAATTGAGTCGTTCAGTCCTTCATTATGTTTTTTTATTTATATAGCGTTGATAAGTTACATTACCTCAAGACGATCGACGTCCATCGTCGATATTAAAATGTACCTAGATATGAATTACATGCACAATCACAAAGAACACAGCGTGCCACCTCTTTTCTTTGGATCGTCTTTTTGAAACCAGCGCAAGTTTCATTTTCTCTTCTGAGACGGTTAGAACGGTCACACATAAAACCCGCGTTTCTCTACCCGGCCACTTCCTCCTCTCATCATGTGTAGTTGGTTATAACTAAATGAGCTATAATAATGGTGTATTATTCATATTTAGTTTCAGTTTCAGTCAGAGGAAAGGAGGTTCGCGGGAACTAGAGCCGCTAAATGAGTTGCGCTTAGAGTATTGGCACTCCGTTTCCCTACATTGTTGTGGGCGCCGCCTTTTTGGTGTTTGTGCAGAGCAGACGCAACTGACAATCGTCATGGTTCAAAAGTGCGACTTCCTCAGCATTAGATTCAGTGTTAGGAGGCTTATGTAATATTGCTTTGCTTTGTCGTGAACTGTTTAAACATTTGTGGAGGACGAAAAAGCGTTTCCTGTAATTTCAGATAAAGCTTCAGATAACTGGCAACCATGATTTAAAGCCACAATATGGTCAAGTGTCGCTACTCTGAAGCGTAGCTAATTTAGTGGCACTAGCGGGAACAATGAGGAAGAGACAAGCGTCAAAAGGTAGTGGCTTGTGGAA
This sequence comes from Ixodes persulcatus, assembly GCA_013358835.2. Taxonomy (NCBI): domain Eukaryota; kingdom Metazoa; phylum Arthropoda; class Arachnida; order Ixodida; family Ixodidae; genus Ixodes; species Ixodes persulcatus. The sequence goes on along the minus strand of JABSTQ010010367.1, from coordinate 789,754 downwards.
CCCACGGGGCTTATGTCATGGCCCCTTCAGGTATTACAAGCTCCTTGAACAAGGGCATGAATAGTGTCATTAAATAAGCTAGGCTTCAGAGTAACGACACTTGGGTATATTGTGGCTTAAAGTCATGGTTGCCAGTTATCTGAAGCTTTATCTAAAATCACAGAAAACGCTTTTCCGTCTTCCAGAAATGTTTAAACAGTCCGCAACAGAACAAAGCAATATTTCATCAGCTTCCTGACAACGTATCTAATGCTGAGGAAGTCGCACTTTTGAATCATGACGATCGGCAGTTACGGTTGCTCTGCCCAAGACCCAAAATGGCGGCGCCCACAACAATGTTGGGGAACGGAGCGCCGATACTCTCAAGCGTGTTTCACATGCAGCAGGTTTTGGCCCTAGAGCGGCGCGATTTCTGCCGTCGCGGCGCTCTGGCCAGCACCAGCGGTTGAGCGGCACGAGCGCCGCGACGGCAGAAATCGCGCCGCTCTAGGGCCAAAATCGCTGCATGTGAACCAGGCTTAAGCGCAGCTCATTTAGTGACTCTAGGCACGAAGTGAACTCGGGCGTATTCTTTTCCTTTTCGTCTTTATTGTTTATCGATTTCAATCATATCGAATAATGAACACATCATATCACACTACGCTTGTGTAATTATTCCTCTTAGATTTATTAACCTGACCGAGTACTTAAATCATTCATTTGTTGATAGTAAATCTTCCAACATAATTTTTAAATGTGAAGGTAAAAAAGACACGGACATTGGTGATGATAAAGACGCCAACGTCGCCCTCGAAAATTTCTTGAACATTAAAAATCAGCATTTTTGTCTGCCATCCGGCAGGTAGCGCAACAAAACACCCAAACAGTTTTTAATTGTTTTTAAAATTAACTAAGCTGTACAACTATCAAGAAACCAAAGCAAGATCATTGTGAAAATCTAATACATCGCAATGTATATCTATTCCATACAATAAATGTTATTAGATGCCAATAAATCTGTTTGATGTTCATAAAAGATATGCGTCAAAAACAGGTAAGTTTGAAGGGCTCCTGGAGCGTTATGACTTTGAAAATGAAAAAAGCCATCGCCCACTTCTTGGGCAACCATTTTAGTTCTAAATGTTATAAATGATTTTATCATAGTTTAATTATTTCCTTAGCGGAATTTGAAGCACTGTGACTCGAAGCACAAAAAAGTGCTACGTTTGATATAAAATATCCAAACAAAGAAAGTTTACACAAGATTATTTTTTTTTCTGCATATTACGAATTATAAGCACTACGTCTGTAGCTAATTTCATTGCCCTAGCGCATGTCATTAAAAACATATTTGTGCTGAAAAATTACAATTTTAGGGCAATATTTGGAGAGATGAACAAAACAAAGTAGTGCAAATACCAAAAAAGTATATCGTTTCATTCTGCTCCAACATCATCTTAACAAAACTGCTCTATTGAAACCGTGTTATCTTTAATGGATTCTTCATGAAACATAAACCAGCGGAGCAAGTGAGGGTCCGCGCCATCATATTCGCAACGCAACAAATACGCATGAGCAGTATAAACCAATACATACATAATATCAAATGAAAGAGGATTGCTTTACCTTTCGAACGACATCAATCCCACAAAACAGTATACAAAAGAAGATGAGTAATTACCTGCCAAAAAGTACCTAAACTGCCACATTCAGTGGGACCGTGGCCTTAACATCTATGATGGCGCCTGCCAGAAGCAATTTTGTGGAAGGGTGTAGAGACATTTTCAACAGGAGCTCGCCCCTGCAATAAATACAAAAAAATATTATGTAATATACAGTCAAGGATGCATCACCACAAAAATATCCTGCTCTCCTTTCCAGCCGATGTCACCGAAGGTAAAAGTGAATGATAATAAAAAATCAGTGTGGAAATTCGGGAGAATACAAATTATTTAACCTAGCACAGAAACTTCTAAGCCACGTAATTTCGGAAGCGAATCACGACATATGGATTGCTTAAACATAACACTACCGGCCATCATTATGGCACTGCAGCTGAGGGGGTATCTTCTGCAGCCTTCATCACACACCACCGAAGTTGTTCTTGTTCTGTTTCTTGACAAAAACCAGTAGTAACCGCCACCACTCCATGGTGCTATGGCGTCACATGCAAGCCACGAACTCACCAACACGCATTGATGTTTAAAATCAGGCAGCTCGCCCTACACATTGTTGTCATCCTGCATTCCGCAAGCAGTGAATAAAAAAAAACTATAATCACGGTTCTTACATAAGCTATACTTACTGATCTGGAAACTTCGGCGGTTTCCACCCTAGTAAAATTTGTCACCACAAGCGGCGCTGATGCAGAATTTACACGAAGCAGGTTCACGCAGACAAAAACCAGAGAGCACAGAATATGTTTCGAACAAACCACAGCGCTGTGTCCTGTCGGTTACCTCTTATTTTGTTCTTGTCTTCGTGCGGTTTTATTTTTTATGGTGCTTTCTTTTATTTTAATTTTTAGTTTTACAGCGGAGCTGCTAAGGGCTAGGTTCCGCAAGATCGTGTCCGGTACCAAAATCTTGTCGACACAAACCTCCACAAACCTCTGGACAGCTACCGCCATCTATAACCGACGGCGGCAAGCACACAACCAGTCTGGTTGCCGCCGTCGCTCGTAGATGGCGGCAACCTTTCTAGCTATCATAGAAGAATGGATAGTTGGGCGAGTTGGTGGGAATTCATCGTAGGAAACAGCGCGCAATAAAGACGAGGACGAAGAAGAAACACACGGGACGAGCGCAGCGCTCATCACGTGTGTTTTTTGGTCCGCGTCTGTTTTGCGCGCTGTTTTCCATTTTCTTATCAGTTTCTGTTTAGACTCAGGATGGGTCGTGTGCGTGCCCTTTCGAGGAAAGAAGACTGGGTGCGGAAAGAGCGGCGACGTACGCAGCAGCGCGAATGGGTCCGCAACCGACGTGAAGCAGCTGTCGCCTCTACTTCCACTGCGTCCATCGCTTCAGACTCTCTTGCGAAAGAAGAGCACATCGCTTGCCTGGAAGGCCGCCGCCGAGAACTGAACCAGCGATGTAAGCGGCGCCGGCGGGCTACGGAGGCCAAGCACAAGCGCGAGGCCCGGCGACGACAGCACTCCACGCCGGCTGAACAGTTCTCGGGTGCGACGGCGAGGTTCCGGAGGGAGTTCGTGGAGAACCCGTTTGGCGTCACGTGCGCCGTGTGTGACCGACTCTGGTTCGCCGGAGACTTATCCACGATCCATAGAGTTATTACAATAAACGCTAGAGGCTCAGCTGGCGCTAGTGTGCTGTTGCAAATTGAAGCAGACAGCAAGCAGTCGGAAATTGACTTCCGGTAATGCATTTCTATGGAAAAAAGCGAGTGCATTTCCTCTCTGCGCTCGATTATAAGAGCAAATATCACGAATAATTCGTACGTACTAAGCATTTTGGAACATTTCCCAGTCACAAAGACGAAATAATTGGTCAGTTACGGCGTTTTTATTTTAAAACCTTGACGTGAAAAACGGTGCTAAAACCGCTTCGTACATGCATTTATGTGCACTGTCGGACACTGTTAGCGCGAACACGGCGTCGAAGCTTTCCAGCATGGGTGATGTACGTGCCAAACGAACGAAGGACATGTGGAAAACCAAGATAGACGTCAGGAACTACGAAGTAACACTGGATAAGTAACTCCTTGTGCTTGCAGACGATCAAAATAAATTGAAAGTCACGTAATATAGTCCGATTTGCAATAAATAAGTACTGCTTTATTCTTTCTGCTCATGAATATGTGCGAAGATGCTTAATTGTTCTGGGTTCAAATCATCACCCGCACGCTCCAAACCTTTGCAAATAGGGAGAAGCCAGGGAACAGGTGCCCGATAAAAACTGCCCGACAAAGGCAATAATAAGAAAACACACCTTTAGTAGTTCACGTACTTTATCCTTTACGTTTCGAACGTTTTTTTAACCACTCGTAAAGATGCACGACGGGGTCATTTTCATATAGTGACAGAACGGGCATATTAGCAATATATAAGCACCAGCGGAATGCTGGCGAACTTTGAACACACTCTACATTCCTTTCGATCGTTATTTTGCTTAGAATCGTCGTTCACTTTTACATACCTCCCATGGAACAGAGGTTTGGGCCTGAAATATAGCGAAGTTTAACATCGGTGGAAACAAGAACCCTACGCTTGAGCGCAGAAAGAGAGCCCCGAGGAAACATGGATGTTAACCGCTGTACCCGTCCTAGTTGCCGGAGAGGGTGATCAACATATTTGACGTCATCGTGACGTCACCCTGACACTTGGCGGCCTCTACCGAGCTTTCATTGAACGCCGCTAGCTGCGTTAGCCTGGTGGCGCCTCGACTCCCGTTCATAAGCCTTCGGCGGTTGACGTGGTATAACAAAGACAACCGGGGACAATACGGTTCTCACAACCAATTACCCAATCACACCTTAATCCTTACATTTATAAATACTTAATTTCCACCATAGTACAGCTTCGCTGTTTTTCCTTCTTCACGAAAGTGCAAAGGCTAAAAGTTCTTTTTTTTTTTTTACAGCAAAGTTGTTTATGTCTAGGGTTCTGCGCATTTTTGGTTTGCGTCAACAAAAACTCAGGCGATGTCTACGCTCGCACCGCCCTCTATTTGTCGTCGTTCCAAGCGCTTGCCTGCCTAGTTTCCTTTCATTCCCCGGGGTGGCGGTCCCGTCGCGCGTGTCTAGTTTCCCCCGGCTCCCCGAAGCGTATCTGTGTCGTGCGGTAAACACCTTCGCTGGTCATCCGCCTTCACACGCTGCGTTTACATGGATGCGACCGCTGCGCATCGAATCGAGATTTGACTATTTTGATTGGTACCAGATAGGTAGAAGAGGAAGAAGTAGGAAGACAGGCTGCGTGCGATTGGTCCCTGCTCGATTCGATGCGCTACGATCGCATTCATGTAAACGTAGCCACAGAGTGAAATGACTCATGATTGTTTTTTTTTTTAATTTATTTCGCGAATTCCGCCGGGAAACTGACGGTACATATATCGTGAAACGTTAATTTTATTTCTGCCTTTAGCGGGGAAACCTGAATTGGTATATAGGTCATGAGACGTCAACTGGCGTCGATTTCCCAGCTAAAAGTAGCGGGGAAATCGACCTGCTGTATAGGGCAGGTGGTCAGGTCACGTGACGTTGATTTCCCCGCCAAATCCAGCTGGAATAAGTGAAGGTCACGTGCCGTTAATTTCCCTGCTACGTTTCGCGAGAAACAGAGGGTATATAGGTCATATGACATCAAATTTCCAGCCAAATATAGAGGGCAAACTGAATTGGTTCGATAAGTATCGTGACGTTACGTGTAATGCTTCTTCATGATGCTCGTCCATGAGGACTTTCTTTTGCCAAACGAAGCAGATGCAGCAGCCTTCACGTGTCGTTTCAACTCTCCTGAAATAATACAGCCCCTATAGGTCTCAATATAGATGACGTTCCAATCATTTATCTCTTGGACAGGTCCGTGGCGTTTAGGCAAAAAGTATGAGCATCTGGCGACTTTCTCCAGATGGTTCCTCCAAATGCATGTCCATCCGTTAGGTTCGCCGAGCGATCCAATTGGTTGACTCCTAACGTCAGTAGCGCCCTCTGCTGCTTCACAGTTCGTTCCTATAGACCAACTCAACTCATTGACGTCACGCCACTGCGGTGGCGCTGCTGTCGGTACTGCGCATGCGCAAACACCTCACTCCTCCCGAATTTGGTTTCTGCAAAAAAACTTTGGTTGGGGATAGTTGGTTCATATCGATTAAAAGGCTAAAAGGCGCGAACAAACAGGACGACAAAAGACACACGTACGACACGGACAGGCGCCAATTCAGGTGTGGGCAGTATTCAGGTGAGGGCAGTATCAGGTGTGGGCAGTATTGAGCGTGCGCAATTCTGCGCACGCTCAATACTGCCCACACCTGATGTGGACAAAGTGGGCTTGTTTGTAAACACTCTGTTGGTGCATAGGGAAAAAAAAACAATTCCCATAGCGCGAAGAAAAGATTTAAAACGAGGTAAGCTAAGGACCGTCGTCTAATGCGCATGGCGCAATTTAGCTAGCGATTTCGCAGTTGCGACGTCGAGTACCGTAGCTTTAGCCACGTATATTTTTGCCGCACGAGCGTCTTCGAAACTGCGAAACCGAAAGCTAAATCGAACCATGTGGAACAAGTTAACGCTTCAGCCCGCCACGTCAGAGCGTCAGCAATTACATTATATGGAGCTGACTGGAAGATGCTCGTGGTAATATGGCGGCGTACTTGCGGATGCCCTTTTTTCACCAAGCTCATCACCTTTTTCACCTTCCTCTGGCGTCACGGATTGAGGCAGTCCCGCAAAACTTTAGATAAAAAGCCGCCTACCTCCGACTGACCGATTTCCAATCGTCCAAATGTTTTATTTTTATTTCTTTTTTTTTCCTCCGAAGAATATATTCCGCCGACGCCAGTTGAGGGCACGTCGTTTGTTGATTTGCATACATATTGAACTCTGCAGCCGGCGTAATAATCCGCGGTTAATTGACGTGGAAATGGGGCGGCTCTGTCGAATAGATGAAGCCCGAACATGCAAATGCTAGCATATAAATGCAGCTGATGATTTTTTTCGTTGTTTCTATTTTGACGTTTCTTTGTTTTTCATCGAGTGCCTGCACTCTATTTCTAGCAGATGGTGTTGTGGATCGCTGTCACTGTTGTTTAAAGAAAAACAAAATTTGCAAAAATACCTTAAAAAATGGCAGCGATCTTTACCTATAATGTCCTAAAACGCATGAAATGCATTATAGGAAATTGGTGTGTCCCGTGACGTATATTTTTCCGCGAAATTCACCAGGGGAAACTGAATGGTTGTATATGCTTTGTGACGTTAGGTCACGTGACGTCCATTTCACCCTCTTCATTTATCGGGGAAACTGAATTAGTGCATAGGCCACGGGATGTCAGGTCACATGTCCCCCGCTAAAATAACCGGGGAAACTGGATTGGTATCATGGTCACAAGACCTGCTTTTTTCGCAATATTTAGCGGCAAAATGAATTGGTGTCTAGGTCGCGTAATGTAAATTTCCCGCTGCATTTAGCGGGGAAATCAAATTTGTGTTTTGGCCAAAAGGCGTATATTTTCCCGCTAAATTTAGCGGGGAACGTGAGCTGACGTATAGGTGACGTACCGTCAATTTCCCCAAAGTGTATAGTTAACCTGACGTCAGGTGACGTCAGGTGGCGCCACGTTCCCGCCAAATTTAGCGCGAAACTGAATTGGTGTTTAAATCACGCGAAGGCAAATTTTTCACACAATTTAGCGGGAGAGCTGACCTGGCCTATATGTCCCGTGACGGCATGTTACATGACATCAATTTTCACGCTAAATTTAGCTGAGAAACTGACTTCGTGTATAGGGTTCCTGATATCAACATTCCCGCTAAATTTAGCGGGAAATTCACAGACGGACGGACCAACGGACAATATATTGGGATTTGGGGTAGCGTTAAAAAGCATTTCATGCCTTAAAAAAAACCTTAGCGGAACGCGCATTCAATTTTTGTTTTTCTTTTTCGACGTAACGGGTATTTCTAGCGCGATATGTACGCAGTAAGACGCAATTAAGGTGGAGGTAGCCCTGTTGTACGCCATAACAAAATGTGCTTAGCTAGCTAAGCTCCGTTTGTCGGTTCTCATTGGTTGGAGAGATCATTGACTTGTAGAATGTTTTTTGTACAATTGTTTCTCCCTGCCTTGATAGCCTTTTATTCGGCATATGTGTGTTTGAGAAACAATCAATTTAAAAAGAGCCATTATCGTTTCAAAAATATCACGAGACGACCTTTTCCGCTTCGGTTTTATATAATAACGAACATGGCTGCCAGCCTTTGTTGCGAGCGGTTAATACACCGCGAATTCGTTGAGTTTGCCTATTTTAATGAGTGCGAGTTATCTCGCGACCACCGAGATTTTCCGAGGAAGATCTCAATTGCTGACGTAGTTTGCAGCGAACAACTGTTTCAAGTACACGCCTTCGGAAGCTCCGTGCAGGAGCTCGTTTTTGTAGCAGGACTGGTGTAAGCATGGCGTCCCACGTCAACTATTTTGCTCCATCTGGCTTGATTTGTTCGCTTGCGCATTTTGATGTTGAATGCATGTGTCGGTCCGCGTAAAAGCGATTTCTCTACACTGAGAATCGCGCAACCGTCGTGATTACGGTGATGGTATCAGTACTGAGAGGTTACCTACACAAATACAAGTTTGCGAGCCATTTCAATGGATGCAACCGGGTGTACGCCTCGTATCTGGTTTGTCCGCATGTTTCCGTCCTTTCTCTTCGGAAGGTCCGTAGATCTCAAGTTTCGTGTGGTGGACCTGGCCTCCTAGAGCCAATATTTCGTGGTTCCGTTTTAATTGTGCGTCATGACGATCACCCACATTGCTCGCGGACGCTATTCAAAAGAAAGATAAAGAAAAGAAGGACGTTACATTTCCTCTAATGCCGAATTAGAGCGCAGCTCTTAAGGAGGAGGAGGGAAGGGTACGGAGGAGGAGCAGGAAGGGCTCTTGCTCTCCTACCATTTAGCGGGAAATTTTCGGTAAATTTCCAGCCCTTGAGGAGGAGGAAGGGAGGGCACGTAGAGGAGGGTATTCTCCTCCTCCCCCTCCGTTGTCTCTTCTCCTGCCCTTCTCCTCCTCTCCTTCTCCCGTCCTCTTCCCCTTCTCTGCTTCTCGTCTTCCCCTCCTCTCCTCCTCCTATCTTGAGGTATTTCGATTTTGTGATATACCATGCTAAACAATCTGAGAAAGATATATATAAGCGGTCCCTGCTCGGAACGTCGTCTAATAAATACGTGCTAAAGCATTTACCTCCGTTTTACAATATATACATATATATATACAAGGTTTTTTTTTTTATTCTCACTGATTTGTTTGAAGAAAGCCATGAAAGCTACATTGATGCGGTTTGTGCAAGTGCGTTATACGCCCAGGGGGACATTATGTGGGTGGCTAATCTTCGCAAAAGGTCGGCAAATTAATTGAAATTCGTTAATTAACTTTTTAATTAGTTAAATAGACATTGTTTCAATTAGAAACTTGCTGACTGTTATCAAAAACCACTAAATCACTCATTTTCAGAAAGACTTTGTGGAGATCTGGCTGCCTTCTCCCGCGCCGACCCTCTGGGCCCCAATTTCCGGCCTCCAAGTTAGGTCATGCCTCGGGGGAGCGGCCATGGCTTCGCGTACCACAAGGTCCGGCTGGACCGCTCCCCTAAGCCAACTGACGTCACGCGACCGGCTTCCCAAGACAAAGGGGCGAAGGCTTGAAAAGGGGAAGCCGGACAAAGGAAGGCTCTCTCTCTTTCGGACGGCGGCGCTCTCGAACGGCGGTCGAACGGTGGTCAGTGGTGACAGGACGCGAGGACGCTGGCGCGGGATTCGGCGGGAGACGAACGATGGCGCGGGGAAAGTGCGGGCAAGACGTTGAGTGGCGGACTCGACGAACGTACCGGACGGCGACCCTGGACGACGACGTCCCCATGACGCGGTGTGGATGACTGTCACGTGTGAGAACCGGAGAAGAGAAAGAAGAGGATATCTGCGATTTTTTTGTGACAAGGAGGGTGAAGGAAAAAGGAAGAGGAAGACGACTACCCGACGGACAGCGAGGGCGGACGTGTTTGGAAGAGCTCCGCAAGACCCGGGGAACGATTTCGGCTGCGCTCCGAAACCGACCCTACCCGTAACCGGCTACGCTCCGAGATTCGGTCGGCGCTACGGACCAGACATCGTCCAGGACAGGACCCATCATGGCACCGTCTGATCAAAAGGTCGTGAGTGACTTGACAACGGAGACTAGGGATTTTTGGAAGGGACCGAACGTGACACTCGTCCTGGTGTTCCTTTGTTTTTTTTTCTTTCTTTTTGAGCTATACCTTGAATATTACCCAATTTTCTTTTCTTTCTTTCTTATAACTTATGTTAAATACATATATACATATTTTTCTTCTCGTTATCGTCGTCTCGCTTCATTATTTCGCGTGCTGGGCCGAACGAACGTGACAATATGGCGAGCTTGCCAGGATGCCCTTAACTTGATCACGTAGGCCGGGACGCACGCGGATTGGTGCAGCCGAGCGAAACGATATGGACGTCGAGAGATTAATTGCAGCGGGGGAAAAGTTAGGCTACGTTGGTGCCGAACTAAAGAAATGGGTAGAGGAAGAAAGAGCTGCCATGAGGGAGGATAGAATATTGGCAAGTCAAGAGCGCGAGGCTGAATGCGCTAGGTTAGACAAGGAGCGAGAAATATTGCAGCTTAAGCTAGCAGTACAAGAAGGCGTGGTAGACGGTCGCGAGAGAAGTCGGGGTGCAGGCGAAGGTGCGACAAGCGCCCCGGGGCACCACTTCAGCCCGCACAAATTTATTCCGCAATTTAAAGAAGGTAGAGATGACTTGGATGCGTATCTCACGAGATTCGAACGCACCGCGACGGGACTTGGGTGGCCCCAGGAAAAATGGGCAACCACGTTGAGTTTATGCTTGACTGGCGAAGCGTTAACGGTAGTTGGCCGCCTATCACCGGAAGACGCGCTGGACTATTCACGAACAAAGATGGCGCTGATGCAGCGATTTCGTTACACCAAGGAGGGTTATAGAGAACGGTTTCGAGAGGCAAAACCCGAAGAGGGGGAAACCAGAAAGCAGTTTGCCGCCCGGCTTGCGGGATATTTCGACCGATGGATTGAAATAGCAGGCGCAGAACGGACGTTTGAGGCTCTCCGGGACAGAGTACTGGTTGAGCAGTTTCTGCTGACGTGCTCTAACCGTTTGTCAGTGTTTCGTCGGGAACAAGACTGCCAAACTTTGGATGAGGTAGCTTCCAAAGCCGACCTATTCCTGGAAGCCCAGACTCAGACCGGTGCAAGCAAAACGAGGACTGATGAGCTGACAAAGAAGCCGAGTACGACGTTCGCGGACAAAGTGGTGAGCGGTGAGGGCAGGAAGACCGTACGGTGCTTCCTCTGCAACAAAGCTGGCCACAAGGCGGAGAATCGCCGCAGCCAACCGTCCACGTCCAGAGTGGTGACCTGTTGGAATTGTGGCAAAACCGGACACCGAGCTAACAATTGCGGGGCGAGACCGAACGACCGACCCCAGGCTTCCTGCCTGTGGATGGAACAACGCGACGAGTCGGCGGTCGAGATCAATGCAGGTTACATTACGCTGGAGAATGGCGTCAAGATCCCGGTGGTCAACGCGGCGGTGGGACGAGCGCCGAAGTTCCTGGTAGAAAATATGCCAGTAGTAGAGGGGCGTCTAGGTGAAAAGAGGATAACGGTCTTGAGGGACACAGGATGCAACACTGTCGTCGTCCGAAAAGAATTGGTTTCTCCTGAAGCGATGACCGGAGCATCAAGTCCGGTGTTTCTACTGGACAGGACAGTGAGGTATCTAGCGGAGGCGGTAATTGTGGTAAGGACGCCGTATTTCTCTGGAAGTGTAGTAGCGAAATGCGTAAGCAATCCCTTGTACGACCTAGTGCTGGGGAACGTGCCGATGGTCCGAGGAGTTAATGATCCTGATCCAGGGTGGAATGATGACGAGGAGAAACGGATGGTTAAGACCGCGACGACGCAGGCGTTGACTGAAGAGAGCGAGGATCCGAAGCGAGACGGAGTCGCAGGAAAAAGTCAGGGTAGCCCCTTTGAAGAATTTCGAGCGGCGACACAAAGCCCGTTACCACGCGACGAGGAGCCAGTGTCAGTTATCAACGCGATGGAGACAGCGAAAAGAAGCGAGTTGATACAGCAGCTGACCAGCAGAAATGAATCACTCCGTGATAACAACCATGGAAGTGCTCACAAGGGTTGTACGGGTCTGCACTCGGTCACACCAAAAATGTCAGTGACAAGTCAGACAAGTGAAGTCATAGGCGTGATTCTAGATGTTAAGACAACCGTGCGTGAAGGCATTGTGCCTAGGAATTTGAATGTAGTGGCCGGCAGTGGCACAAGAGACTCCCGCGAAAAGGAAGGTCAATTGGGTGCTAAACGGCGAAAAGACAAGTTGAAGGCTAGAGGGGTAAAGTTGTGTCCTCGTAGAAGAAAATGCCAAACGCGGCATAAAAGTCGAAAACCGTTCGACGACGATGAGGACAAGTACAGATCAGCTCAGATGAGACCAGTTGCCATAACTAGCGATCGCGGCCGAGGGTATCCATGTACCAAAAAGAGTAAGGGCTTAAAGGAAAAGCCAAAGCCAAGAGGGAGCCTAACAAAGGCGACCCAAAAGGAAAACGACGATCATTGCTCTGAAAACAGGGAAGAGCAAAGAAGGAGCTATAATGTTTCTTGTAGCCCTAAGATGACAGAAGAGCCCACGTGGGATTGGCAAGCACGCAGACCCAGACTTGGTGGATAGAGGTGCCGAGTATACCGGTATTGTCAGAGACGATGAACGTACAGCTGTTGTTGTTTTTTGTGTCGTAAGCTTCATCTTTTGTACGTTCCTCGCAAAGGCTGCTTTTAGTTGTGCAAGAATTCAGAACGCTGTATTATTTTGTGGCGTATAAGCATCTATTTACCTGATGTTAATGCATAGTTCAGATTCAAGTTTGAACTGTTCAAGCGTTTTTCACATTTGGTCTGTGGGAATCCTAGTTTATACCTGCAGGCGCACGGAAACAAGGTCGAGGAGAGGTACGAGGGTACACCCGAACGCGGTGGGTCTAGTAGATATGTTGTTGGTTATTTTTTGGTTGGGAATGGGTGAGGTAATGCGAGGTCTAGTCACTCGATTTTTTTTTTTGACCCCATAAAAAGTTTGTGGTGTTTGTTGCGCGAGCGTGAAGTGACGAAACAGTGTGACTCTAAGATAGATTAAAGAGTGTAGATAAGTGTTGACACACGAGTGCTTAGGAAATGAGTGCGTGGTTTTTCCAGAACGTCAGTGCCGAGAGCCTGTGTGAGTGCGGCGCAAACGTCGAAGAGGAGGATGTGAATAGCAACAGAGTTTAAGAAGCGCGGACCTTCAAGATGTTTCCTTTGGAGTCCAAGGATGAAGAAGTTCAACAATGTACTTCTTAAAGTAGGGGAAATTGTCACGTGTGAGAACCGGAGAAGAGAAAGAAGAGGATATCTGCGATTTTTTGTGACAAGGAGGGTGAAGGAAAAAGGAAGAGGAAGACGACTACCCGACGGACAGCGAGGGCGGACGTGTTTGGAAGAGCTCCGCAAGACCCGGGGAACGATTTCGGCTGCGCTACGAAACCGACCCTACCCGTAACCGGCTACGCTCCGAGATTCGGTCGGCGCTACGGACCAGACATCGTCCAGGACAGGACCCATCGTGGCACCGTCTGATCAAAAGGTCGTGAGTGACTTGACAACGGAGACTAGGGATTTTTGGAAGGGACCGAACGTGACACTCGTCCTGGTGTTCCTTTGTTTTTTTCTTTCTTTTTGAGCTATACCTTGAATATTACCCAATTTTCTTTTCTTTCTTTCTTATAACTTATGTTAAATACATATATACATATTTTTCTTCTCGTTATCGTCGTCTCGCTTCATTATTTCGCGTGCTGGGCCGAACGAACGTGACAATGACCACCGCTGGGACGCTGAGCAGCCGCTGTGGCAGCGGACTTTACCTCCGGCCTCGCTGATGACCGTTCCCCGATCCCGAAACCCCCCAGGCAATGAGTGAGTGAATAAACCCTTTTGCCGAGAGCGAAGTATTGCTGTGTCATATTCTTCCGGAAACAGGGTCCGAGGGAATCGGAGTTAGACGCCCGCATAAACTGGCGCCGCAACGTGGGGCCTGATTTTTGATCAGGCAGGCATTTCGATTCTTAGCCTGTTTCCGGTTGAATTTGAACACTCTTTCGCGCTCTTTTGGGGGGTCATCTTTCTTCGCAGGAACGCCGCACGAAGTTTCGTTGCGGACGCGCCGCACGAAGGTCCTGACATGATCGCCTGCCCGACGAGGAGGCGCGGACCTTGACCGTTTTTTTGGGGATTGACCCTTTTTTCCAGCATGTCAGGAATTTGCTTATCCCCCGTTACGAGAAGCGCCCTGAGTATTTGCTGTTCAGCGCACCTTTGGATGCTGGCAGGTTGACCCTGCTGCGCAAGAGCGCTGTGTGCGTCGAAATTACCGCACTTTTCGAGGCCCGTAGCGTTGGGCGTCACCCCACCTACGCCTCCGGCCGTCCACGTCTGCTGGGAAACATGCCAGCTTACGGTTTGGGGGACTCGATGCGCCTAACCGCCTTTGCTCGCGTATCGATGTAATGTTTTGGAACGCTTGTTACCGATCGGACGCGTTAGAGAGACATCGCTCTGGATGGAGAACGCTCCCATTGCGGATGGCGGTTGCACGGATTGTATTTGGAAACTATTACCGAATTGCATTTTGTCCGGGAGGAGTCTAGCGTCTCGGTTTGACCGTATGCTAGCTCCCAGTTGGCCTTGCTTGAGCTGTCAGCGCGGTTTTGAGCTTCGTTAGTTGACAGCGTTTTAAGGTACGGTACGCGCTCTTGTGGTTCCGGCCAAGATCGCTTTCAACTAGTACCTTGTGGCCAGAGGCTACATTTACGGGCTAAGCTCCCTAAATTGTGCCGGATACGCGATGTCTGGCGCACAGACATCGGAATCCAGAAAACCACAGAGTTTCCGTTTTCACTTTATCAGTGGCTGTGTGTGTGTAATGCTCCGTGGAGTCCAGTTTGACGCGATGGGCATGACCCGTGCGTTTCTGGTTGCAGAGTCGTGAGGTTGATCCCGTTTAATTGTGCGCACAGTTGGTTCCGGATCCTCACACCGCTATATCGAGGGTTGAGCCTCGCGGCGAGAGTTACTCTTTTATTTCGTTTTCTCCGTCTCCGGAGGAGCGGCGGCTAGCGCGTGCTTTGCGCTGCCGCTGGATATACAGTACGGCGGTGCGGCTCTCGGCCGTACTTGGGTTCGCGTTTTGACGCGAGGGTGTAGAGAGCGTAATTGGTCGTGCAGAGACCTGGATTGGAGTGAAATTATAGATTTAGGGGAGGAGCGACAGCTAGGGGGGGGGGGGGGGGGAAGAGCTGTGCTCGTGCAGTGAAGAGCTGCACGAGAGGAGTGGCGGTCTTGCGAGGATGTGACGAGTTGTTTATAGTTTTATCCTGTGCAGATGCGCGGTTGGCCCGGGAAAACGTACGGTTCACGTCGGCGGGTACGTCGCCGGGAAGCCTAGAAATTATGGCAGCGGCATGGCCGTCGGCGGCCTATAACTGTTGTGCGTTGGGTCAGCCCGTCGCTGTACAAACTGCAGCCTTTGCATGAATGGGTAGCGGGTGTTGGAATCCAGCGGTAAATGCGGTAGACACTTCGACGCTGCGGAAACTGTTCATGAAGAGCAAATATAGTTTATTAGCTCGTCCATTTCCAAAACCGGCCAACCGTACCTGTCCTGACAGTCGCAAGAAGACTTTTCAGTCATGCGGTGTGTTGACTTGGTCGGGGGCGAGCTTTGTGCGTACCCTACTGCATTTGTATGAGGGCACGTTGCTCGGATCGAGAACGTCGAAGAGTCGCGAGACGCGTTGACGGCGTACTTTAATTGCTCAATCCTGGCCAGCCTTGACAACAGCTGGAAGACTTTTTAGTTATGCGGTGTCGGGGTTTGGCTGGGGGAGAACTCTAACGTACGTCGATGCGCTTGTCGCGGTTGTCGAGCCCGATCGGGGTTCGGTGCGGATCGCCGTTACGCGCTCGTCACTCCTGTTGGGAGGTCACCTCCGAGCAGGCTTCCAAAACGCGCTCCGCGCGGTAACCCATCGCTTCGCTCTGTTCCAGTGCAAAAATCGTTATTAGGACATCTATCACCTGCATTTCACAAATATGCTTCCCGCTCCCGATTGTGACCATAGCAGAAGGGCTCTATAATACGGAAACACACAGAGGTGCAGTAAGATTAGGTACGTGCTTGAATCTTTCGCCGTGCTATTCGGCGGGTGAAACGTGAACAAAGGAGAACGGGCTGGTAATGTTACAAGAATATAAATGGGAAGTTAACAAAAACAACGAAGAAAATATATCGTAGGGTATCTTGATGTGAGTGTTTTGCAGGGTGTCTCGTTCTGATACTTTTGCCTTCTTCAATTTGTCATTAACATTATTCTATTGAGCCCGGCATACAAACTAGATAACTCATGACATCATTTACAAAGTATTACAAAAACACTAACAACATGCCAGGAGCAAGACACGAACGGAGCCTCCCAAGGCGTATCTTATTTCATTGATTGAGCTTGATATAAAGGGTAACCTCCCTAACCTCTGTGGACACAGCACAGAATCCTTAGCTGTTACAACCCGCAATGACAATTGATTGCGTTTCCGTCCTCGTTCGGTCATCCTGGGACTCGTGTATTTTACTCATGATATCGCGGTGTGTAGCAGCGACGCTGTTCCTCAGAGATTACGACTCCCGCACGATACCTGTGTGGATAAGAAAAAGTATATTCGTGCATGGTCGACTGCCTAAGCATTTCCAAATAACCATCGGGATTTATTACTTGTACGACGGCACCTCAATATTTGTGGGACTAGGAATAGGGTGCAGTGTGCTTAGCCTTAATTTTACTTTTGCTCCTGCACGCACTCTTTTGCCTTCAAAATGGCACAGCTGTTGCTTCGATTAGCTTCTTTGTATTATTACTATTTTAACAAGAGCTCCCATCGTGCGGGGGACTTGCACACTGACCAAACTTGAAAAGTTTGGTCAGCGTGCAAGTCTCCTGCACGATGGGAGCTCTTGTAACAAGAAATGAATTACTTGTACTCCATTGCTTTTTCAAGTAATTTTGTAATTGACACGTTACTTTTTTCGGATGTAATTTGTAATGTAATTGCGTTACAAAATATTGGTAACGGATTACTTTAATCACTCGTTACTTCTTAAAAAAAATATGAGCATAATACAGTAACTGGAGCAATACGAGCAGAACCTTCAGCAGCGTAAAGAGAGCAAGTTCAACAAAATAGAGAACAGCAGGAAGGGGAATATAGCCGAAAGGAAAACACGATTTTTTGTATGACCGGTCACTAGAACCACTAAAAGAACGGGCAAGGAATGTACAAATATACGAAAGACAAAGATCGAGTAAGACAACGCCGAGTGGGCTCTCTGTCGCCTTTCATCGTGTGTTTCGTCTTCTTTCTGGCAGGAGAACGCTCTTCGTGTTAATTTGTTTTTGTCTTTTACCCCATTTCACCCTTACCAACTTCTTCGACGCCACCCGCAACCTGCAGAGACATCAAACTGCAGGTCCGTCCCCCCTCGAATTCGCGGGTTCACAACTTGCCGTAACACACGATGGAGCCGCGCGCGAGGGGGTCGAATTATCTTTGTCCTTGATATGCGCTACTTTATTCTAGCACGCTCTTGAGGCACGGCTGAAAAGCTCCGGGCGTGAGGAAGAGCATCGTCTTCGAGGGTACGAACGATATTTCTTTTGGTTTACTTGTCTGGGCATGGTGGTCGAGTTCACTCCTCATTTTACAGTCAACTGTCAACATAAAAGTGAGGGGGGGGGGGGAAGTTAGGCGATCTAAGGAATGCTGACAGAGAGAGAGAGAGAGAGAGAGCACGCATAAAAGTGGCGTGATCCTCTATTGTTTTGTGAGACCGATGGCCACCGCTTCTCTCGGTCTCTATGCCCTTCCCTCTTCTGGCCTCCACGAATATTGGTGTGCAAATGAGAACCGATGAACGATCGATAACCCATAATCGCCACGTTTTCTCTGACTGGTCGAGTTTTCGGTCATGGAGTGTCCGCCGTCTCCGTGGCCATCTCTTAATGCGATTTTAAAAATTCATGGCATTAAGGACAACGGAAGACCTAGAGTTTCACTGTATACTTTGCTTGCGAAAAAACACGCATTGCCATCAGCAAGAACAGCAAACTCTAATCTACGGAAATCACTTCAAGATAAGGTGGGACACCTGCATTCTGAATTGGCTATCCATTGTAACGTCAGAACCAAGTTTTCTTTTCTTGTGAATAATAGGCGAAACACCCGAGTCAAAAAGCAGCTTTCGTAAATCGCTTCTTTAGCTTGGAATTTCGTAGCGGAGGTAGACGCTGCTACTGAGCATGCGCACCGTTAGCTTTGTCTGCACGATTCCAGGGAGCATTTCCGGAGGCCGTAAGCTAGCGGCATGGCGCATGTGGTTGCAGCTTTCGATGCCTTGTCAGCTTATAGGTGAATGAAGCTGAACCTACACTCTTTCTCTTAAATACAGTTTATTTTTCCAAGGACTACCGTAATACGGGCGTATGAGAAATGAAAAGTAGTGTTGCAAATTATTTTTGAAAAATATCAAAAGGGTTTCTATTGTTTTTTGGATAAATGTACGTAAAAAGTAACGTGAAGGTAATTTTTAACGTCACGAGTAAAGTAATCCATGACTTTTCAGCGAAAGTAATTTGTAACGGTAATCCATTACATTTTGGTCTCGGTGGTTTGTAATTGTAATCCATTACATTTGTCAAGTAACGAGCACAAGTCTGACACTGACTAACTTGGATGTCTACGGCATATATTTATAAAAATTTGAATAAACATCCAACCTCATCAACACCCGAGAGAAAGAACAAAAAGTAAACAACCATGTGTGTATGCTGTCCGCATTTGTTTCTAGTCTGGGTTGTTCAAGGATGTTAAACGTTCACCACCTCGCATCTATCTTTTACGTTAATTCTATCGAGTGAAAGAAGATGTTATGGTACTTCTATAACACGTCCGTCACCTTCCATGCTATCATTTCGCTAGAGGTCCGCCAGAAATGTAAATATCTTAATTTATAGGACCAGACTCAGCATCGTGTTGCAATACAAAGCATTGCACCATTGAAATGCCCAGGCATGAGAATATTTTATTATTTTGAAGTATTAATTCCACATGCCGTCAGCACGTCAAGCGCTTAGAACCGAGACGACGCCGCAATCGGTGTGAGTCACTTTACACTCCTGATTAAAGAAGTCGAGCATGACGCATGGCATTTCCCCGTGCCGGTAGACCGTCCTCAACTCAACAGTTCTTGGTCTCGATATCGCTTAAAATATTGCAGTGGCTTAGGCGGTAGAACTCGTTGGAAAGGCAATTACTTCCATCCTGAAACAAGCCGCACCTGCTCTTTAGCGCCAGCCTTCCATAAACAGCGAGTTACAGTTCATGCTACGTAAATACGCTCAAACGCTCCGCTCACAACGCGGTGTACTAGGCTCAAGTGAAATAACTTTTCAAGTTCTGTGTCTTCCTGCCATCACGGTCCTTTTGAACTTCTAAAATATATAAACGTCGGGTGCTCGACAGCTTGAACATTTTAAACTAGCCACTACCATGAATTGCTGAAATGTTATTGTAAACATAAAAAAGAGCTGTGTAGAGAGGCCGAGAACATTGGCACCTGACATTAAGATTCTTTATTTTTATTTTTACATACTATTTGAATGATTGAAATGAAGAGCCTATGAAATTCGTAAAGGAGTGGGCTAGCGCACACTAAAGCCTCTCTAATCTGGGAAAAGTGGCGCTTTTCATTGTTGTGGAAATGCTCGAGACGCGTGCCGCGCGCCACTTCTGGGAAGAACTATACTTCGTCTCACCTTAGTATGGACTATTGTTAGGCGCGCGTGCTCAAAGCGCGAGCTAGTCGCTTTGAATGAAGCCACGGCGGCTGCACGAGCGCTCGTGCAGCAAGTGCTCTACTCAAGGCAGTCAAGGCTGGCCGCTCGCGCTAGCACAGCCTTTGCGGTTAGTCCATGCTGGGGTGAGACGAAGTATAGAGCCACTAAATGAGCTGTGCTTAGAGTATCGGCACTCCGTTCCCCGACATTGTTGTGAGCGCCGCCATTTTGGTGCTTGTGCAGAGCAGACGCAACTGCCGATCGTCAAGATTCAAAAGTGCGACTTTCTCAGCATTAGATTCGGTGTTAGGAAGCTCGTGTAATATTGCTTTGCTTTGTCGCGAACTGTTTAAACATTTGTGGAGGACGGAAAAGCGTTGCCTGTGATTTCAGATAAAGCTTCAGATAACTGGCCACCATAATTTTAAGCCACAATATGGCCAAGTGTCATTATTCTGAAGCGTAGCTAATTTATTGGCACTAGGAAGAACATGGCGTCTGAAGTCTAGCTCAGTGCTGCGCTGTGCCGCCATGATCTTGCCAGGGGCTGCACGTTGCACGTGCCTCGTGCATCGACGTAATTGGCGCTACTTTTAAAACATGACGGGGCTTTAGCGCACACAAGCTCGGAGCACGAGGAGCGAATGCTCGCACTACAGAGCTCAGGGATCATGGATTCAGTCCCCACCCCTGCCCGTTTCTATCTGGATGAGCATCGTACCGGCGTGCGGTTGTGTATCACTACCGCGTGGTACACGTTATTTTCCCCCATCTAGCAGTCGTACTGCACTGGCTAAATTGCTGATCTACAGTGGGCATCAATGTCACCATGTTCAGGTAAACTGAACTCCTGCTGTATAAAAAAGCGATATTTTTATTTTATCGAATATAAATTTAGGCTATACTTATTAAGAATAATTAAAAAACAAATTCAACAGCAGGCGTTTATAAAGATAATAAACATACGAGGCTGGAATAAAATGAATAATCAGCCACCTCGAGCAATTCAATTTATCCTCCGTATAGAGTCATGCTAAAAAATAAATCGTTCATCTTAACGTAGAAGCAAAAGCTCGACGGATCACTTTTAGTTTCCTTGAAATAAGTCTAAACCATATTCACGGTCAGAAGAAGGTGACATCATTGAAGGCCCAGATTAGTTACATGATCGTTTTAGATTAATTACATTGCAACACCATGGCGATGAAACTGGTGGGATTTCCCAATGGACATGAAAAAATAATTTTAAAAAGTCCCTTTAACGATAGAAATATATAATTAAGCGTATAAATATGTTGTTCTACTCGGATACAGTGACAATCCCTCCATCCACTCTTACTCTTTTTTAGAGCGCAGCTCTTAGGAGCCCGTTTCCGGCTTGAGCAGCGTCGCCGTCGCTGTCGGCGTCGCTGTCGCGCGGTGCATGTTGGGACATGCACCGCGCGAGCCCCCCCCCCCCCCCCCCCGAGGTCACGTGACCCCCCCCCCCCCAAGGTCACGTGACCCCCCCCCCCCCCCCCCCGGTGGAGATTGAAGGATGAGGGGAGGCGGAGAAGGAGGGGTATACCCTCCCCTGAGTACCCTTCCCTCCTCCTCCTCCTCAAGAGCTGCGCTCCAATTCGGCGTTACAGGGAGTTGTAAACGGCTTTCATTTTTTTTTCTTCTATATCTTCACCTTTGGATTGCCTGACCGTCTGAAACCGGTGCGAAGCGGTAATTCCTAATTAATGTTTACGCCCACTAATTAGTGGGTATAAAATGTCGAAATTAACAACGACAAAGCACGCGCGGGGAGTCATTACCTTAGAGAAAAAAAAGCTGCAATACTTTGTACGACATATTGTTTTCTCTCTCAAAAGAAAAAGAAAAAAACGCCTAATTCTGGGCTAGCGCGTGAAGACTAATTTGTAGTGTCTCGCGTTTTTAAACTTACTTTTAAGTCTAGTTCCTACGTTCAGCTCTTGTTAGGTGGGAAAAGCAAGCGCGATTGCTTTATTTCGATTAATTTTCTCTCTCTTTCCCTTCCTCTTACTGTCTGCCTCTTTTTCTCTCACTGTCTCATTGAGTACTTGCAGTTTTGTTGAACCTATTTGTTCCCAAGTATTTTCTGAAAACACTTATCAGAAAAGTGTTTCGGGTTTAGCGAAGCTAAGTTCTCGCTCCTTCTCTTTCTGATACAGCCTTCGGCATTTCATTACTCAAAAAGCGTAAATTTGGCGCCTCAAGCCGGGGTCGTTCACACATTTCCCTTTCCTTCCTTCGACAAGAAATTACGTCAGAGGGGGCTGGGGATGAGCGGTGTCATGCTACGCTGCCGAAAATGAGAACAAATAGGGACATCGGAGAGAGCGCACTCCTGTTGACTAATACAACTTTTTGATCCGATCAAATGTTTGAGAGAGGATGGCGGAACTTGAAGCTGCTCAAGCTCTTTATTGTTTCCACTTTGGTTTAGTGTCTGCGAACTTACATTTTTTTCTTAGAGACCCGTAACACTGGAGAAGACTACACGTCATCGCGTTTTGCTCTCATTTTTATTGGTAAGTTTTTTTGCAAGATTGAAATTGAAACTCAATACTGTTGTCAAGACTACACTTTCGTCGTAAGTGAAAGTATCATTTCTTTTATTTGCACTTGTTAGGGCTTTATTTGGCCTAAAAAAAAAAAAACAAGACATCGGTGCAGATAACGCCTCAGATATAATTTCCGGAATAAGCTATTCTTAGTTTGTTTTTTTTGCAGCACATCGCGTTAGCCTATGATACGCATTTTACATAACTTTCATTATAACCGTGCCAATGAGCACTAATGCGAAAGGGAAACATTACCCAATTTTAGGGTTACGACCTTTTTATCGAATCTAGATTCCCTAAACTACGAAGTTTAATTATGTTTTTGATAGTGTGTAACGATGTTCAGATACCGGATGCCATCTTTTGGTTTCGAAGATCTACGGCGTAGCCGGGAAAGAATGTGCTGGAAGGCCGATGGAGCAACACGGCCAAGAAGTATTCCAAAATACATCTCTCGCGCATGAGAACTCGAGGAGGAGCACACCAATCAATGGACAGCATAGAGAACGAACAGGAAACATGCGATTACGAGGCAGCCAAGCGTGCGCCGCCATTGGCTGAGCGCAGGAGGGGGTTAAACAAAGGCACGTGACCGCATTTGGGGGGTAAACAAACGCAAGAGTTGCGCAAAAAGCACACCAACTCGCACACGGTATTCGCAACTTTCACGACCTATAGGGGGCGCACTGGTGCCTATCAAAATGGCTGTCATCTGGATGATCGTCGTAGAACAGCAGTACGAGGCGGGGTCTGCGACGCGTGAGTAATTCCAGTTTTGCTATATACGAGCAGTATCAGAAGCTTACGTTATTTTTTCACGTCAGGAAGGTGTAGGCAAACCCTTTTATTTTGAGGCCAATCATCCAGGAGCTAGGGAGCGCGATTCTCACACCGCGGTACCCCCATCGCTGAAAGTTGCGAATAGTAATGAGCTGTGGTCACGGCAGCAGAGTCACGTTTGTGCCACAGTACTGATCACTGCCACAGTGACAAGATACACAGCCGATCGATTTCACTGCCATGCATGTGTATTCACTCCAGAAGCAGCTTCAGTCACCAGAAGCAGCAGTGAAAAAGCACGAACTGCGTGTGAGATGTGCATGAAAACACTGCAAGAGCCCATACTCGGACGAAGCTGCTACTTTCATCTAACAAAAACGAGGATCTCTATGGCTTGGAATAGACCTTGATGAAGCGTTGTAAAACTGTGGTGTGATCCCTGTTACTAATGGCGCGCGTTTCGCTTTCGATTTCACGGTTTAGAGGTCACTCGTGCAGGTAAAAAAAAAAAGTGGTGGAAGCTGCGGTGCTCAACGTCGCAGCTGCGAAATCGCTAACAAATTTGCACCATGTAAACCAGTCGTCCGCGCGCACTTTCCGATGACTTACCAGGCATACTCTAGGATCCCACTTCATTTCTCTCAGGCATCCCTTCAAGAAAATATTAGGTCCTAAACAACTAAAACTTAGATTTTTAAATACTACTTTTTCCCGTGCAGTATTCAGTACTGGAACGTGCTATTCGAGGATCTGGTGTCTAAACCACGACCAACTCTATATTTACGACCACTCCATTTGAGCGCTCCCTATGAAAGAGCCTGCTCCCCGCTGTGTGTATGTATGTGTGTATGTATATTTGCGGCGCAATCTCTTTATATCGAGAGTCTTGTAAAAAAAAAATTGGGGGGTGGGGGTTGTGTGTATGTTTATACAGCCTAGAACTTGGTCTGCCTCAACGGGCGACTAGTCTCCCAGCTGTAGATGAGCAATTTAGCCAGTGCAGTACAACCGCTAGCCTGGGGTCTTTAACGTGCATCACGCAGTAGTGATACACGACCGCACGCCGGTACGATGCTCATCCAGATCGAAACGGGCAGGGGTGGGGATTGAACCCAGGATCCCTGGGTTCTGTAGCGCGAGCTTTCGCTCCACGTGCTCCGAGCTGGTGTGCGCTAGACCACTCGGACACGCCAATAAAGCAAAAAAAGAAAAACGAAATAAAAAAAAAAGACAACAACGAAAGAGAAGTGGTTAGAATGTGTGTTCAGAGTTCGCCAACCGTCACTTTCGTACAGTCAAAGTTAATCAGTTCATATGACACCGTTGTTTTAAGTGAGTGTTTGCCCCTCCAGCCAAAAGTAAGGCAGCGGCTATTGGCCATCTTGGTCACCTTGGTCATCTTGGTCACGCTCCCGATTTTTCAGTCGAGTCTTCCGCCATGCCTCGATCCTCCGCTTGCAGCATACTACATGGGTGTGTTCGTTGGTGAAACCAAATGCCTGCTCCAGACGGCACACACGACAGGCGTTGGGTGTAGTGCCCTGCACGCAGTGGCGTCACGAGGGTCAGTGGCACCCGGGGCGGTAGCCCGCCGCGACACCCCCCCCCCCCCCCCCTCTCCCGCTTTCGCGAGGTCCGCCACGACTCCCCTCCCCCCCCCCCCCCCCCCCCCCCCGCTCTGGCATGGCCCGCCACGACTCCCCCCCCCCCCCCCGGGGCCCGCCGCGACACCCCCCTCAGCGCAGCACCCGGGGCGGTCCGCCCCCCCCCGCCCCCCCCCCCCCCCTTGTGATGCCACTGCCTGCACGCAAGCAGCAAGTGGTCGATTGTCTCTTCGCCCGCTCCACACGCACTGCATACCGTGTCGGTCACGCTGCTATCGTACTTGCTTCGGTATAGGCGGGTACGTAGGGCACGGCCACGGGCCTCAATAAGCAGTCGACTGCCCATTGTGTTCCCGCAGAAAGTCACCGGGGCAATCTCCGTCTTCAGAGACGCGTACATGTGCCTGGAATGGTGTTGTAGCATGCCGCTCATCCAACGGTCCCTCTCAACACTCTTCACTTCCTCCCGCACTGTGCTCACTCACTCCTTTTCTGTTTGAGGTCCAGTGGCCAAGCTGAAGATCAAAGTGCTGAGGGCCCAGTTTTAGCGCGGCGTAGTGAGAGGCGTTCTCACTAGGCGGCACGAAATGTCGGTCGTCCTAAAGCCCCTCTATCCTGGGAAAAGTGGCGCCATTCTTTGAACTAGCCGCCGCGCACACTATTGGCCGGTCGTCACGTGACATCAGGCTTTCGGTTTTGGACTTCCGCTCGCCATGAATTTCGCAAGATGCTACTACGCCGTAGCTGACGAGCTGCTGCGCCTGTAGAAAAGTCGGCCGGAAAGCTTTTCAGTGTTCCCTCTGGAACGGAAAATGAACCTCGGAGGAAGATCTTGCTTCACTGAATCGATCGAAAAGATTTCAACCCGACGGGAGACGCAAAGTTATGCGAGGTGAGTGCTCCGCATAAAGCTCACCAGCATGGCCAGCATGCTAGAAGACAGCTGTTTAGAGCGAGCTATGCACTCCATTCCAGGGTGGCCAGTTCCGCTTATTATAAGCGGATTTGGGCTTCTTTTTTCACCGAGTCGCTGGTAGTTTTTTTCCAGTCGCTTGTCGCGTTTTTTGGGCTTATTCGCGTTTTTCCCGCAAATATTGTTATTTTATTGCTTGTCATGCTCATTTACAGCGCGTTTGTCGTCAAAAACGCAAAAAAAAAACAGCATGACCGTTTGGCGCCGCGGTTAGGTGGCGCAAGCTGCCGTCCGTCACAAAGTACAAAACAATTACTATTCATTCACAAATGTTTTGGCACCTTGCCCATCTTGCCAGTCGGCAGTCGCGGTCGTCGTGTCTAGTTGCCATTGTATTTCGCGCAAAATTGCTTCGAAGTGGTCGAAGTATGGCAAAACATATTGTAAAGAGTGGGAAAAGAAAACACAGCCTAAAGGAGCTGTGCAACAGTTATAGTGATTTGCTTAAATACTTTGGGAGTTGCTGTCTCAACCTTTCTGAGTAAAGAACAAAAAACCGCTTTAGCCTGCATGTCCTAGTTTTTTATTTTAAAAATGGACAAAGATTGAGGTTTTCGGCGCCTCTCAACTCCTTCACTAACTTCCGAGTCACGTGCGCTGTGACGTCAATGGGGAAGGCGTGGGGTTCCGGTGAAGCTCTCTCTTTAGAGCCATCAGTAAGCAGCGAGAACTCATCCGCTCGCGACCGCGTGACCACGTGCTGGCGGGCGCAGCGCGAACAATATGGTGAAAGGAGGAAAGTCTCATCCGGGTCCGGCCATACCCGTCCGGTCCTGTCCCTCCTCCCCCTCCGGCTTCTGGCGGCTGTTCCGCTGCTGACGGTTTTGAGGACCTAGGATAGATGGCGCCACTGAAACTCCGTATAATAAAAGTTTTGTTGATGATACCAGGTTTTTGACGCATTTATATTTATGTTGGAACGACAAGATTTAAAGAAAAGTTACCTTTTATCGAGCAGGTATTCGCACAACTTGCTATCTTTCTACGAGATTCCCCATTGACGTCATGCCTTCTGTTCCTCATGGCCGCCGCTCGCGGCTGCAGCTCAAGGAATATTCTAATTTTTGCTTCGCGATTATGCGGCGGAATCGCAACATTTCGAAAGAAGGAGGTGTGTTTTCTGTCCTTTGTGACAAGGTGAACAATCTCAAAAGTAGAAAACGCCAATTCTTTCAACGTTAAAATCGTTGCACAGCTCCTTTAAGGACTGGCTGCGACCAGTCACCGGAGACGATAAAAAAGCAGCGTGAAATTGCGAGATCCACGCTCATCATGCCGACCTCGTTCAGCGCACGGCATCAAAAAAAAAAAAAAAAAAACACGTGAGGAACTCTCAGCCACTGTCCAGTGCACGATTGACTACCATGGGCTTCACCAAGTCGTCGCCTCCAAGAACGATACCAGAACTGGAGCTCAAGCTGGCATGTTACTCAGCGTGCCATGCCACTATCCGGCGGATAGTGTCATGGCACGCTGACTTCGTATTTGAGCGAGTTCGCCTTCGTATTTGAGCCAGTTCTCCTTCTCATTTTATTATTAATAAACTATTTCAAGAATGTGTACTTATTGAACTTTCGCTCGTTTTGGGCTTCTTCACGAAGGTCATGCCGCTTTTTTTGGGCTTGGTTGGGGACGACTATTTGCTTATTCGCTCGGCCGGATCTGGCCACCCTGCTCCATTCCACCGTAAACGCGAGCGATGTAATAGCGAGCACAACATTGCCAACTTGGCATGCGCGGACGCCCGTGCCGTGGAAGTAAAGGCCCCTACGCACAGTTGCGTTTGAGAGCGTTCAACTGCGTTGCGTCGAGAAACGAAAGTGAGTGACCGGCACATCTGTGCTTCGTATGAAGCGTGGAATCAAATTCAAGGAATGGCTTGGCATGCGACAAAAGAAGTACGGATGTCCTGCGTTCTCGCAGTTGCAACGCAGTGAGACGGTTTCAAACGCAACTGTGCACAGGGGCCTTAAGTCGTTCAAAACGGCCTGCTCCTGTTCGTGCTTGTGGTGGCATCGGCGCCGCTCTCAATTACGGGTGCGCGCGGAATACGCGCGCTCGTCAAGCTTTGCGTACGTGCTCGGGTACCATACTTTGTTTCGCACACACAGCTTGCAACGCTGCCGCGGCTGCGGACCCGAGCATGTGGATGTACCGCGAAACACATGTACGACGAAACCGTCCGATCCGACGTGCGGACTGCCAGAATGACCTTGGGGGCGAGGGTTCTCGTAGCACCGGAGAGCGTTGAAAACCCTTGCCTCCGACCGTCGTATCGCCTGATCGGACGTCGGATCGGTCGGTTTCGTCGTACGTGTGTTTCGTGCTTAAAGCGCAGCCAGTGCGACAAGCACGAGTATGTTTCTGACGACGCTCTTACTGGACGAGCGTGTGTGCTTAGCCCGCTCAAAGTGCGTTCGCTCTCGCAGTGTCAATAGGGTCTCCTTCGCTCGCAGTCTTATTGAAACAAAAACGCAAGCAAATAAAACATTTGAGATCAATCCCACACTCGCGCGAGCAGCTTTGACAGCGCAAACTTTACGTGCAGGTCTTTGGCAGGCTAACCTGGGATCTGCAGAAACGGGCGTTTGAGGTGGCGTTACATGATCTGCTCTCGACTAAAATCCGATCTCTTTAATCTATTACAGGACCTCTTCAGTATCGACCAAATCAAAACAATAATCATGCAAAACAAAGGAGAGCAAAAATTTGAGGAAAGATGCTCTCCCAAACATTTCTTTTTTCGTTACCTTCAACCAAGAGAGTAAACCACCACTGCAAGGAAACTGGAAATGTAAGTGGTATGTACATCTCACAAACCATTTTTTTTATTCAGTAAGACACATATCTGTTTTACAATACAAATTCAATACAAAAACTGATGATTTTGGATGCCTCCTTTACAAAATGCAGTTCTATTTATTTGTTTTTTATGTTGGCTCCCTAAAGTTACCAAGGCACCCCCAGCAAAACCTGAATAGAACACCACAAGACAATGCCCACAGTACTGAAACATCCCCAGAATAGACTGCTGCAGGAACCGCAGCTGCTCTTTAGTTTGGCTGTCTGATACTATTATTTGGTCGACCGAGGCACACCTACCACTAGTGCCATCTCTGTCCATTCTAGGATTGTGTGTCCATTGGAGGGCCCCCAGCAAGGTCCAAGCGGAGCTTTTCTCTCGGGGCAATCTGCCGTAGTGATCGCAGCTGTTAGTGAGTTTGGCAGTCCGATACTGTTCCCAGGTCAACTGAGGCTCACCTATCAGTAGTGCCATCTTTGTCAATTCTAGGCGAGTGTGTCCTCCTGAGGCCCCCCAGGAAGTTTCAAGCGGTGCTGTACAGAACCTAACTTTCCCAGCTTCCCTAGAGCAGCCTAATTTGGCAACCCCCCCCCCCCCTAGTTGCTGGTGACTTTAGCACTATGATACTGTTTCCAGGTCGACCGAGGCACACCTCCAACGACTGTCGGCTCTGCTCATTTATTCGTTCTAGAAGTGTGTTAGTGTGTTGGTGAGTTTAGCACAATGATACTGTTTCCAGGTCGACCGAGGCACACCCCCAACGACTGTCGTCTCTGCTCATTTATTCGTTCTAGAACTGTGTTAGTGTGTTGGTCAGTTTAGCACAATGATACTGTTTCCAGGTCGACCGAGGCACACCTCTAACGACTGTCGTCTCTGCTCATTTATTCATTCTAGAAGTGTGTTAGTGAGTTTAGCACAATGATACTGTTTCCAGGTCAATCAAGGCACACCTACGACTGTCGTCTCTGCTCATTTATTCGTTCTAGAAGTGTGTTAGTGTGTTGGTGAGTTTAGCACAATGATACTGTTTCCAGGTCGACCAAGGCACACCTACAACGACTGTCGTCTATGCTCATTTATTCGTTCAAGAAGTGTGTACCGTCCCATGGCTGCCTGAACAAGGTCTGAGCAGCGCTCTACAGGCCCTTGCTTCTCCAGCTTGTCCTGGACAGATTGCCGCAGCAACAGCTGATGAGTTTTCATTTTCGACTGCTGTTTATTTCCTGGCAGAGTGCAGACAGTTACACACTCTTACTTACATCCGATTTTATTGTCTCACTCTTAGCCACTTGACAAGACTAAATAATAATATTTTATTCTTTTTCAGGCACACTGTATACACTTGGCATCAGGCCGTATCATCAGAATGCAGGTCTTTCTGGTGTACTGATGAATAACGAAGAGCTACAAAGACAACTATATTCCATGCAGATAGAACTGATAATGGCGCAAAGACAGGAGTATCAGGCGCAACGTGAAGAGAACAATTTAAAATTTGGACTTAAGCGCTTTCTCGTTGCAGAAAGTCCACTATGAAGAGGACTGCATGAAGTAAAGGCATCCTCGAGAAAGTTTTTAGAATTCATCTTTCTTGTGTTTCCCATCGTTTCAATGTGATACTAGGGTATTGGGGTAGCCTTTGCCTGTAGAACGCACACTTCATTGGCATCTCCAGGACTTCAGGTTTGTGTCAGACACAATTCACGAGCTGATGGACTCTTTAGCATACAAGATGAGTCAAACTTGCAGCATATAGCACACTCGTGCATCCTTATCTCGAGTATGCATCTGAAGTCTGATACCTGCAGACCCGTCTCATCAAGCAACTCGATGTTTAACCACATGTGGTTTGTACAATTTATTGTCTTAGGCTATACCATACCAGTAACAGCATTAGAAGGTGTAAGGGCTTTAGAACTACTTTATGATATGTAACAGTGACTGCACCTGTCAGTAAAGCAACCTGCACAATCGTGAACTAATGAAGTATTTTGATGTGTATGGTGCATCTCCGTGTCATCTATCTCCTTTTTTTTTTCATACTGTGACCTGTTATGTACTCGGCATGTGTTCTACTTGTAGTGAATACTTTGTTGACAGTTTTGTGAAATGAATAAAATTGTGACTTTGATTTTGTTCTCTTTAATGTCATCTGTGCTTGTGTATTTTCATGGAGATTTTGATCTCGCATTCGCTTGTTTTGCATTGTTTTCTGGATGAGATTTGAATTATTTTTGGCTCACTCATTCCGTTTTAGTGAAATAACCTGCAATTGCTTGACTCGATTAGGTGCCGAAACCGAGCGCTGGTTTCCAAGTCTGCACCAGGTTTCTAGACCTAGGACTCTGGTCCAGGAGTCTAAAAGCAGCGTAAATCGTAATTAAACCTCGATTTTTTTTAGTATGAACGATAAACAGAAAAGAAACAGACACTGATAAAATTACGGAGTAACAAAACTAAACGAAAACGGAGTTTTCATGTCTAAAAACGGTTTCATCATTTAAAATAACGAAAATGGTATGTATTACGCTCGGAAGAAAAGCGACACCGCGTAGCCCCGTGGCGAAAGGCCCGCGGTGCCGCAAATTTTTACAGCATGCTCAGAATACACGCACAGAAATCGTCAACCACATCACCGCTTCCCCAAACTAGAAAGAAAATAGCATCTTGCTTTCTAGGCCGCCAAATTGTTTTTAGCGCCCGTAGGCCAAACCCTCCCGAAAGCTCGCCAAGGTCACGTTTTATAAAGCAGTCAATCATTTGAAATCGTTGAGAATAAAATTGCAATTTGGCGGTTTGATATGATGATTAAAAGCGTCTTGCAATTCCTGTGAAGCCGAACACTCACGAGACACTGACCTAATGCAACTCGGTAGGGACGATTATCCAAAGCACTTTTGGGATCCACGGTTGGACGAACAGATCTCGAGCGGCTTCAGGACGGTCGGATACGAATGCGGGCTCTAAATGAGCCCATTGCCACACTTATATGACGAGAAAAGTCCACACGATCGGCAACTCGCCCGCTCCAGCTGCGAAGCCGAACACTCACGAGACACTGACCTAATGCAGCTCGGAAGGGACGATTATCCAAAGCACTTTCGGGATCCAGGGTTGGAAGAACAGATCTAGAGCGGCTTCAGGACGGTCGGAGACGAATGCGGGCTCTAATTGAGGTCACTGCCACACTTGTCGGACGAGAAAAGTCCACACGATCGGCATCTCGACCGCTTCAGCTGACCGAGACGTCGAGACGCTTGGGAAATTCAAGAGGGCGCCTCCGTCGCAAACCGGAACTTAGAGGTGTGGTAAGGAGGGTTTTTAGAGGAGAAAGAAAGAGAATGCGCCACTTTTCCCAGATACAGGGACTTTAGGTCGTCCTACCTAACTCCTACCTCATATGATTCTTCTGTTATCCCTGGGTGTGTGCCAGCTGATTGTGCTTTTTGGTTTCGAGCGCGTTCACGCTGTAAAATATTTTTTCTCTATGTAAAGTACACTGAAGGAGTCCAATTACTTAATTAGTTTGCTTTTTTTTTTTTAGTTAGCGCAGCCAACACCTGATGGTAATGGCTGCGCCCACACGCCGCCAACGCCATAGAAGCCAACACAACCTGGTGCAACACGGAAAAAGACGTAAACAAATACCGAGTTCCAGGCACCGCCACGAGGCGCCGCTGAAACTCGGCCCTCCGAAGGTGCGTGCTGGAGTGTTTCCAGATGGAGTGGTCGTAAGTATATATAGAGTAGGTCGTGGTCTAAACATCTGTCTATCTATGCTGGAACGCAAACTAAATGATGTAGAAACCTGCATCGGGCACTGATTGGTTATTCTCTCGGGTCACGTTACATGACGTTTAAATGTAGTTTTTCCCTATGCAGTTCGAGCTATGTTCGTAAAATGATGCAGTTGTCGGTGACGTCAAAATGTCGTCATGATGCACTTTGACGATGCAGTTAAAAGGGCGATGCAACGATGTTTGTATTTTGCGCAAATACCGCTTTGAACGGATCCCTGACTTTAATGACCTGTGAAATACCCGTTCGTTTATCACCACACGCGATCGAAGTCGCAGAAAAAAATAAAGCAAAACGAGCAGAGTTCACCCCCTCAACTCGCAGCCTGAACAAGCGGCCACTTGATCTGGAGCCTAATATATGCCGCCAATGTTGATCATACCCATGCGCTGGGGTTCGCAAGGCACAGGACACGCGCTGAGTTCCAGACATTGTTACGGTTCGACTGTTGTCGTCATTGCAGCGATTGGACACAGGACACTACCCAAATTCTTCTCGAGCTATTAGCGATGTGCGCGGCCAAAAGCGTCACTGTGGTCGGCTTTCCACCATTGGCCAAACAATGGGCATATGAGCAGTGTCAG
This sequence comes from Ixodes persulcatus, assembly GCA_013358835.2. Taxonomy (NCBI): domain Eukaryota; kingdom Metazoa; phylum Arthropoda; class Arachnida; order Ixodida; family Ixodidae; genus Ixodes; species Ixodes persulcatus. The sequence goes on along the minus strand of JABSTQ010010367.1, from coordinate 756,934 downwards.
ATTGTCAACTTTGACGGTGTTAGTTTTGGATTGCGATGGCTCCTAGCTTCCACTGTGCTTTTTAAACACACCATCGAACTCGTCGTCGCACCCGATGGTAAGTAGCCAGAATAACAACTGGTGACGTCACGGCGAGGCAAATCCTAGTCGTGACGTCACGGAGGGAGACCATAAGAGGGCGCCACCGAAACATCTCGGCGCTAATAGACCTTTCCAAAAAGGAGCGTGTGGCCGGTGCCATTTTTAGTGTTTGTGCGTATGGCGCGTGCTTCGCTCGCTTTCCGAAGCGACGAACACGCACGTGCTCGGCTGTGAAAATCGCACGCTGGACTGTGATTTTGTAAACATTGGAAATGTCTATAGACCTTTCCAAAAACGAGCTTTTCGCCGGTGCCATTTTGAGCGTTCGTGCGTATGGCGCGTGCTTTGCTCGCTTTCCGAAGCGACGAACACGCACGTGCTGGGCTGTGAAGATCGCACGCTGGACTGTGATTTTGTAAACATTGGAAAGGTCTATAGATTATCACGAGCCCAAATCGAGTGATACGCAATGCTCGGGTCCAATCTATGAGCCGCATTTAAATATCGTCACTGGGCGGTACGGCGGTACTGCTACCGCCCAGCTACAACATAAGGTTTTACGAAGGAGAAATTGAATGAAAACGCTCGGTTTTTTCCTCCACATTAGAGCGCAACAAAGGAGTTTCTTGGTCAATGGCGTTGCATGCGAGTATCCTTGAGTCCCACTAGTGCCAGTAAGCTCGTGTAAAGTGAAAAACATTCCAATTGAATATCGTTGCACCGCCCCTTTAACTGAGTGGTCGAGACGAAGCCGGAGATCGTTCTGCATCGTAAAAGATGGCGACCCTAACATATGCATCTTCACTGTTGGGTTCGCCAGCGGATCGAGTTTTTAGAGATGACCGGGATGCCTTCGAGACGAGCGATGCGAAGTTTGTGGGCGAATACCGGCTGACCAAAGGGGTGACTCGCTGGCTGTGCAACCAGCTTCACGGTAAGCTCCACCGGCATCGCGAAGTGCCCCGTGTGCTGACGGTCGAACAACAAGTCCTCGAAACTCTACGCTTCTACGCCGCTGGCGGCTTACAGGGAACCGTCGGGAGCGACGAAAGCATTGGTGGTCACCAGTGCTCTGTGAGTCGCGTACTTATTAATGTCACCAACGCTATCATCGATTGCCTCGGATCGAAGTGGATGTGTTTCCAGCAAACTCAAGCAGAAAATTCGCTCACAAAAAGGAAGTTCTTTGAGCGATGCAAGCTCAGCGGCGTGATCGATAAATATTCTGAATACTCTTACACGATTCAACACGATTGTGTTTTCATTTGAGTGCACCCCATATTGCGATTTGGCTGAGCGAAAAGCCAAGCAACGGTAACAAGCTTAAATTGAGCTAATTGGTTCACACTTCAGGTAGAAATATATATATATATATATGTATATATATATATCTATATATCTATCTATCTATATATATATATATATATATATATATATATATATATATATATATATATATATATATATATATATATATATATATATATTATTTTAAAGCAACTACTTCAGGTAAGGCCACCTGACCTAGAATAAACATACACATAAAGAAAAGACCAAACACACCATGGGACTATACTTCGTTTCACTTTATCTGCGAGCGAAGCCAAAGCTAGAAGCACGAGACCAGTGCTTTTTGCGTTTCTCCCCAGCTCGCGCGCTCGAGCAAAGCCTGAACGCATGGAGCTTTCGTGCTCGCGCTTCCAGCTTTTCCTTCGCTCGCACATTAGGTGAAACGAAGTATAACAACTGATTTACTTCTTCCTCCTCTTCTACTACGAACCCCACTTGAGGGAAATATTCTTTTCTTTTTGGTTCCTACTTCACCGAAAATTTAACCCCCGAAGGATCATTTTTTCTTTCTCATGCAGCAGGAGAGAAGTTGTAGTAAGGCAGTCAAACAAAGTCAAAAAGTCAAATTTGTCGTTAGTTGTTTATACAGCAGGAGGTTAGTCTGCCCGAAAATGGCGACATTGTTACCCACTGTTGGTAAACAATTTAGCCAGTGCCGTACGACTGCTAGCCAGGGGTTTTTAACGTGCACCACGCAGTAGTGATACCCAGCCGAGCAGCACACGCTATATCCAAATCCCGTGCTCGGGCGTGGCACACACGAGAATTCCATGGCCCTTTCATTCTGCTCGGGTTTTGATGAACGGGCCTTGGGCGTTCAGCTCGTCCACAATTCTGTCCCACAACTCGTCCCGCTCAGGCTTAGCCAGAGGACTGTCAGTGGCGGCACCCACTAAAACTTGGTTTCCTGTGAAAAAGTCGTTGAGAAGGCTAATATGGTGGACCGACACGCGAGGACTTCACTTCCGTTTCTTTGTGTTGTCGGCCATGACTGCCTGTCTGCGCAACGTAAAGGGCTGCAGCTAATGCTAATATTTTTTTTGTAACTTGAGTGAAGTAAATATTTCATGCGACGAACAAAAAATAGTTTAATTAAATTGTTCTGCACTATATGTTTCGGATACTTAAGAGTATAGCTTTCTAGAACCCTTCACTGCGCAGTTTTGCGATTCTCCGAAATTTTCTGTAGGGAGAAAAAAAACGATGTAGTTTCAATTCAATCGCCACAGTTCGGCGACGTCACCGGACACGTCACGATGCAGTTCTCTTCCGATGTAGTTTGCTGGCGATGGAGATTAGGCGCCCGGCGACGTTAAGATGCAGTTTCTCCACCGCTTTTTCCAGCATAGACAGACTGAACTCGCAGTTTTTTCGCGATATCACCAGCTCTTAATTAAAGGGGCGGTGCAACGATATTCAATTGGAATGTTTTTCACTTTACAAGAGCTTACTGGCACTAGTGGGACTCAAGGATACTCGCAGGCAACGCCACTGGCCAAGAAACTCCTTTGTTGCTCTGTAATTTCGTGGACAAAACCGAGTGTTTTCATTCAATCTCTCCTTCGCAAAACCTGATGACGTAGCTGGGCGGTAGCAGTACCGCCCAGTGACGATATTTGAATGCGGCTCATAGATTGGACCCGAGCATGGCGTGGACACTCGATTTGGGCTCGAGATAATGGATAGCTCGAGAAGCATTCGGGTAGTGTCCTGTGTCCAATCGCTGCAATGATGACAACAGCCGAACCATAACAATGTCTGGAACTCAGCGCCTGTCCTGTGCCTTGCCAACCCCAGCGCGTGGCTATGATCAACATTGGCGGCATATAATCGGCTCCAGATCACGTGGCCGCTTGTTCTGGCTGCGAGTTGAGGGGGTGAACGCTGCTCGTATTTCTTAATTTTTTTCTGCGACTTCGATTGCGTATGGGGAAAAACGAACGGGTATTTCACAGGTCATTAACGTCAGGGATCCGTTCTAAGCGGTATTTGCGCAAAATACAAAAATCGTTGCATCGCCCCTTTAATGTTTGCGACATATTCATATTCACATGCATTTGCAGAGTGTAGTTTAAACTTATTTGCAAGTTTTTCTAAGCTCGTTGTGTCTGCCTGGTGTTTTGCTTCAGGTTGCATGGAATATAATTTGTTCTTTTTTATTTAAGTATTATTATATTATATTTTTGTTTGCCTCTACTTTTGTAATACCCTCATGGGCGCTGTTGGGTATCTAAAAAAAATAAAAAATAAATAATCTGGCACGTAAAAGTGTAGGAGAAAAACTTATTTTTAAACTTCACAGCCCCTCGTACACTATTTTTTTATTGGCGAGGTGGTAGTAACAATATTACAGCCAAGTAATACAAGAATATGCTTGAAAAAAGACAGTCTGGAAGAATCAGAGCGGAAGCCGATGTTCTGCTAGGAGACTTAGCCTCATGGTGCGCTATATAATGATCGCTCGCAAGAATATATGGCGTATGAGGAAATGAAAGGGTGATATGGAGGAGAGAGTGAATGGGTGAAGCAATGCCTGGGTCACCTTGGAGTGACACCTGAACAGTGATTTTGAGAAATCGTTCTCAATCACAATGTCGGCTTCTGAAAGCAAAGTAAACTGAATAGACCCCTTTTAAAACCCCATCGAGCAACACTGCCGGTCACCATTTCTTGGGCAGGAACAATACGATTGAATATAGGTCTTCGCGGAACGCTGACGCCGCGCTCTTACTCGATTGAAGCTGAACCGAGTTCAAGCTGAATGCTGACGCATACCTTGTGTCCAATCACGTGCTCAGAGTGCCTGCCCAAACACAAAATCTGATAACTGGCGCAGTAAGCTACTTGACGGCGCGCTCCTTTGAGAAGTTTCAACTTTTCATTCATGAAACGCTGATACTTTTTAGTGTGTTTGTTAAACTAATAAAAAAAAACGAAAAATACATCTTTACATTTTGAGACGAGGAGACCCCAAAAAACAGGATGGTGATATTGATATTGATAGTTTATTGAGTGCCCAAAAAACATAATGACTTTGACATAGATGCACAAAGTGAGATTCCCAAGCATGTCCAACATGCAAACATATGAAACCACAATAGTCATAATAAAGCATTCATCATAATAAGGCAGTCGTAACAAAAGATATTATAGACACAGCCCGTACATAGGTGAAATAAGGCATGGGAAAAAAAGTCGTGCAGGAGAAGGATGTTGCATCATATCTGAATAAGATAAATTGTCGATTCCTCTATTCGCCTGTTGGGACAAAGCATGCCGCGATGTCGCGTAAATTTAGCTGGCACACGTAGCTTTATGCTGCGCAAAAGAGCAGGCATGACAATTACACTCTGGATAGCTTTTGTAGAGAAAATTCATCTCGGCAATGCATTTGGTCACCCAAATTGCTGAGGTTCAAAATCTTAAGCAGGGAATGGTGTTCGAAATAAAGCCTCCTGTGAAAATGTTTATCGTTGACTATGCGAACCAAACACCTTTGCACCGCTTCGATACGCTTACATTCAGTTTCGTATAAATGGTTCCACACGACAAGAGCGAAATCGAAGCCGGGGCCTAACCAAAGCACAAAAGAAACGTAAGATTGCACCAGTTGCTTGAAAGTGCCGAGTCAAACGGGAGACCATACCAAGCATTTTAAAACAAGTACCACAAATAGTAGTTACATGAGATTTGAACGTGAGTTAGCAATCGACTGACACACCAAGGTCCCCGACCACATTAGCTCGATTAATAATAAAGCTTCCCAAAGTCTACTTAGAATGCAAGGGATCCTTACGATTCGTTAGCGAGATGGCTTTTGTTTTGTTGGTATTTAAAGCGAAACGGTGGGTGTATTTCACCATTGTGAAATACTCAAAACATCAGACTCTAGCGCATCATAATCTTTTACAGCGAAGCTGTTATGCGCTAGGATCTGGAAAGAATGCGTCCACGGATGTTGACAGAAAACTCCCCATTGGTCATGGCAAGTATGAATAAATAAAAAAGGACGTTTACAACTCTCTGTAAAGCCGGATTAGAACGCAGCTCTTGAAGAGGAGGATAGGATAGTACAGAGAGGACGGTATTCCCCTCCTCCTCCCCTTCTTCTCCCCTCCTTCTTGTCCCTATTCCTCTCATCTCCTCTTCCCCTCCTCCTGCTCCCTCTCCCCTCCTCCATCCTCCTTTCTCTTCCTCGTCTCATTCTCCTCCCTTCCTCCTCCTCCTCCTCCTCCCCCTACCCCTCCCTCCCTTCTCCCTCGTGACATTACTAGTGACGCTCGTGACATCACTCGTGACCCTGGTGACCCTCGAGACATCACTCGTGAAGGCCTCGTGAAGGTCGTGACCTTCACGTGACCTTTGCTGTGAAGGTCGCGACCTTATTGTGAAGGTCGTGACCATCGTGACCTTCACTGTAAAGTTCGTGACGTCACTCGTGACCTTAGTGACCCTCGTGACTTCATTCATGACTCTCGTTACATCGCAAGGTGACGTCACGTGTGACGTCAATATGGGAAATGTCCCATGATGCATGGCGCGGTTACGCCGACGCCGACGGCGACGCCGCTCAAGCCGCAAACGGGTGCCTAAAAGCTGCGCTTTAGTAATTTCTACAACGTCCAAGAAGCTTCTCGTTTAAAGTGTTCCAAGGCCGAACACTAGTTCGAACGTTCGCGAAACCCGTGCGTCTACAAAAGGCGCTCCGCGTAGCTCTACGAAGCAAGTTCTTCGCCACCGCTCGATCCCACTTTTACGTCGACATCGACGCTCGCATACGACACCTGTTATTCTTCTTTTCTTTTGGGCACACGTTCGCCCACATTAAATGTTTACTTCTTCCTGTTTATTTATTGTTCTTTTCGTCACCACCCGTGACATTTTGGTGGAGGTGCTGGGTAACGTAGCCCATGAAACATACTCCTCCGAGGCCTCGCAGCGCAAGCCCAGTCCCCGGAACAAGAAGACCGTCCGTGGAGACTACTGAGACGCGAGGAAGCCGCCGTATCCAAGACCTGCCCCCGGAATTCGTTCTCCTGCCGAGCAAGACAAACCAAGCGACGAGGTCAATGATGAGCAACGACTCCTCATAGACACCGGCAGCGTTCTCTGTCAGTTATCTGCCCATCTCCCCACGGACAGCCACTCCGTCCCACGGGAAGGTCCACGAGGACGTCGACGATTGGATTCATCAGTTCAAGCGAGTTTCCCGACACAATAGATGGACGACTGAACAAAGCCTTCAGAATGTCTTTTCCCTGAAAAAGCAGCTCGGCTTTAGTACGAGAACCACGAGCCCTCGCTCAGTTCATGGGAACAACTCAACGAAGAGCTCTGAAGCTTATTTCAAGCCGGCAACGACGGGAACGTGCTGAAAAGCTTTTCCAAGCCAGGGTTCAAAGCCCAAACGAAAGTGTCGTCAGCTTTGCCGAGGACGCTCTTCGACTCAGCAACCGCGCCAATTCTAAACCCCCGAATCAAAGAAAGTGCAAATCCTGATGCTCGGTGTCAAAGACACATCTTCGAAGGCATTGTGCGATGTCCACCTCAAACCGTAGAAAGGTTTGTGACGGAAGCGACCAACATTGGACGGGCCCTGCAGGCACGAGTCGCCCACTACCACCGACGTCCTTGCGTCGCTGCCCGCACACCGTCCAGCTGCGCTCTCAGCCCCAATATCACGCGGATTCGCGAAATCGTCCGGGATATCGTCCGTGAAGAAATGAAAAAGCTGGTACTTTCCGCCGAACGTTCAATTTCGCTCTCGATCGCCCAGATTGTTCGAGAGGAGGCTAATGAAGCACTCCAGCCAAACGTTCTCGCCGACGCCGCACCGGAACCACCAACGTTTAGTTACAGTTGCTCGTCGTCCGCAGCCTCCTGTCACCCGGCAGTACTAAGCAGCACCGCGACGAAAGGTCTCTTCGCCGCAGTACGCTCCTCGTCAAGAGCTGCGTGAACCTCGAAAGACCGACGTTTGGCGCATGGCTGACGGACGCCCGGTGTGCTTCTACTGCGGGGAGGCTGACCCCGTTTATCGAAGGTGCCCCTATTGCCATCTAGGCCTACGAGGATTTGCGCCAAACGACCGTCGACCCCGCTTTGGTGAGCGACCGCGGGAGATCGATGAACACCTCCAATGACCTGTCTCCCTCGCCTGCACCTCGCCGCGACTCCCGGTTGCATCACCGATGCTCTGACCCCGTGGTGAGAGCCTGTCGCCCTGTCCCGCCGGAAAAACTAGGTGTGGCAACGCCTGGAGGTGGTGTTGCCGAAGACGGTAAATGCAAATAGCCACCACGAACGCCGAAAAACTCCCACTACAACGACCACACCTGTCGGAACGACGCTCCCGCAACAGTGCCCAACAATCTTAACTGTTGTCATCGACGGCCACGACGCGTCGGCACTTGTGGACATCAGAGCGGACTATTCCGTTTTGAGTGGGAGACTCTCTTGACGCCTCCGGAAAGTCACTACATCGTGGGAGGGTCCGCAGATACGCACAGCCGGAGGGCACCTTATAACGCCCGTTGGAAGGTGCACCGCCCAGGTCAAGATTCAGGGCGAGAGGTGTCCAGTGAAGTTCGTCGTTCTGCAGGATTGTGCGAGAAACATTATACTTGGAATGGGCTTTTTCTGTGAATACGGTGCCGTCATCTACGTAGAAGCGAACGAGCTGACGCAGCAGAAGTCTGTTATAATACCAGATGATCGGAAAACTACGTCGGCCACGTCAGCTGCAGTGCGCGTACTTTCTAAGCATGTGAACTTGCTTCGCGCTCGAGCGTGCTTACGCCTGTCAGATCCGGAACAGCTATCTGCATAGAAGCTCTGCTGGAAGGAGGTGTTCAGCTGCTCCAACGAAAAGGAATCGGCGTCCCAAGAGGCGTAGCCGAGCTCCAAAACGGACGCACGGTTGTCCTCGTAACGAACTTCCCACAGGAGGCCCTGCACCTTACGAAAGGCACCACTGTGGGCCACGTTGAGGAACTCAGGGAATTGGCCGCGACCGCCGGAGTCTTGAAAGACGTCTTTTCGTCACAACACGAGACAACGCCGCCATAGGTGTTCGACATCGACCCAATTATCCCGATCCTACAAAGAAGACAGCTGAGGGACCTTCTCGCCGAGTTCAGTGAGTGCTTCGCCACGTTATCAAAGGTACACCAAACGTTGGTTGCGAGGTATCAAACTGTTACTGACGACGACGCGCTTCCTGTTCATCGGCTACCCTATCGAGTATCTGTGAAAGAGAGAGAAATCATCCAGAAGCAAGTTCAGAAAATGATGGATGACAACATCATCCATCCCTTAAACAGTCCATGGGCTTCCCTTGAGGTTTTGGTAAGGAAGAAAGACGGAACTCTGACGTTCGTGGACTATCGTCGACTGAACGAAGTAAGGAAGAAGGACGTCCATTCGCTGCCCCATATCGACGACACCATGGACCGGCTGCGCCGTGCCCGGTAAGTTTCGTCGTTGGATTTGAAGAGCGGGTACTGATATATGGAGGTCGACGAACGGGATCTTAAGAAAACTGCCTTCGTCATGACGGACGAACTGTACCAATTTAAAGTGATGCCATTCGACCTATGCGCCGCGCCGGAAAGTTTCCAGCGCGTAATGGACACCGTACTTTTAGTCTTGAAATGGCAGAGTTGTCTCGCCTACCTAGACCACGTCGTATGTTCGCAAGCGACTTCGACGAGCACCTAAGACGGCTTCGAGCCATGCTACATGCTGTCAAGACTGCTGGGATGACACTGAAGACATCGAAATGTCGGTTCGGTTATGGCGAGCTGGAATTCATTGGAAACGTCGTGAATGCTCAGGATATAAGCCCTGACCCTGCAAAGACCTCTGCTGTAGCTGAATTTCCTTAGCTATCAGAAAAGAAGGCCGTACAAAAATATATTGCGCTTTGCGCATACTACGGATGTTTCGTTCGCAATTTTGCGTAGATCTCTGCACTACTCACGTATTTGACAAAGACAACGAGAACTTCAAGTGGGGAAACGAGCAGGAACAAGCGTTTTACGAACTGAAGCTAAGACTTCAGTCGCCCCCATATCCTCGGACATGTCGATCAGTCAGCGGAGATGGAAATTTACACGGACGCCAGCGACACCGGACTCGGAGCGGTGCTCGTCCAGCGACAGGAGAAAACGGGTGGTTCTCATTTGAGCCCGTTCTCATTTCTGCCTTCTCGTTTTCACCTTTTCATTTCAACCCTGCACAAAATAACTTTCGCTTTTCTCCCTTTCTCACTTAAACCGTTCTCAAAACGAACTTTCGCGTTTTGATCATTCTCAGAACGACTTTTCTCATGTTAACCTTTCTCCTTTCAAATTTTCTCAAAACATACTTTCTGGTTTTGACCATTCTCAAAAAGACCTTTCTTCTCATTTTAAACTTTCTCATTTCAAACTTACTAAAAACATACTTTTTGTTTTTGGCCATTCCCAAAACTACTTTTCTCATTTTAACCTTGTACATGATCAGGCTAGGGAAAAGCAATAATTTCAGCATACACTCACAGGAAACCGAAATAAAGGAGCCAATGACATTATGAAGTCCAGGCACCTGAAGATTTATTACGCCTTGAAATGCTACTTGGAGAATGACATCTAGAGTGCATGCGAATCGACGGCATAATGGACGACACATAGGCAAATATACAATGATCGTATATCTGTACGATCACTCCGACACCGGTTGTAAATAATTCAATATTGTCACATGGCATGCCAGATGAGCATAATTTGCATCCGATTATTCACGACTGAAATGAAGAAAAAAATCTGTACCTGGTAGGAAAGCCCTCAAGTCACGCATGATCGCACCCGCACATTAAAAAACAAAACAAAAAAAAAGCAAACGTCGCGGGGCCAGTTTATTAATGGCAGGATCTCCCTTTGTGACTTTCTAAGGAGGGCGAGGGCATTCTCTGGCCTTTGAATGGTCCATGTTTTGTTGCTGCGGTCATCTTAGATAGTTTAACCAGTTACCATCTTGTGGGAACAAAGCTCCACAATAAAGCTTTACCGAGCATGGGATGACATTGAGCTGCGATGACTGATTCTGCGGCAAAAAACGTTTTGTATTATATGCGTCTCGAGAAGAGCCGTTCAGTAGCCTAATGATTAGTCATACGATTTGAATGGCATAATGCTTTGCGAATCGTTTGTAACGTGACGCTATGGAAAATAAGATATTTCTGTGAACATATTTCGAATGCAATGTATCCTATACAAAAGGGTTAAAATGATTCATGGGGGGGTGGGCACAGGATCGTTGGCCGCTCCCTGCTGGTGGTGCTCTTGAGTGGTAGCGGCGGCGCTTTGTGAGCGACGAGGTCCACAGTAGGACGAGAGACACGCGGCGGCCGCTGCTTTGTGGTGGTACCGGTGCGGGCGGTAAGCGATCGCCAGTGAGCCTTGGTGTGGAACATGACATTAAGTGTTCGCTTCGGTGCACATTGGCACAGGTAGTCCACGAAAATGAATCGACGAACATGTTACAATTGTAATAATATGTACATTGGCAACTCTGGCGGGATTTTTGTTTGCTTGTGTGCTTGTTTTGTTTTAGATCTGGTTATTTTTTTATAAAATAACAATTGCTATAATGTAGCCGGCACTGTTATTAACAGTGCCAACATCTCCATTATTTTTATTAATTTATTAACACAAAAAAGAGACTGGTTGAAATTCCGAGAGCACTCTAAAAAGGTTGAAACGCCACGTACGTGTTTTGAGGCGGAGTTTAATTAAACAATAAAGATTTAAGTGAGAGCGGGCTCAACCGAGAAGGGCATAAAAAAGAAAAGGTTAAAGCGCAAAGAGCGTTAGGCGATTGGTTTGAAATACGGTGTTCAAATGAGAATGTGTTCAAATGAGAAAGGGTCGAAACGCGTAAGGTTAAAACGCGAAGGGCGTTTTGCGATTGGGTTCAAACGAGAAGGGTTCAAATGAGAATGGGTTCAAATGAGACGGGTAGAAACGAGAAAGGATTGAAACACGAAAGGTTAAAACTCGAAGGGCGTTTTGCGAGTGGGTTCAAACGAGAAGGGTTTAAATCAGGATGGGTTGTTTCGAGATACACCCGAGATAACAGCGAGGGTGGTCGCTCACGCAAGCCGGGCCTTATCCAGGGCAGGCCAAAATTACCCAACAACCGACAAGGAGTGCCTTGCCTTTGTCTGGGCGATAACTATGTTTCGTACGTACTTGTACGGCAGTGCATTCCGTGTAGTCACACACCACCACACCCTCTGCTAGCTTGCGAACCTGAAATATCCGCCAGGACTCCTCGCTCGCTAGAGCCTTCGTCTGCAAGCCTTCGTCTGCAAGTCCAGCCACAAGCACAACGACGCTGACTGTTTGTCTGGGGCCTCAGTTAAATCTGCTCCCGCCGGCACCGACGACGACGACAGTTTTATCGGCGCAGTTAGCGTTACCAACTTGGGGAACTTCAACTTCGCGCCATGATCGACCACCTCGAAAGTTGAGGAAGTTCCGTTTCCCGACTCTTTTCTTGAGACCTGTCAAGTTTCATCCTTTAAAGAGGTGTGCTCTTCAAAAACAACTTCTGGACCAGCAGCCCTGCGTGAGTGTTGGTTGTCCCTACCAGCCTTCGAGGCGAACTTTTTTAAGCACGCCACGACAACCCAACGGCTGGACACCCCGGCTACAGCAGGACACTTGCTCGGGGTCGTGACAAGTACTGCTTGCCAAAACTTCCGAAAGCCGTTCATCTGCACCCGATAATGTCACGAATGCCTAACAGCGTATGAAGCCACCAACAAAGACAGCAGGACTCTTACAGCCTCTAAGGGCATGGTCTGGGCGACACCTGCCCAGACTACGCCCTTCCAGCAGATAAAAATGGATTTGCTTAAGTCCTTTCCAGCGTCAACGTCGGGGAACCACTGGATAATTGTTGCCACAGATTATCTTACACGATACGCGTAGACGAGAGCCCTGCCGTCAGGAAGAGCGGTGGAAGTTGCCAAGTTCTTTGTCGAAGCCATCCTCCTTCGTAACAGCGCCCTAGATCTCTTTATTAAAGACCGAGGGTCATCGCTCGCGGCACAGCTGACGCAGGAGATCCTTCGGCTCAGCCCCACCAGCCATTTTCAAACCACTGCTTATCATCCACAGACAAACGTGCTCACGAAGCGGCTCAATAAGACGATCGCCGACATTATCTCTATGTACGTCGACGTAGAGCTCAAGACGTGGGACTAGGTATTGTCGTACGTCCCATTTGCTAACAACACGACTGTTCTAGAGACCACCGGGTTTACACCATTTGAGCTGCTGCATGGCAGAAAGGTGACGACCATGCTCGACTGGATGATGCCTTTTGAGCCATTGGATAACGGAAGCGACGATCCCCATCTGGTCAGTCAGAGAGCAGAGCAGGTACGCCAGCTTTCCCGGCTTCGGATCCACGATCAACAACGTGTCGAGGCTCGCCAGTACAACCTTCGGCGCCGCGACATCCACTTCCAGCCCGAATACAGAGTGTGGGTGTGGACACCAATTCGTCGTCGCGGTCTCAGCGAGAAACTGCTCAAACGATACCTCGGACCTTACAAGATCATTCGACGCCCTCGGAGATCTCAACTACGAAGTTCTTCCCGACGAAACGCGGCCATCCGGAACACGCTATCTACGACCCGAGGTGGTGCACGTCGTCCGTCTCAAGCCGTATTACGATCGATAGGGCTGCGGACTACTGAGAACTGTGACTTCTGATTGTGCCGTTCCTTTTTTTTTATTTCTATTTTGTCTTCCGCTGTATCGGGACGATTCGTCTTTTAAAGGAGGGGATTAAAGCCGTGTGCGTGGCCGAGCGGCAACGTACCTGACCCGCACGCAGAGGCCCCAGGTTCGATTCCTGAGGGCTGCGTAACTTTTATTATTGGGTTGTAATAATAGTTTCTACAATTACTGAGAAGCTTCTAGTTTAGAATGTTCGAAGGCCAAACATTTTAGTTCAAATGTTTACGAAACCCGTGCGTCTTCAAAAGACGCTCAGCGTGCCTCTACCAAGCGAGTTTCTGCCAGCGCTCGATCCTGCTACTACGCCGGCATCGACGCTCGCCTACGACGCCCGTCATTATTCTTATTTTATTTTTGATACAAGTTCGCCCCATTAAACGTTTATTTCTTCTTGTTTATTTATTCTTTTGGTCACCACCCGTGACAACACGTGCTGGCACCACATCTGTAACTGAAATGTACGGATCTAGCCTAGACACAAACAGAGACTTCGAAAGTGACTAGCGCGGCACAGATTTTACATGCAGTTCTCAGATGTTCCACTGGAGGCCTTTGCGTGTCGTCCAGACTTCCACAGCACAAAACTATCCTCGGTAACGTTCGTTTGGGTGTTGACACGCGGACCAGGTGGACCCGCATAGTCGGCGACCGTCGACGCACACGCAGTCGATGCAGAAACTTCGTGGTTCAAATCTGCTTGCTGACTGCTGATATTGGGGGCTGGCCAAGCTGACGAAGGCGGACGACCGAGGGTCACAAACGCAGTCGCGGTTGGTGAAACAGTACTATACTCCGTTTCACCTTATGTTGTACCGCAGACAAGGTTAGAAGCGCGAGCTCATAGTGTTGGGAGCTAGCGGCGGTCCCACGGCCCCAACTATAATACCGGTGGAAGCTCTGCTAACGCTCCTGTTTGCTGTGCAACTGTCGCGTCTGTGTGCGTGTTACGTATTTCATTTTTTTTGCAATTAAATCGCCAATTCATCATCACTCTTTTAGTGCAAAATATGATACGCATTTTTCAAAACTTAACGCACAATAAGAAAACAAAAAGTGCAAGTTTTGATATTTTCAAAGACATACCTCTATGCATTCCAAGTTTCTAGACTTGTAATGCATCCAAGACGCGTTCTTATGTTTTATTGAATAGAAGAAGGACTCGTCTAGTTCCGTGCATACGTGTTTTTGTTAATTAGCACGCTCACATTTTTTAATATTTATTCAAAAAGAGCCTTTTTTATGCGATTTTGAAGTCTCGTAGCTCACTTTCACATCATAACGCAGCAACGACATTTAAGGGCATGCTTTTGGTAAACATAGAATCTCAGAATACAAAATATTAGAAGTGCAACGCCAGCCGTTCTCTTGTAAACACAACTTGATTATGGTAAAATGCCTAAGAATTCCCTTAACGCGTTCTTGGTTTCCTCAGACAGCGTTCTGGCATCTGACCAAATTTTTTTTAATTGTATGCTAGAGGAACTGAGCTGGTTCACTAGAAGCGTAATTTTTTCGTATTCATATTCAGATTTGTTTGAAATATGTTTAAATCGTAGGACTATTTTAAAGCTCGACTCTGTACGCAAGAAATCGGTTTTAGAGAAGAGGGCAGCTATTTAAGCAAGGATTCTTTAATTAGTGCTTTTCTCGTTCTAAATAAAATCACGTTCTATGATCGTAATTTTTTGAAAGCATAAAATTGTCCTAAGTAGTAAAAAGGACCTATGTTTTAGCAGACGATAGGGTGCCTACATGTCTGTCTGTCTCAGGGTGAAGACATCCATTGTTGCACTGAATGTTCAGCGCGTGACGCTCCCGTGCGCTGGGTGCGTGACTTGGGCGCTAAAATGGCGTCTCTGCATTAGCCAAAGCTACGCGCTCGAGCTGATTGACACCGGATTGCGTGTACTTCAAAATGCATAAAAAACGTTTGGGCGTAAAAATGGCTGAGATGTCACCACTCAAGCAAAAGCGCGCGTGTGTATGAAGGCACTCTAGCAGACGACGCGCACTTGCGCCATCTTTTGTAAGATGGCTGAAACTCGAGGTTGAGAAGTTCAGGCAAAGTGGCGCTGATTGTGCCCCTGACGCAGAGGATTCTTTTCTCAAATATTTCTTCGCGCTACTTCCTCGTTCTTGCAGTAAGTCACAGTTAATTTTGCAAGAAAAAAAAAAGAAAAAAACGAGAAGCGCGTTACAAGGGTCACGAGCAAGTTCTCGAAGACGCCTAGTGCCTACAAATAAGCTATTCAATGCTGTCCGCCATGTTACGACACCACGAAAGGTGCAAATATTGAACTACGGTGACGACGAAGGAGAATTGTTTTTCCTCCTCTCCAAGATTTTTAACATACATTTTTTTTTAAGGTTCCAGCTTTCCAACGGCGCTGGTTCTGTTTTATTCGCCATCGTGCAGGGATTTGAGATTTTTAGTTTTAACGTTACTCTACTCGTAGACAACTTACGGAGAGTGTTACGTGCAAACCGCAGGGACTGGTCCTCATTGTAAGGCAACAAATAGCCAGTCATCGTGGCTCAAATTGATTCTCAGGAAAAGGGTCTAATAAACCCCCTTTCCATGAAGTGCTCTATCAAAAGCGTTGCACATGTGCGAAACCCTCACTAGGTCGTCTTTCTTTGGATTAATTTTTATTTCATTTATTCAAATAAGAACAATGTCAGACGATCAACTTTCATGATGTTGGTTTAATAATACAACGGCTCCAAGCTTCCACTTTGTGCTT
This sequence comes from Ixodes persulcatus, assembly GCA_013358835.2. NCBI lineage: Eukaryota > Metazoa > Arthropoda > Arachnida > Ixodida > Ixodidae > Ixodes > Ixodes persulcatus. The sequence goes on along the minus strand of JABSTQ010010367.1, from coordinate 740,967 downwards.
TACACCAACCATGACTCTTATCCTTTGCAACTAATTATAAGCAGCCAGGTCCGACTTGCTAGAAACAGCGACTCAGCAGAGACTGTGGGAAAAAAAAGCAATGCCAAAGCCAGCGCTCGAGCTAAGTGGCACTCAAGCCGCGTCTCAAGACAGTCGCGCGCCCAACCCTTTGCAGTGCTTTCTTTCACTCAGTCTCAGCTGAAACGCTGTTTTAGCAAGCCGGACCAGAATCACAACTCGTGTAGTTTCCTCGCGCTTCTCTTTCGTTCTTCCGAGTCCTCGCATTGAGTGTTGCGAAATAAAATCAAGCGAGATGCTCAGTGCTGCACTGACATGTTCTTTCATAACCGGGCTAGAGAGCGGCTTCCTTGTGACCTTCACTCTCGCCGAGGAGCAATGGAACTTCTTTAGACGCGTAGGGGTGCGACCACACAACCATGCCCAACGCCGCGTGAGCCATCTTGAACAACTGTTCCTCGACCACTGCGATAGAAAATGTGTGACATTATACTTGCTTGAAATAACTGTAGTGAGCCGACTGAAATAAGTTTCGGCTTACAGCAATTAAATGTTTGTCTCACTGAACTTTGGATGATCTGGACCGCTTGGCGGTTCTCCCGTGTACATGTTGTAAAAATAAAAATAAATATTACGACAACAAGTTGCGTGAGTTAATAATAAAAATAATAATTCTTATTTCCAGACATACATGTGTCTGAGGGGCTGTGGCAAAAGAATGCAAAAGGAAATTCGGCACAGACACTACGTGTGGGAATGCGAAAGCATTGTAGTCCCTTTGGTGAAATGTTTTTGATTTATTTTTTTGACATGCGTTAAAGTTATTTCTGCTGATTCGGTGTGTGACGCGCGGAAGTCAGCACCCGCCACCTTCTCGCCATTGGCTGCGCCGTCACGTGCCCAATGACGCACGCACTTGGCCACACCTTCAGTCAGCCAGATGGTTGTGACGGAACGTGTGCAGTGGTGCACGCACTAGACCCACCTTAGTCGGCCAGGACCGTGGAGCCGCCGTGGCGTCGACAATAAGAAGAAAAAAAAAAAGCCGCCTTGGCGTCGGGGAAGCGTGCCCGTCTCGCACCCCGGAGGTACGGGTTCGATTCCTATCCAGACCGAAATGGAACAGAGTTTCTCTCTAAAGCGCGGTTCATTTACTTAGTTAATAGGAACCTTCGTGAAAAATGTGACGTCAATCCTTGCATTTCTAAACGTGTTTTTACTCTTTGCGCCATCGGCAGTTTTTGGTACCATCGCTCGGTCATGCCGCCGACGACGACGCCGGATTTTCGCGTTATGAGGCAAATAATCTTTTCGCATTAAAAAGTCTTCTGACCAGGCCATCAGTCCCTTTTTCCAGTGTCAGCATAAAAAGCAATTATACATAAAATAATCAAATTGACATTAGCTAAGCATCGTAGTCACATTATTAATTAATAATCGTCATCAAAAGTTTGAAATAGAAATCATTCACATCACCCTAACTGAGATCACATTCATACCATAAAATGTCAGCGTTACTGTAAAATTCCCCATTTCTGTTGCATTCAAACAGAATATATATATATATATACATACAGGGTGAAACAAGGAGACGGCAGGCTTTTAAATCGACCGGAAAATTCGGTTTCTTAACCTATCGCGCTACGACTTTGTGCAGCGTTGCCCACAGATGGTGCATTTTTTTTTTGTAAAATTTGCAAAGAGCGAACTTACCTGAGGAAAAAGTAAAGAAAGAAAAAGGCTTAGCTCCTATGGAAACGCAGCGACGCCACAGGTCTTCAAACAACACGGCGCCGTTTCGCACGGGAGACAAGAGATGGCGCAAGCGGTCACGACGCCAACTGCCGCCAACGAACGAGCAGACGACGCCGAGAGCCGGCGTATTTAGCAGACAAGGAACTGCAGTTGCTTGTTGTTACCGCGCCTGTTTTTGTTTCTGCGACTGTCGCCGCCTGCGGAAGGCGCGCCGCTTTTGAGTCGAAATGATTGTCTGCTAAAGACGCTGGCTCTCGGCGCCGTCTGCTCGTTCGTTGGCGGCGTTCGTTGCGCCATCTCTTGTGTCCCGTGCGAAACGGCGCCGTGCTCTTTGAAGACCGGTGGCGTCGCTGCGTTTTCATAGGAGCTAAGCCTTTTTCTTTCTTTACTTTTTCCTCGGGTAAGTTCACTCTTTGCAAATTTTACAAAAAAAAAAAATGCACCGTCTGTGGGCAACGCTGCACAAAGTCGTAGCGCGATAGGTTAAGAAACCGAATTTTCCGGTCGATTTAAAGAGCCTGCCGTCTCCTTGTTTCACCCTGTATATATATATATATATACATATATATACATGTAAGACGTTGGTATATTTTTCCATCATCAAATGATGAACTACTTTAATTATTAATGAAAAAAATATTAAAAGCACTATAAAACACACTTTGAAATCTGGTACCCACTCTACTAACAATTTTTAAGTTTACGTCACTGGGACTAAAAAATACACTTTTACTCTTTTCAAAGACGTGCAGATTCTTTAACCTCCGCGTACTATTTCAACAATATTTGGGGTGGTTATTTATAAGGCCAGATAACTGATAATCAAGTTTAATCAAACTATCATCAAAATGATGAGTTATATAGAGCGTCCCTCTGAACACCCGTCTTGAAAAAGAGTCTGCTATTGCTTGTTTTATCATAGATCGAAATGCAGTAAAAGACTAAGGTACACAAGCACAAACACGCATACTAAAAGCGCAAGGCCATGGTGCATGGTTTGCGCTTGATTGCTTTGACCGGGACAAAAAACGCACTATAAGACGCTAAGCTCCGTGACATGGTGTTTTTTGGCTCTGTTTGACTGGCCTCATTGACCTGTTATGCCAGCAGCGCTGCGACTTAAGGGCTGTTTATACTCCGACGTTGAGCGCACTGAACGCAGCGTAGCGGAGAACGCGCGCCTTTTATTGGCCGGCAACCAGGAACTCGATATCTGCAACCAATAAGTACCTGCGCGCGCTGCGCTACGCGGCGCCCGACGACGTTACGTTGGAGTATAAATGTACCTTTACAGCGAAAATGAATTTAAACGTTTATGTCGTGCAAAACCTCTTTCATTCACGAAATGGTGACAAGGCATGTCTTATATATGTTCTTTATCGTTTGATAACATTCTTCATTGATTCATTGACTATGTTTTTAATGCTTTAATAGTTATAACAATAGCTACTGATTTGTGAGCCTCTAACGAAATCGCTTTGCCAACCCTGCAGCGTGGAACAAAGCCAGGGTCAAAAAACAAATTTTGCCCAGCTAGGCACTCTTAATCGGGTCGATGAGCTAGTTGGGCTCCGCTTCTGTGCGAACTGGGCACTGCTAGCACCACTGGCACGTTTGCTGGCATTTGGGTCAGCGGGAGCGCGCGTTAAAGGACCCATGAAACGATTTTCGGACTTCCGGCCAAATAAGGTGGCGTTTGGGGATGCCCCTCAACTCATACAATGTTTCCCGGCTCACATGCGCACTACGCGCCGCGGGGTACGCGGCTTCCGGTCTTGTCCTCTCCTTCTCCCCTCAACTCATACAATGTTTCCCGGGTCACATGCGCACTACGCGCCGCGGGGTACGCGGCTTCCGGTCTTGTCCTCTCCTTCCCTCTCTCCCCATTAATAGGCTGCTAAGACCGGCCATTTTGACGGTGTGGAATGCACATTGCAAAAGAACCATGGAAGCTATAGCCATCAGCACGCGCTCAGCAGTCGCGCTCACAGCTATGGCCGCTAGTGAATACTTCCTATACTCTGTTTCACCTTGTGTTGTACCGCAAGAAAGGCTACAAGCGCGAGCTCCTTGCTCTATGGCTCACCTCGGCGGCACAAGTTCTCGTGCACGAAAGGCAGCTGCCAACGCTATGAGCTCGCGCTTCTAGCCTTCGCTGCGGTACAACATAAGGTGAAACGGAATATAGACGCTTTACACACGCGCCAGATTGAGCCGCCATAGCCGCCCTTCTCTTGTCTTACCGAGATGCCGAGCCACTGAAGCGGGCGTTGACGAGTCTCCACAACGGCCTATGCTGGGGGGAAGGACACAATAACACTTAAAATGGCAATTACCTGTCCTGCTGTGGAAATGATGAAGTCAAGCGAACGGAATAAGAGGGAACAAAAACTGAAAGTCAGTTATGGCGGCGCCCATGCACAGCTGCTCTAAAGCGTCTATACCGGGTGAAACAATGAGACGGCAGGCTCTTTAAATCGACCGGAAAATTCGGTTTCTTAACCTATCGCGCTACGACTTTGTGCAGCGTTGCCCACAGATGGTGCATTTTTTTTTTTTTTGTAAAATTTGCAAAGAACGAACTTACCTGAGGAAAAAGTAAAGAAAGAAAAAGGCTTAGCTCCTATGGAAACGCAGCGACGCCACCGGTCTTCAAACAACACGGCGCCGTTTCGCACGGAAGACAGGAGATGGCGCAAGCGGTCGCGACGCCAACTGCCGCCAACGAACGAGCAGACGCCGAGAGCCGGCGTATTTAGCAGACAAGGAACTGCAGCTGCTTGTTGTTACCGCGCCTGTTTTGTTTCTGCAACTGTCGCCGCCTGCGGAACGCCCGCCGCTTTTGAGTCGAAAAGATTGTCTGCTAAAGACGCTGGCTCTCGGCGCCGAATACTCGTTCGTTGGCGCCGTTCGTTGCGCCATCTCTTGTGTCCCGTGCGAAACGGCGCCGTGCTCTTTGAAGACCGGTGGCGTTGCTGCGTTTCCATAGGAGCTAAGCCTTTTTCTTTCTTTACTTTTTTCTCAGGTAAGTTCGCTTTTTGAAAATTTTACAAAAAAAAAAATGCACCATCTGTGGGCAACGCTGCACAAAGTCATAGCGCGATAGGTTAAGAAACCGAATTTTCCGGTCGATTTAAAGAGCCTGCCGTCTCCTTGTTTCACCCGGTAGTTGCAGGCAGGCGAACCAGGCGCACGTGAAAGAAAACGAACCACGCAGCTGCCGAAACGTGGTTTTGATATCGCGTTGATCACACCGCTCGTCTGGTAGTAGCCAGCCAACGTTGCTAGGCAGCGGAGCAGCGGGGAGGGGATGCTTTGACTTACTCCGGATAGGTGGCGCTGCGAAAGCTTCGTGTACTGAACAAGAATATAAAACTTTCGATTCATTTGTTTATGTTGGAACGAAATCATTTCTAAACGTTACCATTAAACTGAAAATATATTTGTTCAAACGCGATCTCAATAACTGCACCAGCCGTGACGTCACAAAGTTAGTTCCTATGGCCGCCGTACGTGAGGTCAAGTCAAGAAATAGTTCCTTTTTGTTTTTGCGGTTACGCAACGCATTCGCGACATTTCGAGAGAAGTGGTCGTGTTTTATGGTCCTTGTGCTAAAGGAAACAAAAAAGGGGGTAATAAGGTGCACGTTCTCTCGATGTTAAAATCGTTTCATGGGCCCTTTAAGCGCTGAACGTGCACGGGCGAGCAGCAGAAAGGAGGAAATTAAGAGCAGAGGAGGAACATCACTGCCACGAGCCTGCTTTCTGGAGCCAGAGTTGCGCGTTTGATTCCACGTGCCGCGTGCCGCCCTCGCCGCTATTCGCCGAGATCCGATCACGTGAGGAGCCGTATCAAGTGTCGTGCAGCAAAGTAGACGTTGCACGCGCCCCGGCGTACGTTTCCCGGCTTTTGAGCGCGTCGCGCGCCTCGAACGCGCGGCGCTGCTATTCGCCGAATTCAGTCACGTGAGGAGCTGAATCCACATGCCATGCATGAACGCGCAACTCTGGCTCCCGTAGGCAGAGCAGTATATTAGGAGAGTTTGGACAATAGGCGGTGCAAAGGCCGCCGCCAGCGCCGAATATTCCCCCCACGCTTAGAGCGTAAACTAAATTTGTGACACAGCGTCGACCAATCAGGAGACCTCTACTACATCTCACAAATGTCTGCAGTGAAGACAAAGGCACAGGCGCGTGAGCCTAGCTCAGCGAAACGCTTTTGTTTGTACGAGACCTCGTGCATAGGAGGCACTTTCCAAAGCTACGCGCTCGTGCCCATGCCTTTGTCTGCACTGCTAGAACAGCGTCCTGAGACTGGCTGAAAGAAAGCAGTTCAAAGGGTGGGGTGCGCGAGCGTCTTGAGACGCGGAGTTCCGCTCGGCACGGCTCAAATTATACTTCGTTTCACTTTATCTGCGAGCGAAGCCAAAGCTAGAAGCGCGAGACCAGCGCCTTTGCATTTCTCCCCAGCTCGCGCGCTCGAGCAAAGCCAGAACGCACGGAGCTTCCGTGCTCGCGCTTCCAGTTTTGCCTTCGCTCGCACATAAGGTTAAACGAAGTATAGTCGTGGCACAAATTTAGAGCACACGACCACCGCTAGGGGCTGTTTCGCGGCCTGTGGTTGGCCCCGAGATGCTCGCCTATTCAAACCAATGTATGGCCAAACTCTCTCAATAAACGGCTCTGCCCGTAGGGAACCTATACAGGAACTCTAGGCCACACTAGTGTTCCTGTATAGGCTCCCTACGGGAGCCAGAGTTGCGCGTTTGATTCCACATGCCGCGTGCCGCCCTCGCCGCTATTCGCCGAGATCCGATCACGTGAGGAGCCGTATCAAGTGTCGTGCAGCAAAGTAGACGTTGCACGCGCCCCGGCGTACGTTCCCAGGCTTTTGAGCCCGCCGCGCGCCTCGAACGCGCGGCGCTGCTATTCGCCGAATTCAGTCACGTGAGGAGCTGGATCCACATGCCATGCGTGAACGCGCAACTCTGGCTCCCGTAGGGAGCCTATATACGTTTGCAAGCGTGGCGTCCCGGCTGGTGCCCCATCCGTGCAGCACGCGCAGCATGCACGTGAAGATAGCCTTTGCAGGCCTGGAATTCCACGTGCTTGCTCACACGAGGAAGAGCATGGCGGCCGTCAGATGCCCTGTTTGCAATCGTCTATACATTAACTCTAGGCCACACGGATGAGTGCCGCAATCTAGTGGTTGAACTAATGGCTTGTTCAAGATGGCCGCTGTGGGACCGCCGCCTTAACGCACGAGAGCTTGTGCCGAGGGTCACAAACGCAGTCGTGGTTGGTGAAACAGCACTAGTGTCCGCCGAAACAACAGCAGCTTAAGACATTCGTGGCCCAGCCGGTATCGGTCTCATACTCGGAACGTATTTGAGGATTTGTGACAGTTCAGAGAGAAGGCTGTTGTTTTCTGCCTTCAAGCACTTAACTTTCGTCAGGAGCAAATCAAGTTTGTTCAGAATAGTTGTGAACATGTGAACCGCCTCCGTAAAAAGCGACTCACCGTTCACAATCGACGAATTTATCGGTGGCGTTTCAACCCTTGCCGAGTTCTCCGCTTCTTAAGATTCCTTTGACTGTGACGACCGTCGAATGCCGGATGTACACCAGTAGGTGCTGGAACCAGTTTCCATGAGTACGTTGTAGTCTGCGGTACTCACGTCGAGTGATTTACAATGAAAAGGGGGATTACAGCCGGCCGAGCATTTTAAGTATTCGCGTTGAGAAGCTCGCAAAAGGGCGCTTCTATTTTCCTCACTCTGGGTAGTGCACGTGCCACCCACGCGGTTATGTTTTAATTTTCATAGTGTATAAGAGCTTGACATTGCACGTGCTGGCACCAGCAGAGGAAGTTGAAGTATCCTCACGCTGGGTTTCGAAAACATTCCACCAGCCGGCGATACCCAAAAATCTCGCCGCGAATCGTTGCTTTCCGTAGAAACTGTTGTAGCACGAACCACATCTTTGTGAAGATCATCCTTATCAGACGAGCTCGCGGAAACATCTTTCAACTGATGGTTCATGATAGCAAGCGAGCGCGTAAGCATGCGTCTGCGCTCATTCAGAACGCAGCGATGAATGAGAGCAAACGCATGCTTTTATTCAAGGAGTAGAAAATCGAGGACAGCGTATCGGCCGTAGATGTGAATAGGTCGGAGGTAAGAGAGTATAAAAAATGTTCTGGTTTGTGATATAATGAGTAAATTAAGGATAATAACACTAGACAGGGCACTAAACTCAACAAGTATGTTGGACCTAACCTTAAGGTCTACGTCTGGGGGTGACAAACGGAGGTAACAATGCTTGTATGAAGTCGACAGCGAACCTATACATATCAAACTCTTCACTAGGTTATGACGTGCATTGCGTGACACAGTAAGCATAAAAAGGGCCTGGCGGTCATTTCTCTCCTTTTTTTTATTCACGATAGAACTGTTTTCACGCTACACGTATAATGAAATGTGCTCGTTCCTGTAACCATCTTCGTTGAGACGTTGTCGAACAAAAATTTGAAAAAGCCGATATCGTGTCTGTGCTAAATTTACCTCGCAATGTACAAGAACAAAATTTTCAAAACAATTTACATATACAGCGCGTTTTATTTCAAGTAGAACTGATACTTTTTAAAGGACACATGCAAAGAAAAAAACCTTTTTTTAAACAGCTTAGATGGAAAAAGGATATCATAAAACGATTTTACAACGAAGAAAAATCATCTTTAGAGCTATATTTACGGTGCTATAAGAATTTGTAGTTGGCGCCCGCGGGCGCCGCAGAAAAGTGGCCCTTATTTATCACATGACGGGCCCATATTTGTCACGTGGTGCTTGCGCTCTTTCGGAAGCTTCCTATGGCCTCTAAAAGTAACTTATTCATCTTTGTTTGAAGTATAACAAGAAACTAAGATTAATAAGTAACTTTTAGAGCCCAAAGGAAACTCCTGAAAAAGCGCAAGCAGACGTGATTGACCCGTGCGCCGGTCAGATGACGGCGGCGGCGCCCCGAAGCACACGAACTTGTGGGGCGGCGGCGACGGCGGCGTAGAGAAACGCGTTGAAGGGGCGTCGTACAATGCTCAGCGTGCGGCGGCGGCGTAGCTTTGCGGCGCCGGCGACGCAGGCGGTGGCGCGCGGGCCTACCACGTGACCAGCGGCGGCTACGGCGGGCGCCAACTACAAATTCGTATAGCGCCGTAAATATAGCTCTTAAATTTTTTTGTTTTTGTTGTAAAATCATTATTAAGATGTCCTTTTTCCATTTAAGCTGTCTAAAAAAAAAGATTTTGTTTCTTTGCATGTGTCCTTTAAGGGGTAAGAGTTCCACGAGTGCCGGTTGCACCCTGTTTTTATAAGGCTCGGCGGACATTACATGAGGGTGTTATGTTGTTGTTTTGTTGCCCTCGCTTATCGACGCTAGCGAGGGCGTCGCCGTCAACCTGCTGCGTCAGCGGCGCATATTGCCGTGTTGGAACCGATAAAAGTGGCTGCGCCTAGCAGCGCGTGGCTCTTCTCCGTCCTGCTGCTGAGATGCAATAAACGCAGTCAGACCAACTACAGTCTCCGTCTCGGTGGGCTGCCCGGAAACGCAACAAGGGGATAACCGTTATGTGAAGTTGACTAGTTACTGCTTTGTTTTCTTTCCGTATTTCCTCGAGTAATAGCCGCAGATTTTATAAGCAAAGCCTGTGGGTCTTCTTTCCCGCGGAGCACGGGTATAGCGAATCACAGCGGTTGGGAGACAATTGACAGCCATTTACGGGACAGAAATAACGTCTTCATGCGAAAATGCTATCTGCTCAGATCGCATTTTTAGGCAGAACCGTGTTCTTGACCTTCTTATTAGCCGATATTTGATTGGATGTATGTGTGTTCTGCAGGAATGTAGACGCAAGTACCTTATTCAAAAGAATTGCGGCTGTTACTTTAGCAGATACGGTAGCTTTTTAATAAATGGTTTTTGGTTCGTGCTGGAATTTTAATATTGACGGCAATTACAATCAGAGGCCAGATTAATTTAAATAATTTGCGAAAATGCGATGGTTTAGAAGAAATTAAGCGATCAATTTTCGCGTCTTTTCGTCCAATATAAAACCTTTGCGCGCAAAAAAAAACAAAAAAAAAACGCAGTAGGTCTTCCTACAAGACGCTCGGAAGAGTAACGTAGTGCTTTTGGTCACGCCATCACTCCTTTCGTCGGCGCACACAGCAAGGACACGCTGCCGAGATAGTCACGACATTATTGAAACGACTTCACTCTTCCAAGCATCATCGTGAGCAGGGCTTGCGACGCACTCGTTGAGCGCCATCTTTAAATCGGGTGAAAAAGCGCAAAAATTGATTGACTAATGCATTTTTTTAATAAATTAGGCTTTCGCAATTTTTTAAAGTTTGTTTGGCCTCTAAAAGTAATTGCGGTCAATACTACAATTCCCACGTGTTCCCTAAACCAAGAAAAAAATCTAGAAAGTTAATGAAAAGCTTTTAGTAATCTGGCATCTCACCCAGACTATTTTTCCCATATCTAATGTTCGCCGAGCCTGATAAGTACTCGATGAAGACCGAAACTCTTTCAACCCTCACCCCAATTATATTTATTTTATATGTTCGAATTAAAAGTTAACACCCTGCATATTTAACTGAGCTGATAAGAGAAATATTTTTGGGTCTCGGTACACGGAATACATTCTGCAACAGCAAGGGGAAGGCCTTCGCGTGCAGGCGCGTAAGCTTGCACATGGTTTTGATCTTTGACATCAATGTCTGCAGCGTGTAAAAAAACAAAACAAATGAATAAAATGTTCGGAGCTGTATCTGCACAAGTGTTTTGATTCGCGCTTTTTTTAAATATTTTGTAGGAGTGCCATACATTATTTTATGCGCAATTCACACTGTACGCTTGTAAATGCATGATTATAATTTAGGCAACAGCTCTACATTTAGAGCCCCTAACGTAAAATACACCTTCGTTCTTCCTGAGTATACCAGAGAAGAAACCCTCCATCCTTGCCCCATTCTAGCAAAAAAAGAGAGTCATCTCGGTAGTCCCTCTACAAGATCGAAGCTAGCAGAAGCTGGACCTGAGCAATCGCCTGAATCTCCAAACTCAACTCCCCAATAAATTAAGTCCCCGCCCCGCGTTCAATCAGAAAAGGTAGCGAAAACGAAACGTTTGAAACCGGTCGCCTTTAGTAAAGAAAGTAAATCGATTTCAAGCGAGCAAAATGTAGTTGTCTAAGTAGAAAGCGCGAACTCATTTCCGTCCTTTTCTTTTTTCCGCCGTTCTTTATATGTCGGAATAGATTCCGGTAAGGATCAGTCACGTAGCCAAGTGTGGTGATACGCGAGAGATAGACTTTGTCTCGGTAGTTGCGTGATCCGCCGATGTGGCAATTTGAAGGTGGGATCAGGGTCGACTGAAAAATTGGAAGGATTTCAAATCCATCAGCAAGCGCGTCCGATCGAGAGTTTGTCACGACGGCCCTGTCCGGAAAAGGGGGGGGGGGGAGGATATTGAAGGGAAAAAATGCAGGCTCACTGGGGCAACCATTTATTGCTGAATGAAACCTTACCCTAAGAGTACAGGTGTAAAAAATGCATACGAAAATATAAATACATCCTAAACTATTTAGGTAACTAAGCAATGTAGAAGACTAAAAAAGCAGCTATAAAGTGAAATTAGAGAAGTATAGCTGAAAAAAAAAAACACTTGTCAACGTTACATAAAATAAACCGAAATAAAAAAAAAAGATTTTTAGTGTGTAAACTATCACAAGACAAAATATGAATGAAGCAAGCCAGACTCACAATAAATCGGGAAAAATAAACGTTTAGCTCTGAAACGGGCTGGTATTAACTATTTTTGCAACAGCACTGCCCTACGGTTGGTGTTTTATTTCAACTCAAGCACGGAATTCAGGTAACCGTTTTAATTTCATCAAAAATCCTTTTTTTTTATGAGCACTCCTAAATTTAAAGGGAGCGTAAATAGCAAGTGTGACGGATTTTTGTTTCTAGTACTTCATTGCTGAAGTGGCCGAGGCAAAAATTGTCGTTCCGGACACTTGTCTCTAATCACGTGTATGACCGCTCGCTAATTTTGGGACTTTTCCAAAGAAGAGCGTGTGGCCAGTGCCATTTTGAGTGTTCGTGCGCATGGAACGTGCATTGCTCGCTTTCCGAAGCGACGAACACGCACGTGCTGGGCTGTGAAGATCGCACGCTGGACTGTGATTTTGTAAAGATTGAAGAAGGTCTATGCACCTGCTAAACGGTCACACATTACTGCAGTTACGCTAAGCCTCAGTCAGCACACAATACTTGCGGACAACATTTTGTGACTATGCAGTCAAAGCTACGAGCGCACGTGCGCTGGAGCTTCATGAGCACCCATCACAGCAGTGCATGCGCGCTCTTCACTCCTGAAATAGCGGTCCGAGAGTATAGTGCCGTAACTGTGGTGCAGCGTAACAGCAGTTAATGCTGAGTTAACCGCGTTTAAAGGTGCCCGCGTATCAGGGCTATTACAGTGGTACTAAACTACTACACACTGGGATACACGAAATCCATCTCATTATGTTTAATGAATTGGAAACATGATTACAGTTTAGAAGAACTTAAAAACTATGTCCAACTCAGTGTGTGTGTGTGTGTGTGTGGGGGGGGGGTACGTGTGTGCGTGCATGTGTTTTATTCATGGCAAAGTTTGGTTAGTTTTTACGCGAGACTTGTTTAAAATATTTTAATGATCTTAATATCACCAGAAAGTTCAAGCGTATACCTCTTCCCAATCTGTGCGTATTCAGTAATATATGTAAGAAATTATTTTTGGTAAATATATTTGAATGAACGAACGTTTCGGAAATCTAGCTAAGTCGGGACCGATTTTTTCGAGAGTACCATTTTTTTTTATTTCTAACTTTGTATTAACGGTGAGGAATAATAGTGATTTGTAAGAAAATATGAATAGAAATGTTGTTTATATGACTGGACATAAATCTTGACTCCTGTCGGATGTTCGTTGTGAAACACTAAGCTTGGTTGCGGAGTAGAGTAATTTGCACTGCATATTTCGCACAATTTCACTCATTTTTAAGCTTTTATGTTAAATATATTTTTGGTAATTAAACATATCCACACGTAATGTTCGTAAGAATAGCACCCGTGCGAGTACGCAGTCGTTGTGAACGTGTCCTCGCAATTCACAAGATTTACAGAACATAAAAGTTATAAATATTAATTGTAGTCACAAGAAACCATAATTTATTTTCACGTTTTCTGATTAGCCATAATTTTGTTTTGCTACTAATAAAAACAGAAGCAAAAAAAAACGTGCTTTTTTTAAAAAATTAATTACTAACTTGTCCAATTTTCCAAACATTCTTCATTGAAATGTATTCAACGCATTTTTTGAATATAATATTAAATTTTATTGAATTGGTATCAATAAAAACAATTTGAGATTTCTGGTGAGGTCAAGGTCATTAAAATATTTTTTTTTTAAAACTGTCCCCCGTAAGAACTTGGCAAACGTTGCCCAAAGATCATCAAAGGAGCTAAGGTTTGATATTTGAATTATATTTGGATATAATATTTTTTTTAAAATAAATCTAACATAATGAAATCTATCTTAGAGTGTCACAGAAGAGTTCTAGTGCAGTAGTTGGAAAAGTCATAAAATAGCAAGCAGTGAAAAATATTCCCGACAGGTGGCAGAAAACGCGCTTCCATCTCAATTCAGGCATATTGTTGGATCGATTCTTATTTTGAGTAAAAAAAGATACGCCTTTGGACCTTTCTTGGAATTAATAAAAAACGCAAATGGCAAGCTTGGCGATTCTGTTTCTTTTCGGGTTATTGAATATTGAAGCGGCCTTGGCGAAAACTGACGATTTTTGCACTTGTGAAGACTCATTCGATTTACCGCTCACTACATTGTTACCAGTCAAAATACTATATTGGGATTTTTATGTGATACACTCAAAATAAATATCAATCAGATTTTACAATTTAATTATATAATATTTTGTATATATATCATAAATATTAAAATTGCATGATTTTTGGAGAAGTTTGGCCAGTTCGTAAGTGTGCCCTTTTTAGGATATTCTAATTACCTTGACGTTATTAGAAAGTTCAAACGAAGATCTTTGTTGCGAATGCAAGTTCAATATTACCTGTCAAAACTGAAATCCGCTGCATACATTTTAATCAATCAGTGTTTCAAGTGTCTAGCAAAATCGGGACCGATTTTATCAAAACCCCGATTGGTTATTTTATTTATGTTATATAAGTAGCAAGGCTTATCAGAAAATATAAATAGAAAATATGGTATCTTATTTCTGTGACCACAAATAAATCTTGAATGTTGCTAGTTCTGCGTTGAGACTGCGTCGTGGCATGAGTGCCATTATGGCCAATATTGTGTCGCAAATATGGTTAATTACCTAACCTGAAAACTTAACCTATAACCCAAAAAATAAATGAAATGGTGCGTAATGCGGAGAAAAATATATTTTACCCAGGAGCAATGCTAGGTTAGAAGCGTTCAATAACATCTTTGTCTTTTCTAACTGAACCCATCCAAGACTGACAACTGATTTATGATATCTACATTGCATACCAAAAGTGCATTCCGAAAGGTAACAAAATTAACCATCACTTGATGCAAAAACAATGTGGTAAGACAATGGTTGTATTTCCTTGTGCATCGCGGGTGGCAATATTCGTGATGAGTTTACCTGTCTTACAGGTAAGCTCATCAAGGATATCGCCACCCGCGATGTGCAAGAAAATACAACCATTAACGCTGGTGCCAATCGCCCGATCAGATACGAAGAAAGTTGTGCACCAAAACTGAAATCACATCTCGACGTCGTTGTGGAGGAATCCCGACTATCGTAACGGACGTCGACGCACTATCGACCCGCTTGTTCGGTTCAAAGTTGAGGATTCCTGCCGAAATTCTGATGTCCGTATCACTGAATGTGTCTTTTCGGCGTTTCATTTATGCGAATGATTTTCTGCACGCGCAGTAGGCAGCATTTAAGGAGCAATAGTTTAAACTTGTTTAGAAGACATTAAACAAGTTTTTCGGAGAATAAAGAACGTATACGTTTTCAATTTAGCGGGAAAAGTGACTAGGTACATGATACGTCACGTGACATCGAATTTCCCCTAAAATATAGCGGGGAAACTTAATTTGTGTATTCCCGTGATGTCAGGTCCCGTAGCGTCACGTTTCCCACTAAACTATGCGATAGAAGAATTTAACGCATAAGTTATGTGACATCAATTTTCCCGCCAAATTTAGCGGAGAAACTATGTTAGTGTATGTCATGTGACATCTATCTCTCTGCCAAATCGTGCTTCAGCAAGTTCGCGGAGAGAACGCTGCTGGACCGACTGAACTGGCTGCTTCAGAAGGAAGGCGTCTTCCACGCGGAAAAGACCGGCTTCTGTTCAGAGCTCGGAACTCAGGAAAACCTGTTGCTTAGCTCGACTCACATGGTTAGCAGGCCACCACCGCGTAGGGCAATGTCCACATGCAAGGACCGTCGACCAGTGTAGTGCCAAATACCTAACAAAAGTATTTAACGCAAGATAATAAATACTCATTTGAAATTGTATTTAGAGTAGTATTCAAGTTACTTTTACTACGAACTATTTGAGTAGAGTACAAATACTTTGAGAGGGCAGTTGAATTATATTTAAGATACTTGGCAAGTGGGTTGCGAGCTGGAAATATAAGTTTAAAGGGGCACTAGCTGACACATCAAAATTATATTTTTTTATTATCCGAAAAGATTGATAACGATTCCGGGACAGTACCCTCAAAATTCGAAACTTGGGAATTCAGTATTTGTGAAGTAAAAAAACAATTTCCAAATGCCGAATTTGAAGTTCCCGCGCGAACCGCGCCGGCGCGTTGACGTCAAATATTGCGAAGTCCTGAGAGTCCACTTTCTTACACTACTTCGTGCTGTTGCCATCGCGACCCAAAGCGAGGAGGAAAGGAGCGAGCGCCGGCGACCGAAAAAAAAAAAGAAAAACGGTTTTGAGCGGTGTCGCCTGTTTTCCGAGGGAGGATAGAAATCCAGGAGGCGGCACCACAACGGACTCCGATTTTTGGTATTTCAAAACGAAGGGCCGTAGTGCGTTCGCAATTGCGTTAAAAAACATGTTTTGCGATTGCCGGTATTAAATTTTATAAAAATGTCGCATACAAAGCTTCTAAAGTTTATGATATTTGACGTCACGAACCAAAAGAAGCGAGGAGGCGAGGAGCGGCAGAGAACGCCAAAAATAAAAAGGCGCGCGCGCGCGTGGGAATTTTTTTTTTTCACGATGCGGTTTTTTTTGCGTGTCTATGACTACAACTTCCATTGTTTTAGAAAAAAAAAAAACGACCCATGGGGTGTCAGTTCCCCATTAAAAAATTTGAAAGGTGGTGCTTTATATGTGATGATTTAACTGAAAATCACATTCTGCTGTGACCTCTATGACTATCAGTAAACCCCTTGGCTGCTGCAATCGAATTTTACTTTCAAATATATGGGTATATGCAACATAATGGATGTCGAAATAATTTACGAACAAAGGGGATTCGTGTATTGTGAACACGGCACCTGGCGTGTTTTAGTTTGGCGTCAGGCTCTCCTCATGACTCATTCGGTAGTAAGTTCGTTATATGTCTTGCCGTGATTCGGGGGACTTTACACGTATAGTCCGTCATTGCATGTTCATAACAGCCGAACTACAATTTATTCAGGCACTCAAACTTGTTGATGAGTACGCGAATGAACGACAAACATGCACGCTCAAGAAAAACATCTGCTATACTCGTTTTTACCTCAAAAAAGGACGTTCTGCGCATTGCTCATACGCCGGGCGAAGTAGTTCTGAGAAGATTTAGTTTTCGGAGGAAGAAGCGATTCTTTTGGCGTTTGAAACGTATACGTCTTGATTATATAACATATATGTAATCTAACATGCACCTACATATATATTAATTATCTTCGTAACAGGGAAAATTAGTAATGTTCCGCGAGGAGCCGGACTTTTTTTACTTCGGTTCTTGAGCTGAAAACGGGTATAGAAGACAGCAGCCTCTGTCGCTGAACAAGAGCAGGTACTTTTTTTCGCCAGTCAAGGGCGAGAAGCACCTGTACATTCAAACTGTAAAAAGTTGAAAAACAAATGAGGAACATCAAGAGGGAAACAGAAACACAAGGGGGTGTCCATGAAACCACTCCCAAACCTTATACAATTGCCCCTTTTCCGGGTAAGCTCAAACCATTCTTGACGCATCGAGGTCGAAATTCCAGAATCAGAATCCACCAATTCAAGAATAACTTACTCGACCTGGTGGAAATCTCATTTCTAGATTTTTGAGAATTAAATAATGCGCGCATTTGGAAGGAGATGGAAGCAACGCTTTCGGACGAGCTTGTTAGCAAAGTTTATTTTACAAGAGGCACACAATGAGCTTTGGGGAAGTCCAACCTATGTCACTGCAGCTCAATAAAACCAGCAGGATCTTGCTTCTTTGGCCCAGGGAGTGCCTGTGCTCTCATGAAAATGTGTTCGTGCATTTTTATACCAGAACCTTCTATACAGGCCATTTTTGAAAATGGTCATTTATGATCGTACCGAGCGTTGGCGTCACAATCCAACGCTGACTTAATCGCTCTAGGTCAAATGGGGTCTGAGTGTAAAATCCGGACGACGTCACCAGCACTAGGCTAGCTCCAAGCGTGATGTGCGCTTCAATGACAACTTGAAAGAAGGAACCAAAAAGAGGAAAGGAGTACACATAGAGGTGGGCGTACTTGGGACTATCCATTTGGGGCTTTGTTGGCATTTGGACCTTCCGTTTTGCTTCTGGCTTGTTTTCTGTTCTGCGTTTGCTCGTTTGGCTCCAGGTTTTCAATTGGTTCAGCTTTGCCCTGGAGTCTGACGATTCCAAATTCCGTAAATTGTTCCGGCAATTTTTTTTTTCAAAGTTTGAATATTGTGTCTGAGATACTGAGTACCAGATAGTATAATATGTAATTAAGATAGAGTAGCAAATACTCCAGACAAAATGTATTTCCAAGATACGAAAATTACTACCACAAGTATTCTAAATGCAATATCTTTAGTATAGTATTTTAGATAGGCACAAGTCTGCCGTAGACATCACCAAAACGTTACTCAGTCCCACCTGGTGTGGGCCGTCGTTTGCTAGGTGCAGAAGGCGGAGATCGGAGGAAACGCTCAAAATTTGTCAAGGCGTTTGTTGAACATAACAGCATCTCGCGACTGGAAGAAAAGACCTACGAGGAAAAGAAGGATTTCGTGCCAACCATGGCCCGGGCACGCAGCACTATTTGTTTTTCTGAACGAACTGTTTATATTAAATCGCTTATAATAGCAGAGGCTGTTGGAGGAAGTTTTTACAGCGTTTATGGACGGGCGAACTTTCTCTGTCAGGATCAGCGAGCACGTGGGCTCGCCGTGCCCCAACGGGGTAGGCGTGCCGCGGGGCTCAGTCCTCTCGCCTTTCCGGTGTAATATCGCTAAGGCCGGCCTGTCTCACCAACTGCAAGTGGAACCTCGATCGTCTCAAGTCGACGGTTTATGCCGACGACGTGACGCTGTGGACGACAAAAGGAGACCTGGGCCAGCAGCAGGCAACCCTGCAGGCGGGCCTGGATGGCATGCAGTGGCATCTCGACGACGTCGGGCTCAGGGGGATAGAAAAAAAGAAACAAGTACGTGGTCGGGGCTGCGAAGAAAGCACGTGAGTCTGGCGTGGCACAGAGACTGCAGCTGACGTTTTAAGGTAGCAGAATCGCTCCGCTGCTCCGGTGGCATGCATCAGAATCCTGGGACTCTATATTGAGAGGATGGCTCGTGCAGAAGGTGACTCTCTAGGGTTGCAAAACAATGCCACAGCGAACTGAACATAATCCACCGTATCTGCGGCTCCCGGTGCGCGCCAGCGACGACGTTTTATGTTGCATGGTGAAGGCGCTGGTAGTATTCAGTGTCTACTATGGGGTGCCGCACAACCGTATGAGGCAGGAGAAGTGGCGACGGCTGAAACTCCTCAATAATCGAACAGGGTGAGTACCACCCTGCCCCGCTCCACGCCCCATTCCAGGCTGCGTGAGCAGGCTCAGATCAACACGCTCCAAAAAACAATTGTCGCAGTCCGCACTGCTGTGCACTAGTGAAGAGGGAGTCATTCACGCGCCGGCAGAGCCATCCTTCACTGGATCAAGCTCAACTCACGGGGGACGAGCTGCCGCCACTGTCTCAACCGCAACCACCATGGTGGGATCCGCACATAGTGCTCGTAGAAGAGAAGTCACTTCTGCGCAACGCAGGACCGTCAAACCCCAAAGGAAGGAGCATTACGCCCGCAGCCGCTCCGAAAAGGTCAGAGACTGATAAGATCCGAAGAATAATTTGGCAATATACGCAGATGCGGCATTTTTGCCAGTCCCTGGTCAACTCGCCACGGCCACCGTCACAGCGCCGGCAATGAAAAAGCGGCATTATTTGATTGCCGAACAAATCGTCAGTCAAGGGGGCCGAGCTGCGAGCCGTCCGGCTCGCATTCTGTATACCGTAATCGCCGACGAGGGGATTCGGCCTAGATAGCTCCACGTCTTCCCGGACCTCGCCACGGCCCTGAGAGAGTGCAGGAAACGGAACTCGCCAAACAGAGGAGTAAGGGAGATCAAGAAGATCGCCGTCAAGCTCCAAAAGGCACAAAGGTAATACTGTAGTGGGCAACCGGCGCACGCCGGGGTCGACGGTAACGAGCGAGCCCACTCTGCCGCTCGCGCGCTCCAGTATAATCTCTGTGAGAGTTCGAGTGGGCCAAGCCACCAGGGAGAAAATACAGCCCTCGGATGGCCAAAACAGCACGCTTTTTGTGTAACGCCCACAAAGTATTAGGCTCTAGAGAAAATCAGCCATCTCCGTTAAGTTTTTATTTTGAACTTTTTTTGTTCACGTCCCGACTATTGAGAAACACGGCGAATAAAGAACCCAAGTGCGTACCTGGTCTCAATACACCACAATAAAGTTTGTGTGCTACGGTCACTGAATGTTAATGCGTAGAGCACGTTCGTCGTTCTTGCACAGGGGCCGCGATAATGTCAGAACGCCAAGCTCTTTTCTGCTTATTGAAAAAAAAAAATAGTGGATAGACCTCAAGGTATCTAGCATTGAGGTCTACCCACTATCCTTTCAATCAATACCAATCAGAGCTCGGCGTCGTTCTGACGTCCCTGCAACTTCCTGTGCTAGAAACAGACGACTTGCTTTCCTTATAGACACGCACGCGAACGCGGCGTCTGAAGCCAGCTACAGCTGCGACATCTTCGGAATGCCGTCTGCTACCAACGCGGCAACGCTAGCTTGGGGTCCAACGTATACCTAAAATCTAAAGAATAAAAATGAGGAGGGCAAAAACGCGGAGGAGTATTCATTTTCAACTCGCTCGCTTTTACCAGTCCTCCAAGCTATGGGGAGAGCAAGTCTTCTGCTTCTTGTGCAGGGGTTGCGGTGACGTCAGAACGGCGCCGAACTTTGATTGGCTTTGATTGAAAGGATAGTGGGTAGACCTCAATGCTAGATGACTTGAGGTATACCCACTATATTTTTTAATCATCCAAAAAGAGCTCGACGTTCTCACATCATCGCAACCCCTGTGCAAGAAGCAGACGAAAGTGCGCTCTGCATAGGCTGCCAAGCAGATCGCGCTACGCGCGGTCACCACCCGCTTCGTTAGGGGAAACTTTAACATAAGGTAGTTTTTGTAGATAATTTTCAGAGGCCGACTACCACTGAGTGCTCGCGCTAGAGAGCATGAATCGAAGTGGCAGCGCGAGCTCCCGCAACAAATATCGTCGCCGGAGAACACGATCTACTAAAACTCTCTAATACCTTAAGCCGAGCGTGCACCAAGCCTCGTGAGAACCGAGAAGGATTCGCAGGCGAACCGCTTTCCGCTATCAGCATTGACCTCCATAACGGCGCATCTGGCTTTGGCTAGCGTTGCGGCGTTCAGTTAGCAGACGACTTCCGGAAGAATCCATGGCGTCTCTCGTTGCTGACTTCAGACGCTGACTTCGCGCGTTCCTCCGTATACAGAAGACACGTCCGTTGCCATGCTGAAGCTGATGATAGCGAACGGATTTTATCGTGCAGAAGGATACGGCGCAGTGGCAAGATAAGGTGAGTACTTAAGTTCTTTCGCCGTGCTTTTCAATGGACAGAACGTGAACGAAAAGAGTTCGAAATAAGGACTTGACAAATATGGGTAATATTCTCCATCGAATACTTTTTTGACCATCCTTACACAAAAAGTATGCTTTTAGCTTGCAATTTGAACGAAGTTTCTTGTACTGCAACATGGGGCTAAACAAGCGATGTGCTCCTTCTCGATCACGACTACGCCTGTGGGCGTAGAGACCTCTTCGCAAAACGGCGAAGCGAAAAACAAATATAACCCTGATGAGGAGAAACAGCGTGTCCATCTTTCGGGCGGGGCATCGCTACGGCGATGCCCTGCAAGCCTTGAGACAGGCCTTTTAGAAGGCCTCTTTCAGGCCGAAACGTCGGCTCACTTAATGCTTTAAAACATAAACAACGCTTCGTACTGCGACTTCATTACATTACATTACATTATATGTATATATATATATATATACTGCAGAGAAACGTTCTTGCGACGGTTGTTTGGAGTTTTATAACATATTATTTGTAAAGTACGTCGACGTTTCGGCCTGAGACATACCTTTTTCAAGACCAGTCCTGAAAAGGTCTTTCTCAGACCGAAATGTCTACACACGTTACGAATAATATGTTATGAAACTACAAGCAACCGTCTCATTGCAAGTACGTTTTGTTTTGCCGTGTATACTTTTTTGGCATCCTGCGCTATATATATATATATTGTTACGGGTAAACCAAAAACCGCCGTTCCAGTCTTGTTTCTTCGTCTTCTACTACTTCCGTTAGTCCACCTCTTCTACCTTTACCCTTAC
Organism: Ixodes persulcatus; assembly: GCA_013358835.2. Taxonomy (NCBI): domain Eukaryota; kingdom Metazoa; phylum Arthropoda; class Arachnida; order Ixodida; family Ixodidae; genus Ixodes; species Ixodes persulcatus. The sequence continues at coordinate 719,136 of JABSTQ010010367.1, read as the reverse complement.
ACTCGCCCCTCCCCACTGGGCTGTCCGTCTCGGACAGAAGCAACATGTTCATCGCGCGTTACGTAAAGTTTCAGTTGGCCAACGTGAGCAGTGAGAGCCAGTTATCTACCTGGTTGAGGCAGCGTCCGAAGCTCCTCGAGGCGATATGTTACCGGACCGAGCTGTTTGCATATTTTAAAGGGTCCGCAGTACCTTGGCATTAATTTTTCTGATCGCTGTGGGCGTCTGAAATGGCTTCGAAGAAGCACTAAGTCTCCCGGGTTGAACGACGGTCTCCCAGTTACTCTACTTTGACGCCCTGCATGCAGTGACTGCTTGTGAAGGATGGCCAGTCGAGCTCTTTCCCTTGCTTCGATCATAGTCCGGCGGGTCCGTGTCATCTCGATTGCCGTCTCTTCCGGAAGCGTGGGGAGTCTCCCGTAGACTAGCTCAAATGGCGACTGACTCGTCGTTTCTTGTTCAGACGTATTTAGTGCAAACGCGGCTGTGCAGACGTATTGGTCCCAGTTCTTGTGGGACGCGTTGACGAATGCTGCCATTACATTGACCAATGTGCGGTTGGTGCGCTCGACAAGACCATTTGTTTGAGGGTGGTAGGGTGAGGCCCCTGCATGTTGAATCCCATAATTTCTAAGGGTATCTTTGAAAGAACGCGACATGAACGACGTTCCTCTGTCAGAGATTATCATACGCGGAGCTCCGTGCCGCAACACTAGATGGTTATTTACGAAGCTGACAAGGTGCACCGCTGACCTATCGGGAACTGCTTTGACCTCAACCCAGTTCGTTAAGTAGTCGGTCGCCACAATAATGTGCCTGTTGCCAGTATCTGATTTCGGGAAGGGACCAAGGTGATCTATTCCTAATACTTCGAATGGACTCCTTGGGGGTGGTATCTGTTGGAGGTCTGGTTTGCCTAGGTTCGGTGGAGTTTTGCGCATTTGACAAACGGTACATGAAGCGACGTACCGCCGAACGTCGTCCCTCAAACCCGTCCACCAAAATCGTCGTAGGATCTTGTCAAGAGTTCGATGCTGTCCGAGATGCCCTGAGGTTGGAGCGTCATGGCACATCTCCAAGATATTTTGCCTCGCTTTCTTGAGACAACGGGAAGGCACGGCCTTGAAGCACGTGAACGATGGCAAAGTAGACCATCCCGTAGCTCGTAATGATTTTGCAAGCAACGCAGTCGTCGTGTAGAAAGTGAAGATGAATCGTTGCATCCGCCCGTAAGCAACTGAATTATTTCCGATGCTTCGGCATCTACCGATTGCATGTTTCGCAGATCTAAGATTGAAGACACAGGAAGAACTTGTAGCTCCTCTATCGGATTACGTGACAGGAAATCAGCATCTTGATGGTCCCTCCCACTCCGGTGAACAATAGAGAAGTCGTACTCTTGCAGCTTCATGGCCCATCTTGTTAACTTCGGGGTAAGGTTGCTCTTGGATTGAAGCCACCGCAATGCTGCGTTATCCGTGACCACCGTGAAACGCTTGCCATAGATATAAGGGCTAAAATTTTCTACAGCCCAAACCACCGCGAGACATTCCAGCTCGGAAGAGTGGCACCGACTCTCCGGTTCGCTCAGCTTCCTGCTTGCATAGGCGACGGGCCGTTCCCGACCATTCCTATCTCGCTGAAGAAGGACGGCACCTAACCCTTCTCCGCTGGCGTCTGTGTGAAGGAACGTTGGAGCGTCCTCCACAAAATGTGCAAGCGTGGGCGGTTCTAGGAGGAATATTTTCAAATCCTGAAAAGATGCAGCTTCGTCTTCGCCCCATTTCCACTTGGTGTATTTTTTCAGAAGTTGGTTCAAGGGAGCAGCTTTAGCAGAGAAGTTATTGACGAAGCGACGAAAATAAGACGCGAAACCCAGAAAACTCTTCAGTTGCTTTATGCTAGTGGGTGCGGATATGTTGGCAAAGGCTGATAGCTTTGCCGGGTCTGGCCGAATTCTATCTTTGCTGACCACATGACCAAGGTAGGTCATTTCACTGTACCCGAAAAAAACATTTGGATGGGTTTAGACGCAGTCGAGCGTTCGTGAGGGCGTCTAAAACAAGACCTAGACGTTGCTGATGTTCGTCAAAACTGTCGGCATAGACGATTACATCGTCGAGATAGACCAATGCCATTGTCCATTTTAGACGGCCGAGAATCCTGTCCATGAGACGCTGGAAGGTCGCCGGCGCATTACACAACCCAAATGGTAAACGCCGGAACTCAAACAGCCCGTCGGGTGTCACAAAGGCTGATTTTTCAGCGTCGTTTGACTCGAGTTCAACTTGCCAGTATCCTGAAATGAGGTCTAATGTCGTGAAGTAGTTGCAACCCTGGAGCCGATCGAGAGCATCATCAAGTCGAGGCAGGGGATACACATCGGGCTTAGTAATGCTGTTTAACTTTCTGTAGTCTACACAGAACCTTGTCGAGCCGTCCTTCTTCCTGACGAGCACGACGGGTGATGACCATGGGCTGTTGGAGTGTGCCACTACGCCTCTCTGGAGCATATCGTCCACTTGAGCGCTGATCTCCTGTCTTTCGGAGATCGACACTCGTCGGGGTTGGTGATGTATTGGCGCGTGGTCACCGGTGTTGTTAGTGTGGCGAATTAAAGGCGAACATCCCAATTCTTGTTTTGTAATGGCTATACAGTGACGGAACTTTTTGAGTAACGACTGCATGGACTCCCTCTGCGTTGCTGTTAGGTCTGGTCCAAAGTTAAATTCAGTCCACGGAATGTTATCATTTTTACTGAGTCTGCTCTCCGAGGTGGGTACCGCCGGAGAACACGAAACGGTTGCGATCATGATCTCTGGAAATATTTCAAAAGCTATTCCTAAATTTTCACCTCGCTTAAGGTGAATGTCATCAGTGGCCAAGTTAACTACTAGAATGTTAAGGGCACCTCGTCTCGAAGAGATGAGGCAGCGAGGCGTTGCAAATTCGGTTCCAGGTTGTGAGTGAAGGACTGCTTCGACTAAAAAATCTCCTGATCGCCGATTACCCTGAATCGATGCTTGAACCCAGACCGCTGAAGATTTCGAAACCGTTACGTCTAGCATGGAGAGGACTAAGCAGGTGGAGGGATCGTGGGTGAACTTCAGAGGTAACAGAGGATAGAAAGCTTTCACCCATGTTCGACAGAAAACTTCAACCGATGTTCTGACTATCAGTTTTATGTTAAATGCGCGCCAAGATCCAAGTCCATCAAAAGTTGGAGGTTTGAGACGCATACCATCGGAATGTAGATGAGCAAGTCCGGCCTGGGGTCTCTCAGCTTCGTCGGGTGGGCGGCGACGTACGGTAGATGTCTCTTGGACTTGCGGAAGGTCACCTGAGTCTCCGGGTTGCATGGTTGGGAGAGCTTCTTCAAGGTGCTGCAGGCGGTCTTGTACAGACGTGAACCTTGGTGAGTCGTTGGTTCACGTTCTCTTCAACGTGAGTGACGCGGGCGGCGAGGCGATTGTCGAACTGTTCAAGCAGAGTTGCGGCATCTGTCGCACTCTTCTCCGCCAACCGGTTGTAGAGCTGTTCAGTAAGCTCGGCCCACGGTGTCTCCTCCGCTGTTGCTGCGTGGGAGCGGGTATTCATGCTGTTTGGAAAACCGCTGCCACCATTTGTTACGGGTAAATCAAAAACCGCCGTTCCAGTCTTGTTTCTTCGTCTTCTACTACTTCCGTTAGTCCACCTCTTCTACCTTTACCGTTACAATATATATATATATATATATATATATATATATATATATATATATATATATATATATATATATATATATATATACAGGGTAGTTCACGACGAAAGGTGGACAAATTCGATATTGCGAAAAATACGCGTCGTAACAAGAAAAGGCTTGTGTCGTTTTGGTCCTGAGCCAGCGGCCTATTTAGGAACATTACTAAAGTCCGGTATTATTAAGTTAATTATTTTTGCGTAATTAACTTTTTTAATATTGTGTTTAAGGGCATGGTTTCAATTAGAAAATTGCTCCGCATCATCAAAAAACACTAAATCAACAAACTGTAGAAGGCACGCGAAGCATTTTATGACTTTCAGAAAATCCGCACAAATTCGACGGGTTTTTAAGTTTCGGTTTGCTATCGGAGCGCATCTCGACCACGACGGCACCGCGCCCCGCGGAGAGGTAGTGCAACCAACCTCTTCTGCGCAACCATCGCGCGACGCAGCAGAGGCTGGTGGCACTATTTCTTCGCAGGGCGCGGTGCCGTCGGGGCCGAGATGCGCTCCGATAACAAACCGAAACTTAAAAACTCGTCGAATTTGTGCGGTTTTTCTGAAAGCCGTAAAATGCTTCGCGTGCCTTATATCATTCTGCAATTTGTTGATTTAGTGTTTTTGATGATGCGGAGCAATTTTTTAATTGAAGCAATGCCCTTAAACACAATATTAAAAGAGTTAATTACGCAAAAATAATTAACAACTTAAATATCTCGGACTTTAATAATCTTCCTAAATAGGCACTTGGCCCAGGACCAAAACGACACAAACTTTTTCTTGTTACGACGCGTAGTTTTCGCAATATCGAATTTGTCCACCTTTCGTGAAAAACCCCATATATATATATATTATTTCTTGTGAGAAAAGGGGGTCAAATTTAAAGCTTCATAGCAATACTTATATACAATTTACAAAATTTAGCTGACATGCTAAAATTAAAAGAACGCCAATGACAAAAAGACAAGCTAAACATAAAAAAATAAAACAATAAAGAAGAAAGCCAGCGATAAAAAGGGGAAGAGAATACAAATGGTGGATATAGAGGGCCTTCGTCGACGTTTGGACAGTAGCACTGCTTTCATCGATGTGCCCCTTATCGATCACGACGTGCTCCTTGCGTGCACGCACAAGGGGCACGTCGTGATGGGCCCCTTGTGTGCACGCGCTTGCATGCAAGGGGAACCAGTCCCGAAGAAGGCAGTGCTACTGCCGAAACGCCAACGAATGCCTTATATATCCACCATTTGTATTCCCCTTCACCTTTTTATCGCTAGCTTTCTTCTTTATTGTTTTATTTTTTATGTTTAGCTTGTACCCCTAATTTTGTAAATTGTATCCAAGTGTTTTTATGAAGCATGAAATTTACCCCCCCCCCCCTTTTTTTGCAACCATCGGCCACTTTGTCTGTGTAACCCCAACTTTTGCGCCTATATTTTTTTCGCTCAGTTTAGTTTCTGGTGGTATTGTAGGCCGGGGTTGTGTTAACGTGCTGACAGAGTAATGTGTCGCTGTGTCACATGCCTAAGAAGTTTCGGTCATACTTTGCACTGAAAATGTATTATTCAACGTGTGTGTGCTCGACTGGCTCGAAAGTTGGTCCTTTCGAACGTGACACTCTAGGCGGCGATGGTCCAAGCTCTCGCACGTCATTTCTGAACGCGTCTCACTTAAGATTACTAACCCAGAACAAAGGCGAGCTGGAGATACCTTTATATTGTCAGCAAGTAACAAATGTAAGTGCGTACACTACGTAACACTGAGAGTTTGACACGTAATTTTTGCCTCCACGCCTCCCCTACCGTGCAAGCGCGACTTCGTATTGTTGCAAAGTCTCGTTTCTGATCTTGGCTCCCTCCCCGTTTTAACCGGATTTCGTGAGTTCCTCGTTTAGTTTATAGAATTTCTTTTTGGGTCGTGTATAACCAGTGGGTTAGCTGCGAAACGACCAGGATGTTAAATAAAACGTTGTGAATGCAATCTTTGCCTTCTTGATGTTTCTTGACAGAGGCGTACGAATAACAAATGTTCTAACACACCGAGCAAAAAATTCTCATGCTGCAGTCTGCGCGGCGGATGTACAGGATGCACGCCTTTTACGACAGCAAATGTTGTACAATCAACTGAAAATTGTATGACACGAGATTTAGTTCCTTTGTTTATATAACACACGTGAAAGAAATAATGAAAAGCAATGATGGCGCATTCTGTAATGTTTAATACAACCAAGGAAATGTTACGTGCGGTCTGATAAGTAATGTTAAACTTTAAAAAAAAAAAACTTTTTTTTTCATTTCTCATTACTTACAAGGTTATAAAATTTACAGTAAACTTTGCGACATTTGTTTTCAGAAAATGGGTGTTGAACACCGACGCCGCATGCAAACAAGATATTTGTTTGACCGCCAATTTTGATCCCTTTCCGGTCAGGAACCGAAGCTCCGAAGTTCAAAGTTTGACGCGTCAAAATAATTTAAAAAAAACATTTTGACGGCGGACGTTAAACTTATTTCAAAGAACATCAGCACGTCATCAAGAAGTGGCGTCATGAGCGTCAATGTAATTATTAAAATTATTTCGAACGTGGACGTCGAAATAGGCATTGCCTGACGTATAAACCCCACTGCAACCCCCTGCGAAATCCGGAACACTGCTGACGAGACTAGAAATGGGCATGCGCAGTCTTGGCGTCTTCGTCTCGGTGTGCGTGGCGGAGGGGAGAAACTGTCCAGAAACACATTTCTCCCGTAACGCAGGGGCCGGCCTCCAGATTTTACGAGCAGAGCTGACATCGTCTTCGGAACGGCGAAAACGAGCGGGCGGAGTGTCGTCAAGTAGATTGATCTATAAATATGAAGAGAGACTTTGCCGTCGGAGCGCCTGTCCACTGAGAAATGATAGGGGCAATTCTCCCTGACTCGTTAAGGACCCCGGATCCGTTCACGCCGTCTTGTTTAGGCAGTACTCTGTTTTACGCGTAACACAGGGGTTAACCGTTTGCTTCATTTTTTGTTGACGTTTTATTTTTCAACTAAAGTGTAAAGTAGCGCAATTAATAAATAAATCTAATGCAATTCTAATTATATGTAAAATTAATTGTTGTTTAAAAACTTCACATTTGTACTTTCTGCGATATATTATATATGCGCATTCCATGAAAGCGCCTCTTTACTTTTTTTCTTTTCTTGTAGTCGCACAGTTTCAGACGTGCTCTTTCTATTTTCCAATGTAACGAAATTGTTCTCGCGAGGCTAATATGTCAATTGTGTGGACAGCTATTTCTGGGAAGAGTAAAATCGCTTGATTCTAGCCTAAAAACGTTTTACGAAATTGTATTTTCTTGTTGACCTCGGGCTTGATCAAAGGTGTTTCTCTGGTGAACTGTGAGCTTATTTCAACGTAGAATGCTGCCTTTTTTAACTATGTACATCACTGCGTACTTAAAACTACATGTATAATGCGGATATACTAGACGACGCAGACTAGATAACTAAAACAAACTAAAATATTTTTATGTGCTGTATATTGTAGTGGATCATTTCAGCCCAATGAATTTGCCCAACTAAATTATAGTTATAATTCGAGCCAATATTACAAACCTCTCCTCGCTGTGGTGGTTTACGAGGCTAACACGATGTGGTGCCACTGAATCATTGGGGGTACATCAATCACTTGGCTTTGCGTTTAAGTTAGTAGCAACATATTTTTTCGGGTTTATTGTCAGATAAATATCTGATGCAGAGGTCTTAAAAATAATTCAATAATTTACAAGAAAGTCGATCTTCATTGAATCGTTGTACATTCTCGATAATATAAACTACCGAGTCGAATTCTGCTTCAAGCCGCCCAAGGCGATAGTTTAACTTTAATATCACTGTTAAATGCTTTGTTTTATGGCATGGTGTCATATAGGACGAGTAAGTTCAAGGAACTCTCAAAAAGGTCACTTTGATTGCGGGAGTAGTTATGACACTCACGTTGTTTGCTAGGCTGAGCTGGAAAGAAAATGCATTAGAATGAATATGAATTTAGTACCGTGATTTATGTAGTTTAAGAATTAATTTAAGTCACTCGTCACCAGCTAATGGTGTGTTCTGTAGGTACACGCTGGATTTCGGAAGAATGACATGCCCCATGCATCGGGTTCATAATGAACTGTTGAATGTATCGATTTTAGACGCAAAATAATATATAAGGTTTAAATATTTAAGAGCGCACGCCGAAAAATGTCCGGCGCCGTGGCTGTGCTGACTTCGGAATTCCGAGAGTAATCACGGACCATTCTAATCGCATTACGTCAGCGGCGCTTGGAGTTGAAGGCAGCAGCGCCAGCCTCCAGAATTTCGCGACGAAAATTGAAAATGGTAATTAGGCCTTAGAGTTCACGCTGAACCGAATTATCGTTCTTTAATACCGTCTGAGCGCAGATTAAGTTATTCTTATTTCGTATGTAATCCGTGTAGCCTTTCTAGTTTTTCATACTGCCAATTTCTTGAGCGCGCGCCTGTAGTTCGAAATATTTTCTCATTAAGAAGGTCCTTCTACGTTCGGCGCGTATTTATTGAAATTTAAATAACACTAGCACAAATATTCTCAGTGAGACTCGTTCATACTAATCTACGAACGAAAAGTAAAAGTCTTCAAAAAGACATTCCGAGATGAACTTCATTCGCCAAAGAAGCTCAATTAGGCTCTCTTTAAAGCCGGCCCGCGGTACATTCGAGTTCTGCTCAATTTTCTTCTCTTTTAATGTCCCAGCAGCGGCTCGTGTAACGCGGCACTTCGACGTTCTTGATCAATATGAGAGAGAAAAAAAATTCGCTTCCTTAATTCGGTTTTTAGTATACACGAGAAAAGCAAAAACAATTTTACACTCACTTTTATTAAATCGCGCACTTTTCTGGGAAGCGACCATTTGCGGTCCATTCTTCGAGCATCTTATAGGACACTGCATAACAAAACTTCACACAACATAAAAATGAATAAACATAAAGTTCCGAATGATGCTCCTTAATATAAAAAAGTTGATTAATAGTACGTTAAACGGGTGGCGGGTTTATTATGTGGCGTTGAAAGAGCCGATCTACTGAAGATTACAGCTATCTACAGGACAGTGAGCATCTGCACGCTAATCGTCTTTCTACAGTGGATCCTGGCACGAGCCGCAAGAATATTGCTACACAAGGTTTTGAGAAAAAAAAATATATATTTTAATATTTTATAATAAATCAGTAGACAAGCATACTCTCCCGTACGGGGCATCGTGAACCTCCTTGCCCCCCCCCCCCCCCCAAAAAAAAAAAAAAAAAGAACAGTTTTCTTCATTTTATCGCTATTCCTTCAACCCATTCACGATTGTTTCCTCTTCCTTTTTTATCGGAGAATGTAATTTACTATTAGCATTCATTTTTGTTGTCCGGCGCAGTAACATTGCCTCGCAGACTGACACGTTTTTTTTTCTGCTCGTATTGTACCTTTTATCTCACTCTAAAAAAGCCTGTGCGTCTGCTTTCCCGCACAACACTCGGAGAGCCAATCACCGCAACTTACGGAGGCAGCTCAGCGAATGACGATTGCGAAACATATTAATTTTAGACCAAAAATACAGTCTGAGTTGTGACATCAAGCAATGCAAAACGTCACGCTTGCATTGCTTAATGTAAAAACTCAGACTGCGTTTTTTCGTCTAAACATAGGTTTCGGTATCGTCATTCGCTAAGCTGCCGCTGCAAGTTGCAGTGATTGGCTCTCCGAGCGTTGTGAGGGAAAGCAGACGATCGGGCTTTTTTTAGTGTAGCTTCATACTTAAGTATGTCTTTTAGAAGTAGGACAGTTCAGTTTAAAAGTTCACACTCACTTGAGCCCGCTGATGACATCCACGTCAATAATCCTATTTTTTCCTCAACACCTGTATTCATCATTTAAAGAAACACTGCAATGGAAAAAAAATGTTTTAAAAGTTTGTTTGGGACAACTGTGTGTGTTTAAATCATTTTGGCACAGAAAACAGATTGCGCAATATTTACGCCGTTAGACGCACTTTAGGTGGTCATGGCCCGCTCTAACCCCCGCCCACAGATCAGTGGCCCCGCCCATTACTACTGGACTGACTTGGCTGCTGCCATTCGGTGCGTCTAGTCAGGCGTTTGACAACGCCTGCTAGTCGTGCGAGCAGACCAGCGGCAGCCTCGGGCATCGTCTGCGATTTCACCACCACCTATCATCGTCTGCAATGTCCAGACGCGGAAATGTGAGCTGCAAGTCGTCGGTGTCCGTTTTCGCCTTCCTCCGTCTGCTATTCCCCCTACGTCTAAAACCTTTTGTAATACTCGCAAGAAGCGATCATGAAAGCGGCGTTTTAGCATTCTGTCATGCACGAGCCCCGATTCAATACAATCAGCGTCTGTCGATGTGCAGTAAAAAGCGACCAAGACGACTTAAAAAAAATTCAAAATAAATATGCAGTTTTTCTAGATTTTCTATTCTTGTTATTTGTTTTGCATTCCATCCGCGAGCAAGATCGGTGAGCGCAATAACGCACAATTAACACACGACCTAAAATGTTTCGTTTTGGCAGGCCAACGAACCTGCAAAACTTGAGAGCTATCTTGCCTTTCGAAGTGAAAGGACGGGAACAGAGCAGCGGGTCGCTTTTACGCGAGCCAACATCTTTATTCAGCATCAATACGCGCAAAGATAGATATCAAACTAGATCGATCAAAATACAGGGTGTTTCAAATAGCGGCAAGGCACTTTAAATCGACCACAAAAATAGGTTTCTTAACATATAACGCTACAAGTTCGTGCAGAGCTGCCCACGGGTGGTTCATGGTTTCTATAAAATTTGTAAACAGCAAACTTATTTGAGGAAAAAGTAGAAAGAGAAAAAGTCTTAACTCCTATGGAAACGCAGCGCAGCCACCGGCCTTCAAACAATAGGGCGTCATATTCTTTGAAGACCGGTTCCTTCGCCCTTTTCCATAAAAGTGAACCTTTTGTTTTTACTTTTTCTCCAGATAAGTTTGTTCTTTGCCAATTTTATAAAACAAAAAACAAAAAAAACACCATCTGTGGGCAACGCTGCACAAACTCTAGCGCGATAGGTTAAGAAACCAATTTTTACGGTCTACTTAAAGGGGCTGCCTGCTCTTTGAAACCACCTGTAGTTAATGTGGTACGCTAGGCTGAGGTCAATCTCGCTACGATAACAACGTGCCAGGGTAGAAAAAAACTTGTCGAATTTAGTATCTCTCTAAACTCAACCTTCAGGGCTGAGGTATAACAAGCTTTTCGTCAACGGAGAGTGCTACCTTTATGATCACTTGACCAAACGTATTCAATTAGCAACTAAAAGCAATTCCATCGCACCTGTCTTCGATGACCAAGTAAATGAAAATCCTTCCCCCATAAATCTTCAATACCATGCCGCGGGGAGTGGATGTTATCTTCAACCCTTGCCTTGTGATAACGTTTCCGTTCTGTTTACCAATATCAGGAGTGTTGTTCCCAAAAAGGAGGACTTGTGTTCAATTATCGACTCATCTAGTGCTGACATAGTTGTTCTAACCGAGACCTGGTTTATGAGCAGAATCCGTAAGTCTGAAATATTTTATTGTAAGAAACACTTTAACATATATCGTCAAGTTAGAGTGAGTAGCTGGAGGCGGTGTTCTTATTGCTGTCGCCGATTCTATTTTGTCATTCTGTATTAATGTGGCCACTGACCTCGAGATAATTTGAGTTTTTGTATTTATAAATATAAAACACGTATGTCTTGGGTGCTTACTATCGCTCTCCCACAAAGATCACCAATTTTGTTGCCCAGCTTCACGATGTCGTTCACGCTATCCGTGTCCGCTTCCCAAATGTACCTGTAATACTCCTGGGAGACTTTAATTACCCGAACACTGAGTGGACAAGTGACAGCCCTTTCCATAACCCATTTTACACGGACAGTAATGATTTTTTAAACTTCTGTACAGATTTTAGCTTTTCACAAAGAGTTGTGCAGCCTACACGGGTTACTAATTCTACACCACTATATTGTACCTAGTGTTATCCATGTCAAGGGAGCTTATTTCCTCTCTCAATAATTTACCCGGTCTTAGCGATCATTCTTTGTTGCTCTTCTTCTTAAATATCCCAAAATGTCAATCATCGAAAAGTGTTAAACGCATATTTGACAATGCTCATGCTGATTTTAGAGCCATCAAGAACGATATCAGTGTGTTTTTGCCGGAATATCTGCGCAACCTTTCCGAGCGTTCCGTCGAAGCTAATTGGTGTTTACTCAAAACAATGTGAATTCTCTCATGAATATTTATATCTCTGTGCGAACTATTCGTTCTTCCGCTCGATCCCCATCGTTCAACAGAGCGCTCAAAAGGCTTTCAAACAAAAAGAAAAGGCTGTTTCTTTCTGCGAAGTTATCCGCTTCATCATTTGCGGAAGTGCGCTGGGCGGCATATCGCCCCGTCGCTGCATTATATAAAACTGCTGTCAGTTAAGCAAAACAGTGTTTCTTCGGAAGTATTCTGCCAGCGATGTTACTTAGCAATCCTCGTCAGGTTTGGAATGTTGTGACCTCCTGCGAGAGACCTGGTGTAAGGCTCACCAACACTGACGGGGAAGAGATACCAGAGAGGGAGTGTGCATCCGCGCTAAATGTAATGTTCGTCGACTCCTTTTCCAGCTCAAACCATTTTACTGCCCTGACTTGCTCCCGTCAAACGTTTGTACTACGGACTCCGTTACTATAGGATGTGGTGGCATTGTCAAAATTATTGATAACCTTAAACTATCCTTATCATCTGGCACTAATAATATAAACTCAAAAATAAAAAAAACGCTGAATTGTAATTTTTCGTTATTCTAACTAAGCTCTTCCAGCAATCCCTCAATCTTGGTACTGTTCCCGAAGACTGTAAGGTAGGGAAGGTGATTCCTGTCCATAAAAGTGGCGATAAGTCTAGCCTTGGTAATTATCGTCCAATTTCATTAACGAGCATCCCCTGCAAACTTCTGGAACACATAATTTACCCTGATATTGTTGCTTTCCTTAGTTCTAATTCTTTTATAACCCCTGCTGAGCATCGATTAAAGAAACTATACTTGGGCGAATCTCAATTGTGAACACTTACAATCTTCACGTCGCTCTTGATCGTTCTTTCGTGAAAGAATGTAATTTTTAGATTTTTCAAAAGCATATCACAAGGTTTCACATAGGCTTCTTCTTCACAAACTCACTGCCCTTAATATAGAACCCCATATTTTTGCTTGAATTGATTCCTTTTTAATTAATCGCTTACGATTTGTCCATGATAAAGGGATGCTGAACCAAACATTTCAGTGTCTATATTAAGTGGCGCACTATCGTTCCATAAATTAGCAGCCGCCGGTGTGCGCAAGCACACGGAACGAAGTTGACGTCATCATATAAACCATTCAAGCTTATTAAGCGTGAAGGGGGATATGATGACGTCAATTTTGTTGCGTGTGCTCACCCACACCGGCCGCTGCTGACCCATGGAAGGATGGTGCGCCACTTATTATAGACACTGAAATGTTTGGTTCGGCATCCCTTTAACGGCTGTACATCAGTCCATTCACCAGTTAGTTCAGGCGTTCCCCAAGGTTCCGTATTAGGTCCTCTTTTATTCTTTATTTATAGTAATGATTTAACTACTCATGTTTCCTCATCCATCGGCTTATTTGCAGATGACTGTGTCATCTACAGGGAAGTAACCAATGATTCTGATATTCACTCTCTCCAGTCAGACCTTGACAGCATTTCCCGGTGGTGTGAGACATGGCATATGAAATTTCACAGTAAGAAATGCAAATCCGTTAGAGTATCACATAAAATTAACACATGCCATTCTTACAATATTAGCAGCGTCGTCCTTGAATCTGTATTATCATATAAATATCTCGGTGTGCATTTAACAAATAACCTTTCTTGGGATACTCACATTCAATACGTAATCAAATGCAAACCGCCATGTTAGGCTATCCTAAAAGAAACTTCTCCCTTGCTTCCACCTTTCTAAAACTACTTTTTTATAAGTCTTTGGTCCGAAGTAAACTTGAATATGCCGCAGTTATATGGGACCCTGGTACATCACTTGCATCATCATTTGAAGCCATTCAAAACCGTTCTGCTTGATTCATACTACATAACTATCATCGTACATCCAGCGTATCAGCAATGAAATACAATCTGTGCTACCCTGACCTCTCTCTCTTTGCAGGAAAGTGTCACGCTTGTGCTTATTTCACAAGATCTATTATATTTACACGACAATGCGTCAGCTTTTGTTAATACAACCGTCTTTAATTTCATCGTGCGTCGACCATTTATATAAAGTTGGCATTGCTCTCTGTCACGCATCACGTTTTTTTGCTTCTTTTTTGCCCAAAACGTCACTGGACTGAATCGCCTTCCTGCAGCTGTAGTCGAGATTGCAGAGAGCTCCGATTTTCAAGTTGCTGCTTACAATTATTTTTCGTTTCCCCTATAACTCTCTTGTTAAGTGAATTTGTTTGTTTGTGTATTGTTTCGAATTATATTTCTTGTCATGTTTAACTCACTAGCTCGGTATATTTGTTTTGTTTATATATTGTTCCTATGCCCACCCCCCTTCTGTAATGCCTTCATGCCCTGAAGGGTATCAATAAATAAATAAACACCTCGACATACTCAAAATGACTCGCACTTATAAACATTTACGAGCTCAGCGAGTTGCACTCGTTCAGCACTGCGCGGACGCCGGCAGCCATGTTTGTTAACGTTTCAAACCAAAGCGGGCGGTGCAATCTCAAAATACATTTGAAAACAATTATTACTCTATCTTGATTATTTGCTACTCAAACATAAGAACAATAGTCGGTTAAGATTATCTTACGGCACGGAGATTCAAATTGACAACCCATTTTTTGCACGTCAATAATTTCTCTAGCCAATGAGAGATGTAAGCACCTTGTAAGCACGGGGCGGGGCTTAGCGGGCTGCGACCTCCTGCACCTAAATTGCAACTAGCGGCGTAAATATTGCTGGTAAAAAATTTATTTTTCGTAGCATTTTTTTAAATACTTGTCCCACCTAGGCTTTTTAAAAACATCATTTCCTTATCGCAGAGTTCCTTTAAAGAAACACAGCAAGGAAGGTTGCATTTTTCTAAAGGACCTAGATGGAACACGTATCTTAAAACAAAGTTACTTTTTGCAATATTCACGTGTTGGACGCAATTTAGGTGAAGAAGGTGGAGTCTGCAACCATCTAAGCTCCGCCCCGTGCTTATCAGGCGATAACATCACTCCTTGGCTATAGAGATGATTAACGTGTAAAAGAATATTCTGGCGGGCTAGTTGGTTTTACATACTAAATTACAAATAGCGCTGAGACAAGGACAGACGAAGAAGCGGACTGGATATGCGAAAACTCACAACTGCACGGTTTTATATACAACGAGAAGGAAGAAGGTGAAGGAGTGGCTGGTGTTGAAAAAAGCAGAAATAATTCTATTTCTAGCCGGGGTGTTCTAAGAAGGTAGCTTGTTAGACTAGTAAGACCAAAACGCAGTAGACCAAAACAAAAATATTAGAAATTAAATAAAGGTAATAAAGTTGAACTATGTATATACGATAATAATTTTTGAAGGGATAGAAAATGACCCCTAGACCGTGCAAGACGAAAATAAGAATGCAAAAATGAATAAGTGATCGCTCATAGGTCGCCTATCAGTGCCTCGCACAGCCTATAATCTGTTTTACACCCAACAGGCACAATAGGCAGAGCTATACCGGCATGAGAGCGAGAACCCGCCCGGTGCCCCACCTCGAAGCGCTCTCGTGCAAACGTAATTACCAATATTGTCATGTATAATGGTTTAAGCCTGAACCTCTTTCTCCGTCAACGCCAAAGATGGTGTGGAGACGCATTTCTCTCCATTCACTTCTATGGACGTTGCTTCAAATATTTCCCCGATCCTCTTGTCTTGGAAACATCTGATCACTTTTGTTTCCGAAAGCAAAGGTTGTGCAGGAGCAATCTCGCACATGCATTGCTAAATGTCCAGAAGGTGTTGACTTCAAAGTCAGAGCATGTTCTCTCAGTCGTCTATTTATGCAGCGTCCAGTACGCAGCGTTCGAATCACAAGTGAATCATTTGAAAGCTGCGGGTTACCCCTTTCCAGTTCTGACTGAAATCGCCAAACAATTATTGACAAAACAACAGAAGAGAAAAAATCAAAGAGAAGAGACGCCGTCCGGCTGTGGTGTCTTACATCCACAAGATTTCACACAGGATGAAGAAAATAGCATCTACGTTTTATGTCCAAATTGTAATAACGGCACCGGATAAATTAAAACGAATGTGCTCAAAGATCAACAATGTCAAACAACAAGCACCGGTATGTCAACTGTTACAGTATAATGGTGTATGAAGTCCCTTTCACATGTGGTAAAGTGTACATAGGAAAGACTGGACGCTGCATGCATACACGACTGAGAAAACATGCTCTGACTTTGAAGTCAACACCTTCTGGACAATTAAACTTGAGGAAGAAAACGTGAAAGGACGCACAACCACAAACTTTGTGGTTGTCCGTCCTTGCGCGTTTTCTTCCTCAAGTTTAATTATCCTACCAACCCGCTCGTTCTTTCCTTACCTTCTGGGCGTTTAGCAATGTACGAGTATGTGTGAGATTGCTCCTGCACACCTTTGCTTTTGGACACAAAAGTGATCAGACGTTTCCAAGACAAGAGGACCAGGGAAATTTTTGAAGCAAAAACCATAGAAACCCATGAAGATAAATGCTTCTCCACACCATCTTTGGCGTTGACTGAGAAAGGTTTAGTACTTGAACCATTATACATGACAATCTTCGAAATTACGTTTGCACGAGAGCGCGAGAGGTGGGGCATCGGGTGGGTCCTCGCTCTCACGTCGGTATAGCTTTGGCTGTGGTGCCTGTTGGGTGTAAAACAGATTATAGGTAGTCAGAGGCACTGATCGGCGACCTATGAGCGATCACCTATTAATTTTTAATCCTTATTTTCGTCTTTCGCGGTATGGAGGTCATTTTCTATCCCTCAAAAAGATATTATCATCTATAGTCCAAATTATTTTTTAGTCTTATTGTCTAACAAGCTACTTTCTTAGAACGACCCGGCTAGAAATAGAATTATTTCTTCTTTTTTCAACACCAGCCACTTCCTTCACTTTCCACTTTCTCGTTGTATATAAAACCGTCAGTTGGGAGTTAGCCCCTGTCCTGTCCACTTCTTCGTCGGTCCTTTTTTTAGCGCTATTTGTAATTTAGGACATGTTAAATGTTGGCTGTAAAATTGTATTTCCGTGCCCTAAAGGTATTTTAATTGACTTTTTTTCATGTTTGACAAACAAACGATTTAGATAAAGTCATTGTTGTTTTCAAAAATATCCCATGATTGCCTTTTCCGCATTGGTCTGAAACCATAGAGAGCTTCAGAGAACCGTGTTTGCACATCCGATACGGTACGAGGGGCAGTCCGGCTTGAACTGCGCGTGTGAGAGTCTTCTGTGGTAGCGTATGTGCAGTCTGTGCCAGAGGGCCCATCCGTACGTGCAAACGTACGTGCATACGTGCAAAAACGGTTTCCTAAAACTCTCCAATGACAAACATGACTGCCGGCGTCTGTGGAGCGCTGAACGGGCGCAGCTCGTCGAGCTCGTCTATTTTTAGCAGTGTGAGTCGTTTTGAGTTCACTCAAGTTTTCAGAGGACGATCTCCTAAACTACGTAGTTTGCAACAAACAACTATCGCAAGTACGCGCCTTCCGAAGCGCTGTGCAGGTGCTTGTTTCCGTAGCAGGATTTGCTTAAGCCTAGCGTCCAACGTCAACCATGTTGCTCGATCTTTCTTGATTTGTTCGTTTGCTCGTGTTGATGCTGAACAGACACGTTGGTTGCCATAAAACGGGCCCCGATGCTCTGTGAATTGCGCAGCCGTCATGATTGCAACCATTTTAATACCGAGAAAATACCTTCACAGGTAGGAATTTGCGACCCATTTGGCTGGAGGAATCGGGCCTTTGGCTGGCATCGAGTTAGTCTAAGTATGTTCCCGTAATTTCGCTCCGAAAGACAAGTAGCTCTTTAGTTTTGCAGTGCACCTGGCCTGCCAAAAGGAATAGTTTTAGTTCACGTTTCAATTATGCGTCATGGCGCACACATCACTTTGCTCGCGGATGCCATGCGAAAACAATAGCAAGAACTTTAACGCTGAAATGACTGCATATTTTTTTTTTGTGCGTTGTCTTTTATCGCACATCGACAGACGCTGAAAGACGCTTGTATTGGACCGTCGCTCGTGCATGATGGAACGTTGGAACGCCGCTTTCATGGTAAAGTCTCGCGAGTGTTGTAGATGTTTTTAGACGGGCGCAAAATAGCAGACGGGCGAAGGCGAAAAGAGATGCCGACGCCCAGCTTTCGTGTCCGCGTCTTACAGGCATTGCAGACGACGATAGACGGTGGTGACATAACAGACGATGCTAGGGGCTGCCGCGCGTCTGCTCGCACAACTAGCAGGCGGTGTCAGACGCTTGACTAAAGGCACCGGATGTCGCGAAAGGGAGACACTTGACTTGTTAGCGTGTTCGACCGAGCAGCCAAGCCAATCCAGTAGTAATGGACAGGGCCATTGATCTGTGGGCAGGGCTTAAAGGGGGCTGGAACCTGAACCTAAATTGAGTCTAACAACGTAAATATTGCACAGAAAATATTTCGTGGAAATTTTATTTTTGAAAACTATGTGTCTCATTTATGTTGTTTCAAAAAGAAAAAAATCTTTCTTTTGTATTGCAGCGTCCCTTTAAATGTTTTTTTTCATAGATTGAAGCACTGATTTTTGTCAAACAGCAGAGAGTTGATTTTGTTTATGTTAACTATGGTACTATGTCACGAGATAAGCTTTATTCCACTGCACTAGATGTCAATGCCCAAGGTATTGCCCATCTATATATTTGCGCATTTTGAGAAACTGGCACCGAAATTGAAATTCCCCGGCAAGGCAGACTCCAAAAACACTGCACATGGGCTTTGAAGGTTGACGATGATAACAACAACCGTCGAACGAACGAACACCATTAAATGCCGGGAAAGAATTCAAGTACAGTGTGGCATTATCCGTTGAGCTGTCGACACCGGACACCAATGCTCTAGGTGAGGTCACCGAAAAACGAACGTTCTATAAACAAAGCTCAGTGCACGGTTGTGGATGGACGTAGCGAAGAGAGCTGGTATGTTCGGTGGTGATCCAGCCCAGTGTGCTGCGGCTTTCGGCAATCCAGCAGCAATCACGCAGCTTTATATAATGTCGTAACTGACGATCATGTGAAGAATGTTGTTGCTGACCATGTGATTGTTTGGTTTTCGAGATACTTTCGTATTAGTAACCCTGAAGGAACGCCCACACCTGCTACACGGGCTAACGGGAAGATGTTTTATTGAAAGAAAACAAGAACATTACGCGAAAGCAGTACACATCCTTCTGCCTCAGGCAGCTTATATTTAGTAATAAATATTTTAACACCTACTTTGTATTCTTAATTTTAAGGATGTAGTCAATATATTATTTTCATATAATGCTGTACAACTCTTTTCGGTAACCTCAAATGTAATATGCTGTCGCGTATTTGTTGCAAATTGTTGTTTTACTGTTTTTTTTTTCTTCTTCATATTTTGTTGTTTCTTTTTGTTTTTTGTTGTAGTTGCCCCCTGAGCAGTGTAACAGGTAACAGGGCCAAGCAGAGCAAATATGTATTTTGCCTCGCTACCCTCGACGTTCTGTCTGAAAAATTACAGGATACTTAAGACTGCTTACGTGTAGGGAAGCGAAAGCTTTATAGGATGACCCCTAGGACGAGCTTAAGGACGACGTCTAGGACGGCGTCGAGGACGACTTCTAGGACGACTTCTGGGGCGACCTGTAGGAGGACCTTAAGGACGACGTCTAGGATGAAGTCGAGAATAACGCCTAGAGGACTACATTTAGAACGGCCTCTAGGACGACGTCAATAACGACGTCTAGTACGACTTCTAGGACGACCTCTACGAAGTCAAGGACGACGTCTAGGCCGTCGTCGAGAACGACGCATAGAGGACGACGTCTAGGACAACCTCTAGGACGATGTCAAGGACGACGCCTAGAGGACGACGTTTAGGACTACCGCTAGGGCGACCTCAAGGACGACACCAAAAACGGCGTAGTCCTTGAGCGTACGATTGACCGGCGCGTGTTTGATGACGTATTTTTATGGCCATCTTTTGGACAGAACGACGCGGCTTTTTACAACAAAATAGGCTTTCGTCTTAATAAGAAAAAAAGATTAAGCTCGACTTGACCATCCTCTGTTCCTGTCTTTTTCCGCGCAACTTTAATCATGCCCCGAGAACACAAAATGTGTCGTGCGTGATTACGTGTGCTTTATGATTTTCTATGCTAGTTAGAGAGGGAGTTTTGGATGATTTCGGACACGCCGCACACACAACACCCTTCTGGGATCTCCGGGGTCACCAGACTTAATGATTGGGACAAGTTTAAATTTCTTCGAGAAAAAAGAGTCTGTCCCGAGCATGTTTTAATAAGAAAGTTTTCTACAGTTTCTGTTTTCTTCTTGGGTACGTCTTGAATTCTTAGTACTCCCGGAATATTGGGAGCCCTTTGTGGCAACTCAAAGTAATCGCGAAGAAAGGAGGTTTATCGCGCCCTTTACCGTATCAATTCACTTTCGTCTAAAGGTTTCGACATTGGACGCCAGCTGCGCTATATCCCTTGGTGCGTTATGATTCACCCCCGTGATGTCGTGAGTCCATGCGGGGAGCTACGCTTCGTCGGGAACCAATCTGAGGCCCTAATCTGGACATTTGGCGAGAAAGCCGGCGAGAAATTTGGCGTCCGTGATTGGCCGACGCCGCACTTGACCTTGGCGCCGGCCAATCATAGCCGCCAGATTTCTCGCCGACTTTTCCGCCAAGTGTCCAGATTAGGGCCCCTGGTGGCGCCGACTTTCACCTTCACTCCGTTTCCCTTTCAAGGCCGACTGCAGCCGACGGTATACCATTCAATTGAGCCAATCAAGTAGTGCCAAAAGGGCATCGTCACGGCGCTAATTTTTTTTGTAGGTTTTTTTTATCACTGACACAACCAATCGGCACAATGAAGGCGCCATGATCTTGCGCATTTTGCTTGCGTAGTTGCTTTAGCTGACCAATAACCCCCCCCCCCTCCCCTAAAAAAAGATGAGCGCCATTATTATGCACGTTTTGCACCGCTTGGTTGGATCCATCGGATTGCAGCATCGGCTGCGATAGAATTTAAGAATAATTATGTTGGTCTACGTATGACTCGTCGCCGACGTTCGCCTGCGAAATAAGTATGAATCGCCACCGACGGTCACCTACGTAACTCGCCTCCGACGGGCACCTGCGAATTAGGTACGCTGGGCTAAGTGCGAGTCGTCACTACTGGTTTCATGCACACTATGCATGCTGAAAAAGTATGAATTGCCGCCGACGGTCGCCGATGGACTAAGTATATGCTGGAGAGTGTATCACGCCGCAATGAGAAAATTCGGCGAAATAAGTATACTGTACGAAGTATAACTCGCCTACAACTGTCGCCCGCGTACTGAATACCTTGAACAAAGTACATATCATTGCCAGTGGTCCCCTGCGGACTAAATATGCTGGATCAAGCTTGATTTGCCAGGGACGGTCGCCTGAAGACTAGGAATGCTGGACTAACTCGTTAGTGACCGTCCCCTGCGGATTAAGTACGCTGACACGGCGATGACGGTCGACCGCGGATAAACTACATTGGACTTAGTATGGACCGACAGACTGTTTTCAAACAAGCCCGCGTTTGCCCACACCAGGTGTGAGCACTGCGCGAGCGCAGAAACCATATTCGCGTGAGATGAAGCTTCTGAGCATGCGCCGTGGTGACAACAGCGCCACCGCAAAGGCGTGACGTCGGAGCCGCGTGTTGGTCTATAACTCGCCCCTGATGGTCTCCTGCGGACTAAGTATTCTGAATGGACTATGCCGCAGACTAAGTATCAATCCCTCCGTGGACAGTACCTTGCCACTGAAGGCGGTAATTGGCGGCAAGTCATTCTTAGTCCAGTCCTCTCTTGCTTGTGGCGCCAAGAAAATATGTCAGACTGCGGATCGCATGGTATGGGGCTTAATTCCCGCCGAGCTCTTTTGGTAAGTCTCCTTGGTTTCGTCTCTTTGCTCCTAGTTATGAATGTGTATGAATTATTGCAACTAATGATGCCTTGCATATACTTTGGATGTTTATGCATTTCTTGCTACGGCCTATCCGCCTTTATGTTCACTTGGCCTGGGTTTAACGTTTTTTTTTTTGTCACACTCTAGCGTTACACTTTTCCATAAATCCAGCCCATAAACAGATGCTATATTAAAGGGATCATAAAATGACTTTTTTTGCTTTTGCCAAATAACTCTTACATACACTTTCAAGTTAATTGAACGCCAATCAGGCATCCGTTTTCATTACGGCTTATTAACTTCTATACGAACAATTAATGAAATATTGAGTTTTTCTTCCTTTCCAACTTACCCAAAATAATCGCGGCGTAATTTTGACAGTTGTGGCGTACTGTGGCACCAGAACCGGAAGTGATTTCGGCAATAGAGAATGGGAGCGTTAGCAGCAAGCTGGCGGTGTGCCGGTAGCTTTTACCAAAGGGTTTTACAGCGCTCACTGCCCCGATGCCACCGAAATATTTTCTGAATCGGCGCCTCTCATTACCGCGATAGCCATGGACACATGGCAGCTGAGGGAAATTCAATTATATATGTTGCGCTACTGCAACAGCATGGGACTGATACCATACCCCGGTACGCCTGTTGGAAAGTGCGGCGAGTCTTCCGATGAAGACTCGTGTTCCTCGTCGGAATCGGACGACGAGGAGTGGCGACTCCAGCGTACGGAATGTTCCGGTCATACACGGATGACCTTAGGCTTGGAGTCTCTCAAACCATGAGGTTGTACCAAGTGCTTCGACATGGTTCCTCAAGTGCCAAGCGGTAAAACTGCAGCCGTTTCTTTTTAAGCTCCGAACTGCACAAACTAAATCGGGCACTTGCAACAAGGACGTTAGCTACGACTGCGTCCGTTGTGGCCGGAGCGATCAGAACAACCGCTCTGCGCTGGGCGTACACACTCCTACAATCACTGCAACAAGCGCAACAGGTCATCAGCACGACGGCCGCTTCTCCACCGCCGTCAGCTGTTTCTGTGGTGGCTCTAAAAAAAAGGGGGACGCGCTACCACTCACTGCTGTAGCAGAAAATTAACAAAGTTTTCTAAAAGGTCAAGTTTAATATTTTTTTTTTATTTTGTCACGATAGGCTCGCAGGAAAGAGTGGATGAAAAAAGAAAAGAAAGATATGCAATACAACGTCTTGGACGATCACGACTTTACCAATAGTACAAATCTCGCCACACGTCTTTTCTACGATTGCATAATACGATGTAATCTTGGCAGCAATATAGCACCGTAGAAATATGATTTCGTTTTCACATGAACGTTGCGAGAGTTCAAAAAACGCTAGCACTAGTAACTTTTCTCGTGTGATGAAAACGCGTCAAACTTCGCATTTTTCATACATGCCTTTTATTACAGTATGCACCAGTAATACCTTGAACTTGAACACACGTATGAAACGAGCAAAATAAAAAAAAAGTCTGGGTGATGTTTGAGGACACAAATGCTAAGAAAGGACCACTGTAGTCGAAGTAAACAAACACGACGGCACGAGCTTTTCTGCTGTCTTGAGGTTGCCGTCACAATATCGCCGCACGAGTGCATGGACCTTCCCACAGTTTACCATATACAGTTTGCCCACTGTAGAATCAGCCTATGGAAATGAAGAACCTGGCGGCAAAAGTATAAGCTTGAACAATTGTGTCAAATGCCATAATGAGAACTAGATATTAATTAAAGAATTCTAATTACAATTCTTAGAAAGTACTTAAAAAAAGCACGATATCCTAGAATAATTATTTAAAAACGTTACAGCGCCCTCCAATGCCGCCATTTCGAACTAAGCACTTTTTATTTTTAGGTTTTGTTGTTTGAATTTTCAAGATGACGGCCCCCATGGTATTTTGTAGTGATGGACCGAATCTGCCGAACTTCAGATTCGGCATAGTTCGGCAAATGCCGAACTTTTGAAGGAACGTTCGGCAAAGATTCGGCAAAAATTCGGCAAGTGTCTGCGCACGCGCGAGAACGCGACGGGGCCGTGGATTGCAATTTGCAAATGGACGCCGTGCAGTCGTGCGGTTACTATCGTCCAGTGCGCGGTGGTGCAGCATAGTATAACCAGTGGTTACGGCGAGGTGTGAAGTGAGCAGGCAACACGGTAAAGGCTAAACTCCATGGGACGAATATGATGCGAAAATTCGACGAATTTTGCACGGCGGCTTTTGCTCTGCGCGTGGATTCAGCCCAGTGGCTGCTACGTTGCGCGCAAAGCGAGCGTGCCGTCGGGCGACGTTCGTCACTTATTCGTTGCATAATTCGCTCCATGGAGTTCAGCCTTAACTGCGTTTGTGAGCGAACGTGGTTCTCTTCAATATATTTTGCCTCAAGAGTAGAAGATCGACCAGTAATTTACGCAGTCCACTGCGCAAGTAACAAATGATGCGGTACATTGTGGATGACGTGATTTTCATTTGACATTTCCAGTGATGCAACGAGTTAGTTGAAACATTGGCCGACAATTACTTTAAAGCACTCCTCGCAAATATAACAATTCTGTTTTGGGCTCAGAAGTATTGTGTTTCAATAGAAAATAATATAGCTTTTTCAATTAGCGTTATTTCGCGATTTTTCTGTATCTGCGTAAAACTAAACACAGAACTACAATGCTCGTACGTTGCGCATCCTACGTTTCTAACTTTCCCTATCTTTCTAAACGTTAGTGTGTGTCCTAACACCAAAAACTGGCATTTTAAAAGTGAAAAACCAGACGTTGCTAATACGGGACGCACACTTTCATGCAAAGCTGACGTCAAGCGACTCAAATCGAAAAACATGTATATTTACAATAATATTATTCTCTCTTCTGGTAAAGGCTCAGCAACCGTTGCATTCGTTTTCGCACACAGAACGGGGAATCTCGGAGAAAGCAAGAACGCAGCGTTATTGCCCTCGTTTTAACAATGTCACACACATGCAGGCTTGCGCTAATCATGCCTCAAACCGAAACTCTCGTAGCGTGATTCGTGACTGCGCCACGCTCGCTTCTACCCAACCCAACCACGCCACTTCTGCAAGGAGTCACTAAAATTGCCACTAAACACAGAGAAACGACACCGATTCAATTATATTGTATAATATCACCTTATTTAGTAATAACTGTGTCAATATGCATTACATGTTCCATTTAAGTTAAGAAAAAACAAAACATAACACCTTTTTCGCCAGAAAAAAAAAACAAAAAAACTAAATTTCAACGTTAAGTCTGGTAACAATGTATTTTTGCCGAATCTTTCCCGAATCTCTAGAAAAGTTCGGCAAAAGTTCGGCTTTGCCGAATCCCAAGATTCGGCGCCCAACTTTCGATTCGGCAAAAGTTCGGCCCATCACTAGTATTTTGGTTCTCGCGTCTGCTCGCGCTGCAGCCGCTGCAGCTGCTGCGCGTTCGCCGTTAATCTGCACTTAGAAACACAAGATGTTTGTAATATATGGGACTTTATTTGTACTCCACATAAAATCACGAAGAAAAAGGATCCAATTTCGACACACAAAGTGACACGTAAGTACACGCATTTCGACGAAAAAGTTGCCATCAAGCACGGGTACGTTGAAACACAGGGAACGATTCAGGGCACGAGTAAAGTAGTAAAAATTGAGCTCTTCGCGTAACGCATACGGCAGCAGTCATTCACTGAATTACAAGGTCATTTGCAAATGTCGATATCAATGTTATTACGTCTAGACGCACATCAAGAAGCAACAAAGTTCATGTAGATAATGAAATTTGAGCGTCAGATTGACATCACAAATTCTCAAACCACTCATGTTAGCGCGCCGCTGCATTTTAGACAACACTCTTTGAAAAACCCACGATTGCGCGCAGCAACAAGCATATACTGTACAGCAGTGAATGTAGGCACATGTGGTCATTTACAAGGCATAAAAATAAAGTGCATTTAATCAAAGCAATTGCAAAGCACGTGTCGGAAATGGAAAAAAGAATATGTCATTGAGAGGGCTCGCACCAAAGTGGCACAAAGACGTTGGCAACACACGGAGCACAAGTTCAGCACATAAAATGGCAAGATAACATGTGGCATGCACAAAAATGAGTTGCTACAACTCTACTGGTGCAAGGCAGGCCGCATATGACGTGTGGAAGCAGGCTTCTTAAATGAAGCATTTATTTCTTTAAGTTTAGTGCGAATTAAGACTGTGAAGAGCACACGTGAAAGTGTCTGAACGGCACTATCTTTGTGTTCTAAGCAACTCAATATGCCAAACCTCTCTTTGTCGAGGAAGCTACACAATTTGCTGTACAACCTGGGCTCGCACAAGTGATCCGCAATCTCGTTATTAAAAATGACGGCTCCCTGCTCTACGACAGCAACCATAGTCTCCGATGGACATTTAAGGCCCTGAGCAATAAAAGTGGGGTCGTACTTCTTAAAATAAAGGAGCATGAGCTCCGGGATGAGATTTTTCTCCACAGTCATTAAACGCAGACACTGTGTGCACTGCCCCACCTTAGCCGATGCACGATATATGCAGTAGCCTGCTAAGTAGTCAGCTGCATTTTTTTCGAAAATTCCTACATTTCCCACAGCATCTGCGGGGTCGTAAACCTGGCTGTGACCTGCATCCTCCTCAACAACCATGTCTGGTGGCAAGTCATGCTGAAAGGCTACTCGCAGAGAGCAGAACTTCATCAAAGTCTTCCTCACAGTTTGTTACTCTGCTAGACTGCATAAGGTTCTCAGTCATCAGCGCCTTCACTGATGCACGAAATGGCTCTGTGTCAGGGCTGCCCCGGAAACCCCCTTTCTGACGAATGACAGAAAAAGAGTTTTCGAGACAGTCCTAATTCAGGCGATTTGTCATCAGGAAGGCGAGTCCCTTGGCATGCACGTGCTCCAAAATCTGTAAAACTGCGGAGATTGTGATGAGCCAACCCTTTTTGCACGGAGGTGATGGCACATGTCCCCCTTAGCGCCATAAGGAGCTCCCACGAACTGATGAAGTCCAGTTTGGATCTCAGGAGAGCTACATGAGAAGAGGTCGCAGTCATCTCCCGCGCAGGCACTTTTGTGTGCGACAGTGACCGCGAATTCAACATATCAAACAGCTCATCCATCTGTTCAATGAACTCTGCTGTTCCTGAACAGTCAACGTCGCTGCTGCACGTCTTCATCATACACAAGCCAGCAGCGACACTGTGGCTTAGAACTTGCGCAGCATATTTGACCCTCATCTTGTTCTTTGCTCTTATGTGCTGCTCGGTCAATTTGGGTGCCACTTTGTACCGATTTTTCGAATCAGTAGCATAAAAGAGCTCAATCACAGACCACTTAGCCAGTTTTGAGTCACCAAACCTTATGCTGTACTTCGAAAGAATATTCCTTGTCGACTTCAGAAGGTGTGGCGGATCAAATAAAGCAAACATGGTAGACTCGTTGAAAGCAAAAAATGGTCTTTCTGGAGAGACACCTAGCCGAGAGAACAGCCTCTGATTTGTTGGGCCCTGATTGCACACAATGGCCACAACTTTGAGGCCACACTGTGCAAGTTTCTGCAACACACTAAACAAAAGTGTCTGCAGAACATCGCTCGGTGTGGGACACGAGGAAAAAAAAATACCCGAGCATATGTTTCCACCTGCCCGCTATGCCACGAACCATGAAGCACAGCGCTTCAGTTGCTGGATTCTGGCCAGGTCGGGGAGGATGTTCAGAACCAAAATGTTCAAGTCCCACGACACAGTCGGATGCACATGAGTACTGCAGCTGTGCCTTGATGTGCATTTCGTCAAAAGTCAAGATGCACATTTTCTGGCTATCAGACATTGAGGCAGAAGCATTCTTAATAGCCTGAAGAATCACAGGAGAGAATCCAGGAGCTCTTGCGACTCCAAGAATGCTGCGCTTCAATGTAGATTTCGATGTTAGCTGCAAGTACTTCCTTAATACCCTGTATGCAGCAGGGCTCTTCAAATACAAGTTAAGTGCAAGCCTCTTGTCAGCCACACTCCACCTTATGCCCCTCGGGCGAACAGAAAATGCTCGTACCCGGCTCACAACCAAGTTGTAGACATTCACCGACAGGCAAGACTTGAGCTCCTCAAGCATGCTTCTCTTCTTCTTGTTTGTTGCGCTGAAGATCAGCCTCCTCCGAAGTTTGCTGACCCTTATGCGAAGATTACGGATCAACTTTGTCTTCAGGGTAGGTGATAGCTTTCGCCGCTTGCCACTGCTGCTCGCTTCAGGTGCCTTCCTTTTTGTTCCAGTCTGGGTGGGGGTTGTCACAAGTGCAGAGCTGAAGAAGAATAACAAGGCAAGTATACCTTCAAATGAGGTTCCCAAACATCTATTTAATTATGATGAGACGCTAAGTAATGACAGCAGAACCACAGCTTACCTTGGCAAAGGCTGGCTTGATGGCGATGGCACTGCACATGATGGGCCAGGCTCCACGCTCTGCGCTGGTGAAACTGGAGGAGACGCTTCGCTCGTGGAGTCATCGGAAGAGGGAAGCCTGCATGCCACGAGACAACATTGAGCTTCCTGCATGCATATGTGGCAGGTGGGGGCAGGGGAAAGAAGCAAAGCTTACAGTGGCCGGCTTGGCGGGGGCCGGCTCGGTGGGGGCTGGCTTAACGATGCCCGGCTTGTGGAGTCGTCCGCAGAGGGAAGCCTGCATGTTGCGAGGACAACATTACGCTTCCTGCATCGATGTCTGGCAGGGGGTGGGGGAGGGGGGAGGGAAAAGGAGCAAAGCTTACAGTGGCGGGCTTGGCGGGGGCTGGCTTGGTGGGGGCTGGCTCGACGTGGGCTGTCTCGACGTGGGCTGGCTCGACGTGGGCTGGCTCGTGGAGTCGTCGGCAGGGGGAACCCTGCATGTTGCGAGGACAACATTGCGCTTCCTGCATCTATGTCTGGCAGGGGGTGGTGGA
Source organism: Ixodes persulcatus (assembly GCA_013358835.2). Classification (NCBI taxonomy): domain Eukaryota; kingdom Metazoa; phylum Arthropoda; class Arachnida; order Ixodida; family Ixodidae; genus Ixodes; species Ixodes persulcatus. The sequence continues at coordinate 690,166 of JABSTQ010010367.1, read as the reverse complement.
GGGGGAGGGAAAAGGAGCAAAGCTTACTGTGGCGGGGGCTGGCTCGGTGGGGGCCGGCTCGACGTGGGCTGGCTCGACGATGCCTGGCTTGTGGAGTCGTCGGCAGGGGGAAACCTGCATGTTGCGAGGACAACATTGCACTTCCTGCATCTATGTCTGGCAGGGGGCGGGGGAGGGAGAGGGAGAAGGAGCAAAGCTTACAGTGGCCGGCTTGGCGGGGACTGGCTCTCCGACGCCCGGCTTGTGGAGTCGTCCCCAGAGGGAATCCTGCAGGTTGCGAGGACAACATTGAGCTTCCAGCATGCATGTCTTGGTTCAAAGCAGAAGACAAACTTCCAAGCCTGTGGGGAAACTGTGACACAAGCACACCTCTTGATGAACTCTTGTCTGCGTCGGTTAGTCATTTAAATTTCAAAGGTGTTGCACTTTTTTAGAAACAAAGTCGTCTTGAAATTTTTTGAAAGAAAATGCACCACATACTAAAATACACCTTTGATGAAAGGTATATTTCAGTCTGCAAGTGCAGACCTTTTTGGCTTTTTACATAGCCAAAGTCTTTATCAATGCCACCCTATATGCAATGAAGTGTGTAGTGTCAGAAATGGATAGAAAGCTGCCTTGCATCTTGAGGAAATAGCCACTTAAGACTTACCCGAGGCTTGGTACAGCAAACTTTGTCACATATTTTCGCAGGGTACTGGTGAAGTCTTCCTCACGAAAATGCTTGCCACAAAGCCTGTACCTGGCATGCAGTATTTGTGGCTGTGGTGCTCGTAGGCTGCTACTGCCAATGGCCTGCAGCCACAGCTCCAGCCTGCATGTCACAAATTCTCGTTATTGTTATTATTAAAGAAAATCCCAGCCGCTGTTTTACATGAACAGTGTCACTTGTGTCACAGGCGGTATGGGGAGTAGGTGTGAAGGACCCTTTTTAATTTAGTTCCAGGTAATTCATAGCAGTTCATAGCAGTTCATAGCCTGCACAGTGGAAAGGAAAGTCACCCATTCAAAGACCTTCTGAACAAACATAATCGGCGAACCTGCGCGCACCGACGAACACGCGCAGAACCGCGAGATCGCGAGCTGATTAAAGCAGTTGGTTCTGAAAGACTTTTAGTTGCCGGTGAAACATGAAACAGGGCTATTATACTTCTTTTCATAGCAACAAAACGTCAAGGGGAAATGCGGGGGACAAGATTATGTTCTTCGCGTGCACGTAACAATTAATGTTACGTGGGTAAAGAAATATCGCGGAAACGCATCTTCTAATCAGTACTGGAGCTTAGCTCATCACTCATCACGGCCTACAGTAAAATTTAATTTTTATTTAAAAATCATTGAAAAGATACTTTGACTCTTACGTACACCGGAGCTCGGCCAACAATGGCTGATTTCGGCATCTAAAACCCCGGTTTGTGATCTGCTAAAACAATTGTGTCGGCCGTTTAAGCAGACAAACCATGCATGCGCTGGCCCCTTGCACAATCGAATCATGTGGCTCGAGATAGCAAAGTTTATAACTTGGAAGAGACCCGCTTCTTATTTCATTTGACAAGAAGACAGGCAAATTTCCGTAGAAACTTGGTCCGCTGACGAAACTTAAAGGGTGCTTGACTGTGCCCATACCACCCATACAGCGATTGCGAAAACGATTTAAGCACCGTTTAATGAGTTATAGTTAGTCAGAGTAGCGATGTGGGCGAGTTGGTTCATGCTTAGAAATAAAGGAAACAGCGCTCGTCCTGTACACAGCGCTCGTCCTGTGTACTTCTTTTCCTCCCGTCCTTGTCGTTTGCGCGCTGTTTCCTTTATTTCTGAGTTATAGTTAAAGCGCCGTTCACATATATGCGACCGAGTACGACCGAGAGAGACTAGAGTGGTTTTTAAGCCTCTTGCAACGTCTTAGGACCGGATGCGCTGCGGCGGAGCTGGTCCTAAGAAGTCGCAAGAGGCTTAAAAACCGGTCTGATCTCTCTCGGTCGTACTCGGTCGCAAGAGTGTGAACGGGCCTTAACGGCCAGAACAAAGAGCCGATTACAGCCTCAGATAAAGATCTTGAGCGATCATCTAATGCACTGAACTGAATTGAGAATCACTTACCAATCGGGGTCTTTTGGAAACCTATGTAGAAAACCTTGCTCATCTGCACCACATAAAAAGCAATGTGTACGTGACATCCTGCATGCCAGCTGTTCCGATCGAAAAAGAACCGTTACTTGAAAAACTTCGATTTGAACCTCGAGAGAGTTTCAGGAGCGTCGGCTGCTGTGGTCGGCTGCAACTGTGTCGGCTGCTATCATTGGTCGTTCATCGGTTTAATTTTTTCATACATCTGTGTACTATAATGGGTCAGTCTATCGTATTTTTCAGAAATTGAAATATTGGTGTAATCCATGTATTTTTTTGCAACTATGATTTCAATGTTCAGCACGAGGTGAGGCGGCGCGAGCGGCGCGCGCTATGCCCAGTGTTGTGAGACCAGAGAAAACTCAATATTATATATATAAAACAAAACTCGTTATGTGAATTTGAGAGCATACGTTTCAAGAATTTGGCAAATGTGAGACCCCTTTTTGAAAAAAAAAACAAAAACATTTTTATTCTCTTTTTATTTTAATAGTGGCAAATTATAATACTGGGTTAGCCGAAAATATATATAGAAACTATTATAATTTTTTTGTGTGACCGCAATTCAAGATTTAATTTCGTCAGTTGTGCGCTGTGACTGCGTCTTCGCATGAGTGTTATTCTGGTCATTATTCTAGCATAAATTTGGTTAATCACCTAACAGTGATACTTAACTTAACGTCATGAAAAGGGAACAGCGCGAAAATAAACGAGGGACAAGAAGAGGTAACGACAGACACGGCGCTGTTAAACGAGGGACAAGAAGAAGAGGTAACGACAGACACGGCGCTGTGAAGTGCAACAACGCATAAAGTTGGGCGAGTTGGTTAGACTTACTTAACATGTAAGCTCTAAAATGTAATATAAGAAAATCCTATTATACTCTTTAACAAAGCTTGCCGTTTTCGAACGCACATTTAACAGGATTCAAGCTAGCTTTATTTCCTGTCATATGAACAAAATACTATGTATTACATATATATTTTATAAAACAAAAACACATCCCTTGCTACAATTGAAATATTTAGCAAATAAATATTGTATTTTATGAGAACATTTATTTTAGACTTGCTAGGTTTTCAAAACATTCGCTTACCCAAATATATGTAAAGGTTTTCAATTTGTACAAAGAATATTAAATTTGCATGCAATGAAAAAGTTTAGTTAGAGCTTTCAGGTGATATTAAGGTCATAAAAATAGCTTAAGCAGGTAACACGTAAGAACTGGCTAATCTTTTCCAAAAATTATTAAAACAAATAGTTCGAGTTTTTTTGTTATATTATTATAAACTTCAAAATATTTTCTTTAATTTATTAAACGTAATGAAATTTTTTTTTTTTAGCGTGCCAAAGAAGAATTCCAGTGCAGTGGTGTGAGAAGTCACAAAATAGCGAGCGGTCAAACATGAAATCCCCGACAGGTGGGAGTAATGTCTGTTTTCGCCTCGGCCACTTCTTTCATTCTTAACTTAAAAACAAAAACAAAAAATCTACCGAGCTTTAAGTTTGGGTTAGCGCAGTATTTATTTTAAGCACTTTGCCGAAACATATTTTCGGGTCAGCATTAAAAAAGTTATATCCCAAACCAGTGCCTAAGTTTCGATGAAACCACGCATATATTTATTATTTTGGAATGCCTCGACAATGTTATTAGCTTTCATCTTATACCGATTAAACAATAAAGTTAGCGGTTAAAGGTCTGCGATAAAATATTAAACCATTCTTAATCGGTGCAGAACCCGAATTTAAAGTACTTTGTTTTGCCCTTTATAAATTTTCTTTTCATGTACCCCTGAAAATAAGCGAAATGTTTACTCAGAAACTTCCTGCCTTTTGTAAAACATTGCCGGGTAAGCAATAAATGTAATCAACGAAGCACATAAGCAAAAGTACGAAGACCAATTAAAGGCCGCCAAAAGGTTGGCAGGTACAAAAGAGATGAGAAGTTAGAAGACGCGTTATGGACATTATTTTGGACTACTCAAAAAAGACGTTTGTCTTTTAATGCCTTAATTTTAGTAAGTTGTTCTCAGTGGCGTCTAACAGACCATGCTGTAGGTCCAGGAAATTATAGTGGAAACAAAAGCGTTACAGGGGTTAAAATTGTACTTGGTTGGTAAACTTTATCGTTAAGACGCAAAGATTTTCTATTGAGGTTCCTGCTCGCAATTTTAAACGATTTTACAGGCATTTATAAAAGCAAATTCATAAAATTACATAACTATATTTTAAATCGTGTGAATCATTCTGGAAAAATAAGGGAAATGTTTTGTATAACAGATTATAAGTTTTCACTTTTTCCCTGCACTATCTCTTAGTGAAACCTGTTAGCCGATTTTTTTTTTTATAATGACGACGTGGGACATAATTTACCTAAGGAAATGGTCTTGATTTTTAATGTTGTTATTTATTTTTATCATTTAAGTATTTTCTTTCTTAACAGCCCAGGCTGTATATTCAAGTGTTCTATTCTTTAGTTCTTTATTGAGCGTAATAATCCATAAGCTGTAAATGCTATAATGCCGAAGTTTTAGTGCTGCAAGTTTTCTCTTGAAAATATATAAATCGGAGTTTTAACATCCGTATTAAAACCGACACCGTCATTTGATCGAACATTCGGCGTTTTTAATTGTTCTTAATCGATGAATGTGCCGCAGATTTTATAGGCAACAACATGTCGGCCATTGCAGTTCTACCCTTACCAGAATTTTGAGAGGCGCGATCAAATAAAACTTGTTTATGCTGCGTCACGTAGGCCGGAAATCAATGAGTGCAAGGACCTTGAACTTATCGTGACAAGCTCAAGCATAATTACAAGCAAAATATCTGGAAGAAGCGCGCAAGCTCTCATATTCCTGGCATGTGTGGTTTCTGCTGGATACCATTCACAACTTGGCCAATGGAATAGAGAATACGTACAATGTGGGTCAGCGAGCGGCGATTCATTTCTTAAGAGCGCAAGGGTGTCGACCAGTTAACATTTCTCACGTGAGACAGGAGGTGTATCGTGACAAATGTGTGTCGAGGACAACAGTGAATGACTGGGCGCGTATGTTTTCGGGAGGGACGTGAGGAAACGAAATGCATTCCTCTGCCGGTTAAGGCGCGTGCTGCTACGACAGAAGGAGCCATCTCCAAGATTGATGCTGCAATACGTGAAGACCGTCGTCGGCGGTTACGTTCGCTAGCGGAGGAGTTCGTTATGTCGCTTAGGACTGTTCAAAATGTGGTTACACAGAAACTGAAATATCGGATGTTGTGTTTATAATGGATCCCAGGGATGCCGACTGACCTCCATAAGGAGGCACGTATGGGCCGGAGTTTACACCACGTGCTGCGGTATCAAGCGGAAAGAGTTGCATATCTGTTGAGCATAGGGATCGACAACGAAAGCTGGTGTCACCGATTCGAGCCCTGCAGCAAAGCGGCAAGCGTGACATGAAAACTTTCCGGATCACAAAAGCCAAACAAAATGTTAGGTCACAGGCTTCCGCCGGTATGGCTATGCTCACCGCATTTTATTAGCATAAGGGACTTTTCTTTGAGGACTTTAAAGAAACTGGCGTGAACATAAATGGCAACCGCCAAAGGTAACATTCAACAAGCTGCACATAGCCATTAAGAATAAACGAGTCAGCATGCTTTCGCATGGTATAATTCTGCTGCACGACAATGCTCCTCCTTATATTGCGATCATTGTAGAGGGTACGTTGGTGAGACGCGTCAATGAGGCGCGTGCCTGAATGCATAGAGCGACGTTTTTCTAATGAACCCTGGAGGGTTCTTGCTTTCTTATATGCTGCTTCGCTTAATTCTGCCCTTTCTTCTCGTGTCCACTCGGTATTAAAAATAAATATTTGCGCAAGTAATGGACAGCCGGAGCGGGGAAATAGCCATACGCAGAACCACGGTGTAGCGAAGTTACAACGCACGAGGGTAGTCGGGCCTAGAGAAACTGTCGAGCCATTCCAACTTTTCCCGCCCTACTTTCGCGTCTGCAGCGCTAGGTGTCACCGTTCCGACGACACGACAATCGCTCCTTTGTGGTATTGATTTTTAGTGCTGACTGCAGCTTCTCGTTTTATCTAATCTTGCCTTCGTAGAAATGTTAAATATCTAAAGGAGCAGATTTAGACAATCCAAAGTACATATCTTTTTTTTTTTTTTTCTGATGCGACTGAAATTGAAAATTCGAATATATGACGACGCGCCAGGGCGATAAGAATAATGATGTAAAAACCCGAGCTGGAAGTTCCCGCGCAAGTCGATGACGTTGACGGCGATATGGTGCCATCTTGATCTTACACCCTGCCCCAATATGAAAGTATCATTACGCGATAAAGTGTACACTTCTTGTCCGCGCGCTGCCGACGGTCTTTAGCGGGAATGATCAATCGGGTTTCGATCACACATCTTTGAATGGCATCAAACGTAATTTGGCCCTCCTCTCAATATCTTTCACTTAAGTGTGAGGGTCACCTGGCACAGAAAACGTCTATATACTAGGGGTGGTGGAGAAAACCTTACTGGTGAAAAGCTCACCCGAAATAAGCTCGCCAGAGATACACTCACCGGAGAAAGGCTCCTCGCCAAACTGTCAGGTGCGGAGGAAAGCTCACCTGCCTTTTAACGGATGTGAAGAAAAGCTCACCTACGAATGAAAAAAAAACAAAAAAACGAGTGCTCAATCGAGTGAAATACTTTCACTGAACTGAATTATGCTGGGATGCTTTTTGCGCATGCAGTCACTCTTCGCTTCACTAGCAAGATTTATTTTTAAAACATAAAAATGTTCTCGAACACGTCAGGCTTTGCCCGATGAAAAAAAATAATATTTATTCACAGAAATTAACAGAATTTATTTCTTTAACAAAGACAATGATACTATCCCATTCCGCCGCACATTTATTACACTCGTGAAAAGGCTTTGCAACTTCAAGTTCGCAGAGTTATTTCTTACATCTCTCTTATGCTCATTTCGACAGTCATTCACGTAACGTTTAGTTTGTCCGATATAACAAATTTCACAAGCCATCGGAATAGCATAAACGACACCCTCGAGGCAATCAACTGATGCATCTCTGTGTTTCTTTCGACACCCATATTATGGGAGTGGAGGTCGACAGAGTGGACTCCATATCCATGTGTACCGTGTGCAAACGGGTGAGACGTTGCCTGGGCGGGGGTCTAGGAGAACTCGTCACAAGCCCACTCGTCACAGGCCAACTGGTCGCAGGTGAACTCGTTGTGTAGGTCAACCCGTCACAGGGTTTCTCGTACAAGGAGTTTTGTTATGAGGGGTACTCATCACACGGAATACTCGTATTAGGACTTGATTTTTTTATACAACGTGACGAGTACAATTTTTTCTCGCTAAAGAAATATATATTTACTATGGTTTCATAACATGGAATAGTTAATAGCTGATACAGTAATACCCACGGTTTTAATTGCTAGCAAAATAATAATTTTTTACATACATTCCTGGAAATCTTAAAGCGACTTAATTTAAAGCAGAAAATAAATGCATGCACACGTGATAATACATTAAATTATGTACTGAGAAACAGAAACTACCGGCTAGGCGTGTGTGTGTAATACTTTAAAAATACAAATCCCTTACAATGTATAAATATGTACAATAGCTAATAGCCACTTATCGTAAAAATAGCCAGAGCTGACTGTGAAAGAAATATAACAGGCATATTGTAAACGACATGTAGAAAATCCCTCATTTTCCCACGACGTTAGGCGGCAAGCTCTGCCTTCGGGGTGTGAATCCGACTCCATCTCAATTTGCTTCATATATTAAAAATGATCGTTGAACTTCCGTTCAGTAAATAAAATATACAACTATATAAAAATATAACAAATGTTTAGAAACTGCACAATCTTTCTCTCCAACCTAAAAAAAAAATACAACATCTTACCGGCTTTTCTTTTCATGTACTGGTGCGTCTTTAGAAGATTAACTTCACAGGGATCCCCGGCATGAATATGTGTTCCAGTCTTGACCATCACAAGGTTTATGGTGTCATCAGTTGTTAGTTCCGCCTTGCAGAGTTTTCTATCTCTACATAATCAATACATGTTGGAACTGCAATTTCTGCTCTTAATATACGAATATCCTTGCTAGGGTAGCATCGGTGCACCACGCTGAGTTTTCCTGACTCCCATACCTGGACGTCGCACTTGCGGAGACGAGAAATTCCAACGGGTCTTCTGCATTTCTAGGCTGCGTACACGGCCAGTATACCTTTCGAACCATATAACGAATTCGGGCACGAAATGGTGAACCAAACAAAAGCATTGAAAGAAAGAAGGTCAGTTCTTTTGGAAAAAAGCAAAGGCGACTGCGTTCAGATCGAAATACGGTAATCTTGCGACGAGTGTTCCGCTGACGGGCGGGCCCCTTTGACGAGTGTTCCTATGACGAACTGGCATAGAACCAGAAGTCCGGTTTTACCAGTTAGCCTTTGACGAGTTGTCCTGGGACGAGTGGGATTGTGACGACTGGGCCAGTTCCCCTTGGGCGGAGACGAATGTATAAAAGAAGGGTAGTTAATAAAATTCAGTAGCTGTGTTTTTCCTTTTTTTTTCTCTCTGTCTCGGGTTTTTGCATGTCGAATAAATGTATATTCTATGTTTTTTACGAAATCGCTCACAATGTATTAGGCCGTACATACAAATATAAACTCCAGAAGCGGGAAATGCAACTTCATAGTGCTTCGGACCCGAGATGAGAAGTGTTGCTTAATATAAATATAACGCTACGCAGAAAACACGCAAATCAAAAAACGCCAAAAAGATCTTAAAGACCGACCCACAGAATCGTCTTCCGCAGGGAAGGAAACCGGTTTCCAGATTCCTTCTCCTAATTCCCTCTTGCACCTTTTCGTCGTTCGCTACTGCATAGGGCGGCTCTTTGAGCTACTTCCCGAAGAAAGAGAGGGGTCTCCCTCTTTCTCGAACGGAAAGAGGAAATAATTTTTTTTCTTTCTGGCTGCTCGTCGGCCTCTAAGTGCTCCATCGAAATAGACCCACCCAGGCTCTTGGCTTGCGCCGACCTCCGAACCGTCGCATTCGGTCCCGTGGGAGGATTTGTAGCACCGTCTTATTCGACTCGATGTCAAAACAAGCGGAGTGTCCGGTCGCGTTTATTAGCGAGTGCGACAACTTGGTTACTTTCGTTTCCCTAGCGGAGGACGGGGATTAGGAAAGGCTGAGCGAGCTGTGCTTCCGGAAGTGGGGCTTTCGGGCTTAATTACGCGACTGGCGACGACAAAGCGGATAGAAGCACCCGCCGTCACTGCAGCTGCATCGACAGCGAACTGCAGATCCAGCACAACATTGGTTCTCGAGTGTGTGTGCAGTCGCAAGTGTAATAACGTCGTCGAACTCCGGTTCGCGCTTGCATTTTTTTTTTTTAATGGGTACTTTTTGGTTGCGCGTTAATTCTGGACGAGTGGGTTGGAGGAAAAGAAGTTCAACATCAGGAAAACACTTCAGTTTCTTGTTCCTCCAGCTCCCCGGATCAAATAATAATCCTTAAAAAATAAACAGGAAAATTACTTTTCATGAGTACACAAAAGGCACTTGTTATAAGGAGCTGTACAGGTTAGTTAATGAGGAGAACCATCCTCGCAACTAAAAGTGTTTTTTCCCTCTCGCGAGGTTAATGAAAACTCGCGTGTATATCTGGGAAACTGCATGTTATACAAGGATTGAGAAAGATATGTGGTTGTAATGAACAACTCATTATAAATCGAAACAGTTACTAGATAAAAGTAGCAGTGCTTGCGTTTGCTAGAGATTTCGTTCCAATATGTATATTTTAAGGTACAAACTAGAAGCGTGAATTTAATGTTTCAAACAATAACGGCAACACGTAATACAAAGTTTAAAGTTACGGTCACCATTAACGCGTCTTTTGTTTTTCTTCAAATCAATCGGGTAATTTACATCCTTTTATTTCCCTAAACTTCGAAAAGTGTACAATGCCTCTAAGGAGTGAGATTTAAATATTCCAGGTCAAAATCAATGTGACATAATTCAATCCTCGTTGTGTTCAGTTATGCTTGTCTAGAAGAATAAAATATAATTCTACCTTATTACATTTCTTGGGTGTCTTAAAGTAACGTCCTCGCCCCTACGCTGTAAGTTATATAACAGACGGGAATCAAGATGGTCGCTCATATATTTTTGCGCAAACAGTAACTTCCGTTAAGGACGGTGAGAGTGTCAAGAGGAAGGCGAGGGGTTAATAGAGTTCAGCACCCGTTCGCTGAGCTAATGAAATCTCTAGAAATCGAAGCCACTTGATTGCTGCTTTACGGTAATAGTGTCGTTAATAAGCGCGAAAATTGTTTTTGAGATATAATTTATGCTTAGCCCATTGGGGTCGTCTTAACTGGCCGTAGTAGAATCTCACGGATCTTAACACCCTCTTTCTAAGGACACAGTCTGGCTTTTGAGAGTCTTACACCAGATAAAAATGCCATCAAAATAGGAGCTCACCATGGCTCCCTTTAGGTCTGAAGCCCATTCAAACTTTTGTGCTTGAGCGTGATTGACCGAGTTGCAACAATTTGACACCGTTTACAAGAAAGAGTGCAGTGGCACACTGACTGTACCCTCTAGTAGGTATACCCATTGGAGCACGTCCGATCTTCGTTTAACTATAGTGAAGGTTTCCAGTATTTGCGAGATCGAATCTGCGCACTAAATATGAGAAATGTTCGCTTATGCGCAGCACAAGTTCATCTGCTACTTGCAGTAACGTCTTCAGTGACGTCACTGCAAGTTGCAGTGACGTTTGGACGCCGAGCTTTGATTGGCTTTGATGTGAAAGATAGTGGGCAAAAGTCAATGCCAAGCTGCCTCGAGGCCTACCCCCAATTCTTCCAATCGGAGCCGATTAGCGCTCGGCTTTCCGACGTCACCGCGACACCCGCTCATAAAGCAGAGGAAGTTGCGCTCCGCATAACATTGTAAGAATGATTTAAGAGCTTACCCTGAAGAAATTAATCGTATAGAAATAATTAAGAAGTATACGTAGATCGCCAGTGTTCAAGAGTTACCCGGTAGATGACACCGGTGTGGTCACTCTTCGTGAGCGATTGCAAAGTACTCGATAGCACTCAAACGCAAATGCGCGTACCAGCCTTTAAGTGGTCTATAGACCACAAAGTATCGCGGGGGAGACGGGTCTGAAGAGTTTAAGCAGGGCGACACGCCTATATGACCCGCGGACGACCGAATCCGATTGGAGCAATACGCTGACCGGATGATGGACGAGAGCTCAGGGAAGCGGAACGCGATATCCCGGAGTCAATTGGTTCCGCCGAGCCCGCGCTAATGGGAGAGCAACGAGGCGTTTATGTGACGATGGACGGGACAGCCAATCCTTCGTCAATAATCGGCTGGCGGCCGGTGTAAGTTACCTCGTTTCTACGTCTTCATGGCGGATGGAATGGTTTATCCCTCAAAACGAAGCTTGAGACTCTATCATACCGCAATATATGGTTCTAAAGGAAACTGTGCGTTTGTTTAGAGTGATACGCTATACAGAGTGTTACATTATATTTCGTACATACATATATATATATTTTTTAATCTGAAAAAAGATCATTAAAGTGTTTTGTGCACGTAAGTCATACCTCCAGGGGGACACGATACAAGGTGGATATTCATCACGTCCCGTCCAATAACTAAAAAACTACAACTTTAATTAATAAAAATGAACATATAATTCTAAATGGAAACTTGCTGAGCGTCATAAAAATTGATTAGATAAGTCAATTTCAGATAGTCTTGATGCACGTGAAGGAAGCGCCGGGGAGCGCCACAGTTACCACTCATGCAACAGGCACAAGGAGAGAGGTGCGACACCTTGCTGATAAATCTTATCATCTGCGTCTATCTTCTTCTATATTATATTGCAAGACCGCTAAATTTGGCGCTCCTTAGCGCTTCTTGCACGTGCATCAAATCCACCTTAAATTGACAAAGTTTGTGGTTTTCGACGACGCTCAGCAAGTTCCTTATTGGAATCGCACGTTTCGTATCATTAATCAAAGAGTTAATTAACATATTTTAGTTAAATATTTTACGTAACGTAAGGAATAACCTTCCTCCCGCTCCCCCGTCCCCTATATCATATTCTCCTGGACGTATAACTTACCTGCACAAACCGAATTTCACAATATCCTTAAAATGAGTTTGTTCGAATTAAAATTAAACAATCTGTATAGTGAACGAATGCTTCAGAAACGCCTGGCGTGGCTTCATAATTTTACACCAATTATTCGTGGTTCTTTTTTCGACGTCCTCACAGGCTGATACCGCAATCTCAATACCCGTGAAGCGGTAATAAGATGGATGTAATAAGTGACATCGGAGATGGTTGTAATAAATGACATTTTTTTTAATAAGCGCGTTATTAAAAAAATAAAACTGACCCCCCCCCCCCCCCCTAAAACAAATTTGCTTTATTTTGCCAGGCGATTTAATATGGTGTCAAAAGTTTACCCAATCAGTATTTTGCTACAGAGTCACGTATATTTTTAATTAAAAAAGAACTTACTTCCACGAAACCGAAACCGAAACATGCATGGAAACTCATGGCCGCGCCTCGTGAATGATGTTTATCGAGGAGGAGGAAGAAGTGTAGGGGAGGAGGGAGATGCCGCAAGTCACGTGACTACACCCGACCACGTTTATTTTCTTTATTTGCCTCCGCTTCTCCGGCGTGTGAAGCAGAAGACGACGACAACGACAAAGTTGCGTGTACCGTTTGTCGTGCGATTGTTTCGCGGTTCCTATACCCCTTCCGCTCGATGTTCTGCGCCTTGAAGATCAATTGGCCGGTACCACGAACGACAGTTCCGAAGTAGCGGTCGCTACGTCCGTCGTCGTGTGCCGCCCTCGCGACGTTTAGCCCACGGTACACCACCATATTGAGTAGGACGTGTGCATGTTCTTCCTGTGATCTGTGCAGCATTTCTTTTTATTTGTTCGATCAACGTATTGCGGTTTTTTGGAAGGCCACAAATATGAAACTCAGATTCTTTTTATTTTCGATATTGAATGTCTACCTTAGATGACCCACGACGTTGAATATATTTCGTACACATAGGTTGAACGCCACGTGACAATAAAAAAGAGAGTGAGCGCGACCGAATCCGGCCCATTCTCGACCGGCTGTATTCGGGCAGAAAGGAAACGAATGTCAAGCCACCAATTGTGTTCTGAGTATAATTGGGCTCTTATAGGTCATTTTCAATTAAAGACTTCGGCGAGCATAGATACCCTGTCACTCTCCCTTTAAGCTGTCAATGACTATAATAGTCCTGCCACACGGCAAAATGTAATGTAATTTACATAAAAATACGAAGTTATTATACTTATTTTGTATTGGTTGTTATGGGAGGGTCAAGTGACGCGCGCTGATTGGCCGGGCATATAATGTAATTCGATGTACATTATGTTGCATTTTGGTATAAAGGGCCAATTAAAGAAACGATACGAATTGCCCGTCCTCATATACACGTGTAATTTCGTTTCACAGCATACTTCGTATCTTTCGCAGCATATTTCCTTGCCGAGCTGTTTTGTTCCCACGTTTTTTTAACAAGTTTTTATAACAATTTTTTTATCATAGTGTTGGCAAAAATGGCGAAAGGGAAGGGCTCCCTTTTGCTATTTTTATCAACATTGCATCGAAGAAAATGTAAAAAAAAAAACGTGGGAACAAAAGCGTTTGGCAAGGAAATATGCCGCGAAAGATAGGAAGTATGCTGTGAAACGAAATTACACTCGCATATGAGGACGTGCGGCTCATGTCGTTTCTTTAAGTAGCATTTCATACCAAAGTAAAATTAATTATACCGTCAAGTAGTAAGTAAATGTTGTAAAAGCCTAGTAATTTGTTCATTCCAACATCTTGCTTCGGACGTTTTCAAACATGCTGGCAAACTTCCGGTGTCCTTATTTTTATTCCGGTTTTGCTTCTCTAAATTTATTTTTGTTACAAGGAAATGTTTCTCTGCTGAACGGAACTATCCTTTAAGTAAATAGCATCTTTCGGATATGCCATATTGATCTGTATACCTTTCCAAACGCTAAATTTATTTTGCTTACAGTACATATATGAATAAAGCATTACCTTTTTTTTAGCTTTTGTCGGAAAAATTATATTGGGCTTTACATCGAGCTCAGAGAAACGCGGGAATTGCGCAGAAACGATACAGTGTCAATCGGGCGATCATCAAAACTTTCGTTCAAATCAAAATGGCCAGTTCATGTGGCGCCTAATCCAGTTCAGCCATTATCGACATGTTGGGCGATCCTATTATTTCATAAAGATAAAATCTCACTTTGCAAATAATAAAAAAAAAGTTGACGACCTGTCGCTGGGACGTCTTGACACCGAACCAGCTAAGCCTCTTCGTGAACCGTTGTCTGCTTCTCGGAACTTTTTTTCTTCGTTTAATAGAAACTCTTCCCTTATACACATTTAGAAACTCTTTGATCCTTAGTTTAATTTATTTTGTCCAAGCTGACACGCTCAATAAGTGGAACAAGAGTGACCGATGTCTTACCCCCCCTTGGAGCGTAATGTTCGGTGTCTCCATCTGAACGACAGGGCGGTGGCCCTGTTGCGTCATTTTTAGCACTATCAAAGTACAAATTCACTTTCTTTTGGGTCACGAAAAGAAATCAGCAATAATCAGCAGATTTTTTTAAAGATTTGTATGCGCATAAACAGCGCTCTCTTTAATACTTAAAGGCATTCGACGCTATAAGCAATAAAGCAAGCCTTCTTTTTTTTTTGTGTGTGTGTGCGGAACTTTGTTTTTGTTTTTATGTTGCCCCAAAATATGGTACTGGAGACCAGAGGTCAGAGTTTCGAATTAGAATTCTTTATTTCTCTCAATGGTCTCATATATGCTTCACACATTCATTTAAACTCGTATAAATAAATAGTACAAATATTTAAATGTCGCCTCTCCTATCACTAAACTCGTCAATCCAAGCGTCGCTGCCATTCCTATCGCAATAGACGCAACATGCAAGCGTCACCCCCCCCACCAATCACAAAGGTTGTCAAGAACAAAACTTCGCGAACCGAATTTACATTTTAGAAATTTCTATCTCACAAGTTCACTTTCTTGTAAAACCCCCATGGAAAGTTGAAAAGGTAACGATATCTAGTGGTATCATTCCATTTTCGCTAAGGGGCCGTAATATCTGTGTACACATCGCGACACTGTTAGCGCGAACACGACATCGGCGCATTTTCGCATTTTACTTCTTAATAGTATTAGCGAGCACAAAATTTTATTGCTTTCATTATAAAACTAAATGAGCTCTTTTTGTAGCAATAATAACTTGGATGACATCCCTTGGTTTCAAAGAGAAAAACTGGAAAAACCGGCGATTGCTTGTTCGCACTAACAGTGTCGCGCTCTGTACAGTGCTCTGTTGTACCCAAGCCTAAGCGCCACGTTTCTGTGTTGCTCATAGCGTTTTCGACGGTGGAAGGACACAAAACAGAGGCGCTCATTTTCAGAATCGGAGGGTTTCTGCAGAGGCCAACAAGCTTCTTAATCCCACGTTTTGTTTTTGTTTCCTACGTTGAAACCTCGAGCTGTGTCTTTCTTCTAGTTTTTGTTCCTTTTGTCGACAACCTTAAATGTCATGCTTGATAAACCAGATCACCTCGTTTGCTTTTATCAACTGCTATCCTTCTGCCCCTTAGTTTTTTTGTTTGTTTTCTAGCGGGTCATAAAGTAGTTGATCGATGCATGCATTCCTGTAGTAAAGGCCCCGAAGAAGGAACGCTTCAAACAAACGCAATGAGAGAAGAACGCACTCTCGCCTATAACACGCGAAGCACTCACGAGCCTTTTGTTGACGTGTTCTGTATTGGTCCTTTTCGTGAAATCTATTAGAAATGAGAATGTAAAGCGAATCGATTCGCCGCTCCACGTCGACAAGCTTCTTGGTGGAATCAATTCCACCAAGAACCAGTTCACGAGGCCATCTTGAACTGGTTCCAGCCTGAAATTCCAAACTTCTTTTCAATTTTATTTTAAGTAAATTGAAGATGCTTATGAACCTGTCACTTATTCACCCTATGGCAAGGACATGTTCGAAAACGCATTTTTGGTGCATCGCAACGCCAGGAGGGACAGGCCAATCAAAGGACGACAGACAGAACTCGCAGGGAAAGCGCGATGACGAGGCGGCAGTGCGCTTGCCGTCATTGGCTGACGAGGGGCGTAAAGAGCAGAAACGCTTGCACGCCGTGCAGTCTGTTGCACGCCGTATAGTCCCTTCCCACATTAGCAAAACGAATGGTGGAGAGGAGGCAAGTGGAGAGGAAGCCACCAAAAACCACGGCAAGCAGAAAACTCTGTAGAAGGAGCTTGTACTTATTTTCTTAGGTTGCAACAAACAATAATGTAATATTCGTTGCAAACAGCTTGTAAAGGTATCGTTGTAGTGGAGTGTTATCAAACGAGATAAAGAAAAACTGTACAAGGGAAATTTACTCGCCGAATTTGGCTCTGTAATGAATTGCACCTATAGCACCTGCAGCCCGTGATATTACAAAGCCGGCATGCTCCATCGTGAACGATAATTTTCTTTCCCGAATTGTCTAAGAGATATCTTCTATTTGTCATTTAGTTTTTATTGATTTAGTTAATTATTTATCATGCAGCCCCTCGATGGGATTTTCGCAGGTGGATACAGTGATAAGGAAACATAAAAAACTGGCAAAAAGAACAAAATAGAAAACAAATTGCAGTACAGTTGAACAAATACAGTACAAAAAGAAGCTAATTAAAATTAGGTGCAAGTAACAACGCTGGCTGCATAACAACACTCTCCGCAAGTTCATTCGACTGAGTTATGTTTCGTGAGAAACAAAAATACTCAAAGCAATTGGTACGCAATTGAAAAATAGTTTTTGTTAGAGCATGCCTTTGTCGAGTAGCATATCTTGACGAGAAAGTTATTAATTCGGACACCTATATTGCCCATTACTTAACTGGTAGAGAACGTTTTGTGGAGAATGCCAAATAATTTTTTAGACAAGGACAGTAAATTAGCTCTGGTTAAAACTTCAGTTCTGTAGACCCGTCTAAAGTTATTAGAAATGAAGCTAGCGACCTTTTCTGTACTCTGATCAATCTTATTAATCTTAATCGTAGTAAAAGTATCCCAGACAATTGCAGCATCATCTAACGTTAGTAGGACTCTAGTTTTATATGCGAGAAGGCTCAAGGAAGGGGGAGAAAGTTTTACCAATTTGCTGAGAAAGAATAACTTCCGCAGAGCATTAGACGTTGCGTAATCGATTTGTTTTGTCCAAGTAAGAGTATTAGTAATTCATAGACTAATGCATTTAAATTGTGTCGCCTCTAATTGGAAGTTAATTAGTTTAACTTTGAAGGATATTTTTATTAGTAATTATCATAAAAGGTTTTTTTTAATAATGGTTATTTGCTCGACTGTGCGCCATGTCGCGATATTTTGAAATACTCTTTTAAACAAAAGCTATCCGATGCACTATCTACTTTTGAGTAAATTATACAGTCATCACCGTATAATTTTATTTTCACAGGAACATCTTGAACTATGTCATAATATACAGCAAAAAAAAAAGGAGAGGGCCCATCACAAACCGCGGGGGAACGCCAGTCAACAGAAAGTAGGTAAGAACAATGCTCACCAAAAACTATGTATTGTTGACGGTTTGAAAGGTTAGCTGAAATCCTTTTTATTATCTGTGTGTTCTTACATTTTTTGTCTAATTCGTCTAAACATTTCTTACGATAAATCTTATCGAATGATTTCAAGAAATTCATAAAAATAGCATCAATTTGTTTTTTGTTAATCGCCGAGGAAAAATCGTGAACTGTCTCAATTAGTTGAGTACATGTGGAGAAACCTTTTCTGAAGCCATGCTGATACTTAGACAAAACGTCTTGTTATTCCAGAAATGCTGATAAATAAGTATATATTATATGTTGTGGGGATTCCTCTGGTCTCCCTTTCCCGATAGCTGCGATAACGGCCACGGGTCGGAACACTCGGCTTCCTTCGCCGTGAGCTCCGACCTGTTCGTGAGGCGAAGGGTCCCCTGTCTTGGAGGGCCATCCTCTCACGCTCTCTCGGGGGGACCGATTTTCCGATTTCCGTTTGCCCTGCTCGGATGCGGATCACTGCTGACAGGCGAGGAGGTTTCGCATCTTGTTTTCCCGCTTTCGGGAGTGGGACTCGTCCAGTGACCGCGAAAGAGATGGGACGTGTATCGTCAACTTCTCCGATGCTTCCCCGATCTTGGCTCTCCGGAACCTCGCTTCTGGCCGGTAAGGACCTTTTTCTTACTTTCCCGACGGGGGGGGGGGGGGGGGGCATTTTGGATTGGGACATTGTAGTTCATTAAGAAGAGTGTTTTAATAAGTGCTTTGGACTTTGTCCTTACCCTGGTATGTGTGTCTTCTCTTCCGCTATATTCGAGAGAGTGAGACAAAGTAGACGGTCATTGGCACCAACGGAGGGTAATTCATTGAACCGACCCGCGGTAATGTAGCCCTAAACGCCACCTATATTGCCGCGAAGAGGTGGGGAGGGACCGCGCTACTGGGTTTGACGTCTCCCTTGAGATCGTCGCCGCTGTTGAGATAATCCTTTGGTTACTCCATCGGTACCTGTGTTGGTAGCAATATCCCACATAAAATGCATTTTATGTGGGATATTGCTACCAACACAGGTACCGATAGAGTGACCAAAGGGTTATCTCACCAGCGGCGGCGATCTCAAAGGATACGTCAAACCTAGTAGCGCGGTCCCCACATCTCCGCGGCAATATGAATGACGTTTAAGGCTACATTGCCGCGGGTCGGTTTAGTAAATTCCCCTCCGTCGGTGCCAATGACCGTCTACATCGTCTCACTCTCTCGAATATAGCGGAAGAGATTATACACGTACCGGAGTAAGGACAGAGTCCAAGAGCATTTATTATAACACTCTTCTAAAAGAGCTGCAATGTCCCCATCCGAAATGCCCCCCGAGCCGGCAAGGTAAGAAAAGGTCCTTACCGGCCAGACGCGGGAATCCGGAGAGTCAAGACCGGGGAAGCATCGGAGAAGTCGCCGATACACGTCTCTCGCGGTCACCGGACGAGTCCGTTTCCCCAAAAGCGGGAAAACAAGTGGCGAAACCTCCTCGCCTCTTGTTTTTCGAGCAGGGGAACGGAAAGAGGTCCCCCCGAGAGAGAGTGTGGGGAGTGCCCTCCAAGACACAGGACCCTCCGCTTCACGAACATGTCGTAGCTCACAGCGAAGGAGGCCGAGCGTTCCGACCCGTGGCCGTTATCGCAGCCATCGGGGAAGGAGATCACGGGAATTACCACAATATCCAAGACGTTATGAAGTGGTTTGGCTCTGGCAGTTCTCCAGCCGTCTGGAACCTGACAGTCGTATAGTGATTTTGAAAACAAAACAAACATATATTTTGAGACTCATTCAACGCGCATTGATAAAAATGCATTGGGAATAAGGTCGAACCCAGAAGTCTCTTAACATCAGGCTTCAAAAGAGTATTAATATACCGTGTTCCGTAACTGCAATACCAAGCGTAGGAGCGTAGTGTGCATCAAAACGTCATAACACATTATTGTCTTGCGTAAAAATCGGTTTAAACGTGTTTATTAAATGTGTCTGAATTTATATTTTCTTCATGGGTTATATCACCGTTAACCTCAAAAACCTCATAAACCATAGAAGGTGGATATATTGTGCGCAAAACGTTTTCTTGTGAAGTAAGTATGGAGTTAGGCAAGGACTCACAATATATTATCTTTTGTCAGTGTTGACCTGCGTTTTAAGTTCTAAAGAAAGAGCCCTGATTTTTTGTATTAAAAAACTTCGTGTTTTTATTTTTATTTTTAATCGTTTCAATTGAATTTGTAGTTGCAGTCACCTCCTTAAAATCAAAAGTTTTGTTTTTGGGTGTTGGTGGCAAAAAGATGTTTGATGCATTCACTTAAAATACTTTTAAATAAACTCCAAAGGTCCTTTACATCCACAGTGCAGTTTACAAAGTCGTTAAATTGAAATAAAAGCCTGGCTATAATCGATATATCATCTGCACAAGAAACGTTAAGATCACAGTTTCCTTTTTGCTTTTATATTTACAAAAACATCTATATTACCAGTACTGCGTTGTGATCAGAAATTCCTGGTACTACGAGGGGCGTTCATAAAGTTCGTATTCTTGTCACGAAGGAATAGAGATTCAGCAATCAAAACTCGAGTAGGAGTGGAGACTTTCTCTACATGTTCGCCACCAAAAGTTACCCTTTTTTCCAGCGATGCACCACATGCCGGAGGCCATTGTTATACAACTCCTCGTCTTGAGTGTTCAGGAATCGCTCCGCTTCAGCAATTTAACCAAAAGTGTTTCAAACTGGTATGTTGTCCCCAACAACGTTCCTAGATTGGAATGAATATCCTTGGCATTGCTTCCCTTCAAATGAAAAAAAAAAACTGGATCACTGCAAGTGCTTGGTACCGACGGGTGGTGCCATTTTTGTTTCGTCCCCCTAGCGGCGTTCCAAGCTACTATAGCATGCGATGTTTATACTGTGGGGAAACTAGAGGGACGCGCGCTCATTTTGACGCCTGTTTTGTTCAGTTTGCTTTATTGTTTTGCGCTGATAATACGAACTTTATGAACGCCCCTCGTAATTCACATTTTGCTTCTGCAGAAATCGTACCACTTACGAAGACAAGCTCAAGTATAGATTTAGAGTTTCCCCGTATTCTCGAAAAATTATCACCGATTTGTAGTAAGTCAAACGTAAAGTCTATGTCTAACATTGCTTCACCTATCTAACCATTTTGGTATTTGAGTAAAAAAAATTAAAGACGTTCATAATTCTTTGAAAGGCCGAATTAGAGCGCAGCTCTTGAGAAGGAGGAGGGGAGGGTACGAGGGGGAGGATATGCCCCTCATCCCCTTCCGCACCCTCATCTCCTCCTCTCCTTCTCCACTCCCATTTAGAGTGATATTTCCGCTAAATGTCCCGCCAAATTAAGCGAAAAGTTTTCTGCTAAATTTAACAGGGAAATATTCCGGCTAAATATAGCGAAAAATTTTGCGAACATTTTCCCGCTAAATTTGGCAGAAAATTTAGCAAAACTTTTTGCTCTAAATTTAGCGCATAAACATTACCGCTAAATTTAGCGGGGAAATTTAGCAAAATGTTTCCCGCTAATTATAGAGGAAAAACTGAATTGGTGTTGGTGTAACGTGACGTCAATTTCCGCGTTAAATTTAGCGGGAAAATGTCTCGCTAAACTTACCAGAAAAATATTTCCGCTAAATTTAGCGGAAAAACGTTCCCGCTAGATTTAGCGGTAAAATTTCCCCGTTAAATTTAGCGGTAAATTTTCCTGCTAAATTTAGCGAAAAAATTTCCCGCTAAATTTAGCGGGGAAACGTTTCAGAATGCAACGCGCGGTTACGCCGACGTCGACACCGCTCAACCCGGAAACGGGCGCCTAAGAGCTGCACTCTAAAAGTGGACCAGTCAACATATAGTAAATTAAAATCTCCTGTCAAAATAACCCGATCGCCAGACTTGACTTATTTACCCATATTTATTTTTGAACTATCGAGAACAGCAATAGAAGTCGGTGGCAAACACATTGTGCAGTGTGTAACTCCAAGTTCTTCGTTTAGCTCCAGCCAAACTGCTGATACACCATGAAGCCACATATCTGCCGTTCAACTGAACTGATTATTCGGTATCTTCATTAACACGGAGCTGCGGGGTGGACTTCACCGACTCCTCACCACGCTTGGAATCATCAACTCGCCTCAAGGATACCCGTGTTCGGCCATCTTCAGCAGATATACCGTGCTCCGACACAACAATCTTCGCAGTCAGTGGCGAACACTCTGCGCAGTGTGTAAATCTGTTCTTCGTACAGGTGAGCAATATTGTTGCTTTATTTTTCTGTGCATCTGTGCGCTAGATTATTCTATTGGCTGAAGTTGTTGGAATTTTCGAGTGAGTTTTGATGTTAGGGGAAGATTCAGATTGTAAAAGCCCTAGGTGATGGCTGTTAGGTATGTCAACCGCAGAAATACAAGGCAGATAGTACCTCAATCGGAAATAGCAGATTCTTAAAACTCAGAAACTTGAACTTGAAACCGTTGCCAGATGATGAGGCTTTTTAAACAAGTGTTAAATGTAAATTTTCTTATCACCTTTCAAATGCTCAGGGGTTCAGAAACCAAAAAGTTCATCGAAAAATGACTCTTTTCGTAAGAATTGGCGACGCCCGGCGAGTAAAAGTGCCGAACCAAAGAGTGGCCAAAACAAATAAGGCGGTTTTGACGTGGCAACTGCTAAACTATATAGCCTTCTTGAATTTAGAGACCGCTGATGTCATCGAACAGTCCATGTCAGATGATGTCCCCACACTACACATAGCTATTGGAAGAGGTCAGGAAGCACGGCAGTGAAATCGTTGACCTAAAAAATCGCCTGTAAGGCACGAAAAAAACGGATCACGAAAAACAATTCGAAGGATTGAAATACAACTTGAACTATCTCGAATGGCTCAGCAGGCGCCTCAACCTTAAAATTCACGATGTCCCGACCCCAGACAGTAGCGTAAAAGCTTGATTTACCAGCACTCCAAGCAAATGACGTAGTAGCTCTTCATAGACTGCCGCCAAATGCCAATAGAATTCTGAAAGTCATTAATAGGTTTTCACAACAAGGAGCACAAGACGAGCGGCACCGGAATAAAAATAAACTTTGACGCGGCCAACTTGAAGTTTATCTGCAAGGGAATTTAACAAAGCAGAACAATGCATTTTTTGGGTGAAGAAGAAATGTGCAAAACTAAGGTCCTATCAATTGGTCTGGCACCAGACGGAAAAAATTGTCAGGCGAGAAGAGGGTGACGCGTCAGCCGTTGGTAGTTGTGAGGATGACTTGCAGAAATTTTAGTAGTATTTTGGTCTTTTTGTTTAGTCTGCTTTTTTTCTTGAGGTTTGGTCACGATTTATTGCTTCCCTGTGACCTTGAAAGCTATCTCACTAGTGAGCGATATTATTTTGCAAAATGTTTTCGTCTGAATGAACCTCTTCTAGAAAAGATGAACTTAAATTCTGAAGTGATTTTTAATCATTTTTTTTTCTTCTTTTGTTTGGATGTAATAATGTTAGCAAATACATGGAATCGCAGTGATATGGATGTTCTGAAACATCCCAGCTAGGTTTTTTTTCTTTAATTGTACCACTTGCCGGGGAAATAGTGAAATGTGAACTGCTGGACTACTCGTGTGTTTTACGTGACTACGGAGTGATAACAGTGCGTGAAGGTAGTAAAATAATAAGCTTGTTTTATAGGCCACGTGATGGAAATAGGGATCATATTTGTTTTGTGGTATTCTCGCTCACCGCTTGTCCAGAGAAAGGGGCTCAGGTCATCACTGTGGCATTTATTGAGCCGACGTTCCGGTATTCAGCGGCTTACGCGGCCATGGCTGTACTGCACCGTCCACGCTCCTCGCGCCCCGTGCCTTGACCCCTGCGCTCGCTCCTCGCGCGCCCGCCGCATCGCTGCCAGAGTTCTGTGTCCAAAATACCCACATATCCCTTCCCCCTCCCCCGTCTTGATTGTTCATGTTCCAGAAACTCAGCAGGTACCATTCATTACTCCAGACGTTTGCACCAACTCGGCCTCGGAATATCACGTACTTCTACATGTTTTCAACGACAGCAAAAAAAAAAAAAAAATCCACAGCACCGAACGCGGGTTAAAACTAGCGCTCGGAAATAAAGCCACAATATTAAATTAGTTATACTCGGAAGCACCACCGACCCTTCTTTGCGGGGCAAAAATCCTCACAACAATTATTAACATTGCGTAGCCAATAACTGGGTCCTCATATTAAAATTAAAAAAAGTGTGACTAACAACAAATGTGTCGGCTCTTCCACCAGTCTCCCTCTCCAAACGAGCATCATGAATAACGCCGCTTAACTTTAAAAAGTATTCTAGCCCGCGTCATGACTAGCTCGAGTGAAGAGAGAGAACGAACTAAACAACATGCACTTTCGTTTTAAAATGAACACAAACAAGATTAAGCAAGAAAGTGGCAATAACAAAAGATTTGACTGCTTCCCACCGGTCTCTCTCACTAACTGGGCATCAGCAATGGAGCCGCTAACTTTTAAAGTCTTCCAGCTTGTGCCATCGACTATCGCGTGTGAAAAGAGTCATCGATCAGAACAGCAGGCATACGCTTGCTTTAAAATAAAATAAACTGTCTTAAATTATTGTCTATCGACTCTGGCAAAGTTTTGGGCCGATGCGCTGCAAACAGGACAGCTGGAGCAAGCTGGGATAACGGCAGAGCCGAACGTTAAAGCGAACAAGTTGACGCAGCACGTCATTTTCTTGTCATCATCGGCCCTGTCGAAGACTCTCGGCATTTCGGACTTTCTCGGCATTGCTCTTGAGCGGGTTACACTGAGATGGCGCAGCAGAGCAGTTAGTGGACGTGGACATTCTCTGGGGCCACCATCTTGGCGAGCAGGGTGTCCCGGAGCCCGAGGTTCATCGCGTAGCCGCCCGTGGACAGCTTGAGGATCTCGGCCGCTCCCCCCGTCGGGTCAACCAGGGCGTCGGACAGGCTGCACATCTCGAGCTGCTTGTAGCAGCCCAGGTACCTTCCATAGGCCTCCTCTAGCAGGGAACCCCAGAATTTCCCCTCGCGCGGAAGTAGCATTCGAGGAGGCGTCTGTCGCGGATGATGTTTTCGTCACACTATCTCTGCAGGTCCATCGTGAAACTGCTTTACCCGGCCCCAGACCAGTGACGAGCCCCACATTGCGAAGTCCAAATGTGGTATTCTCGCTCGCCGCTTGTCTGCGGAAAGGGGCTCAGGTCATCACTGTGGCATTTATTGAGCCAATGTTCCGGTATTCAGCGGCTTACGCGGCCATGGCCGAACTGCACCGTCCACGCTCCTCACGCCCGTGCTTTGGATCCGCACTCGCTCCTCACGCGCCCGCCGCATCGCTCCCAGAGTTCTGTGTCCGAAATCTCCACATCTCCCCCCCCCCCCCTTTCTTGATTCTTCATGTTCCAGAAAATCAGCAGGTACCATACATTCCGGCAGACGTTTGCACCAACTCGGCCTCGGAATATCTCGATCTTCTACACGTCTTCAACGACAATAAAAAAATCCTCAGCACAACACGCGGGATAAAACTAGCGCTCGGAAATAAAGCCACAACAGTAAATTAGTTATATTCGGAAACACCAGCGTTATAATCGAAAGCATCGTCGCCGCATCGTCGTGAGGCTAAGGTGAAAGCCTTACCTGTTCGAGTACGCGAAAAGGCGTTGGAGTTGTGCCCGAAAGATGGTAAAAAAAAATATATGTCATCAAGCACACGCCGCTCAATGTCAAAGCGGACGGGCCTCAGAAATAAGACACAAAGAAAAGCACAGCAACGCAGATGCTTCGTTAGGGAAGCCGTCTTGAAGCCGGCGGGGTTCGCCGCGACTGCGCAGTGGGGGAGCGTGATGTCACCACCGGAACGCCGTGTGAAAAAGGAAGACGTGGCGCGCTGCTTGTAGGAATGCGCTGCGTCTAGGAATGCGAAAGTATTCCTTCCGTCCTACGGTGACCTTCCATTGACGAAAACAATTTTGTTCTTTCATGAAATTGAGGAACCCCGAGTTACTCGCTTATATTTGCCTAGGCAAAAGCGACTATTAAAATATCTGCTCAAGCAAAAAGTGGCCACTTTCCGAGAAGAGTGTCCAACCCTTAGTTTCCCTTTTGTAGTAGCTTCTCATCGGCTGGAACGATTATTGATGTCTTGCGTGGGAGGAAGAGCAGTGTCAATCATTGTTCCGATGCCACCGATTACTTGAGGAACACTCGTATGAATGTTCCTCCCATTATTTTCATTTTAGGGAAAAATGCTTGTTGTGACATGTGTGGTTTATTCGCTATGTTAAAATAGTTTTGTTGCTTTGCAGTTGTCGAAGATGGACTGATTTAGTAATTGCATTGAGATTTGAAGGCAATGAGGTCCTTGCCAAAGTTCTGTGTTTTTGCTTTCTATCCCCTTTTATTACAACACTTCCAACAGCAATCTTTTTGCTGCGAATAATTGTGTGTTATAATTGCAGTTATAATAGTTTTTATGGCACTGTGAGGAACTGCGGGAATTTCTATAGCACTTTCATCGCTTTTTACAATATGATAAACCGGACTCGCCTGCTCCAAAATCTCAAATGTGGGGGACACGCTACCACAGCCGTGATGAAGCACTTACGCATCTTTTTGCTGCAGATTATACTTCCGAGCATCGCGTGTGACATTTGGGGATTAACAATTTGAGGGTTGCAGGTACGGTGGGGACAGAGTAAGCAGTGGGTTTTATTTTATGTGCATCTCATGCATTTCGTCAGAACCCCCCGCCCCCGCCCTCCCCCCTTCTTGTAGGGACCCCCTCAACTTGCGGGAGACTTCAAGCACTGCTTATGTGTAACTCATAGCTTGCTAGCAATCGGGAGGTTTATTCTGTCATCACATTCTGTTCAGAACCTAATCACATACCACATTCTTTTTGTTTTGTTTACCAGGTTCTGTAGTTCTCCATATGAACTTGATTGCTCAGGAAGTTAGAGATTGCTTTCCTACGTTTCCACGTGAAAGCTGGACGTGGCCCACTAATTATTTGAAGAATAATGGTATGAACATGTTTTACTTCGTACTGCATCTTATGTGCACTTGCTTGAAATTTCTTACTAACACGGTGTTTAATTATCTCTGGAAGGCACAGTTGGCACAAACTTCTGAAATTAACTCGTGACAACAGGCTTGAAGAAACTCATTGCACGCGGCAATTCCGTCTTCAAAGACATTTTTTCAAACTTTCCTTGTTAAAATGGGTTCATACCTTAAGCCACAAGGTGGTTTCACTGTTTAGTGCCCGCCCGAGTTAAGATGAGGCTCCTGCAATGCGCTCACATGTAACTCGTAGTTTGCAGAAATTGGGAGGTTTATTCTGTCATCGCATTCTTGTTCATAACCTAATCACATTACACATTTTGTTTTTGTTTTTTTGTTTTCCAGGGTTTGTAGTACCCTATGTGGACTTGATTGCTCTGGAAGTTAGATTGCCTTCCACTTGAAAGCTGGACGTGGCCCACTAATTATTTCTCAAGAATGAAGGTATGAACATGTTTCACTTCATGCTGCATTTTACGTGCACTTGCTTGAAATTTCATACTAAAATTTAGTCTTGTGCGAATAGTAGATTCTGAGTTCGAAGTGAAAAGGGGTATTGGCCGAATATTTTCGATTTGGATATCGAATAGTGTTTCCACGCTTTTTACTATCATTGCATATTGCTTAGACGAAAACCTAGCTAAACTCGTGAAGGTTGTTCCATTTGTTCGTTTATAAGCCAAGTATATTCTTTCTATATTTATGAACTGTGACCTCAGAAGTTCTGATGTCTTGGGATGGCAAGTAAACGATGGATTTGACATAAAATGGATCCTATAGAGATGCCCAATTGAGTGAATTTACAAATCTTGCTATATAAATCATCTTTCTTTAATTTGAGTTAAAAAATGAAAGCCGTTTGCAATTTCCTGTAACGCCGGATTAGAGCGCAGCTCTTGAGGAGGAGGATGAAAGGGTACTGAGGGACAGGTGACTCCCTGAGGTCACGTGAACTCAGGGGGGGGGGGGCTCACGTGACCTCAGGGGGGTAACCCTCGTGAGGGTAACTCTCATAACCCTCGAGACCCTTGTGAGGGTGACCCTCGTGAGAGTAACCCTCGTGACCCTCGTGAGGGTAACCCTCATGACCCTCGTGAGGGTAACCCTTTCGAGGGTGACTAACTCTCGCAACCCTCGTGAGGGTAACGCTCGGGACCATCGTGAGGGTAACCCTCGTAACCCTCGTGAGAGTAACCGTCATGAGGGTAACCCTCGTGACGGTGACCGTCACGAGGGTTACCCCGCGTTACGTCATTATGGGAAACTTCCCATAATGCAACGCGCGATTACGCCAACGCCGCTCAAGCCGGAAACGGGCGCCTAAGAGCTGCGCTCTAAAAGAATGAATCGCGCATGAGGAACGCAGGTTGTAAGGGCATCTCTGCCTAACATAATATACTCTTGCGTAACAATCAGTTTAAATTTGAAACTTTTACTACAAAGTAGATATACACATTCACAAAGTTTCCATTTATTTTCAAATACAACCGGCACGCGTGTACCATCCCGCGTTCAATGTACTATGCTTTTCTTCCAAGCACGCAATTGCGATATTTCTACTTTCCCAAGTGTTTATCGTGGCGGGTTACCCCGTTGAGTGCGCTTCTTACCGAGCATTAATGTAATGCAGAGAAGCAACACATGCGGAGCTCGCTTGCGCGAGTGTTGCTTCTACGCAGTGCAATCAGTGCTCGGTAAGAAGCGCACTCAACGGGACTAGCCCGCCGCAACAAACACTTCGAAAAACACGAATAGTGAAGTTCTTCTGCAAAGCGAATATAGAATAGTGTATTATTCGAAACTACTGTTCTAAATTCCGAATATTATCATAACCCTACTAACACGGTGTTTATTTATCTCTGGAAGCCACAGTTGGCAGTAACTTCTGAAATTAACTCGTGACAACAGGCTTGAAGTAACTCATTGGACGCGGCCATTCTGTCTTCAGAGGCATTTTTCGAACTTCCCTCGTTAAAATTTTTTTCGTATCATAAGTCACAAGGTGGTTTCACTGCTTAGTGCCCGCCAAAGTTCAGCTGAGGCTCCTTCAATGCGCTTACATGTAACATATAGTTTGCAGAAATTGGGTGGTTTATTCTGTCATCACATTCTGTTCACGACCTAACCACATTCCACATTTTTTTTTTTGTTTTCAAGGTTCTGTAATTCTTCATATGGACTTGATTGCTCAGAAAATTAGAGATTGCCTTCCACATGAAAGCGGGACATGGCCCACTAATTATTTCTTAAGAATAAAGGTATGAACATGTTTTACTTAATACTGTATCTTGTGTGCACTTCCTTAAAATTTCTAACACAATGTTTAAGCAGCTGTTAAAGGGCAACTCCACTCAAAAAGTCGACCGTATCGAAGATGACTGATATCGCTTTAGGGGGTTCAAAATACGGTCATACCCAAAATATCACGTCAAACCGACGCCGCACTACCGATTAAAACCAATATTAAAAATGTTCTCCCGGCTTGGTTAGCGGCCCGAAAGCAGGTGAGAAACGCTGGCACCGGGTGAGCTAGTGAATCAACACTGGGCAATGGCGTAGGTCTAGTCCTATGCTCTCGTACGGACGCCGCGGACGCTTCGTTTCCCGTGGCATTCTGCGATTCTGCTGACGGCAAGAGGTGCTTACCTCGTTATCCTCTGTTCCCTTATTTTTATTAGCGTCCAGGCAGTTCATTTAACTCCTGCATTGTTTCCGCGACAGCGCGGAAGAGAGCGAAGCGGTGCTGCTCGCTCACGCGCGTGTAAGGAGCCGGAGAGACCCGCCGGACTCGCGTTGGGCACATGTCAAGCACGACTTGTAGTGCTGTGGGTTGCACCAACAATCCGGTGCGCAACCCGGAGCTGCGGTTCCATCAGTCCCCAACAGACCGGAAGAGGCACAAGGTGTGGGTCGGTGCTGTTCGCCGGATAGACTTCGGAAGACCGTCCACTCCGAGCTCCAACGCGAAGCTCTGCTCCCAGCACTTCACGTCAGACACCTACACACGGGATCTGCGGCTGCTGACTGTTGCGGGTTTCTCCACGAAACATGCGTTTTTGAAGAACGATGCGGTGCCGTCGCTGTTCGCGTACCGTCCGCCGGCTTCTCCAGCACGATCGGCGGGACGAAGCAGGTTGCGCTTATCTAAC
The DNA here is from genome assembly GCA_013358835.2 of Ixodes persulcatus. NCBI lineage: Eukaryota > Metazoa > Arthropoda > Arachnida > Ixodida > Ixodidae > Ixodes > Ixodes persulcatus. The sequence goes on along the minus strand of JABSTQ010010367.1, from coordinate 660,040 downwards.
TAGCGTGCACATAAAGGCAACTTAGCTTTAACAACTTAGACCGCTTGTGGATACATCTGTCCATGTATCTCCCATTATTTCTTTTTCTCTCGGTTCGCGAGCAAGAAACAAATACAGTCACGCTGCGCCGGCACTGACCGCGTCATATTTATAGCAGTCGGATTCGCTTTTCGGCCGGCAAATTTATAAATACACACTAAAACTTACTACATTTGGTGCATATTAACAAAGTGAAGCGGTAAAAAAGAAAATGTGCAACTTACCTTCTGTTTTGAAACTCCACGTGCGACTGAGCCGACATTGTCGGTGCGTCGGTTCAGAAGCGCGGGACGAGAACTAGGTCATGCCAACGACGCGCCACTAATATCAGTGTTGCCAAGCTGCTTCAGCCGGTAGTTTCGGTTTCGCCGTGCCGCCGGAACGATACTTGGATTCGCGATATCTACAAAACTATACACACTACCGAAAAACAAATTATATCTCGTCATTCAGGGTCGCCGACTTGAACTAAACAGATCATAACCCAAAAATTGTGGAGATGGAGTGGAGTTGCCCTTTAATCTCTGGGATGCGCAGCTGGCATTAACTCCTGAAAGTAACTTGGGCCCACAGCCTAGTCACTATCCCAGGGCACTAAATATTTAATTTGAATTGTTCCAGCATCGAAAATTAGTTTACGTATTGTCTGTAACTTGCAGCGGCAGAAAGCTGTAACTCTTAATCACTGAGCTTCACGTCATGCGTGACGACTCGAATCGTTCCTACATACAAAATTAGTTGGCGTGTTGTCCGCACCGTGCAGCAATGGCCGGAGCCTGTTGAACTGCTAGCTGCAGTGATTTAACAAAACGGACATCTCAGTGAACAATAAATATAGCAGTAAAATGCTATATTTATTGTTCACTGAGACGTCCGTTTTGTTAAGTCACTGCAGCTAGCAGTTCAACAGGCTCTGGCCGTCGCTGCTAGGTGTGGACAACACGCCAGCTACTTTTGGATGTAGGAACGATTCCTGTCGTCGCGCATCACGTACAGCCCAGTGATTGAGATTTACGGTTTTTTGCCGTTGCAAGTTACGGACAACATGCCAGCTAATTTTCGATACCGGAACAATTTCCGTCGTTGCACATCACGTGCAGCTCAGTCATTAGGGAATTGTAGTAGACCGTTTCTGCAGCCCGCTAAGCACCCGGATAGCGCTTCGTAATCCGCCACAAGACCTTGAACTATGCAGACAAGGCTAGCGGCGCGCATGCGCAGCTGCGGCGTTTTCTCCGGGGATACCGTACCGGAGGAGAAAAACGATCTACTACAACTCCCTATTAAGTGTTACGGTTTTCTGCCGTCGCAAGTTACAGACAACACGCCAGCTAATTTTTGATGCCGGAACAATTCCCGTATCTGTGGATCACGTCCATGAGATTTACGGTTTTCTGCCATGCTTCTACGGGTCAAGTTACGGGCAAAAACCGTAGGGCCTCATTACTGTCATGCACGTAATACCTAGTTAATGCTGTGACCGTGATGCAACACAACGGAAATTGTACCGGCATCAAAAATTAACTCGCAATTCCTAGTAATTTGTCGGGATTTTTTTTTTTTACAGTGTAGCTGGCCTTTCACTATTGATGTGTTTAAATAACAAAGTTTATCAACAAGTAGAAATATTATGTCGTTCTCGTTTCAGCATATAACCACCGAGTGGTTAAAAGCATCATTTTTAGAAGTTATTCAAAATTATTTATAAGTGCCATTTTTTTTTTGTCAAGTGTTAAGGACATCGAACAAAATTAGAAGATTGTGAATAACTTCAGACTTACTTGACAAAATTAAAATAAAAAAATCCAATGTATCAAATTTGTAAAAACTAGAGGCTCCAATCACCTGCTCTCTTTCAAGACGTATCGCTACGAATTAACGAAAATTGCTACGAGCGTCTAAAGCCGAGTAGCAGTCTAATGTTTTAAGAGATGCTAATGGTTTTTCGGTCTTGTCTGTCTGTGCTAGATCGTGAACTCAACAAAAAAGTTAACTCAATCGGCAGCTGTGATTGGCTGCCCTCTTGGACACGTTATGCTACGTTGCGATTCAGTTTTTCCCTATGGAGTTAGATAGAGCTCTAGGCATCCTGGGAAAATAATACGGTTTTCAGTGACTTAAAAATGCCGTCACGATTAAGTTTGGCGATGGAGATAAATGTAGACGACGGGCAGCCGGAGTTACACAAGCCCTTGAGGTTTACACCGGCTCATCATTGTACTTTTTGAAAATGTATGTATTGGAAATAAAAAAAATTATATTCTATTCTATTCTGTTAAAGTTAGCGACGATGGCGACGTTCTCGCTAGCGGACGGGACGAGCCAAAGCGAGCTTTCACGGAACATCGCAACGTCTTTTTATATGTTGGGTTCAAGGTTCGTCAGGGACGAAATCGAGGAGTACTGCCCGACATTCGCTGTCTCTGACAGTTGCCGTAAAAGCTTTGGCGGCGTCCCGAGGGCTGACAGTCTAGCAACAAGTGCTCTCAGCTTCTCCGTTGCTGGCGGCACATTTTACTGGGACGAGGACATCACCGTGCTTCGGTGCGCTGTGAGTCGCGTACGGTTCGATGTTACAAAGGCAATAATTGATCACCCGGAACTCAAGATCGGTTGGCTTCACGCAAAGGGAAGACGAAAAAGCGACAGCCAAGAAGTTCAGCGATGCGAATTCAACGGTGTGCTCGGTAAATGCTCTTACGTATCAATACGCTGCGTTGTAACACATTCTTAATACAACATTTTCTCAATGCACTAGCACGAGAGCTCTCATTAGAAAACTGGCACCTCATTCAACGTGACGATGGAGAGCCTTTATACACACGCACGCTTTTGCACGAGTGGTGACATCTCAGCCATTTTTCCGCCCAATCGTTTTTTTATGCATCTTGAAGTGCACGCAGTTCGGTGTCACTCAGCTCGAGCGAGTAACTTTGGCTAATCCATAGACGCCATTTTACCGCCCAAGTCACGCACCGAGTGCGCGAGAGCGTCACGCGCTGGCACATTCAAGGCAACAATGGATGTCTTCACCCTGAGACAGGCAGACATGTAGGCACCCTACGTGATGAGTGTCGTACGAGATCGTCTTAATTAAGCACGCATTCAAGCTTTCTCTCGTGATTGCATGTGTATCCAAATGTCTCGGGGAACAACATCGGGAAATTGTTCAGCTGCAGCACGCTGTGTACGTTTTCACTTTACAGTTGTTAAACTCTGTATGTACAGATCATGACACACAATTTTGATTGCTTGGTTTAGTACTAAATTTTAATGGTGACTGAATTGATGCTGCACCTCTTGTCTCTAAACGACATATCTTTTTGGTATTGTGCAAGCCAAGAAAAATACCTGTACATTATTTTGTTTTGCAAATACTATAATTATTATTGTTAATATTATTATTATTATATTGCAGGCTATTTGGGGTATTATAAAAATCTATATTCTACTAGCTCTTAGAGGACAGCATTACTGTAGAAAGCGTCTATCTAGACTTGATGTGCTTTTGGACAGCTGAAAATATTATCAAGCATTAAAATCAGATACCGTCTCACTCTCGTGTACAGGTAACAGCGACTAATCCCTCAAGCCATGGTTGCACACTAATTACTCGCAACCCCACTGGACGCTGTGCTGTCTTGAGGCCAAGCTTCACAAAAATCATTGCTTAAAATTTTGTTTTAAAGCAGTGAATGGGTATGCTCAAAAGCAGGTTCCGATGGTTGCAAAGTTACTGGGCACGGCAGCATCATTTGCCTTTCTGTAGAATGCAGGCTCGTATAACACTAATTTGGGGCCTTCTTCCCCAGGCCCTAGCACCTGAAGGGTCCGACCCACAGAAACGGTGCAAGCTTTGACAGCAGAGGAACAGCAATGCAGCGTTAAAAATCTGAGAGCTAGCCGCCTCTGTACCCCAGGTAAGTGCTTCCATACCAGGATAATTCAGCTCAAACTTGATCTTTGACAGCAGAGGACTAGCCATGCAGCGTTGAAAATCTGAGGGGTGGCCACCTCCGCGCGCCAGGTAAGTGCTGCCTACCAGGGTAACCCTGCTAACTTGATCTTTGACAGCAGAGCACTAGCTATGCAGCGTTGCAAATCTAAGATGTTGCCGCATTTGCACCCTGTGTAAGTGCTACCTACCAAAGGTAATCCTGCTCAAACTTTAACTTTGTCAGCAGAGGACTAGCTATGCAGCGTTAAAAATCTAAGATGTGGCCGCCTTTGCACCCCATGTAAGTTTTGCCTACCAGGGTAACCTTGCTCAAACTTGAAGCCAGACAGCTGTCAAGCCTGTTACGAGGTTTGTCTTTCAACTCGTCACATCTCTGAAATATACTTGTGTGTATCTGTTTGAAATTTTGCGTCATACTTGGTAACTTGCCCAATCTTGTAGACACACCAAGTCTCTTTTGGCTGCTAAGTGGTCATCCTTGCAGACAGTCTATTCGGCATTCAATTCCCTCGGGTTTTTATCGACGACCGATTATGGATGAAGAAGCAGTTTGATATGAGGAAAACGTTTTTGATCTGAAGCAAAGGCATATTACCCTGAGCCCATGGAAGGCAAGTCTGGTATTTAAAAAAAAAATGTTGTTTCAGGTTAGATAGAGAAAGATAGACATGACAAGTACATTTTCTGTGAACAGAAGGCTTGGGCGCAAACGAGCTGGTGGTGGTTTAACATTTTCACTGAGAACCCCGAGACCGGGACGAGAAGAGAAGGACAAACAGAAAATCTTAATAGACTTTGTGTTTGTCCGTCCCTTCTCGTCCCAGTCTCGTGGTTTTTAGTCCAAACATTTTCTTTCTTTCTTTTTTTTGTGATACCTTGGCTGAAAAAAGCACCTCACCTCCAAGCATGTGCTGTCAAAGATGTTTTGGTATGGGACTTAAAATTATAACTTTTACCACAATATTTATGACAAGAGTGGCCTGGCAAAAAAGTTAACCTCAAAAGCGAGACACCGAAACATTACGATCGAGAGAACAAAAGAAGGGCCCGCTCATGGGTGATACCTCGTTTTTCTTTACGAGCTTCGTCTATCAAATATAGGTGTGCGCATCTGATTGAAACTTTGTGTCATAATTGGTTGCTTGCCCAGTGTTGCAGACACGCCAAGTCCTTTTTGACTGCGGGTGGTCTACCTAGCAGACAGTTAAAGCGGCATTCAATTTTCTCGGTTTGTTAATGACTACCTATTATGGATGAAGCAGTTTGATCCGGGGACACCTTTTTAGTCGAAGCAATTTTATATTGCCCCAACCCCATGGCAGGCAAATTGATATTTCAGAAAATGCTGTTTTATGTTTTTATATTACATTGAGAGATAGATCTGACAAGTACATTTTCTTTTTTTCTGTGGTACCTGAGCTGAAAACAAAAAACACCACCAAGCATGTGCTGTCTGAGATGTTTTGATATGGCACTTAAAATTAGAACTTTGCATGTTTGTGATCAGTTGCTGCTTCTGAAAAAGCTTTTTAACACAATGTTTTGGCAGTGGTAGCCTCGCAAAATGTAAACTGCAAAAGCGAGACAACGAAGCATTACCACAGAAAAAACAAACACAGGGCCCCCTAACGTGTGGCATCTCGTTTCCCATCGACTGCGTAAACATTTTGGCTCTAATAGTATATTGGTTTTAGCATATACATAAAGAAAAAACGAAGAATTATCTGTAGTTGCTGAAATCTGGACGGTTGAAGTTCCACCGTCATACCACCGTTTGTTGTGTAATTTCTGGTTGCTTGTATATGAAAACCAGATTGACATCAGAAGGTCACGGTACGATTCTCGGTACATAGACGATTCCACCGAGATTTTTTGACCAAAATATTTTATTGTATGTATGACAATTTTGTCGGGCTTGACCAAGGCACAGCTGCAAATTTTTGTTTAATGCTATACTGAAATTATGACAGAAGAAAAATGGTGCCTAGGGAGCGTGTTTAATTGTGGATGAAAATTCAGCACCCCTCGAGGTGCAGCAAAAGTGTGGTCAGTGAAGATGACTGGCGGGTATGTGCAGCTGCTTGTCCTTCCACAGCCTGCAGAAAAAGTACACAAAAACGACTACTGCTTCAAAAACGCATTTGTGAACAGCATGTTAGAGAAATTACATAAAACAAGACAATCCCCGTGGTGTGTTGAGCAGTAGTGTATGCCATATTTCTGATTTTACCTATTATAACTTTCATTGCAGTACTGGAAATAGCAAGAATGCGAGACTGCAGAAAGACATTTAGTTTATGCAGGCACCTTCCTAACCAAAGAAGTGACCAGACCAGCACACTCATGCCTGTAGCTTTTGCAGTACAGCGCGCAACCTATGAAACAAGCAGCCCTCAGAAATGTGCATATAGTTTGATCTAACTAGAGACGTAAAAAAACCTTAGACACCAGAAGAAGGAATAAGGATACGAAAAAGAGGACGACAAACACGACGTTTCTAACACAGTTGAAGGTTTATTCTAAAATCACACCTTTTGTAGGGGAACACCGCAGTTAACGCCAAGAACCCTCACACCAAGTCGCACCCCTAAATTTTCAGAGGGCGAACATAAGAAGAACTGCCCTCTACGCTTCTACACTTGCAGAAGTCAACCAAATGACTAGAAAGTAAAAACAAATTGTAGAAATTCACCAGCTTGACTTTACTTTTACTCTTCTCTCAGGCGTCTAATTATTTTGTACTTTGTAAAAAAAAGTTTTTAGCAATTATCGAACAATCGCTATATTCCCTATAATTTTCTAAGGCCTCGAAAGAGTTATTTAGTCCCGTTTTATACATTTCACAAATAAGTATTATTTACTCTTCGGTGTGTCAAAAAGGGTCTATTGTCTATATTTAATGTGTCGCTCTGACTTACAAAGAAAAATACTAACAGTGCTCTAAACATAGCTGAAAATGAGAAGTCCCGCAACTTCAACGTGCAAATAAAATAAAAAAGCAATCTTGGATTTTTTAATTTTTTTAAATTTTGATGAAGCTTTTTACACTATTGCCCTGTTTAATCAATACAAACATGTTGCATTATTTTGGCTCTTTCAGAAATACAAGACTTCGAAGAGCAGGAATTCGGCTACTTTGACATTTTTAACTAATATTGGTTCGCTGTTATCTCGTAGGATTTGCAAGCTTTACTATTTATTTTTTACTTATATATTCTTCTTAAAAGTATCCATTATAAATGAATATTTTGTTGTTTTTTGTTTATAATTGGAAATATTTATAGCGCTTCAAATTTGTCTTCAGTGATAAATTGCCCTGCAAATTCAACGTGCAGCTAAAAAAAAAAAAGAAACAAGCATATTGTTTACGTAAAGTATACTGCACCACATTGCCGTGCTTTTCATTAAAAGGTGTGTTGCTTTGGTTTTGTCCCGGTCAAAAACACAGCGCTTCGAATTGTACTATGTATACCCTCCCGATCAACTTTTTTTGTCGCTAGCTGCCGCGGCCTCAATTAGTCTCATGTTTTATAAAAGAAACGTATCATATTTTTACACCCTGTTTAATTTGTGGCCAAGTTCAAGTTTGAGATATATGACTCTATAAACATATCTATTAAGCAGTAGTTTAAATATTCAACTGCATCCTTCCTGTGACAAGCCCGCCACTCGTGCTTATTTCAAATGTTGCTGCTCGGTATATGCGTGATCTGAAACACAACTTCCCAAGAAGAAACGAACACTACTCCTCGGTTGGCGCTCTCGGGGTAGGTTACCGAACGCACCACCTAAGCGCTTCGAGCATGCAGCACACGGACATAATCCTTGGCCTCGCTCGAGTCAGCTTTCGCCGCTCGCTACAATACAACGCGGGTTTAGAGCTAAGCAAAGTACATAACCCCTCGTTGAACTTTCGCCAGGTTGAAAGAGCGAGTCCAGCGTGACTGGATGACTGGAACAACATATCATAAAGTCACGAGAGAGAGAGAGAGAGATGGTTGATAGAGGTAAGACGTTCAGCGTTCAGTGCGGACCTAACTTTAGCCACTGCGTAAAGAAGGACACGGTGTGAGTTCTTCAATTTAGAACTGCACCATTCACAAGCCACGTTTAGTTGCATCGTCACACAACGCTCGTCAGCTATGGCAGCGACTTTCAGTGTCGACAGAGCTTTTTTTGGGCTGACTACTTCAGTAAACACAAGAAAAAAGTTACAAAGCAGAGGAATTTCCGCAGGGTGCAAGATCGTGGTGTCAACCCCCTGAAGAAGGTTTTGCACCAGGAGACATCTGCAGAAGTAAAGGAAACAGACTACCTCTCCCAGAACTGTTTCCAGCACCTCAACCGTGAAATGCAGCGTGAGCAAGAAACCTCTGACAGTGTGGAGGACGCGTTTCTCCCAGATATTGAGGCCGTCGAGAGGCTGAATCATTATTTACTGCCCACAGAAGTGTCACCAATGAGCCACCAAGTCAACTGAAAAGCCGTTGCAGAAAAGCCTACGGAAAAAAAAAAAAAAACAAGCCGAACTAGAAGATGCCACAATCACCGAAGTTCGTACGGGGATTTAAACGGCATCCCATCTGACATCGCAGGACCATCGCGAGGGGACTGCAACAGGTGCAGAGAGTGGACGAAGAACTTTCGGCTCGCATACGCTGCATGTGCTTCCCACCAAGAACGTTGCCGGCTACTGACGCTCCTACTCCCATCTCTGACGAGGAAAGAGATCGGAAGTATTGTACCGGAGGCAACTCGGTGCATCAATGACAAATCTCGGAAACTGAGATATAACCATGCATGGTGTGGTCGATACCGGTTCCTTACTCAAGATGCAAGGAGAGCGAAGAAGAGTTGTCTCTACCTCTTGAGTTTTATACTAACGACGAACTGGGCTGCTCTGGACAAAGTCCCCAACCAGAAATACGTCGTTTCTGTGTTGGTTAGTGACAAAAAACAGTACATGCTCAAGCGTTTCATGACAAGGCCGATTCGCGAGGCGTTTTGTCTGTTTAAAAGTGCCCACCCAGAAACTACGATTGGCCTCACTAAGGTTCACTCCTTGCGACCCCGGTGGGTCCAGTGTGCACTCCAGGAAGAAGTTTGCGTATGTATATATTGCGCAATTTCAAGCTTTAAAATGCAGCTATTGAAAGCGTTAGCAGCAAGAACGTCAACATCTCTGACCTGGAATTCATGTACATTTGTACTCTGCCGAACCGATGAATGCTGACTGGGCAACTGCGAGAGATGCCCTAAGGATGGCCATTTTACGCTTGAACGACTTGACATTCCAAAAAAAAAAGCAGAGGTTCTGGTAGCGGCGTGGGAATCTGGCCGTCTTATTAAGAAAACGTTGTATTCAGTGGCGTTTATAAAATAACTTTAGAAACTCGTACGTAGGTGGATCCCTCATAACCAAATTAGACAAGTTCAACGAAAAGCCATATCCATGTAAACGCGGTGCAACGAAAAAGGAAGCCTCGTGCTACATTTCGATTTTGCGGAGAATTGGACCGTTGTGCTGCCCGATGAAGTCGGTGCCTGCCACTAGCACAAAAAGCAAGTTTCGGTGTTTACATGCATAGAAAGCACTCGAAACTTCTACACGCAGCTTTGCCGTCACAAGCGACGATGTCTGTCACGACTCTGCCCACGCCTGCTTTTCACTCAGGAAAGTCACAGATTGGCTCGATGACAACGCTGCTAGTTCACTCGCAAGTGACTTGTGTCAGTGATGGAGCAGCGAGACATTTTAAAAACAGATTTCAACTGAACGAGTTTAGGAAACTAAAATATCCTCTAACCAGATGGCTGTTTTCTGCGACAGGACACGGCGAAAACGCTTGTGATGGTGTTGGAGGACTTGTAAAACATCAGGCGACTCTACACAACCTGCGACAGGCAGCAAGCATAGCGATACAAAACGCTCAAGACATGTCAAGTGTATTGTCTGAGCGACTCCAAGGAGTCAAGGTGATTTTCTTGGAAGCTGGCCAACTAATGGAGTTTTGAAACCGAGAAAAGGAAGAATGGAGGAACGTGCTCCCCGTCGCTGGAATGCAAAAGTGGCATGTATGGCAAAGTCGCACAGAGGGGCTGAGCCTTGAACTGGCTGTCTCTCGCACCGGAGTGAGCGCAATGACGACCATCTTTTTATAGTGCCCATCACATAGTATAGGCGTGGTTTCCTCGATTTTTGTTTTGCTGGAAGTGTTATGTCAGGTTCCTACCTGGAAGGCGCCAACCGAGGTTTTGGGCTCGTCATTTGTGTTTTAATTAAAATTAACATGTACTGCAAAGTTTCACAACATTAGTGAACTTGAAACTGACGTTTCCTCGGACCGTACAGCACCCAACACAACGCCAATTTATTCATAACTACTGTTTGAACACGCTGAGTGCCAACAGCGTTTAGTATTGTGCATTTGTTAGAGAGTGAAGTATTAAGTTTTGTTTCCAATAAGGTGTGTTCGGTTCTTGCCTCGAGACCGCAAGCCTGGCTGTTGTGTTTCTTTGTTTCTGGGAAGTTGTGTTTCAGGTCACGCATATACCGAGCAGCGACATTTGAAAAAAGCATGAGGCGCGGGCTCGTCACAGGACGTATGGAGTTGAAGCTATCAACTGCTGCTTAATAAATATGTTTATAGAGTCATATATCTAAAATTTAAACTTGGCCACAAATTAAACAAAATATAAAATTATGGGAAGTTTCTTTTATAGAACGTAAGAGTAATGAAGCTGCGGCAGCTAGAAGCAAAAGTGTTCATCTGGAGGGTATACACAGTCCAATTCGGATCTCTGTGTTGTTGACCGGGACAAATAAAGCAATACACATTTTAATGAAAAGCACGGAAATGTGGTGCAGTATACTTTACCTAAACATAAAAAAGCCTGTTTCTTTGTTTTTTTCAGCTGCACCTTGAATTTGCAGTGCATTTTACAGCGAGACATGTTTGAAGCGCTGTAAAAATTTTCAGTTATCAACGACAACAACAATATGTACATCTATGATGGATCCTTTTGAGAATAATATATGAGTAAAAAATAAATAGTAGAGCTTGAAAATCTTATGAGATAACAGCGAACCAATATTAATTAAAAAAGATCGAAGTAGTCAAATTCCTGCACTTCGAAGTGTTTTATTTCTGACAGAGACAAAATAATGCAACAACTTTTGAATGAGAATAAAGGGCGATATAATGTACAATTCTTCACCAAAATTTAAATTAAAAATCGAAGATTATTTTTTATTTGCACCTTGAATCTGTGGGACTTCTCGCTTTCAGCTATGTTTAGAAAACTGTAAATATTTTCTTTATAAGTCAGAGCCACACACGACATATAGACAATAAACCTTTATGTGAAGAACATGTGAAAAATATTTAAAAGATATTTCTTAAAACCTCTGCGAGATAACTAATCACAAACATAAGGTAAAAACATCAAAGTAGCTATGTTTGTGCATCTTTTTACGCAAGATATATTTTCCGAAATTGTTTAAATGGTTTAATGTATTGCTATTATAGACTACTATTTTGGCAATTTTTTAGTTTTATATCAATTGTTTCTTGCCTATTACGTGCCGTCAAACTTGGCAGAAATGACAAAACGCCAAAACGGGTTTGCCGCCTTGATGTAGTCTTTTTTGTTTTCTCGAGAAATTAATTTTTTCTCGCAAAACCTTTCGTGATTCCGTTCCTTCCACACACTGGTGAGTAACATATAAAATACGAAGAAAAACAAAATGTCAACTGGACACGCGTGCATGATATCTGAACACCCGTTGTCGTCTCAATTTGGTTTCAGGGAACACTCTTCGACGGAGTTAGCTTTGTTAATTCAAAAATAGTATAGACTACATAATTTAGAGGCAAGAAAACTGGTAGCTGGTGTGTTTCTTGATTTTACAAAAGCACTTGACTTTCTCGGCCATAACATTATACCTAGTAAACTCGATTACTATGGTATACGAGGTCTATATTTATTACTCTTTAATTTATATTTGAGCCCGAACTTTGAATTGGTTAATATATAGGGAAATTCCTGTGATCGAAAACGTATAATTACAGGTGTGTCACAGGGAAGCATACTAGGGCCCTTCTTTTCAACGTATATCAACTCTATTGTTAATACATATCATATTGCTCAATTTGTCTGATATGTGACGAAACCAGCATATTTCTCTCCTTCTCAAGCAGCAATGAGCTTGAAGGTGTTGTTAATTTTACTTTATTAAGGATAGGGAGCATGAGGACGAAATAACTGACTAAGTATTAACACTGATAAAACAAATGGCATTATTTTTCATCCTAAATAAAAAGAAGTTTATACTACCCGGCAAATCTTATTCGAGTCCCATAGAAGTCGTAAATAATTTTAAAATGCTCCGTGAAGCTTTTTTTCTGCTAATTAAGAATGGGTCACTCATATTATTATTTCATTTAAAAAATTGTAGAGTGTTATCAGTTTGACGTATAGCCACAGGTCTACTCTTCCAATTGCTGTTAAAACATTTATTTATACTGACTTATGTTTCTCCACTTAAGTTATTGCAGCCTTGTCTGGGGTACAACCACAAAAATCGATCTTGGTAAACTTTACCTTCTTCAGAAACAAATTCGTAAGGCCTATCTAATTGAACCTTATGATTTTCACACTGAGTCTATGTTCAATGATTTAGAAATCACCTAGCTGTGTTTGGAGCATTGGTGTTTGTCCCTTGTCTGCCTTGTTCCCTTTTTCAGGGATTATTATTCGCATTCTTGTACAGCTCGCGTCCACTTTGAATAAATTGCATTATCATCATTATAACTTACATGATTAGACTATGCATCACTATAAAAAACGAAAAAAGAAATGGAACTCCAATTCTAACCAAACTAGCTTTATTAGAAGAAAATACTATAATCCACGTGACCCACCCCAATGAATATTGGAAGGTTCTTAAAGGCAGAACAAATTTGTATAACAAATGGTTAGCTATATAACTTCCATGTTTTTCAAAAGCTGTTTAGAACGAAATGTAAATCTTGAGTTAGTTTCCGTTAAACAGTGGCGCTTTTTTTCTTTAATGCTTGGGCATATAATGTGGATTTCATACTTAATTGTTATTAGTTTTAATCCTGTAATAATGTGTTTTTGTGGGCATTGCGTAGTGCCTGAGAAAGGTTATTTGTACCACTTCCGATAGAGCTCAAGGCTCGTCAAGCTTCGTATTGAAGCTTTTTTGCTTTCCGTTCCATCATTTCTTTAAAGTAGAAATTAAGCATTTTTATTATGAAGGCACATGCGGTCTATAAAAAGCTCCAATAATGTATTTGTATTTACATTGGTACGCTTTGCAAAATGCGCTTTCAATGTCAAGTATTTCCGGCATGTTGATTATATTTAGAAAGTTTTTAAAAGTAATACACACACCACCACATCAACTTCTACTGTCTTTTCGAAGTACACTGTAGCCAGTTTGAACAATTTCAATGTCGTATACTGTATCGTTTAACGACATTTGTGTTAAGATGGTGCTATCGGAATTTACGATACGTTAGGGGAACAATAATAGCGAGTTAGTTGAAAAAAAAATACAAAAACGTTTTATATACATTATTTACATGTCAGTTCTGGTTGCTGAAGGAGCGCCGTAGCCACCATCGTCCCTTTTTTGTAGTCGACGATTTAGCTGACTTCTTTGTCTTCTATGGTCAATGACTTTCAAGACTCTCGTGGAATGAGCAGATGGTCGCTCTTACAATTCCAGTGGGTATAAAAACTGTATCGGCCGACGGAGCACTCCTCCACTGAGCAGTGCAATCCTCCATGCTCGCACCTTGCTGTCCCCTCCTAGAAATGTATCTCTAACACTGCAGATTTTACACATCTGCCATGGTAGTTTGTCGACTTTGAGAAGGACTATTTCACCGGTTTGTGAACCATTTGAACGGTTGGCTTTAATGAGTGATCTGACCTCAGTTCCAGCAAATATTCACATTTCCATCTTTTCCAGAATTCATACCTAATAATGCATCGATACTTCTAACGCCCCGCCAAGTGTTCAAAACTTATTTGACCTTCTCCTGTTAAGAGATGTGGGGTAAGAGTGTTCAATTTACGTCCCATAAAAAGGGTGCTAGAGATAGAGCCTCTGGTTCTTTAGGACCGGTGTCATTGCACGTCACAGAACGGGAGTCGACTACAGCTTCTATCTCTGTGAGGACCGTGGTCAGTTCTTCGAAATGCAGACTACTACGGCCCAGAACCTTTCGAAGCGAGGCTTTGACCGACCTCACTAGTCTCTCTCAAACTCCGCCCTCCCATGCTGTTGTTTTCAATCTAATCCTGTGATAATACTTGAAGTTGTGTCGATATTTATGCAGCGTGTAGTTGGTCAGCCATTTCAAAGTAGAGAAGAATCACTCGCTGTAGATGACCGATTTACCCGGTGCAGTACAACCGCTAGCCTGGGGCCGTTAACGTGCACCACGCAGTAGTGATACACGACCGCACGCCGGTACGATGCTCATCCTGATTGAAACGGGCAGGGGTGATTTGCTATGATTTGCAAATCCTGATTTGCAAAGTAGGCCTGCGCTTCTTCTGCTTGTATTGATTCAAACAATTTCTTGGTGTTTTTAGCGGATCGTTTGAACGTTAAGGCGTTATCTGAAAGTTCGGCAGTAACACGTAGGACTGCTCACGTGTAGGAATGCTTTAGCATTCCTACACACAGCGCATTCCTACAAGCAGCGCGCCACGTCTTCCTTTTTCTTACGGCGCGCCGGCGATGACATCTCGCTCCGCCACAGCGCAGGGTGCGGCGCCCCCTCCGGCTCCATGGCTCCCGTGACGATGCATCTGCGTTGCTCTGCTCTTTGTATTTTATTTCTGAGGCGCGTCCGCTTTGACCTTAAGCGCCCGGCCGGCTTCTGTAACGACGCATCTGATCTGACGCGTCGCAGCCAGTGGGAATTCCGCTTGTAGGGGCCGTTCTCCTGCTACAGACAGTTACAGACAACGCCAGCTTCGCTCCATGCGACAGTTAATGCTTTCGCATTAATAAATCGCTTTTGCGATACCATGGCGTGCAACGAAGAGTTTGAATGCCAATAAAAGGCAGTTGTCGATAGATCCTCACAAGTTCGAGGTGCACGGCACGTGTTACAGCACAAATGAAAGGGGCGATGTAAACCTTGCTGCTTCCGTAATGATGTCGACAGATGAGAGGTCCCGTAAAATCCACTCCTATAGTTTAGAATGGTTCGCATCTTGCAAATCGGTCGGCAGGAGCTACGGGCTTTGTCTTTGGCAAGTGAAACACCGACGCATCACTTTCTGTATGACCTGCATTCCCGTTGTAATCCAGAAAACTTCACGTAGCTGTGTCAATGTGTCTTGAACTCCGGCGTGCAGCAGTCGCCCATGTTCTTCCGCAATAAAAATGGTAGTGAACCGGCGGTCTGCAGGTAAACTAATTGGTTGCTTTACGCCTTCCTCGTTGTCGCTGAATGGCAAACGACCACCAACTATCACGATACTATCACTGTCAATACTTTGGTTGAACGACTTGATTTT
Source organism: Ixodes persulcatus (assembly GCA_013358835.2). Lineage (NCBI taxonomy): Eukaryota > Metazoa > Arthropoda > Arachnida > Ixodida > Ixodidae > Ixodes > Ixodes persulcatus. Next base: position 644,475 of record JABSTQ010010367.1, on the reverse strand, counting down.
TTAATCTTGTCAACTGTTTGTTGATCACGCAGGAGTAGGATTTTCTTTGAGAAAGCCTGCAATTGTGTAGTTACTATCCTGTATTTTTTGCGTCTATGAATTCATCGCTTGTTAGCGTTCCCCTTCGCTGTCCTTGTTGTTTTATGTTGTTTGCAATACGTTTAATCTAGGCCGTCACACGAATAAACCTATTAAATGAACTGTAGTCCCCCAAGCTCACCAAAGGATTCTCGTCGGGTACGGTGAGTTGAACTAGTCTCCTTCATTTCTTCAGACTTGCATTTTTTGAATTCTGGTTTTTCCTGAACTTGGCGTGACCACAATGATTCCGAGCATTGAATCCAGATGGGTCCATTTCACCACGTTTTACTTTCAACCAGAGTCTTTGGCATAAGTTCACATGTTAAGAGGTCTGCTGTTTTTTTGTGTTTTTTTTTAACATGGGCAATGTCTCCAGTTGGTGATTCCTGTCAGACCTAGGATCTCTGGGATACGATTTGCAATAAACTGCTTCCACCGGTTCGCAGAACTCCGAATCCAATAAAAGGCGATTATGGAGTCAGTCCACAAATACCCTGGGAGTCCTTCTACCTTTCTCTTCTTGGTGAGAAAATCCGCCAACCGCCGATTAATGTTCTCATGAGTTCCAGTCGCAGAAGGGTCAACCGCTTGAGAGGTGCAACTCTAGATTTCGCCATTACGACGGCCACAGACCTCCTTCCCTCTTCCTCTCTTGATGTCACGTACTCTACAGCTCCGTACGCCTTTGCGCTCGCATCGCAGAAGACATTCAATGGCCTTTCTCTTCTGTCTTTGTAGGAGTTGCGAGCGATGAGTATTGGAACAGTGACGTCCTTTAGGGCTGTGAGGTTTTTACTCCACTTGTCCCATTTTTCGTGTAAGTGTGAAGGTAATACCTCATTCCATTCAACTTTTCGATCCCGCAGTCGTTAAAATAGCATTTTTATGGCTGTAACGGTGGGATCCTGAAAAACCATAGGGTCAATTATGCGAGTTGATGTTTGAAGTACGAAGCGTTTGCTATCTTTTCGTGGGCTCAGAATGTCAATTAGGGGTTCTATATCATATTAAAAATGTCTGTGCTTTCCAACAAACGGCTAAAGCCTTTGTTCGGCCAATTTGTTCGGGTAGTTGCAATTGGCAGCTTTTTCTTGCTTTAAGTCTTTTAACAGCCTTCGTTCAATTAAATTTGACTTTCTAATATGCATTCCTTCCTTTTCCAGCATATTTGTTTTGTCTATACACAGACCTTTGTATTTTTCCAAATCGTCTGTCCGAGTTACCTGGTCGTCAACATACATGTGCTCTTTTAGAGTATTCGACGTATCGAAAAATTCTTTGCTCATTAGGTCGACATCTTGTCTCAACGTTGCTGCCAGGAGAAACCGACTTAATTTTGTCCCAAACGAAACTCTTGTCATTTTCCATATTGCCATAATGCCCTCGGTGAAAGCTGAAACCATTTTTGTGGAGTAGTTTGGTAGCATAAAAAACGCAGATCATGTTTGTCTTGCGCCGCCAACACCACTTGTAAAAATGCCTTCTCAATGTCTGCTATGACGGCGACATTGTGCGTACGAAACTCGATCAGTTGGTCTATCAGCTCAGGATGCAAGTTTGTTTTACTGGATAAGGTGTCATTCAGGGAAAGTTCCAATGCAGCACGGGAGGACGCGTCGAATACTAACCGCAACTTCGTGGTCAGTCGATCTTGTCGCACAACCGCTTCCTGTGGGATGTAGTATACAGGATTTCCGCCTTTCTTTTTATTAATATAAACCTTCTTTCCGGATACATTGTCAAAGTATTTCCGTATGGCTGTGTCGTTGCCTCTCATGATCACTTTGTTTTTAATGAGGTATCCAGTCAGTGATCGCAGTTTTCGTTCTGCGTTCTCTTTGTTGTCTCCAAGCATGCCAACTTGGTATTGTTATGGTTGGAAAACTTGGTATCATCCGTCTTTAAATTTTACTCTCATTCTCAAGTCTTCAGGTAGCACAGTTTTGTTGTTTGACGCTTCTTGTTACTTGATTTCACTATGATTCAGATCCCAGAGTATCGCAGCTGTGTTTTATCTCAGTTGTGGCAGTTGTTGTCACCTTTATCAATTCAGTAATCGATGAATAGACGGTAGTGGATAATCTTGAGGACATAAGCCCTTGTAGAGTCTAACCGAAGATGGTGTCTACGGCCATCAATCCTGGTTTCAGACGTTTCACGCTTCCACTTACTAAGTCCCAATAGCGGTCGGCTCCGATTAGCAGGCTGATTCCGTCTTCACGTTCGTTGTTGAGAGACGTATTAGCAATCAGCATGTCATCTGGTATGTCCCGCGTAACGTCTGGTGGTTTGTGAATGATGTCAGAACACATCTGTGGGATTTCTAGGGTCCCAGTTTGTACGTTATTTTGGTTTCCGGTTGTATTGGTGGTGGCGCAGCCATATCTCCACTCCTGTGATTGTCCCTTGTGTCTATTCCCTTGTGATTGTCCCTTGTGTCGCGCAAAAACGTTTAGACTGCATCAAGAACAAACTAGGTCAACAACAAGTGTTAATCTTCGACACTTCCTTGAGGCTGTTGCAGCGCCTTATCCAAATGTGAAGATCTTCAAGTCCTCTATTCCCAGAACGTTCAAGTGAAGTTACTTGGAGATGTCATGTCTCACATAGGTGCGTTGGTTCCCGCCATCAATAAGGAGCGGGACAAACGCATGGTTTTGTTCTCCTTCTACCCGTGGTTTCGCAGTTTGTAGAAGGGCTTGGCACGGCCCTCTGTTTTTGCTATTTGTTGCCTTTAGAGAGGACTGTAGCATTGTTTTTTAGGGGCTTCCTCCTTATCTGTAGTGAAATTCTTCTGCAGACTTTTGTTTCCTTGAGAATTCTACCTTGGGTTGTACATTGGCGTGGCATGCCTTTTTGAACAATGTCCACACGTTTAGCCATCTTGCACTTTTGTAATCCTTTGCAGGGTGGTTTTGCTTTGTGCATCGAAAGCATCGATTGCTCTTTTTCAGCATTTTTTCCTCATCCAATAGCATTAGTATAGAACAGTTGGCCGCTATGTGGTCATGAGATCGGCAGAACAGGGACTCGTTCTCTTGTTTCTTAGTTTTTGTCACAAACATAGCTGTCAAAGGCGGGTATAGTTTCTGTCGGTCTCTTCCCCCCGGAGTAGCTTTATCCAGATTGGCAGCTTTTTTTTTTTTATTATTTCCTAGCTGAGTCTGCTCTCGGCTTTCAATTTGAGTTTTTAGAAAGTCCAAGAATCATTTCAGCTCGTTGCCTCGTTAGTTGCTGCTGCTGTTGTTTTCGGTGATATTCCAGTACAGGGTCTGATGGCACGGCTTTTCGTAGAACCGTTAGGAGGATTGTTTCGTATGTTGTTGAACATACACCAAGTGCATCAAGACTTCGAACTCCAGACTCCACTTCGTCTGATAGCAACCTGAGTTTCTCGACGTCCTGGGATTTGCTTACTGTTCTTACTGCCAGCAACCGTGTGAGGTGTTGTTCTACGATGAGCTGTTTTCCTCGAATGTTGTTTTCAGAATGTCCAGTGCGACTGCGTAATTCTCAAATTTCAATTCAAAACGGTCAATTGCCACAAAAGCTTTGCTTGTAATGTAGCTTGTCAAGTATTTCAACTTGTCGATTGCCGAGAGAAACGTATTTTTGTGTGGATCGTAGCATGGAACTGGTCCCAGAAGCGCTGCCATGACGGAATATCTCCGGAAAATTTGGCGATTTTTAACTTCGGATGTTTCACTGCTGCGTGTGTTTGATTTGCATAGAGCTGTTGCTCGGGACTACCGACTTGTGTTGAGGTCTCCAACGTTCTCCTGATCATTCGCTCTTGCTCTCTGAGCTTCTAAAGGACATTTGTTTTTGTTGCTCTCATTCTTTCAGTTTAGCCTTCAGCGGTTACCATCTCCTGTTAGAGCGTGTTATCAGTGATGGCTCTCTCAATCTGGTCGTTAATTTCCTTCAGTGCAGGATGTTTTGTTGTCAAGATGTTAAGTGTTTGTTCTAGCTCACTAATGCGGTTTCGTTCCATGGCTAGAAGAGCAGTGGTTACGGTTATAATTCTGGTAGCCGATGACCGAACCACTATTCTTTTGAGTTGATCGATGACTGCTGGCGTTAGTGGATTTATTTCAGTTGCGGTAAGTACCTTAAACGTTCTTAGGCCTTGCAATGGATGTTCGATCCTGTATGTCCCTGGATCAGCTACTCTTGGGTTTTTGCACCATGAGTTTACGTTGGGAGAACAGTTGTAGCGAGTAAGTTTAAACTAGAAAAAGTTGTATATGCATTGTTTATATGTTAGTTCTGGTTGCTGAAGAAGCGCCGTAGCCGCCACTGTCCCTTCTTTTTTGTCCTCGATCTACCTGCCTTCTTCGTCTTCTATGGTGAATGTCTTTCATTATCAGGATCAGGAGGATCATGACAAAGCAGCATTTCCTCCAACTCGGTGGCCTTGTTAAGAATGACTTTAAAATTTGCATTTAATAAGCGCAATGATCGAGGACAATTTTATACCGTCGGTTATATTTTTTAATACGTTAGCATTAGTACCCACATGAAAAAGAAAAGCCGACGGCGTCCGTCTGTGTACAAAACAGTGGGGAAAAAAGCACGTCGCGTAGAGAGGAGGAAAGTAGTGAACGACAAAGGTGAGACGGAGGCGACGTCTCGGAGCGGAAGCCAATGCGGGCGCGGATGACGGGGCGAGTCTGAAATTTCAAGTGTGCGGAGAGCTATGCCTTGGCTCGTGCAACCAAATGGAGTGTGAATCAAGTTACTAGCGCTGGTCCAAGTAGGCGGCATAAATTAAACAATGATTCATTGGTGGAACCTTAGGTATTACGTTAGCATGACCCTTCGAAAACGCCACACACGTCTCCCTTTAGAAATTGCTAACGCTGACTCCTTAACGAATCACAAAAAAGAGGCAGAAAAAATAGAGAAAGCAAAAAAGAAAGCAACAGGAGAGAGCCAACATGAAAAAGTAAAGGGGTCAGCGTTAGCTTTTCCCGAATGGGTACCTGTGGCGTTTTCCAAGTGTCATGCTAACGCATTCACTAAGGATCCACCAATGAATCTTCCTTGAAGTGTTTATCTTGAAGCGTACACCTTTTAATTCATCCCAGCCAAAAGCACACCATCAACGCGCAGCTTGTCATAAACTATATAGTTTTACGTTCGCGCCTTTATCTTTCTATTCAACTGCACTTTTCCATAATTGTTTTCGGATTAATCACAAACTCTGATCGAAACATATTCTGATATCCAAATCTTACTACATCTTAGTTTATAAGAGGACCGCAATACAGCAGATTTTCTCAATTATCAATGAAATTTGATATCATAGGGCGTAGTTTGTTGTCAAATTATCGGCGTAGCCTATGGTATCTGCCAATACCGGTAACCATTATTCCCCACTTTGGTGAAAAACAAATATTTTTTTTTTTTACTTTCGTTTTAAGGTTTTCTGCATTTTTAGTATTGGACTCATAAAAACCGTAAATCATCAGAGTATTTTTTGTGGCTTCTGTTTTTTAAGTTGTCTACTTTATTTTTGACCATGAATTTTACTTCATTTGTTACCGCTCTTATATTATTTGCCTGTCGATCTTGTCCAACAATCCAATCATTTAGCTCAGTCTTTTTTTTTATTACAACTTGGGTATAACGTACATTCAAAATGGTATCAGTTATCTTTGTTTGACCCGCCAGAGGTTTCAACAGAAGCTCTCTGTCATTGCATGGGACCCGAATCGCCTTCCACATCACCGCAAACCACCAAGTTTCGGGGCCACAAAATGACAGAAATCACAAAATGCATGATGCGTTTCACGCATAGTTGGCAAGGCAGCAGCACTAAAAAGCGGTCATCGCTTCGACAACCATTACAAGGTAAATATTCACTAACCTGTAACGTGAGGCGAAAAGAGTGGCTTAGTATGTTGCCGTTTGTGCTGCCGCCAAGCGCACTGAAAAGGTCCGGAGCTGACGGCGCTTTTGAAGTTTCCCCTTCGTGATCCACGTGATATGACGTCAGACATGTCCGCACAAACGAAGGTTATGAAACTAAGGTCATGAAAGTATCGACGATGCTTGAGCGATCGCCCAGAAATGAAGATTCGGTGCCGAGCCCGTCACTTTAGTCAGTTTTCTTCGCTTGATAGCAGCCATACGTAGTCGGTTGGTGTCCCAATTGAACAGCTATGGTGAAGCAAAAATGGTGGTTTAGCACGTTGTCGGTTGTGCTGCCGCCAAGCCAACTCATGATGCTGCGAACCCCATCACTTTGCGGTCTCTATTCGCAACTCCAGCGCGCCGCTGGCCCTCCCGCGGACGAACGGAGAACCAGAGGAGCAGAGACGGCAGCGGTGGCGGCGGCGCGGAAACGGTGGCAGGGACTGTCGGCCTTGATGCGTGAAGCCGTTTTAACGAAAAAAGTGAGCGCGTTAAAAAAGGAAATCTTGTGCTTCGCCTTGCAACAGCCTTGCACGAAGGACCGGGATGTTTTATTTTATTAGGGGCTTTTCGTGTATCGCATACGCTGCGGATTCCTGGTCTTGTGCATGGCCGCCAGCTCAATCTGTGCTCAACGTGACGGAAAACGCTCCCGCTAATAATGAAGAACTCTATAGTACGGTCTATGGAAAGTCTATTCTTTGCCATAAGTAGGAGAAAACTCGTCGCGCAACGGTATGTAGAGCAATACAAATCGGGAATGGGTTCGCGTTCTAAGGCCGTTACAAGTAACATGACCATTTATTCCAAGCACTTTTCAAAGTTAAGATACGCGTACTTGCTTTCAGGTAATTACAAAGCAAATAAAGAAATGCTCGAAGCATTTTAAGCGCGTCTGTGTTAGCCAGCCGTTTATGACGAGAGCTAAGAACGCGCAGTTTTGGCCAGAGGGACCGCAATGTTGCAAATAACACGGTACAAAAAATGTACGGTATATTAAAATATTTATTTTTGATAGAGCAATACATAAAACCCCTAAACACGCCGATTATTTTAATAGGCAGTTTTTGCATGGGATACGACACCCCTGAACTTCAGTTGGACGTACAGCGCACTGACGTTCAACCGGCGTACCAACTTTCACGAGCGGCTTGATAGCCGAGTTGTACAACTTATTAAATTAAGTAAGTGTAAATGACTGTAAAAAAAAAGTAATCGGGATTCTTTGGGCTTTACTGCAAAACTTCGGTGTTTTCTTTTTTTTTTTTTTCGGTACTTTTTGATGCATACTTTAGTTGTTTAATATCTTATATTGCGCCGCCATCAAGCTTCTCGTAAAAGTTGGGGCCGTCAGTTTGACGTCAGTGGGCTGCACGGCGAACCCAAATTTTGGAGTGTCGTACATGTGACGAGGAATGTAAAGACTACAACATTTTTTTTTCTTTTTTTTCTTAGAGTGAGGAGCACGGCAACGCTTCTGGCGCGCACTGAAACTTGTGCTTCAAAGGCGCAGCGCGAGCTTGCGGTTGTAATGCTACACCGCGCGGTAGCCTGCGGTAACAAACTTTCTATCAATAACCATAGAGCAGTTTGATTACGTGTCGCAATACACTAAAACCGAGACGGTGAGCAGCGAGTTGTGAGGCTGTGACGCAAAGACACTAGTACTGTGAACGCTGCTCTTCCGAAGCTTGTCGGTTACCGTTCGTGGCTCTTTTTATAGCACTAATGGCCAGGCAAAGTGCAAACATATCTTCATCACCCTCAAAAATATACTGCCACAAACAGTAACATGGCTGGTGCCTAAAACGCGCTCGCTCACCAAAAAGCTTCGCAATTTGAGGTTTCGGCAACTTTTAAATATTTATTTATTTATTTATTTATTTATTTATTTATTTATTTAGTATACCCTCAGGGCCAAAGGCATTAGAGAGGGGAGTGGTAACAATCAAGAAGAAATTAAACAAACAGAGTACAGCAAAAATGGTAATACAAATAAACAAAAAATGGCATATAATCATACAATGTTAGCTAAGGCGCTCTTGAAGTGATGGGAGTCTTCGATAGTGGCTATTGAAGCAGGAAGGCGATTCCACTCGTCAGATGTGCGTGGCAGAAATGACTGAAAGAAAGCGTTAGTTCTGGCTGATGGAATTCCAACCTTATTAGCATGATCAAACCGAGGTGAGATGTACTGAGGAGGTAAAATAAGTTCGTCGTGCAGATGTGAATGGTAAAACAATTTATGAAAGAGACTGAGACGAAAAGCTTTACGGCGAGATGCGAGAGATGGCAGGCTGAGGCTAGACTTCATTGAACTTATGCTCGCGTTTCGGTTATAGTTAGAAAGTATAAAATGAACAGAATTATTTTGGACCATTTCGAGTGAGTTTATTAGGTTTTCTTGGCTGGGATCCCAAACTGACGCGGCGTATTCCAATTTAGAGCGGATTAGCGTGGTGTAAAGCAGTAGTTTTAATGACGAAGATGCTTGGGCAAAATTACGTCGAAGGTATCCCAACATCCGGTTAGCATTATTAATCACGTATGTGGTATGGGCGGTCCAAGTCAGATCATGAGAAATATGAATGCCAAGATACTTGTAAGAGGATACAGGGTCGAGGGGTATGTTATTAAGGCAGTATTTTGGCAATTGGCAAGGTTTTCTGGACACATGCATTAGTTTACACTTGTTAATATTTAATTCCATGCGCCATGCTTCGCACCAGACAGAGATAGCGTTAAGGTCAGATTGAAGGCAGATTATGTCATTATCGCAAGTTATTTCACGAAAAAGTACGCAGTCATCAGCAAACAAGTGAATGTGGGAGGAAACAGTTGACGCGAGATCATTAATGTAAATTAGAAAAAGAAGAGGACCAAGCACCGAGCCTTGCGGTACACCAGAGTGGACACTGCGCGGCTCGGATGTTAGATCGTTAGCTGAAACAAATTGTGAACGGTTAATAAGAAAGAATTCAAGCCACGTGAGAAGTTTGTGATCAAGGTTTAGTTGACGCAGTTTATAGAGCAGCAGCTTATGACAGACCTTATCGAATGCTTTGGAAAAATCTAAAAATATGCAATCTGCTGATGATGAGTGGTCGAGGATGATATTCATTTTATGCATGAAGGACACCAGTTGTGTTTCACAGGAGTAAGTTTTTCGAAAACCATGTTGCGCGAATGTAAAAAATGAATTCGATTCGAGAAAGTTAGCAAGATTGGAAAACAGAATATGTTCAAGAATTTTACAGGGGATACTGGTGAGTGATATGGGTCGGTAGTTGAGTGCAGAGGTCTTGTTACCTGATTTGTGGAGTGGAATCACCTTCCCGACTTTCCATTCCGCGGGTAGAAAACCATTGTCGAGTGACTGCTGAAAGATCTTTGTTAGTATGATAGAGGAATAAACACTTGTGCTTTTTAAGAATTTTGGATTGACTAGATCACAACCAGGGGCAGAAGAAGGCTTTAATGATCTAAGTAGGTGTTCTACCCCAGCTGACTCAATCAATATGGGAAACATTACTGCGTAATCGTACGAATGAACGAAGGGTAGAGAGGGATCCGCAGATTCTGAAAAGTTGCGTATAAAACATTCATTAAGAGTGGACGCGCACAGGTTAGATGGGATTACATTATCAGTATCGTCGATGAGGATTATTTTATTATCATCTTTCGGATTTATAACGCGCCAGAACTTTTTAGTGTCGGTTGTTAGCATTAAAGGTAACGTTTGCTGTTGAAAATCTTCCTTGGCTTTTTTTACTGCTGAGACATATTCGTCGGCAGCCTGTTTGTAAGGTATCCAGCGGTCATTATTTGAAGATCGCTTGGCTGATTTAAAAAGGCGTTTTTTTTTGTTTGACAAACGCTTGATGTGAAGATTGTACCATGGTGCGTTACGATTATGACGAACAGTATAAGTAGGGATGTATTTATTGGTTAGCTCGTTAACTTTCGCCAAATATAGATTCCAGTTAGCTTGTACGCTACGAAAATTGAAATCCTCCAAAAATATGTCAAGGAAAGCTGATAGTTCATTATTGATAGCTTCAAAATTAGCTTTTTTATAGTTTCGAAAAGTTTTCGACTTTTTAGGAGCTAAAGGTCTCGACAGGTTAACGTGAAATGAAAGGAGGGCATGGTCGCTTAAACCAGGCAAATAAGTAATGTCCGAAATGAAATCAGATCTAGAGGACAATACGAGGTCAAGGGTGTTAGCTGCCGACTGGGTGATTCTCGTAGGCTGCTTGACAACTTGTGTAAATGAAAAAACAGAGCAAAAGTCTAAAAACTCCTTCGCTAGAGAGGAGATAGGGTGCATCAGGGGTGGTTCACTGTTCCATGTTATGTTCGGGATGTTAAAATCGCCAAGCAAAAATAAAGGCAACGTGGGAAAGCGCGATGAAACAATGTTTGCTGCGTCGTGAAGCTCATTCACAAATGTGGAGGAATAAGTGGGGGGACGATAACACGCACCAACAATTATTTTTTGATGAGTTAGCTATATGAGAGCCCACACAATTTCAAGGTTACTGGAAATATGAATGCATTGCGATGGGAAGTCTTTGGAAATGGCCAGAAGGACGCCACCGCCCTGACGAAAGGTGCGGTCGCAACGATAAATGGAAAAATTATTAGCGCTCGAAAAAATTTCACAATCCCAAACATAAAAGTGCAGCCACGTCTCGGTTAGAACTATTACGTCAGCATTGCAGGTGTCTATGGCAGAGGTTAAGGAATCGTGCTTGTTAACAATGCTGCGAACGTTAGAAAAAAGAAATGATACAGACGCTAAGTTTTGTCCACTGCCCCTCGCGTTTCCCTACGTGGTGGCGCGTGCCACGGTGCTTGGATGACGGTTCACTTGTGTCAGTAGTGGCACATGCTCGATTACGCTATCACTCAGCGGATGGTAGACGTAATGCTTGTTGTTGATGATAACTTTGTTGTAACGCAGCTGGAAGGTGGGTGCGCCCGGTTGGTTTTTAGCAAACGCGATTAGCTTCTTACGCGCGTGACGCGTGGCGGGCGAGAAGTCTTAACTGACCGTTACGTTTGTTGCTTTCAATTTTGTACGCGCGGAAAGTACATTCTCCTTTATTTTAAAACTTGAAAATTTGACTATGATAGGACGGCATTTACTCGGCGAGTGGGTACCAAGACGATGAGCCCGTTCGATTACATTGTCAGGTAGGACGTCAAATAGGCCTGTTAAAACGCTTTTTATCTTCGCCTCGGACTGTTCCCATGACTCAGGAGAATCAGGAATACCCCAAAAAAAGCAGGTTGTCACGCCGTGATTGGTCCTCCAGCTCATCGAGGCGTGATTGCAAAAGGTTCTGCTGAGTGGTCATGGTCTCCACTGAACTTTGGAAGCTGGACATATTTTGCCCAAAATCGTCAAGGGCGTTAGTTTTTTCTTCAACGGCATCTAGTCGTTTCTGAATGCAGCCAATTTTGGTTTCAATATTTTTTTGGCCAGCCTTAATTGACTTTAAGTCCGCAACCAACTCAGCTTGACTCCTTGCAGATTGCACTGACCGCGCTTGAAGGTCTTTCAGAAGGTGAAAAAGAACAGCCATTTGTTCTGAGGGCTCATCAGGCAACGAATCTAACTCAAGCAAAACCTCAGAACGGGTAACGGGTCCCGGGTTCATCTCTACGTCCCCAGAGCACAGTAACAATAACATCATTGAGTAACATTCGCCAAGAGTTTCACACATGACCCGTGGGCACGGAAGCAGAAATAAAAAACGGTTGTCGTTTTTTTTTAGCGTAGAGTGGAAAGCATTTACAAACCTGCGAAATGCAAGAGCAGGGCATGTGAGCCATGCTGTCGTTGTTGCTGCTTCCGTGCCCACTGAAGAAACGGTCGGTCTTCTGACAGTTTAAATTGGCTGCAGGAATTGATGTCGCTGTCGTTGATGCCGTCGCAGTGAAGAGGGGCTGATCCAGACGCGGCAAGTCCGAAAACGCACCGCTGACGGAGCACTGGTATCCACCACAATCTGGTGATTGCAGAAAAAGGGCCGGGTAGCTTGCTGACGCGTTCGTGCAGGGCGATGACCACAGCAAGAGGAGCGCCAGGAAGGCCTGCGAAATGCAAGAGCAGGGCATGTGAGCCATGCTGTCGTTGTTGCTGCTTCGTTCTGCATGCTCGTTTTCCTAACGTGCATCAGCATCTCCGTGTCACCTGTTATATGATCCCTCCCTGACCGCTTCGCATTTGTAGACAAATAAATCATTTTTAGCGCGCTGGATAGCGTCAGTGAGCAGGCGCACGGGGAGTCCTGGAGAATCTATCCCCGTCTCTTCCGCCATCTTGGAACTACCGCCCCGCCACCTATAGGGCGTTGGAGTTGCGAATACAAGCAAGCGAATTGCTATTTGTCGGACGATCACACGTTAGTATTGCACACGTCCTCATAAAACTGGGGGGTGCGAGCATTTATATATTTTCAATAAGATCCCCATAAAATACGTTGATATAAAAAAGCTTACAAATCAGGTTGCCTCATTTCTCCACACGATGAAACATGTTTCCTTGCACAATCAAACAGTGCTGGGGTCCACCACGTATAGCAAATAAAAAATGTTTATTTTTACACCTTTCCTCAAAGATACATGAAGCAGATTAACAACATTTGCAAAAACAGACGTCTGGATGTGGGCATAAACTTTATCCATCGTGTAGATGTATGTTATTTATTTAGCGTAGCACGTTAGATGGCACGTTACAATGATCTTTATTCGTGGATTTTTGTTTCACGTTAGAAAAAACAAACAGCTGAGATGTGTGTTCCTTGTTGTTATTTTTTACGTCGACGATAGCAATATTGTAGACATAACGAAACATGAGGCAGCGGAAGAAGTAAAAAAGAAAAGCACAAAAAAGAGGACGACACGCCTCTTTTGTGTGTGTCGTCCTATTTTTCGTGTCCTTTTTTTCTTCTTCCGGTGTCTCAGGTATCGTTATCTCTGCAATTCACCAGCGTGCCTGTACTTTTACTCTTCTTTCAGCAATATTTTATAAGTTTGGCTTGCTGGTGATCCTGCAAGACGAGACTAGAATCGAAAAAGTGTCCGAAGCATGGTGCTTTACCGCAGGTACAAAAGACGAAATGTTTTGGGTACAAGTTCTCTCACTTACCGGCTCTCGAGTAAATCATACAAGCTTTAATATGAATACGTTGCTGAATTCCTTTGAAAGCCACTGCTTACCCAAAACTACTTTAATTTAGCTAACGCCAATTCGAGCACTGCTCTTACATATGTGCTCAAAAAGACGTTAGTGCAGACACCTTCTCAGCCAGTGTTCATTTTTCTTTGCAAAAAAAAAAAAAAAAAAAATCGCGAGATATACGTTATTCCTATAATTAACGCACATATATCACGCGTTTCGCGACACTTTACTACCAACAACTCAGAAGTACTTTGTTCAAGAAAATGCTCCAGAACATTCCCAAAGGCACATTACTTTCAGGACATTTGGAAGCGCTGCCACATTACGCTCCTCTCCCGAAGAAAAGCAGGCAGGGCCAATATACGTACACATAAAGCCCTGCGATGACGAACCGTGGTCGAAATGCTCCCCATTGGTCACGGGTACCCGGCCCCCGGCCACAATGGGCCTTCTCCCTTTCTCCCACGCGTCTAGATTTTCCTGGTCTGTGGGCTCTCCTTATTTTTGGCCTCGTGAGGGCTGCAACACTGAGAAAACGACCGTCTCCGCGGGCGTCGCAACGATCACATCTGCCGTTCGCCAGTCCGACCCCCCGGCCATGGCGCGGCACAGCAAAAGATTATTGGATGGACGAACGAAACTCCTGGGAGGCGTAGCAATGCTCTGGTTGAAAACACGGTGATTTTCACGTGATCTATGTAGAAGATTCCACTCAACGCCTCTTCGCCGTTTCTCTTTTCTTTTTAGCTAGATGAACCCGCTTTATCGGCGTGTCGTGTTTATTGGTTTTCGTTTGCTCAATTGTTTCCGCTTTGTTGTCGTGTTCCTGTTAGTGCGACAGTCTGTCTTTTTTCTGTTCCTTCGGCAGTGCTGCTATTTCTTTTCTTTATTTTCAGCGCTTTTTTTGTGTCTACTAAACTAAATATTGTCTGTCTCCATTTGTTTCTTACTTTATCTTGTGTGTGTGTGTTTGTTTGTTTGTTTGTGTGTGTGTTTGTTTGTATGTGTGTGTGTGTAAGGGGGGGGGGGGGGGTAGCGGGGGAATTATGGGGTGTTGCCTTCATTCATTCATTCATTCAATGCTTTATTTTCAAACTTGTTTTCAAAATACACAAAAACTGTTTGGACCCATAGCCGTTAAGGCTAGTCCGGGGTCCAATCGTAATATAGGTTCAAAAAGCGGCAGAATACAATAGACTCATACAATGCGCAAAAAAACACAAAAGAAATCCCGTTCTAGAAAATAATTAGCTTAACTGCATTTCATAATCACGATAGAATCTTTTTAAGGAGGGCAGAAAGTTGTTTTCCAGCTTTATAATAATAGGTCTGAGAGAATCACAGACGCAGTCCATTATCGCCGTAAAAAAAGGTTAGCATAACGGCTGTCGGACATGCACTGAACACTGCAGCTTTTCGCTGTTGCTCCTCTCCACTCCGTACGCGGTCGAAAACGGGCGTTTCCACGTAGGGCACAAACGAGTCTCGTGATTATAGTCTATTATATACATTAATGTATATTGTATAACAGAGTATCCTACAGTTTCGTTATCTCGCACAAGCCATACATTTCATAAAATAAAAAATATTGATTGGAGCTGGGGTTTCGTAAACAAAAAAAAGTTAACCCGACTGATTGCCGCCCTTAAATTGACTAATCAATATGCGCATTACACCGTTAATTGCTTGATCGTCATGCATATGATATAAACGACTATACAACTACACATCTTCGTACTACTTTTACTGTGTCTGAAATGGCATATTGCAGTCCCATAGAAAACATGACGTTGTTACGCCTACAAAATATAAAAACTTAAACCTTTTTATAAGTAAAGTTCATTTAAGTTATTATATAAACATTACAATCACTCTTAATGACAATTACAAGAAAGCTGTGGCCGTTTACCGTAAAAGACGGGTCCTAAAAGGAACAAAGACGTCCGAAATAAGGAGTAACGTATTTCGTTACCTTTTTTAGAAAAACAACGAGTTTTTTACTTAGTTACTGCACCGTTTAAATAACCTCGTTTTAATTATAACCTGAATTGGCGTCTATTGCGGAAAAAGTGAGGAATGGTCAGGACGAGCTCCGAACTGCGACAAAGAGAGATGGGAAACCCGATAAACAACGAAACAGTATGACACTATAGCAACGTTCATCGCCAAACACGTCAGTCAAACACTACAGCTGGGATTATTCTTCACCCAGCGAACACAATAAGGTTCGTTGGTTGAACCTTCTACAATCGTGCACAGGCCGAAAGTAAACCCGGAGGTTGCCAACAAGGGAAGGCACAGTACCCGTTGTCGACTTGGAACTTTAGAAGCAGAAAGAACAAAGGAGAGAGGG
The DNA here is from genome assembly GCA_013358835.2 of Ixodes persulcatus. Taxonomy (NCBI): domain Eukaryota; kingdom Metazoa; phylum Arthropoda; class Arachnida; order Ixodida; family Ixodidae; genus Ixodes; species Ixodes persulcatus. Next base: position 628,930 of record JABSTQ010010367.1, on the reverse strand, counting down.
TAATTTCAGATTCACCAGCTCTTCCTGAAGCAAAACAATTCCGTTCCTTCGAGTGCATCAGTAGAGCGACCCTTCAGTGTCGCCGGAGATGCAATCTCAAGGAAGCGGGGAAACATAACTAATGAAAACTTGGAGAGGTAGCTACTGCATAAGTGCACAAAATACTGAAACGAGAACAATAAACCATAAAACAAAAGTAAGAAAAAAGTAACTCGTTATTAGTGAGGTAGAGTAACGCGTTCCTTTTGAGAATCGATTACGAGTAACGTATTTAGTTACTTTGTGAGCGAGTAACGAGTAACGGTATATTGTCACTTTTTTGGGGGGTAATGTATACATGTCTGCCTAGAAGCGATGATTCTAAATTAGTATTCAATTTTAAGATATCATTAGTGGCATTTCTTGGCCATATACTTCGTAATGAAGATGAAACGCAGTGTTCACGACGTCACATCTAAGAAATGAAATCTTCGGTTTTAACCTCAGCACTGATATAATTACACTCGCACAAAAAAAAAGGTAACCATAAAAGATGCGAACGAATTGGATTTGAACACCAGTGAGGCTTAGGCTTCCTGAGGTGTCAGAAACAAAATGACTTAATATACGTTGAAAGGTTTTACGCTTTTATTGCTGTAAACTTCCGAGAAACCAAGCAGGAAGCACAAAGAAAATTCGAGGACTTGAGAACCGTCTACAGGCTATAAGTATTCTTCTTTAAAGTTACTAGATCAATATTTTCTCGTTCGCCAACAGAACCTATTTTCAGGCGTCATTTGGGGAATAAGAATTCTTGACTTGTCGGCGTCACGTGGCCCTTTTACTGAAACATGCATTGACATTTGAAGTTGCTGCCACCAAAGCGAATAGTGGCCCGTCGAAGAAAGTTTTTGTTAGTTTGTAACACCGGAAGTGTCTTAGGCACGAATAAAATTACAATGTAGCTATATACAAATTACTATAGTCAGATAGAAAATAATGAAGTCAGTGCAAGGTGGAAAAGTGCGCGCATGAGGAAACCCGTTGTGAAAAGGACGTCGCTCCTCTTCATTTCAGTTTTCCTTGTTTCCGCCCTTTTCCCCCTCGTGCTGTCTTTCTTATATTGTATCTGACTCTAAGATGACCATCCTAGCTGCCCTAGGGATTCACGAGACGACCGCTAAGAGGTTGGCCAATCTGCAATGAAAGACACATGTGATTCCCCAGAGATCGAAAATGTCTTCCGTTGCCAAACGGGCTGCGACAGAAACAACATGGTCAACGCCAGTAGCTTCCGTAGAGCAGCCTACACCAACGACAGCCGCGGCGCTTGCGCCATCAGCAACAGCCGAAGTTGTGGTGCATGTGCTGGAAGCAAAAGTGACGGCAGCGAAAGGTTTAGCAGCGTCAACAGTAGCAGCGGCAGCAGTAGTAGCAGCCGGAAATACAAACGCGATGACAGCCATAGTGAAGGCAGAAGTGCCATTGACGGCAACAACTGCATTCCTAGTGCCCATGAGGGAATTCACGGTGCCAAGCGCAAAACAAACCTTGACGCCAACCCTGTCAGATGTATCAGTAAAGAGCCATAAGTGCCAGGAAGACGCCTGTCTTAAGGAGTTAGCCCTCTGCGAGCGGGACGAGTATCAACAAGGGAAAGATCTGTACACGCCAAAAACACTTTCCGCTGCTATGCCGACCCTTTGGAATAAACTATAGTGTCATAAATCGCAAAGGGGGGCATTAGAAGTTTATTTTTGAATACATGCCTAACGACAAATATCTGGCCGAAATGCTTTGCTTTCAGTGCGCACGAGCTTTAAGCCCTCAATCAGACACAGTTATCCAATTAAGAGGTTCAGATGACGGCCAGAATAGTGATTAAAAGTGCACGGACTTTAAATTAGCTAAGCGTTGTCCGGTCCGAAGAAATTGAACGTCGAGATTCTCGGGTCTTTCGTAGTGTAAAGGCTGGACACCATGAATGGAGCGAATATGCGCGAACTGGCGAACTTCGCCCGGCGATACGTTCGCTTTTCGCGCGGCGCATCGACCAATTGTTTTGATGCAGCATGCAAGAAACACGCCGCCAGGTGAAAAAAAGCAAAAAACATGACGCCAAGCGGTGGTGCGACGACAGCGTAGGAGTGAGCGGTCGCGCACGCTCATGCACCGTTGCCTCTCCTCTGTACGAGGCACAGCGGAAGCGGGCGCGTTTGCCACGTGGTTTGCGTTGCTTTCTTGTCAAATCTTTGCAACGGACGCATTCAAACTTCACTTCAGCTCTAAAAGTGCTGTTACACATTTTAATATACCCACTGGAATACAAAACATTCAAATGTTAACTTCCAGTTCGCAGTGTTAGATCTATAGCAACACGTTAATGTGTTGAAGGGACCAGGATCCCCAGAGAACAGCACGAGAAACCATCACACGCCATTCATACTCAGCTCAGGGTTTATGGCAGAAACCACGTAACCACTTCACGTGACGTGACATCTGGTCACATCACGTCATGGTTTCACGTGATTTTATGTGACGCCATGGCGTTATTTGATGTCACATCATGGTGACGCAGTGTCACGTGACTCCTTGGCGTGAAGCCCCGTGACGCCACTGACTTTTTACAGCAACAGATGTTGGTAGGAACATACAGTCACTGCATAACGTAACCTTAGCTGCTAGAGTACCGACACGACCCAAAAAGACCTAGATGCACAACGGTAGAATCACTATAGTGATCACCATTTCGGGCACAGAGATAACTATGGCAACCAATCAGCTAGCGGCACCTGCCGCCTTTTTTATTAGTGTGGCTTATTTTATCTCTCCGTCTGTTCATTGAAACACAATAAAAGTCGTGAAAGTAAGTAAAAGCAACAAAACACCGTGGCTGGCATACCGGAAAGGGCAGATTAAACAAATTCGTCATCCCAACTCTCTTTAGAGTGTAGCCGGAACGTTGCAGAATCCACCCTACCTGAGAGAAGAAGTCTTTTCAAAAGCGGGTGTTAATTTTTTACCTTGAGAGAGTAACTCTTGGCTAGAGTAAGTTAACTTTCAAAACAGTATAAAATTGACACCTCGAAGAGTTGTGTACACCTCGAAGTGGTGTTGTGTACTTTGCGAGTGAGAGTCATAGCAACTCTGGTGTATTAAAACTAGGACGACCCTTACGAAGTATAAAAGTGGCTTTTTTCATATCAAGAGTTAGTTCTACTCTTGAGGAGGGTTACCTTCAACTCTCTTATAACCACAGAGTCGGATAAAGACACCTATGCACTCCTTATGAGTTGTGAATGCGAAAGCATGAATGTCGTTCTACCGTTCCCGCAGTTCGTTTGCGGTGTACTGGCGTGGACGGCCACGTTTCCCTACTGCCGAGGTTGCGGCCACCGAAGATATAGATACCTCAGGCGCCGCCATGTTCCTCAGCGCCGGGAGGAGCAGAAACGGCCGCAGCCCCCCGCGCGCTTCCCCTGCCCTCCGGCAACGCTCGCCACGAGAGCGGCGGCCGAGCGGGCGCTCTCGTGATGCGGCCGCAGCCCCCCCCCCCCCCCCCCCCCCCCTCTCCGGCGACGCCTGACACAGGAGCGGCGGTCAAGCCAAAGCTTTCGTGAAGCGGCGGCCAATGGCTATCTAGGAGCCGTTTTGCTCAGCCAACGGGAGCATGTGTGTTTTTGACGCGTCTTTTTGCGGTTACAAATGCCGCCGGTCCGCTCCATGGGATAGTTAATACTTTAGCATTAAAAAGATGACTGCAATCAGGCCTCATGTTTGAAGAAGACCCGTCTGCCTATAATATTAAGTAGTACAATATTTACTGTTATCTAGCATTTGTCCAATTCTTCCTCATATAGGGGGAGGGTGTATAACACACAATTTTGTTTTTGCAATTTCATTTTTCTTTCTATTTCTGGAAGAGTTAGAATAACGTGCTGTTCAGCTGAAATAAAGGGTATTTCATGCTACATTTAGGACCATTAAACTCTCTTTACGTGCCCTTTAAACTACCCAAAAAGTGTGTAAAAACCGTCCCATTCTTTCCCACTCTCCCCTACTTTTACTTTCTCAAGATATTCATTTCCGGAAGTAAGCCAGAAAACTAACCGCAGGTGGATCGTGGCGCGATAACGACCACCTCCCTCGAGTGTAGCTACCGACCAATCGTTAAGATATTATTGGCGAAAAAATGGTCAACGTGCAGGCAAGATAGTGCGTATTAATCATGATGTTCAAACCCTGAGACTGGGAAGGCAACTTTAAAAATAAATTAGAAGGGACATAATAAAGGTGACAGACAAGCATCTCAATTGAGACGTTTGTCTGTCAGTTTTCTTCTGCCCCTTAGGCGTTTCTCTGTTACCTTCATTCTGTCCCCGCTAACTTAATCTTCAACTTTCCTTTCCAGTCTCAGTGTTTATCCACTTTGATTAACACGCTATACTTCGTTTTACTGTAAGTCAGAGCGCAGCCGACATTGCGAGCAGAGGAACCAATCAAACCGCTCCGAAAGAGCACAGTCATGGCGCTTGCCTTGTTTCTGTTCATGCTCCTCCGCCAGCTCATCCTATCCAGTACAAAAAGTGCGCCGTGACATTGCTGGTTTAGTCTCCATGTATGCGTTAGTCTGTCTTCTGGGTCTTTACGGTGCTCCGGCATTAGGTGAAACAATGTGCATGTCCTTAGAATGTTGACCGATAAACATTCATGAATAGGGCTTCGAACAGGGAATAGAATAGAACAGCGCAGCGTCATTCTTAGCTAAAACACTGCAAGGAAAGCCTGTATGTCGTCGGTTTCCTCAGCACTGTAAAGGTTATAATTAGCGCAGTGCTATATGATTAGACCCACCATTCGGGCACTCCTATTCACAGATATAGTAGATATAGCGATATTAGTTGCCCGGCGCATATTGATTTTCGTACACACCTCTTTTTCACGGGCAACTGCGAGGCCTTGAGGACAACCATTATTAAATAATCAACCAACCAGCCATGATAACGTGATTTAAGGATACGTTTTTTGCGCTAACCTTGAGAACAAAATGTCCTTTATTAACATCGTCCCACATCGCCCCTTTTTTATGGTTAACTCATGCCTCCATTTTCAAACCGTCGATTGTAAACGAGCACAAGGCTAAATTAACGGCGAACACCTGATACAGTTTTCTTGTCTGTAAAGATCAGTGTATTTCCGTTCTCATCATATATGCCCTCAGCGTTGGTGCAATGCTAAATAGATCACTGACACACTCGAGACGTCATTTACAGAACTTCCTGAGCGAAGCAATTGAATGATCTTAATTAACATTAAGATTGACTAAGAGCTTCCTTTCTTGGTATACATTCGTGTGTGTGAAAGGCCTTTTAGACCGAATAACGCGGATTACAAATTATCTTTGGCCTGAGAATCATTTCGACATTTCTAAACTTCGTTTCGAGTTAGTATTGGGCTCTCGTTTCCTAGGGCGCATTCCAGCTAACCCCTCGCCGCTTCCCTCTCGAGAGAGAGACGGGTGATAAACTAGAGTTCGGAGGCTTCGTGGTATACGGACGCGCCCCAAACCTGATTTCCAAGGTAGACGTAGCCGAATTAGAGGGCGGGGAGAAGGGTCATTTTAAAACAAACAAACAAATTTACAAACTGACAGTGGAAACGAATCGTCAGCTTTGGTTAAAGGCATCTATAAATAGAGACTGAACAGAACAGCCGGTCAAATCAAAATATAGTACCTGCATGATTTGGTTTAATTTTAATTTGTTTTGTGCGAGTACGTTTTCTTTGAGTAATCCAACCACCCGTCGAGAGTCTCGAGGTCACACATATGGTGCTTCGATGCTCTTCCTCGCGTTTACTTGGCTCAGAGTAAAACGCTAAACACAAAGACCCTTATGCAACGCGGCAGATAGGAGTAACCATGTTATCGTGTGCCGAATCCTCATTCAAAAAAACCCGTAAAACTGTAATTGAGTTTTCGAGCTGTTCTTACGCAGTCTGTGCTGCCTCACGCATTTAAGTAAGCACTTACTGTTTCCATCCGATTGCACACATCCAACGTCTCCTAGAATAATCAAGACGTGCGAACCACCTCCTCATCTTCCACGGAACGTCTTTACAGTCAGATGGTGCCGGCTCACCAATTAGACCCTAGCCCGAAGCCCAGTGTCCTTCGATGGCCAACGCTGACGCAGCACTCCTTTTCAAGATGCGTCTTCGCTCGAGCTTGCTTTGATGATGCCAAAATTCGAGTGCACGTACTTTGGTTATTCTAGGTTTTGTTGACACAGTGCGATACTGTTGGTGTTGCGAGTGATCACTGGTCCTTGCTATTGTGTTTTCTTGGAATGAGGAAGACGCCATGAAAACTGTCAGTTTGGTGTAGAGGGCTTATTTGAGGCACTAACCGAAGTGGGGAAATCGATACATTTTTTTATTTTTAAATAACGCTCGAAAAATTCGCCTATGTCGTATTAGCGCTTTTTTTTTTTATTCAACCACCCTGCTATCAAGAACACTTTTTCAGGGGCGCCCAGCTCCTCAACCCACAAATAAGCAATCCCCTCCTCTCCCCACCCCCTTTCACTTTTTTCGTTACGTCCCATGAAACGAATATGTTTTCGTAGAAAACAAATTGAGAAGAAGAGAGATATAATATAATATTAGGGGCGAAACTCCTTAGGGGCTAGCCATGTCCGTATGTCCGTCCGCCGTAGGCCCGGCGTCGGGTGCTCGTGCTTCTGCTCGTGAGATCACGTGCTCACGAGCACGTGAGCACATGCTGACGAGCTCGTGTAGGGCAAAAAAAAAATGGAAAAAAAAAAGATGAAAAAAATTATGAAAAAAGAAAAAGAAGAAAAAAAAAGAGTAGGGGGTTCTGAGATGCCATCCCATCTGTCTGCTTAAAAAAAGAAAAAGAAGAAAACCACACATTCTCCTACTGACATGAATGAAAAGGCTCAAAGAAAAAGAAGAAAAAAAAGAGTAGGGGGTTCTGAGATGCCATCCCATCTGTCTGCTTAAGAAAAGAAAAAGAAGAAAACCACACATTCTCCTACTGACATGAATGAAAAGACTCGGCATGCTGCGGCTCGGCGTCTACGCAGACAAGCACCACCAGAGCTTCGCCCCAAGCAACATCATTCACCACATGGAGATGCGGTCAATTTTTTAAAGAGATTGTATGTCGTAGAAAGGATACCGGTTAAAATAATAAAAGGATCAGCAGTATACACTAAACGACGTTCCTCAGGTCACACCAAATTGGTGGCAATGGCTGTGAAAGTAAAAGCTTTGGCTAGCTGCACAAGCCGCCGCTAATTGCGGGGGTTCAGCCGTATCCATCCATCCATGCATGCGTATACGCATCCATGGATGGACGAATGGACAGAAAAACCGGGAAAACGTGCCTGTTTATGGAGAACTAGTTAATAAGAGGGTCAAGAGAGTTTAAAAAGTTACGTTTCTACAAAACAATCGCGCAAACGTTAGGTACACAAACTAAATGGACACATCAACTTTAGCTAGAAACATGCATTCCGATTTCCCTATTGTGAGCGCATCTGCGCTGATCGCCGAAATGCATGCATTGAACCGCCATCTGTTCCCTCAATATGTAACTCTCGCTACAGTTACTCTCGAGCTCAAGCGTCGATAGTTACTCTCCTCTAAAAGGAGGCGAGTTACTCCACCTTAACTCGACTTTGAGAGGGAGTTAAGATGGTGTAACCTCACGCACTTACTCTAATCTGACATCGTCGTTTTCCTAGAGTGCACCGTATGTTCAACGCAAGGTGAGATGGGCCGTGACAATTTGAACTTCACGCTACTCGAGAAGCGAAAAAACCAGACGATTAGAACGCGGGCGGCGCTACTAAATATTCGAACGCTACTTCGACAATGATCGGCCTTGTTCTTCTGTCTCGGTTGCTATAAAAACTTATCCAGCTCAGCCAGTTTCTATGATGCCGCTTTAAACCAATCACGGCGAGAGGCGTCACGGGGATAAACTTGGCGCTACGTTGGCAGCTAAAGCTGCCATATACAGTGGCGCTTGTGAAAACTAAAGTCGCTTTAGTGAAAACCTCCCCAGGGAATCCACTTCTTTTTTAAACATTGTTCCACAAGTTTTGACCTAAAAACACCTAAACGTTTCATAGATTTACGAATCACCATGAACGAGAGGCTCGTGCCAGCGCTTCTGATGTGCACGCGCGCTCTCTGCCGACACACGTCGAACCGGCTATTGGCGAGGTTAGCGATCGAAAGCTTCGCTGCGGTCGGCCCACCACAGTTGGCCGAATGCTGACTATGACGTAAGCAAAGGATGTCTCATCGACGGAAATAAGACGAATGTAAGAACTTCAATTTTGACGGTGTTGGCAGTGTTGCTTTGAAAGCGCTATGATTTCAGGCTTCCACCATGCCCATTACAAACACCATCGAACTTGTTGTTCACAAGGTAATGACGTCACGAAAGGTAACCGAACGAGGGCGCCACCAAAACATCTCGCCGCTAATATCCTAAAAAGCTAGCTTGCGTTGTCGTCTTTTGCGAAATTGTTCTGCCTCGAGTGTGCACCGGAAGTCAGAGCACGCGCCGAAAAGCAACGAGCACGCGCTGTAGTCCAGGCGTTTCGAAGAGATGCCCTATATTGCCCTATATTTGTTATGCATCCTCCAGTGGTACATTTGACACGTCTCTTGGACTCTAATTGGATTAATAACGCCAAACGCTGGTGTTTAATTTTAACATGCACCATCTCACAAGGTGTATATGGTGCTCTGCAGAATGATTTGCTTTCATACGCATAAAAGGCATTTACAAAAGCTATGCACTTGCTATCATTGCCTTTGGTTGCATTCACACAACGTGGCCATGTTGCTGCGGTCTTTTATCATAAACTCAAAAGTCGAAAGAGACCTGTGGCCCTAGTAAGGTCTCGTACAATTTTTCTTTTCTGGCATAATCCTCTAAAAGCTGCAGGTTGCATTACGTCTTACTCGTTCCACTCAGTGTGCTATCCCTTTCTCTTTAAAGAAGATGCAGGTCTTTTAAAACGGCAGGCAGGATGCTGTACTACATGTATCAACTAGGTATCGTCATACCTCTAGCTAGAAGGGTATATGATAACGGCTTTGTGACCCTTTGTAGTGGGCAGGAGCTTGCACCCTTGAGCCTAAAATGTTCTCACCCATCCTTTTTTACATTTTTTTTTTCTAAGTGTCTTTCCTGTTTAATCTACAAACTGATTACTTTAATGCATATATGCATTTTATTAAAAAAGGCAAGTAAAATTTATGCTAAACTAGCTAGGGTGACAGCAGTGTGTTTCACCTCATTGCATGCGTGCGATGAGGTGAAATTTGCCTGTATAGTCAAACTTTTGACCTCTGGCTTTACTATCCTTCATTGAAAACAAACCAGGCGCTTTGGCTATATTCAAGGTTGCTCATCGTCAAAGGTTGTTAATTTTCATATTGTGTGTCACAGAACAACACTCACAAAAAAAAAGATAGATGCAGGTTATTCCGACTTGTCAAGTGCTGCCATACTGGAGTTAATGTGGTAACTTTTAAGGACAGACTCTGAAAAATTTCTTTTGTATATATTTATCTCTAAAGGATCTTTATTTAACTTTTTAGTGAGCTTTCATAATTGGTCGTCTGTCTTGTACTTGTCCAAAAGGCTCAACTTCCGCTCCTTCAAAATATTTGAAAAATTCGCACCTCAATGATTTGTATATAACAGTTTTGCTTCAGTTTCCCTTTCAATCACCCTGAGATAATCCTTGATTTCAAATACATTTACGACGCACAATGACGGAAAGAATTTAATTTTCTTATTCATTCACTTCAAATATTACTCTGAACCCAGAGAATACAAATACATTAGTAATGACGAGACATTGTGCTTATCCTTAATGTGCCCGTTTAGCGTTACATAAGCACAATGAAAAAGCGAGGTCACCGAAGTGTGACTTCGCTTCTTCAATAACTCTTCGGGTTCAAAAAATTCGGTTCACAAAGTTTCTTGGGCGTGGCACAGGGGTGCTCCGGCATATCTTCAGTCAAGCAAGCTTGATCTTATCAGCTTCACTCAGTTTCAGTGACCTAAATTTTGGTCCCAAATTGTTGCTTCTCTCCTGTTATGGCTTATCTGTCGACACCTTTGGATGGGATGGGGTACCAGTTCTCCTAAAAATGCTGCAATGTCCATCGCGTCCGCGCTTTATCCCAGCCCGTGCTTCGCATGGGTAGCAAAAAAAAAAAAGATGAGGTAAGCTTTTGTCCGGGTTTATGTAAAAGCTAGTGAGCTTTTGTCCGGTGAGCTTTTATCCGGAGAGCTTCGGTCCTGTGAGCCTTTGTCCGGTTACCCTAGAATACAGTAGCGCACATCAAAGATAGAGAGCATTCGACCCCCTCGCGCAAGGCTATATCGTCTGTTACGCGAGCTGTGAACACGAGAATCGAGGGGGTACGGACCCGCGTTTGATGTCTGTGCAGGTGGTGGGAGAAGTCGAAGAAGTTGGAAAGAGTGAAACGCTGTAAAATACAAAAACAAATAAACAGGAAGACCTTTCTCCTACCCGGGAGATGAAGAAAAACACGATGGAAGGCGACGGAGAGCCTACTCGGCGTTGTCTTACTTGGTCTTCGGCTTTCGTATATTTGTACATACTTTGCCCGTTTCTCTAGTGGTTCTAGTGTCCGGTCATACAAATAATCGTGTTTTCTTTTCGGCTATTCTTCCCTTCTTGATGATTTCTATTTTGGCGAACTTGTTCTCTTTCTGCTGCTGAATGTTCTGATCGTATTGCTCCAGTTACGGTATACGCTCATATTTAAAAAAAGTAACGAGTAATTAAAGTAATCGGTTACCAATATCTTGAAACGAAATTACATTACAGATTACTTCCGAAAAAGTAACTTGAGAATTACAAAATCACTTTAAAAAGTAACAGATTACAAGTAATCCACTAGATGTAACGGATTCCTTTTTAAGCCTGCTCTCTCCTCTTTGTTTCTCCGACCTCCGCGCGCAGGTTTCGGTTTCAGTTTCGAGCAGTTGCGTTTTTTTTTTTTTATTAAAACTAAACGCGACTTTGTAACGAAATATGATTTGGGTAATCTTCGAACACCATACATAATCATCTGACAAAAAATTAAAAAAAAATGTTTGGGGGTTTCAGTGTTTTTTTAAGGTAAGGTGGCAGTTGCCGATGAACGCGACAGAAGACTTGGTTTCGCTTTAAAACTGTAAGGGTGTGACGCTTAGTTCTAGAAGGATGATTGGCTGCACGAACGGCAACCGCCACGCAAGGCAGCACGCACGACCGTGTATATTGCTCGAGTGCGCAGAGCAGGGTTTGGTTCCCCTTCACTCCAGACTATATAGAACGGAAATTTCAGGACGAGGTGTGCTGCGCGTGGGTGACACAACTTCGCCTGATAGAGTGCGCAAGTCCGCTTTCGTTCGTTTTGTCATCTTTTCTTTTTTCTTTTTTTTTTTGGGGGGGGGGGGGGGGGAGGATAGCATACCTTCGCTTCTGTCCTGGAAGTTCGCATAGAGCGTGCTCATCACCCGGGTCCGGATAGCCACTCACACGCTCTATTGGCTATCAGTCAAGACCTCCGCTGTTGTTCATATCTGAGCTTCCCGAGAACGGGAAAGGGAAGGATACGAGGGCCAGGAGGGCAAACTTTTTCGCGCGAGTCGAACCCCGAAGGCTCCAAGGCGACGGCGGCCGCAGCCACCGCAGAACAAATGGCCGGCACATTATTAACAGGTCGCGTGTCACGACACGTCTGACGAGCACCGACGTCAACAAATGAAGTGGAAGTTGAAGTTTGGCAGTCCGTCTTTTGTTTGGACATCCACCAGGCAAATATCACGGCTCTCCTCTTCGTCTCATCTGCATTTCTGTGACGTCGGTGCTCGTCAGACTTGACGTCACACGCGACCTGCCAATGATGTGTCTGTCGCCTGTCTATCTGTAGGCAGCGACCTCGCATTCTTTCCTTTCCCTTTTTCGGGACTTGAACAGCAGCGGAAGCGTTGTGGGATTTCATGACAGCCAAGAGAGCGAGTGAGTGGCTGTCCGGATCCACGTGATGAGCATTCTCTAGGCTTCGGTAAAGAACAGAAGCGGAAGCTGACGGAGGGGAGCTTTTCCCTCGGCAAAAAAGACGAATGGAAGCGGACCGTCACACGCCATATGGCGGAGTCGTGTGGCTTCACGCGTTTTTGAAATCTCATTTTCGGGCAGCCCTTTTTGCATTCGCCGGGAAAGACTGATATAGGAAAACAAAAAAAAAACAGCTCGAGGTGTTTAGAGGATATCTCCCCACTAAACATCTCGGTGAACGCAAAACTACTTGCATTGATAAAAACAGGCGAGCTCGAGGAGCTTCGCGGTGCTTAGCCGCTGGCCGCAAACGCAAGGAGCCATTTTTGTTATATTTTGAAAGCAAAGGGGAAAAGACGATCTTGTAATATTTAAAACAAAAATAATATTAACTGTATTTATCTACATAGTTTCTCAAACATAAAAAATCGAATTAAAAACTACCGCGACACGGAGAAACCATTTTACATTGAACATTCCACACGTCAGCTGTCTCTCCAACCAATGAGAGCCGAGGAACTGAGCGTAGCCGCATTTCTGAATGGGGCATAGAGCAGGCTACCACTACCTAAAGCTGCGTCTAACAGCGCAAATATTGTGAAAATATTCTATTCTTTCCCCGAGAGAAAAAAAAAACAACTAAAACGTGTATTAAATTAGCAATGAGACATAGTTTTATTTTTTTCATTTTATGGTCTACGATTTCGCAGGCCATTGGCAGAGCTGTCGTCCCGCTTTTCTTTACATTTAGGCAACGTCGCCGCTGCAGTTACGATCTGCGTTCCTTATCGGGTCCTTCTCGCCACCAGTGCCACACTTCTTTGGTACGTTTTATTGATTTTGTTTTCTGATGCTGTGAGGCCGTTCTCCAACAGGTTTATCAGTAAACTTTCTCAACAATCTACAATTTTTCAAACTGCCGGAGTGAAAGCCATGCGAGGGGCACGTGCTTCTACTGCATGAGTGTGTTTTTGCTGAGGGCACTTTTCTTTTTGTTTTAAGTGCGTGCGCTTTTTTGTGACGCTTTCAACAAGCGCAGCTCATACAAAGACTCCCGAATTGTTGAATTTTATAAATCTTGAATTGCGAACTTAATATACATGATTTGTCTTTTTATATTTTAGCTAGTATTAGCTTATATTGAAGTTGAAATGATGCTGCAGAAATTCAGGTAAAATGTTAAATCCACCTTTTTTGTCTACCCTCTTTTCCAGGCACGTAGACAATAGTTAACGTGCCCTGTATACAAGACGAAAAGAAGGGAAAACATTACAATTTCAAAAAAGTTAAAAAAAATACAAACGAGGAAGAAGTTGAATTTCTTGCTATTAAAACGTGAACACGTTCCAGTGGTGTGGCGATAGGAGAACGATTTCGACGTGCTTTCCCGTATAGCAGAAGTTCCGACGTTCAAGATGGCAATGCCTTGGCGGAAGGGTCTGTGTATACTGCGTACAAGGGCCGCCGATGAAGCAGAGTTTAGAGTATGTCGGCGCTCAATTTCTCGCGTTTATTGTGGATGCCGCCATGACTGGTGCTCAGTGCAGAGCGGGAACAATTAGCAATCGTTTCGATTCGAAAATGCCACTTTCTGAGCTTCAGATACGCCGTTACGAAGCTCAGGAGATAATGTTTTTCTCCGTTGTGGGCTGTTTTAACATAGCGGAGGGTAGAAAACCGCATCCTGCGATTTCAGATAGAAACTGCCTTAAGGTGGGCTAGTTTCTATTTAATATCAAAATGGTGAAATATTGCTAAAAAAGACGAAGGCCAGAAATAAGATATAAACACAGATACAATGCCCTGAATGAATGACAAGTAAGAGATGTCACCACACAAATATAAAGTTTTAGATAACATATAAAAATAATCTGAAGCACTTTAAAGGTGCCGTGAGGAGGTTTTTGAGATCGCCTAGATATGGTGATAACTCACTCTGCTGGCTCTAAGCATCCTAGAAACCCCTAAATCATGACGATACGCCGCCGATTTCCCTATTAAATAGCAATCTAAGGTCGCGACAGATCGAGGTAATCTCCGGCGATGGAAGAAGCATGTTCCGAAACCAGGGCCACTATCAATCAATATTGCTAAATTACCCAAGCTAGGGTGCTTCAATGTCTTTCTGTTTGGGGTGATGCCACCCTTTGTTGCACCCGATGCCGACAGCACGCGCTCACGGGTAAAATACAAAACAATCTACGAAAACAAAATGTCGCCATAGCACAGTCAGCGCCACAAACGCGTGAAGCATGTGGGGATTCCTTTGGTCTCACTTCCCCGATGGCTGTGATAGTGGCCGCGAGTCGGAACGCTCGGCCGCCTTCGCCGTGAGCTCCGACCCGTTCGTGGGGCGGAGGGCCTCCTGGCTTGGGGGGCTCTCCTCTCACTCTCTCCCGGGGGGGGGGGGGGGGGGACCTCTTTCCGTCCCCCCGCTCGGATGCGGATCACTGCTGACAGGCGAGGAGGTTTCGCCTCTTGTTTTCCTGCTTTCGGGAGGGGGACTCGTCCGAATACCGCGAAAGAGATAGGACGTGTGTCGGCGACTTCTCCGATGCTTCCCCGGCCTTTTCTTACCTTGCCGGCGCGGGGGGCATTTTGGATGGGGACATTGTAGTTCATTTTAAGAGTGTTATCATAAATGCTCTTGGACTCTGTCCTTACTCTGCTACGTGTGTCTTCTCTTCCGCTATATACGAGAGAGTGAGACAAGGTAGTCGATCATTGGCACCGATGGAGGTAATTAATCGAACCGACCCGCTGTAATGTAGCCCTAAACGTCGTCTACATTGCCGCGGAGATGTAGGGACCGCGCTACTAGGTTTGACGTCTCCTTTGAGATCGCCGCCGCTGTCGAGATAACCCTTTGGTTACTCTATCGGTACCTGTGTTGGTAGCAATATCCCACAAGGGACACGCTCTTTCACGCACTTCTAACAAAAAAGAAAAATAAACGCGTGGACAAAATGGCCAGATGTCTCCACCCTAAGCAAAGCGCACATGAAGGCACCCTAACCCAAGCATCAAGGAGAATGCAGGGATTGGTGTTCCACGCGCCGCACGTGCTGGCCTCAGCAGTAGGAACGTTTCTAAAGCAAATGTCTCAAACAAATTGCATCTTGAACCCGCGTTCAACACTTTATTTTGGTTATTTACTTCGAATCTTGTTTACACGGGGACGGCGTGTGCGCATGGCGCGTGGAATACCAATTTCTGCATTCTCCTTGATATTTGGGTAATTCAGCAGTAGGTCTATATACTCTGTTTCATACTTAGCGTGCAACGCTGTCAAAGCTACTGGCGCGAGCGCGTGGCTTCATCTATGGTTTGTTTGCGCGAGAACGCGTGCAAATGATCAACAAGATCAAGCCCCATGCTCGCGCCAGTAGCTTTGACATCGTTGCACGCTAAGTATGAAACAGAGTATAGACAATTGCAAGCTTGGCGCCCCGACTGAGTCGCCATGAGGGCAAGCACGTGCAGCATCCGCGTGAACATAGCTTTGGCAAGCTAGACATTTCACAGGCTTGTTTGCTCGAGCAGAGACACGAAGACGGCCAGTAGACCGATCTCACCAAACGTTCAGCGCATGCGTGACGCCGCCATAACTTTAGTTCACAGAAGGAAAACGGCAGTGCACGATAGGGCTCGTGCCGTCTCGTGCTGAACACGCGCAGAGCTCCAGCGAGGTTGTCGCACCTCCAGAAAGAATAAAGTTCCCTCGATGCATTGCGGCAGCGGGGGTGTAGTCAAACTGGCTGGTAAGACCGGTCTGTTGCCTTGTTTGCAATCACTGATCTCTATGAAAGTTTGCTGGATCGCGTTTGCCCTCCCCGGAAATGTGGTAATGTGGCTGTTAGAGGAGGTGTGCCGAGCAGAAAATCGATAGCATGCCACTTGTTCATGACGCCGATGGCACTGGTACCCGGCTCTGCCGGTAGCCTGGCTACAGCGCCACTTTTTCCTCATGAAGCGACGGCACGTGGAACTACCCAAGAATGCGGAGCGCTCGGTACACCTATCCCTATAGACCTTTCCAAAAACGCGCTTGTGGCCGGTGCCATTTTGAGCGTTCGTGCGTATGGCGCGTGCTTTGTTCGCTTTCCGAAGCGACGAACACGCACGTGCTGGGCTGTGAAGATCGCACGCTGGACTGTGATTTTATAAACATTGGAAAGGTCTATAGCCACCATAAATGCGGCCACAATCGGTCATCTTGTTGGTAGGGTTATTATATCTCTAGCCACAGCATAGTAGTATGGTAGAGCAATCTACCGCCCGTTAGATAGGGTACAGCTGGTTCAGCCGCTATCATCCTTCTATGACAGAAAGCTTTGTGGCAGTTGTGGTGGCAGGCTTCATAAAAAATAGCCGTGGGTGATATTTCGTGCTTGATTTAAGTTGTTCGACGAAACAAATTTTTGAAACCCGGCGTGAACTTCCGGCGATCCTTTCACGAAAGCGCAGTACCGAGGAAAGCAGCACAGCTCGCATCGAAAGCAGACGCCGTGCCGTGAATGAGAATCTCTGCGGTGCAATATCTGTTGACAGCTAGTAATATGATTTTGAACGTAGTAGGCTTTGTGCCCCCAAACATTTTGGTATAGGTTTGTTGCACCTGACGTCGATCAGCCATTTCGTTGCAAGATCCCGCCATGGTCGGACTTATAAGCGTCTGTGCCATACGCATGTGATGGTGTTAAAGAAGCCTTCAAGTGCTCGCCTTTGGCATATATCAGATTGCCGATAACAATAAAATAATAGACTAAATTTTAATAAATAAATGGATAATATTTTTGTTCTGAAAGTACCTAAACTTTTTTGCATAAACAATCTATTTTTATAAACAGGGGTACTATATTACCTTGACGAGGCCTGTATGCATGTTGAAGATAGTGGGTATTGAACCTTCCCTTAGCCACAAAATGTTACCCGGCCTGTCAAACCATTTGTAGCGAGTACGCGGCGTGACGCAGGACAACGAGTCATTCGTCACTGAAGGCATCGCGTGCCAGGGGTGCGTGCGGGGACATTCGATTGCTTGTGTGGGTTGCCATTAGGCTGACATAAAGGTCTCTGGAGTTTTGGGTCTCCAGCTAGTTGCCTGGTTCTTTCCACGTTACGCGCGGC
Source organism: Ixodes persulcatus (assembly GCA_013358835.2). Lineage (NCBI taxonomy): Eukaryota > Metazoa > Arthropoda > Arachnida > Ixodida > Ixodidae > Ixodes > Ixodes persulcatus. The sequence continues at coordinate 611,693 of JABSTQ010010367.1, read as the reverse complement.
TAGCCCAGAGCTACGCGCGACATGGTGTCAGAAGTGGGATGTGACAGCAGCCGCCGCGAGACTTGAACAGCATAGTCAAACCATGACAGAGGCCGAATCTATCTCCGCCGCCACCACGGCACTGTTCCATTACCCCTTCGGTGCCAGGGGACTAAATGCTGATTCACACTGCACCGCTCACACAGCACAGACCCGTTTTCTTACGTTAGGTTACGAAAAGTCACCGGGAAATCTGTGATTTTTATTAGCGTGGCTGCCAATTCAAGGAGAGAGCCTGGCACGCAACATTCTAAACACGCACGTTTCGGTTACGACGAGCTAGGACGGTGAGTTACCGTGGCAACCAAAGATACAAGGCTCGTCGTAACGTAACGTATGAAGTTGAGCTCGGTTCAACTTTTCACACCACACCGTTTTCTTGCGTTACGTTTAAGGCGGCGGTCCCACGGCGGCCATCTTGAAGAAGCCATTAGTTCAACCACTAGATGGCGGCACTCATCCATGTGGCCAGGAAAACAAGCTCGTGGCAGTGATGTTCCTCCTCTGCTCTTAATTTCCTCCTTTCTGCTGCTCGCCCGTGCACGTTCAGCGCTCAGCGCGTGCTCCCGCTGACACAAATGCCAGCAAACGTGCCAGTGGTGGTAGCAGTGCCCAGTTCGCACAGAAGCGGAGCCCAGCTAGCTCATCGACCCGATCGAGAGTGCCTAGCTTGAGATCGAGAGGCTCACAAGCCAGTAGCTATCGTTTTAACTATTCAAGAATCAAAAACATAGTCAATCAATCAGTGAAGAATGGTATCAAACGTTAAAGAAAATATATAAGACATGCCATGTCAGGATTTCGTTAATGAAAGATCTTTTGCACGACAAAAACGTTTAAATTCATTTTCGGTGTAAGTCAGAGCGCAGCCGACATAACAGGTCAATGAGGCCAATAAAGCAGAACCAAAAAACACTATGTCACGGAGCTCAATAACCTATAGTGCGTTTGTTGTCACCGGTCAAAGCAATCAAGCGCAAACCATCCACTATGGCCTTACGCTTTTAGTATGCGTGTTTGTGCTTGTGTATCTTATAGTCTTTCACTGCATTTTGATCTATAATAAAACAAGCAATAGCAGACCTTTTGTTTTTCAAGACGGGTGTTCAAAAGGGCGCTTTATATAACTCATCATTTTGATGTTAGTTTGATTAAACGTGAATACCAATTATCTGACCTTATAAGTAACCACCCTAATATTGTTGAAATAGTACGCCGAGGTCGAAGACTCTGCATGCCCAAGAAAAGAGTAAAAGTGTATTTTGTAGCCCAAGTTCCTATAAGCAAAGGAAATGAACGACTTTCGAAACAAACTTTAGTACATTTCGGTCTGGATGGGAATCGAATCCGGGCCTCCGGGGGTGCGAGACGGGCACGCTTCCCCGACTCCACGGCGGCTCCAAGGTCCTGGCTGACTAAGGTGTGCGTGCGACATTGCACACGTCCCGTCACAACCATCTGGCTGACTAAAGGTGTGTCCAAGTGCGTGCGTTATTGGGCACGTAACGGTGCAGCCAATGGGGAGAAGGTGGCGCCACGTCATGAGTGTATAACATGAGCGCGTTGTTTCCCGCGCGTCACACACCGAATCAGCAAAAATAACGCATGTCGAAAAAATAAATCGAAAACTTTTCACCAAAAGGACTGCAATGCTTTCATATTCCCACACGTAAGCAATGAAAAGTGTCTGTGCGGAATTTCTTTGTATTCTTTTGCCGCAGCCCCTCAGACACATATATGTCTGGAAATAAGGATTATTATTATTATTATTATTATTATTATTAACTCACGCACACAATATTTATTTTTATTTTTACAACATGTTCACGGGAGAACCGCCAAGTGGTCTGGACCATCTAAAGATCTGTGTGTCTTCACGTTCCTATAGCCGTCTGCACGTTCACGTTCAAATGGAAAAACACCGTAGACCGTCTTCTCTTTTCAAATGACAACGAACCGAAGCAGGCACGTAGCCAGGGGGGGGGCATGGGGCTCGGCCTTCCCTCGAAATCTTCCATTTTGCTGAGACCCCCTCTCCCCCCTCCACCTCATACAACATTTTGTCATGGGTGGCCCCCCCCCCCCCCTCCCCCCCCGAAACAAAATCCTGGCTACGTGCCTGAACTAGGGTGCCTTCATGTGCGCTTTGCTTAGGGTGGAGACATCCGGCCATTTTGTCCCACACTTTTATCTTTATTTTTTGTTCAGAAGCGCGTGAAAGAGCGTGCCCCTGCACGCGCTTGTGGCGCTGACTGTGCTATGGCGACATTTTGTTTTCGTTGATTTCTTTGTATTTTACCCGTGAGCGCGTGCTGTCGGCATCGGGAACTACAAAGGGTGGCATCACCCTAAACAGAAGGACATTGAGGCACCCTAGCCTGAACCGAAGACCACATGAAGTGGTGACAACTCAGCCATTTTTCCGCCCAAATGTTTTTTTATGCATTTTGAAGTGCGCGCAATCCGGTGTCACTCAGCTCGAGCCCGAAGCTTTGGCTAGTGCATAGACGCTATTTTACCGCCCAAATCACGCACCGAGTGCGCGAGAGCGTCACGCGCTGGCACATCCAGAGCAACAATGGATGTCTTCACCCTGAGACAGACAGACATGTAGGCAACCTAGGCTAGAGTGAACAGGCATGATCTCTTACGGCCATTGCACCGGGAGTAGTAGCTCCCTGCGGCGGCAGCTTGGAGGGGTCGCTGTAACCCTACCGCTCCCAGAGCCGTATATTAGGAGAGTTTGGACAATAGGCGGAGCAAAGGCCGCCGCCAGCGCCGAATATTCCCCCCACGCTTAGAGCGTAAACTAAATTTGTGACACAGCGTCGACCAATCAGGAGACCTCTACTCCATCTCACAAATGTCGACAGTGAAGACAAAGGCACAGGCGCGTGAGCCTAGCTCAGCGAAACGCTTTTGTTTGTACGAGACCTCGTGCATAGGAGGCACTTTCCAAAGCCACGCGCTCGTGCCCATGCCTTTGTCTGCACTGCTAGAACAGCGTCCTGAGACTGGCTGAAAGAAAGCAGTGCCAAGGGTGGGGTGCGCGAGCGTCTTGAGACGCGGAGTTCCGCTCGGCACGGCTCAAATTATACTTCGTTTCACTTTATCTGCGAGCGAAGCCAAAGCTAGAAGCGCGAGACCAGCGCTTTTTGCATTTCTCCCCAGCTCGCGCGCTCGAGCAAAGCCTGAACGCACGGAGCTTCCGTGCTCGCGCTTCCAGTTTTGCCTTCGCTCGCACATAAGGTGAAACGAAGTATAGTCGTGGCACAAATTTAGAGCACGCGACCACCGCTAGGGGCTGTTTCGCGGCCTGTGGTTGGCCCGAGATGCTCGCCTATTCAAACCAATGTATGGCCAAACTCTCTCAATAAACGGCTCTGACCGCTCCTACAGTGCTTTAATTCCTTCTGAGAGGCACGTCCTTTTCACCGTGTAGTCCTCTTTGCTCGGGGGTTGAGTTGGATAAGTTTCTAGAGTAATTGGACCTACAGGTCGTGAGGCCAGCTGCCTTCAGGGACTTATGCGGAACACGTCTTTCTCTTCGTTTCCTTAAGAAACAAGTTTGTATAGACAAGAATTTAATTATTGTAAGCCGAAACTTATTTCAATCTGCTCACTACAGTTATTTCAAGCAAGTATAATTGCACACATTTTCAATCGCATTGGTCAGGGAACAGTTGTTCAGGATGGCTCAGGCGGCGTTGGGCATGGTTGTGTGGTCGCACCCCTACGCGGCTAAAGAAGTTCCATTGCTCCTCGGCGAGAGTGAAGGCCACAAGGAAACCGCTCTCTAGCCGGGTCATGGAAGAACATGGCAGGGCAGCACTCAGCATCTCGCTTGATTTTATTTCGCAATACTCATTGCGGCGACTCTGAAAACCGAAAGAGAAGCGCGAGGAAACTTCACGAGTTGTGATCCTGGACCGGCTTGCTAGGGGGCTATGTTGCGCTTTTTGGACTCCCAGGAGACTAGGGAGAAGGAAGTGACGTCAACAACGCAGCAAATGCAGATTGGATGTTGATTTTGTTTTCTTCTGTCAACATCCAATCTGCGTTTGCTCTAGTCGTTGACGTCACTTCCTTCTTCCAAGTCTCCTGGGAGTCCAAAAAGCGCAACATAGCACCCCTGCGTCTCAGCTGAGACTGAGTGAAAGAAAGCACTGCAAAAGGTTGGGCGCACGACTGTCTTGAGACGCGGCTTGAGTCCCGCTCAGCTCGAGCGCTGGTTTTGGCATTGCTTTCTTTTGCAAAGTCTCAGCTGGGACGCTGTTTCTAGCAAGTCTGACCTGGCTGCTTATAATTAGTTGCAAAGGACAAGAGTCGTGGTTGGTGTAAACGCAAAGTGGAAGCCTGGAGTCGTTGCATTATTAAACCAACACCATGAAAGTTGATCGTCTGACATTGTTCTTATTTGAAAAAATGAAATAAAAATTAATCCAAAGGAAAGACGACCGTAGTGAGGGTTTCGCACATGTGCAACGCTTTTGATAGGGCACTGCATGGAAAGCGGGTTTATTAGACCCTTTTCCTGAGCCTCAGATTTGAACCACGATGACTGGCTGTTTGTTGCCTTACCATGAGGACCAGTCACTGCGGTTTACACATAACACTCTCCGTAAGTTTTCTACAAGTAGAGTATCGTTAAAAGCTAAAAATCTAAAATTCCTGCACGATGCCGAACATAACAGAACCAGAGCGGTTGGAAAGCTGGAACCTTAAAAAGAAAAATGTCGGGTAAAAATCTTGGAGTGAAGGAAAAGAAATTCCCCTTTGTCGTCACCATCATATGGACCTCAATATACGCAGAATATACGCACCTTTCGTGGTGTCGGAACACGGCAGGGAGCATTGAATAGCTTATTTATAGGTACTAGATGTTTTCGAGAACTTGCTCGTGACCCTTCTTTTTTCTTCTTTTTCTTGCAAGATTATTTACTCATTGCAAGAACGAGGAAGTAGCGCGAGGAAATATTTGAGAAAAGAATCCTCTGCATAAGGGACAGAATCCCCCCAGCGCCACTTTTCCTGAACTTCTCAACCTCGAATTTCAGCCACCTTTCAAAAGATGGCGCAAGTGCGCGTCGTCTGCTACAGCATAGGTTCTTTTTATTATTTAGGACAATTAGTATGCTTTAAAAAAATTACAATCATAGAAAGGGATTTTAATTAAAACGAGAAAAGCACTAATTGAAGAATTGTTACTTAAATAGCTGCCCTCTTCTTTGAAACCGGTTTCTTGCGTACAGAGTCGAGCTTCAAAATAGTTCCATGATTTAAACATATTTTAAACAAATCTGAATATGAATACGAAAAAATCACGCTTCTAGTGAACCAGCTCAGTTCCTCTAGCATACAATTAAAAACAAATTAGGTCAGATGCCAGAACGCAGTCTGAGACAACCAAGAACGCGTTAAGAGAATTTTTAGAAATTTTACCATTTTCAAGTTGTGTTTACAAGAAAACGGCTGGCGTTGCACTTCTAATATTTTGTATTCTGAGTTCCTATGTTTACCACAAGCATGCCCATAAATTTCGTTGCTGCGTTATGATGTGAAACTGAGTTACTAGACTTCAAAATCACATATAAAAGGCTCTTTTTTAATAAATATTAAAAAATGTGAGCGTGCTAATTAACAAAAACACGTATGCACGGAACTAGACGAGTCCTTCTTCTATTCAATAAAAAATAAGAATGCGTCTTGGATGCATTATAAGTCTAGAAACTTGGAATGCGTAGAGGTATGTCTTTGAAAATATTAAAACTTGCACTTTTTGTTTTCTTATTGTGCGTTAAGTTTTGAAAAATGCGTATCATATTTTGCACTAAAAGAGTGATGATGAATTGGCTATTTATTTGCAAAAAGAACGAAATACGTAACACGCACACAGACGCGACATTTGCACAGCAAACAGGAGCGTTAGCAGAGCTGCCACCGGTATTATAGTTGGGGCCGTGGGACCGCCGCCTTAAGCCACCGAAACCTTCGTGTCTCAAATGTCGTGAGCTAGCGGCCATCTCCTTGAATTGGTAGCCACGCTTAATACAAAGCACAGATTGTCCGGTGACTGTTCGTAATGTAACGTTAGAAAACGGGTCTGTGTGAACGAGCCTTTAACGCTACGTTTCGTTACGAGAGCTTACGTACAAGTCACCGGGACATATGTGCTTCATACTAAGCGTGGCTAGCATTTCTAGGAGGCCTGGCACGGGACATTCGAGACACGAATGCTTCGGTGACTTATACGTAACGTAACTTAACGTAAGAAAATAAGGCAGTTTGAATGAGCCTTAACGCCACCTCCAAACTTTGACTTCTCGAATCCCAGCACTTGGGAGCAATGGCAGCTTCCATTCAAAGGTTACAGCTACGCCTCCGGACTTCATCGAACATCTGGCGAGGTTCAAGTAAGAACACTTCTCGACACCATGGGGTCCCAGGAACCACGCCGCGTCCTCGATACGGTCACGCTGACTCCCGCGGACTGGGGCTTGGTAGAGGCTATCAAACAGAAGTTTAAGGACAACTTATTCATCTGTTGAACGAGGTCTACGAGAGCGTTTGTTTCACCGTTGAGTCCAAGAGCCTGGTGAGTCGGACGACAGATTTTAGACCGCGCTTCGTACACAGTTAAGAAAGGTTGCTACCAGTCCGCGGAAGTGTAAGACCGTCTGGTGTAAGGCCACTTCGTCGTGGGTCTTCTGGATTTTCGCCTCTCGGAGAAGCTCTGCCGTTGTCCGAAGCTTACACTGGAAGAGACAAGGCTCGGGCTGCGTATTTACGAGGATGCCGTGAAGGACCGAACCGAGGTTTTTTAGGACAGGCCGGATTCCTCCCCTATGGTTGCCGAGGTGAAAATCAAGAGAGGTGGACGGAAAAATCCGTCTACTTCCACCGCGTCTACTCCCACCGCGAAGAGATGCCGGTTTTGCGGGAAAGGAAACCATTAACGCTCCCAGTGTCCAGCCAGACAAGCGAAGTGCAGACACTGCAAGCGGCTAGGCCACTTTGACGCAGCCTGCGACAAGTACACTCTTAAGAAAAAGCTAGTAGTATTTACTAGGTAAGAGCTAGTAACCGCTTGTCACATATGTTACTAGGTACCTAGTAACTTTAGGTAGCAACGGTCAAGCTAGTAACGGTTACTAGGTCAAGAAGCTAGTAACTGTTACTAGCCTCAAAGTAGAATCCATGCATTTACTACCTCTAGCTAGCAACTAGCGCAACCTCCCGACGGAAGACCGGAAACGCAACTAGTCACGTGATTTCCTGTGGATAAAAAAAGGTGTGGGGGTTATGCCACTTACCACCAGGTGGCAGGCGCAAAAAAATTGAAACTAGAAATGAGTAATCCAGGGGGCGCTAGTCAACGTCCAATTAAATGTACACCAAAAAGGAAGCCGATTATTTATAGTTTATTTCAATTCTTTCACATTCGCGAGTTGATACATACATACACCCACATTTTTAGCACACAATCGACACAATACATTCAACACAAACACACGATCACTCTAATCGCTAACTTACGTACGGGGGCAGTGGGAATCGAACCCAGGAGGTTTTCCCACCGCAAGCTTACAAGTTGAGACGCGTTAGCCCACTCGGCCACTTCCTCCCTGCTAACTACCTCGACTGTCCTTCAGTCTTTTATACTGACCACTTGAGAGCGCAAACTTCTTGTCGTGTATCAGCACGTCAGTTCTTCGCAGTCGCTAGGTCAGTTGCGCGACGAGGCAAACCGCATAAAAGTGACGGGAACAAGCGGCCAAGCCGATGAGCGGCATTTCCTAGAAATTAAAAAACCGAGCGACGCGACGGGTGACCGTGAGAAATCGCCGTCGCTCGTCGCTGCCTCCGTCGATAGTCTCGTCACTCGCTAAATCAATTACATGCGGTTCAGCTTTTAAAACGAATGCGGTCGCCGTCGGCGAGAGAGTGCTTTCCCCGCGACGACGGGGAGTACGACGGCAGCTGCACTTCTTTCGCGTGCTGCGCTACAAAATGCATGCAAAATTAATACCGCGTGCAGCTCGCATCTTAATTTTTGTACTATACGCTGACGAATGCTCGCGTTTTTTGGGGAAGAAATAAGCAAATTTAGAAAGACTCGTAAAATGCCAAAACAGTTTTTTTCCATTAGTCCTAAAGCTACATACACAATTAACAACGCACATCAACGGTTGTGACAGTGCACTGTCACGACCGAAGACAGCTCAATCAGAATCATTCAACCACCGAGCACACAAAACCGTGAAGAAGTTCTCAGTGTCAAGTAGGAGGAGGCAGAGAAAAGCTTCTTGGACGACGAAACCCAATCCAGTGACAGCGGCACCGGCTCGTTAGAACTATCCTCAGAGCAGTCCAGGTCCACGCACACACTCGCCCCGTCGAGCGCACGAACGTTAACTATGCACTCCAACACGGGAACACGAGAACTGCCCACGACACAAGGCAAAAACGGCAGGTTCACATCGGAGAAACTAGCGTCTTGCGAACTCCGACCACTCCGACTGGCCCCAACTTGCTTGTCGTACAATGTTGCCAAGCGTCTCTTGTGAAAGAAAAACATTAGTTTATAAAATACAAAAATAAAAAAAATATAGAAAACGGAATGAACTTTTTTATTTGTTTTCGGAAACGTTTTTAGTGTGGTAAGTGGCTATTTTCATCCCAGTTAAAACCAAAACGAAAATATAAACGCTCACAAACGAATGCAAACGAGAAGGAAGGTAAATAAGCCGCATGGTCATTGCATCAACAATGGCTGCTGCGTTCGCTGCTGCGCTGGCTTCCACGTCGTGCTGGTACGGAGGCTGCGATCGTTATAAAGTCAGCTCCTACCCTTAAACATGCCCCCTCATAAAATATTTGACGCTACGATTGCGTGTAGATACCTCCCCCTGCGATCCGAAACAGCAAGTACGTCGCTAACGCTGGCAATCGGGTATGAAGCAAGCGCCGCCATCTTCTCCGCGCCTTTGCGGTAGTAAATAGCTAGTAAAAGGGTAGTAACGGTCAGAAAAAGGTAGTAATGGCTGCATTTGCTAGCTTTTTCCTACCTATCGCCCGTTTGAGGTAGTAAATAGTTAGTGAAAGGTAGTAACGGTCAGAAATAGGTAGTAACTGCTGCAGTTACTAGCTTTTTACTAGCTTTTTTTTAAGAGTGTAGTGTGGCGTGAGCTAAATTCAACTGCACTCCGTCGCATTGAGTGGCGGTGCCGAGTTCATCGCAGTGAACGTCAACGGCTACGCGGTCCACTTCAAAGTCGACTAGGGCGCGGAGGTGACTGTGCTATCAAGCTCCTTTCCAGGCGTTCCATGACAATTTCAGAATGTAGACAGCGAGTTGGCCTGGCCTGGTAACACTTCTTTGCAAGTCCTGGACACCTTCGAGGCAACCCTATTGTTCGACAAGTCCTTTGTCGAACAGTTTTACGTCATGCCAGCGCAACACCCTCCTCTTTTAGGATTCCTGGCCATTCAAGCTTTTGGAGTTGTCAGGTTCGTCGACAACGTGTCCGGCCGAAATATGCTGGTGGAAACGGATTTATTCAACGGCCTCGGAGAACTCAAGGAAGAGTACGTCATTCGACTGCGTCCTGGTGCCTAACCGTTCTCACTAAGGGTGACGAGAAGAATTCCCATACCGCTTCACGACGTTTTCCGAAAAGAGCTTAAAAAACTTGAGTCCGAAAGCGTCATCAGGAAGGTGGACAACCCGACTGACTGGTGTGCCGGCATTGTCGTCGTCCCCAAGGCTTCATGAGACTACCGCATCTGCGCTGATCTAACTCGTCTCAACGAAGTAGTGCTCCGGGAGCGGCACATTCTGCCTTCTACTGAGCACATCCTGGGACGACTTGGACAAGCCAATATCTTTTCGAAGCTTGATGCCACTGCCAGCTTTCACCAAGTCAGACTTTCAGAAAAAAGCAAAGATCTCACAACTTTTATCACGCCGTTTGGGAGGTTCTGCTTCTGTCGTCTTCCATCTGGAATCTGCTCAGCTCCGGAATATTTTCAGCGACAGATGAGCCGCATACTCGAAGGACAAGACGGAGTTATCAACATGATAGATGACATTCTGATCTTCGGTAGCACACAAGAAGAACGCGACAGGCGGTTCAAGGAGGTACTAAATGGACCTTTTGTAGAAATACGCGGTGCGCATGCGCGGAGTATTTCATTCGCATGAGTTCGAGAGTATCTAGTTCCAAACAATCCGCCATCTTGCATTTCTCGCCTTTGAGCGGTTTCGTTGTGTCGACCTCGGGGCGGAAGATTACGCACGATGGGGACAAAGGTGAGCTTGGGGGAGCCGTATCAAGGTCGCATCGCCTCAATGGGTGAACAGGATGTAGCTGAAGTTTTGGGTGTGGAACGGGTGGGAGAGGCCTTGGGAGCGCGTTGTTTTCCAGTCACCTAGTCTCGAACCGATTCGCGTGTCTAGGTGGCAGCACATATTCGCCAAGAGGTCCATTGTATCGGCAGGCGTGAAGCTCAACAAAGCCAACTTGCGCTTTCTCCGAGGAGAAGGTCACGTTTCTGGGTTTTCTGGTCAGTTCGACAGGCATCAGCCTTGATTTAGAGAAAATACAGGCTTTGGTACACTTGGAGGCGCAGAAAGACGTCGGTGAAGTCCGTAGATTGTGAGGAATGGCAAATCACGTCGGACGTTTTCTTTCACACCTATCTGATGTTACCACTCTGATCGGAGTGCTCCTGCAGAAGTCTAAAACGTGGTACTGGGGTGCCAGTCAACAGGCCGCCTTCGACCAGCTGAAAAGTATGCTCAGCTCGGAGGTCTGAAAGGCAAAGTACGATCCTTCATACTCCACCACGGTTTCTGCCGATACCAGCTGTTACGACTTCATGCTGTGCTACTGCAAGATCAACGAAAGTGAGAAAGGCCTGCTGTAGCGTACGCGTCCAGATCTCTCACCTCCAAGGAGCAGTGATACAGCCAGACAAAAAAAGAAGCTTGGCTGCTACGTGGGCTGTGGAACGCTTCGACCAGTTCGTGCGAGGCATCACGTTCGATATAGAGCCCGACCACCGCCCTCTCCTCACACTCTTGGGTACCGCTTAACTCGACCTGATCCCTCCACGTATCCAGCGTCTGGGGATCCGTCTCATGCGATACCAGTATCAGATTCTCTACGTCCCAGGAAAGCTTCTGGCAACTGCGGATACTCTTTCTAGAGCAACGCTGGAAGCCTCAACTAGGCAGCACCAAGGCCCAAGAGTCGATACAGTTGGTCGTTTTGTCAGTGAAGTCGTGAAGGAATTCGAAGACTTCACGTCGCCTCGACCAGAGTGTCTTTGACGACATCAGGCGCAAGATGGTGTCTGTGCAGGGTTGATTCGGCTGTGTAGGAGTGGCTCGCCAGAAAATAGTTCAAAGGTTCCTATTCATCTGCGTGATTAATGGAAGATGCGTGGCAGTATCGCGGTCTGCGACGAACTACAGTGGAAGAATCACTGCATCATCATTTCACAAGGTCTTCGAAAGGACATGCTCCAGCTCATAACGAAGGCCATCACGGCATCGGGCGTTGCAAGGCACGGGCCCGAGACGCAGTGTGGTGGTCCACCGTGAACAGCGAGATTGAGGAACTCGTCACGGGATGCGAGCGGTGTGCGTAAACCAGAGTGCAGCTCTCTGAATCGTTCCTCTGCACGGCCGCGCCAAACTGCCCTTGGCAACGAGTTGGCATCGGCTTGTTTGAACTGTCTGGGAAGCACTATGTCCTCATCGTAGATTATTACACCCGTTTCCCAGAAGTGGTGAGCCTGACCTCCACATCGCCCAAAGCCGTCATTGAAGCGGTGCAGAGTTCGTTCGCTCGCTTTTGCATCCCAGATGTGGTGGTCTCTGATAAAGGGCGCCAATTTGCTTAGTGGGAATTCGCAGCTCTTTCATCGGGCTACGGTTTTCAGCATGCTACAAGCAGTCCCAGGTATCCTCAAGCAAACGGGGAAGCTGAAAAAATGGTACGGGTCATGAAAAAATTGTTCATCAAGTCCCAGGATCCGCACATGGCTCTTCTTTTGTATCGGTACACACCGGGCATCAGCGTGTACAGTCCACCCCATGGCTCCCCTTCGGCCGACGTCTTCAGACTAGAATCATAAAGCTGGATGAGGTTCTGATTCCGGCTTTGACTTTACAGGAAAACTTCCAGCTCAGAGCCAAGGCGGCGTGCGATCGACAACAACGTGACTTTAATTGGCGTCATCGAGTTCATTCAGCGTCTTCGATCTCTGTCTGTGGGGGAAGACGTGTGGGTTGATGATATCTCTTGCGCCTCCAAGGTTTCTGAGTTCGGCCAAACGACCTCGATCTTATGTGCTAGATACTTCGGCGGGAGTTATCCAGCGGAATCATCGGCGCTTGGTGCCATTTGATGCGTCAGACTCGCAGCAACAGAATGCCAGTCCATTGCAAGGCACAGCGGGGACGACTGGCATCGGGGCTTCGAACAGCGAGGTTCCTAGTCAGCCGCAAACGACGCCATTTGACGATGTTCAAAGCGATAGTGACGGTGACAGCACACCGCCAAGGCGCTATTTTACGCGCTCTGGTAGAAGAGTGAAAGCGCCCGTGAGGTTGAACTTGTAAACACTTTTGTAGCGGTCGTCTTTCACTCTCAAGGCCGGTTCATACACTTGCGTTTGAGTGCGTTTGACTGCGTTGCGTCGAGAACCGAAAGCGAGTCACCGGCACATCTGTGCTTCGAATGAAGCGTGGAATCCAATTCAAGGAATCATCTTGGCGCGCGATATAAGCAGCAGGGATGTCCTGGTTTCTCATAGCCGCAACGCAGCCAAACGCAGTCAACCGCAACTGTCTGAACCAGGCTTCAGAAAGGGGGATGTAGAGACTGCAGGTGCTACGCGGCGCGACGCAAGACAACGAGCCACTTGTCACTGAAGGTATCGCGTGCCAGGGGCGCGTGCGGGGACATTCGATTGCCTGTGTGGGTCGTCATTAGGCTGACATAAAAGTCTCTTGTGTTTTTGGTCTCTCAGCGGTCGGCTGCTTCTTTCCACGTTACGCGCGGCTAGCTTAGAGCTACGCGCAACACCATTTTTTTTTTTCAAAGTGGTCCGATGAGACTACGCTCGTCTCTGAAGGCTCCCAGTTACACCTGTCGACGTTTTCTACCCACAGATGAAGTGTCGCGGGCGACTTCGTCAGCCTGCCGCCATATTACTATGATGGATAGAGATAACATAACTCTATCAAAAAGATGGGCCGACCGTGGACACATTCCTGTGCATAGGCGGAGCTGGACAAACGCTATCCAGCAAATAGTCATAGAGATCAGTGCTTGCGTCTTCCGACCGGTGGAACCGCGGTGTGATATCTCGAATGCGCGCGGCTCGTTGCCCTTACAGCCCAGACTACGATTCAACCCAGCCAGCGATAGCTCAAGCGCTCAAGAGCTGACGACCGGAAACATCACTACCGCAGAAGACAGAAAAACAACAACAACATAGTGGACTATTTTTTAGACGAATATTGTTCTCTCTCCGCGAAAAATAAAAGGACTACTCTTATTCGCTTCTATTATCTACGAAAGCATACGCATTTTGTAATAACAGAGTTTGCAATCTCAACGAAATGTCGAGTTTTCATTGGTCATGTGAGTCATGGTTACCGGAACAATGCTCCTCCCATGCCGGAGATGGTGTCGGTGCGTTCGATATTTAATTGCCTTTTTGATAGGGAAATCGGCCGCGCGTCTTTATGATTTATGAATTTCTAGGATGCTTAGAGAACGCCGAGTAAGTTATCGCAATATTTAGGCGATCTCAAGAACTTCCTCAGGGCACCTGTAAGGTGGCTAAGTGTCGCAACTCCGAATCGCAGCGTCTTTGTGGGCACCGACATCTAAATAAACGCAGGGCGGGCTCCTTGTGTTCTAGAGGCTTGCTTCGGGATTGGGTCCTAGCCTTCTGAATGCCACAATCTCATTTGCAGAGGAGACGTAGTCATATGTTTGGGACTAACCACGTCCTGTGTTTCTTTGTGCTGTCAAAGATTATATATGCGGCTTGCAAATTTGTCTGCTCCTTCCGTACCTCGTGCCTTTTTTTACTCCCCCCAAATAGCCCACGTGCTTTTGTGCCTCCCCCCCCCCCCTTCCCCGACCAAACCAATGACGGTGAACTCTTGCCTTTCTCGTGATCGCCTGTTCCTGCGCCTTCTTTCTGGTGCCCTTCGATGGGGGTGCTCCTTCTCGCATTCCGATGCGCCAAAGGAGAACTTCGAAACACCTAATTACCCTCCGTAAAAAATCAACGTTCCGTCATCTAACCCAAAACGGACGCTGTTGAGTGCAACACAGGCCTACATACTCGTACTTGTGAGCATCTGCCCGACTATACTCTCGAGCCAGTGGTTCAGCGTCAGGCCCTGCCTGCGTACGCGTGTTCTCAGCCTTCCTTTTTTTTTCTTTCTGTTTTTACATCTTCAGTTGAGGCGTTTTATACCCGGCTCCCTCCAAAGTTGAGACTACGGTGATAGCTACGTTTTTACCGTACCAATCAACCCTTCATCGCCTGACCCTGCTCTTCGCGCAAGGATGCGGGCGAGAGCGTGATCACATGGCGAAGGATAGACGTATGACTGGTCCAACGCACTCGTAGCTTCCACCGCACTCTCAGCTTAGGGTTGAACGGAGTATGGGGGCGCTCATAACGGTATGCGTGGGTGGCCTCATGCGATCACAGGCGGCGGGGATCGATCGGCGCGCTTTCCGAGGCGCTGCTTGGAAACAAAGAAAGCATCGCTCGAATGCCTCCGCTCTTCTCAGCGCCCTCCGACAAAACGTGCGCTTTCAGGTGCCAGGTGTGTTCGCCCGGCCCGAAAATTTCCCGAGGAAACCCCGGAGGTTGCCCTCCACCGCTCTGTTTTGGCTCAGTTTGCCGAGGATCGGTTCGGTCGGGGTGCGCTGCTTTCTTTGTCTGAAACTAGGCTTCGCGGCGTTGATAAAAGGGCAGCGAACTTTCGCTGCTTCCCTTTTTTTAGTTTAAATTTAGAATACTTAAAAGTCCGTTGTTTCTAGAGCGAAGGTACCTCTTTCAAATACAGGGCCTGCACTGACCTCACAAAAGGGGTCATTGTAGTGGTCTTGTTGCTGAGCACATACCTTCTACAGCGTACATTTAACGCCACAGAGTTTGGGTTCTTCGATGATAACGAGTAGGAATAATTAGCAGCATACCAGCATAATAGCAGGCCTTTAATATTCGACGGGTCATGAAACATTTCCATAACGCTTGATACGCAATCACGTGTGGAACAGGCGTTGACAAGAGGGCCAAGAGCCGCCAGTCTATCGAGCACTGCTGGGCGTCTGCCAACCATAAAGGGGGATCGTAATTTCAAACGCAATCCAAATAAGCCGCCGATAGATCGCGGTGACGCGTCATCACACTGGTAGCGTTTCTCGTTAACGTAAGCGTCCTTCAGCTCTCTGTGCTCAGTCAAATGTTCCAAATTAATTTTCTGCAGCATTATGTAAAATAATACATCTCGTAATTCCTTCTCCTTGTCTCAAGATGAATTTTTAACGCCATCAAGATTCAGCTCCAGAAGTATCGTCATCAAGTAGAGCCACTACGAGCCCATGCACGTTCAACTGCCTAGCTCTTTTTCGCATGAAAAACTTTTTTTTAAACAAATATTAAAAAATATGTTTGTAAGGGTTTTTATTAGAGATCAATGAAGAATGATAAGTGCTCGCCTACAGCGGTAAATTACAGGCGTAATAAAATTAATCGGTGTACGATTTGTTTTTAAGCATTGTCATTGCGAATTTGGTGTTCCACACTTAGAGTGGGGTATCAAAAAAACAAAAATGTTCCCTCTGGAACTGTAGCGTCCCTGACAGCAGCTGTAGATGCTGCACCACAATTTGGCCAAAGTTTCGTGACCACTAGCGTATTGGAGGGCTCTGATGCTATATTGACATCACGTGTAAGCCGTGTATACGCAGTGCGAAGCGAACGTACCTGGGGGAAGGTTACCGAAATTTATTTTTGTAGTTAGGTATTGCTATAATTTAAAATAAAGTGGTCCTATTCGTGACGTGCATGTGTCATCGCGCAACTTGCGATGGTCTAGAGAACTAGGAAAACTAAGATAGACTCGCAATATTCGTATTATCTGTAATAAACAGAAGCTAATAAACACACCTCGTTTTGCCAATTTTCTACGAGATAGTCACCACCTCCACATTTTGATGGTACCTTTACAAACAATTTTTCATGTTTCCATTATTTCTATCGCACACTACATAAAAATTGCACGGCATGTAATTTCTAAACAACGAACGTGTAGTCTGCATTTTTCTACCCGACCTACAAGATAAATTCGGGCATAAATAAAAAAAAGAAAATAAACATAGGTGGTTAGAATATGTTGATTCCGAATGTGCGAGAAGGGCCATCTCTGATCAAGTAACCTTGCAGTAAATGTCTAACGACTATCATGGAGAGGGAGAGAAAAAACGCCGCGAATATGTGACTGACGGTGGGGTCCTGCGCACTGCATTTTCCGACATGTGCGAAACTCCGCGTAAATAAAAGTAAAACAGGTTTTGACTGAATTTTTTTCCATCGCTATCACGAGAGGTGCCACAACAGGAATCGTGCGACACCTGCTAGAAGGACCAACATAGCTGGCACTGTTTGAACCAGTGTTAGGGCGATAGCGGTAATGCGTCACTTATAAACGTGGTAACGTACCAGTTAAATTTTTGAAGCGGTAACGGATAAAGTACTTACGTTATTTATTTTGAGTAACTGGTAGCGTAGTTACGATCCTTGCTGTATCTCCTCCCCCCCCCCCCCCCCCCCCGGGCCAAAAAAAAAATATATATATATATATTTAAATGTTTTTTTTATGCTTCCAGGCGCCAAGTGATATGAACTCTTGCATTCTCCCCACATATGATCAAGATCAGAACCGGGAAAAAGATAGCGTCTTTAAAGGGAAACTGAAGCAATTCTGTTTTTGAAAAAAAAAAATCACTGAAGTCGTTATCATTTGGCCTCATTTTTCAATTCAGTGCACGGAGGCTGCAGCCTCCGTGCACCCAGACTTGTGCTCGTTACTTGAAAAATGTAATGAATTCCATATACAATTAAGTTACCGAGCCTCAAATGTAATGGATTACCGCTTAAAAGTTACGCTTCGCTTAAAAGTTACGGATTACTTTACTCGTTACGTTACAAATTACTTTCACGTTACTTTTTCTGTACAATTATCCAGAAAACAATAGAAACAATTTTGATATTAGTGGCGAGATGTTTCGGTGGCGCCCTCGTTTGGTTACCTTTCGTGACGTCATTTCTTTGTGAAGAACAAGTTCAATGGTGTTTGTAATGAGCATGGTGAAAGCCTGAAATCATAGCGCTCTCAAAGTAACTCTGCCCACACTGTCAAAATTGAAGCTCTTACATTCCTCTTATTTGCGTCGCTTTGATATCCTTTGCTGACGTCATAGTCAGCATTCGGCCAATTGTGGTGGGCCGACCACAGCGACGCTTTCGATCACTCACGTCGCCAATTCTTCAAAATAGTTCTGCAACACTACTTCTCATTTCTCATACGCCCGTATTAGAGTAGTCTTTGTAAAAGTAAAACATTGTATTTAAAAGAAAGAGTGTGGTGCAGTCCATTCACCTGTGAGCTGACAAGGTACCAAAAGTTACAACCACACCCGCCATTCCGCTAGCTTACGGCCTCCGGAAACGATCCCTGGAATTGTGCAGACAAAGCTAGCGGTACGTATGCTCAGTAGCAGCGTCTACCTTCGCTACGAGATTCGGAGCTAAAGAAGCGATCTACGAAAACTTCGTTTGGACTCGGATGTTTCGCCTGTTATTCACAAGAAAAGAAAAACTTGGTTCTAACTTTACAAAGTATAAGGAGTATTCACTGGGCGCCATATTTGTGGGTGATGTCAAGAGCGCATGCTCTGAACGAGCCCACATTAATAGGCTGCTAAGACCGGCAATCTTGAGGGTGCGAAATGCACGTTACAAAAGAACTGTAGAAGCTCGCCAACAGCACGCGCTCAGCAGTCGTGCACACAGCTATGGCTGCCAGTGAATACTTCCTAAAGTCAATGCAGAATGCAGGTGTCCGAGCTTACCTTGATATGTTTGTGTAGATTAAAGTTTGTTGTTCTTGCTGATGACACTGAGTGTTTTTGTTTTGGCAAGCAAAGTATGCACTGAAACTCTAGGTTTCCGTTCTCCTTAATGCCCTGAATTTTTAACATCTCATTAAGAGATGGCCGTGGGGACGACAGACACTCCATGGCCGAAAACTCGACAAGTCATAGAAGAAGTGGCGGTTACGGATTATCGATCGTTCATCGGATCTCCTTTTCATACTAATATTCGTTGAAGCCAGGGGAGGGGAGGGCATAGAGAGCGAAAGAAGCGGTGGCCCTAGGACTCACAAAACAATAGAGGATCACACCACCTTTACACGTTTTCCCTTTCTCTCTCAGACAGCACTCTTTAAATGACCTAACTCCCCCCCCCCCTTTATGCTGACAGTTGACTGTAAAGTGAGGAGTGGACTCGACCACCATGCCCAGAGAAGTAAACCAAAAGAAGTATCGTCCGTACCCTCGAAGACGAGGCTCTTAGCATCGCGCCGGATGCTTATCAGCCGTGCCTCAAGTGCGTGCTAGAATGCAGTAGCACTCATCAAAGATAAAGAGAATTCAATCTCCTCGCGTGAGGCTACATCGTCTGTTACGCGAGTTGTGATCTCGCGAATCGAGGGGATATGGACCCGCGTTTGATGTCTGTGCAGGTGGCGGGAGACTTTGAAGAAGTTCGAAAGGGTGAAACGGTGTAAAAGACAAAAACAAATACAAAGATCTTTCTCCTGCACGGGAGAAGAAGAAAAACAAAATGGAAGGCGACGGAGAGTCTACTCGGCGTTGTCCTACCTTATCTTTGTCTTTCGTATATTTGTACATGTCTTGCCCGTTTTTTCTAGTGGTTCTAGTGACCGGTCATACAAAAAATTCGTTTTTGTTTTGGCAATCTTCCCTTCATGAGGTTTTCTATTTTGTTGAACTTGCTCTCTTTATGCTGCTCAATCTTCTGCTCGTATTGCTCCAATCACTGTATTATGCTCATATTTAAAAAAAGAGTAATGAGTAATTAAAGTAATCCGTTAGTAATATTTTGTAAAGAAATTACATTACAAATTACTTTCGAAAAACGCGTAACGTGGCAATTACAAAATTACTTTAAAAAGTAACAGATTACAAGTAATCTGTTACTTGTAACGGATTACTTCCCAAGTCTGCATGCACCGAATACTCTCCTTCACGGATCGTGACGTCATATACAGAGTTTTCGGACTCTCCGCTCTCGTTCATTTTCAGCGCCTATCAAAGCTATGCACACGCACTCTTGCTATTTTAAAAAAAAAGATTAGAAAAAGACGTCACGACTGGTGTCAGTACGAGCATATCCTCCTCTATACTGACAAAGCCTGGCAGATCGCCACGAGAAGCGGCCGCCGAAAGTTAAAAGGTAGAGCGGTAGACAACGGATGAGAGGGGAGCCACGTGACGGCCGCCCCGCTGCGGCGAGACGCCGAAACCCACTTCTCCCGAGCGATGGAATGTCCGCTCGTGCTCTTCGCGTTCCTTGCGTAACCGCTTCTTTTCTCGTCGGGGTTGAAAACCCTGTTTCAAGTCCTTGTCGCTGCCAAAGCTCTTCGCTGACGTCCATGTTCCCCGAGAAATGCTCTGTGCTACCAGGTCCTCGCACTCCAAATTTGCGACCGGGCACTCTATGGCTCCGTCGTCGAACTGCCAGGCTTTGTGAGTATAAAGGAGGCTATGGCATGAGGCATTATACCGGGCAGGCTGGCAATTGCACGCGGTGTCCACACGAGCGACACGCGCTTGGCTGCCCAATGATCTGAGTATGAGGTAATGTGGGTTCAATCCACACCCCTGCCCGTTTCGATCTGGATCAGCATCGTACCGGCGTGCGGTCGTGTATCACTACTGCGTGGTGCACGCTGAAGACCCCAGGCTAGCAGTTGTACTGCACTGGCTAAATTGCTTATTTACAGCTGGGAGACTCGTCGCCCGTTGAGGCAGACCAAGTTCTAGGCTGTATGAACATACACACAACCCAATTTATTTTTTACTGGTCGGAGGGCTTTTGTTCTTTCTCTAGTTGAATTACATCTCAGGGAAAAACGAACGGGATATTCAAATTTACGGTATAAAAATGCTATAGAGTTCACCTCTTAACTCGTTTTATTTTAAGAACCTCTTTAGCTTCTTTTTAACTTTCTGCGTGAACATAATATATCTTGAACTGTGGCGTTTATGCACACCTGTAACGTCATAACAGTAAGACGTTTTAAATCATAAATTAAAACAAACGCGTAAGTAACATGCGTTACTTTTTATTTGTAATGGTAACGGTAACGCTCTCCCTTTATTTTGAGGTTACGTAGGTCGGTAAAGCGTTCTTTCTATTTGTCAGTAACGAGTAACATTTGTCGTTTTCGTCATTTTAGGGTTTCGTTACTTTTTTCGATAACGTCTACAGACTGGTTTGAACACACCTGCTGCTTTTCACTTTTTCAGGATGGCGCGGACAAAAAGGCACTCAGAAAGCAGACGTGAATGTACATTTTCACGGGACATTCATTTAACCAATCGCTGCGATGTGTAGGGCGAGTTAGACCAATCGCGTGACTGCCGAAAACGTTTCCACCGGATAAATATTAATTTCGCTCTGGATATGAGCGTGTGAAACGCCATGCTGTGTGTTATAGCACAAACTAAAAAGTCATGGGCGTTAAAAATGTTCGATAAACAGAAGAAGCAACAGCAGCTGCACATTAGCCCGGAAGCTGTACTATATAGCGCATATGGCATTGGGTCTGGTCAGAGTCATATTTGTTGTTTCTTTACCTTTTGAAATTCCACCCCTCCCCCCTCCCTCCTTTTATGAATGCCCTTCGGGGCGCTTCTGAGGTAAAACTTAATGAAATGAATGAAATATAAAGGTTTGGCCGAAGGACATGGCTACAGCAGTGGAGCCTTCTTCAGAGTTACACAATCTTCCACTAATTAGAACCCAAAACAAAACAATTAAATTTCTCACCCTCAACAAAATTTACAGAGGTACGGCTTAAGAGGAGAAAAATAAATTTTGTGAAAATTACTTTTTAAACTGACTCCTCATGACTAAGGGACGCAGTGGTTAGTGGGCTAGATGTAGTTTTTGCGTGTGTGCCTTTCTTCGACTCATCGAGTGTCGGCCACGACGAGAACATCACGTGCACTGCCTTGACTTTTTAATAAATCGATCTCACAGCCAGTTTTATTAGCCACCGCTGCCACCATTCATCGTGGTATCTGTAGTCTTTCTGCTCGCGCGACAACCCCGCGGAAGGTCTGCGCGAGCAGAGCTCGGGGCGTTTCGAACTGTCTCGTGCACTGGCACGTGCCTCCTTCCAACTACAGTTATGGCAGCCTCACGCAAGCGTGGAACGCTTAGTGAGATCGATCTATAGACCCCTTTTGAAAGTGTGCCCTCTGGTGGAAGCTGTAGAATCCCTGCACAACGGCGGACATAAGTGCGATCTTCTTGGGGTCGAATGCGTCCCGGCCCACGAGCCCTCATGCAGCGGGAGCACAAGTTGAAGCTACCCGCTCGCACTACTTCCACGTTCAGCGGTGTCTTTTGTTCCACCAGTGTGTAGTGAATCGGATTCTTTTTTAATTTTCACGTTACTTTCGAGAGCGGTCTATTGCCAAGGGTTATGACCTTCGACTCCGGACTCTGGCAACGTCAACTATAAGTATTTTTTTAAATTTATTTGTACATACTTCTGACCCATGGGCCGTGGCATGGAGGAGCAACATTGAACAAAACGATACCGTTCATACCTCCAATAAAAACTTTGAACAATAACGTATTTATAAAATTGGATACAAGACGTGCCCAACGCGCGAATGAAAAAAAGAGACTAAATGCACATAGAAAAGTAATAATCAATTTAACAATAACAAAAAAAACAATATACTGAACAAAGTATCGAACAATAATCAAAGGCACGTGCCGCGTACGTTCGAACTGATAACAAGGAAGAAAATATATAAAGACAAAAACTATAATACAACATTCAAAAAATCACGCGATATATACATAGTTATCTTCAAAGAAAGGGAAACGAGAGAAAATTACAGCGATGTGATATGCTTTCGTTTTAAACACATTAAAGAAGTCTAACAGCATCCTCGACCATTGAATAATCGTTTTGATTTACAATCTGCTCGGGAAGCTCATTTCTATCGTTAATCGTATTTGTAAAAAAAGAAGACTTGAAAACAGCGATCCTTGTCCTATACGACTGCAATGCTTTCGAATGATTTAGTCTTGCTAATCTGTTGTAATGTTCCTAAGATAAATGTCGTGGTTGGTCTTAAACTGGCCACGATAAATCAGAAACAAAGTCTAACTACCTTGAGGCTACGTTAAAATAAAAACTGTGCGGGTACTACAACTTGTTTCTGGCTGGCTGTGTCATTTTTTGGGGGGACACACCTATCTCTCTTTTGGGTAATGAAGCTTCATCGTTGTCATGCCGTTCATCCTCCTCACGAATGTCCCAGGCAACATCACTGGTTATTAGCGAGCGGGACGAGCGTACGGGCGCTTGGCGCGCATTTACGGCGAGCAAGCATAACCCAAAATGCGTCTTTGGCACAACGAAACGCAAGGAGAGGCCCATGCCAATCAAAAGGCAACATGGAGAACGTGCATGGAACACGCGCTGACAGTACCCAAGCTCCCGCCGTCATTTATTTCTTTATTTATTTATTTTACCCTCAGGGCACAAAGGCATTACAGAGGGGAGTGGGGAATAATAATAATAAGAATACAAAAGGAACAATGAAAAAAAAAACTCAAACAATAGGGAACACGAGGTTGGCAACAGAAGTATAAAAAAGAGCGTGGTCAGTCATTGTTGTGAGAGATGCAGGTAAGCGGTTCCGGTCATTAGAAGTTCTTGGAATAAAAGAAGCGCAATAAACGTTAGAATGACAAAATGGTACACCAACTTTGTGACGATGATCAAGGCGTGTTGAAACAAAGTATGGGATGATTATCATTTGGGCTTTGAGGTAAGGGACATGGTAATAGATTTTATGAAAAAAGGAGATTCGAAAAACCATGCGACGATGTGCGAGGGTTGGAAGTAATAAAGTGTTTTTCATTGACGTTACGCTTGCGGTGCGGTTATAGTTGGCCAGTATAAACGTGTAGCTCTGTTCTGAACACCTTCAGGTGAGTTGATGAGGTAGATGGTTGAGGGATCTTAGATGGAAGCGGGATATTCGAGCTTAGGCCTAACTAGTGTTTTATAAAGAGTCATTTTTAATGACGATGGAGCTAAAGGAAAGTTACGTTTGAGGAAGCCAAGCATTCGGTTAGTGTTGTTAACCACATAGCTAATATGAAGTTTCCAGGAAAGGTAGTCACTTAAAATCACGCCTAGGTACTTGTAGGAGGTCACAAGTTCCTGGGGTGTGCTGTGAATGTTATAAGCGGTAGTAAATTTGGCTTTGCGGGCTATGCGCATGATTTGGCATTTGTTAATGTTAAGCTCCATTGACCAGAGTTTGCACCATCTAAATATGGAGTCGATGTCATGTTGTAGTTTTTGCGAGTTCGAGTCATTATTTATTACACGATAAATAGCACAATCATCAGCAAAGAGTTTAATTGAAGAAAAAAACCATCTCATGCAAGTCATTAATATAGATCAAGAAACGTGCCCCAAAACTGATCCTTGGGGTACACCGGAAGTGACGGGTGCGGAGGAGGAGTTCATGCCGTTACATGTTACAAATTGCGAGCGATTTATTAAAAATGATACCAACCAGTTAAACACGTTAGAGTCAATGTTGAGTTTACTTAATTTATGCAATAAACGTCTGTGCGATACCTTGTCGAACGCCTTGGCAAAATCTAAGAATATGCAGTCCACCTGAGATCCCTGATCAAATGCTGAATGAAACTTGTTAGTGATAGACAGTAGCTGTGTTTCACAGGACAAAGATTTCCTCAAGCCATGTTGAGTCGGGGAACAAATGAATTGGACTCTAGGAAGTTAACAAGTTGTGTATAAATTACATGTTCTAGAACTTTACAGGGAACACAGGTGAGCGAGAGGGGCCTATATATAATTGATAGAAAAGTGCTTATCACCAGAATTATGCAGAGAAATAACTTTACCGATTTTCCAGTCGCAAGGTACCAATGATGTGTCAAGTGATTGCTGAAAAATATGGGCGAGAATAACACATGAGTACTGATTAGTACCCTTAAGAAATTTCGAGTTAATTTCGTCAACACCAGTTGCCGATGACAGCTTTAGGCCATTTAGAATGCTCAGAACACCATCGGGGCTGATTATGATAGGGTCCATCAGTGGGAAAGGATCAACATTATAGCTTGGGTTCACATTGCTTAGGAGGCTAGAAAAATATCTAATAAGCACTTCCTGCAACATTGTGGCACATAAGTATTCATCGATCAAAGTTTCGTCGGGTGTTTTCAATAAAATAGACGAAAACCTATCTCGATGGGACAACACATTCCAGAACTGACGCGGGTTATCATGGACGCGGGTTAACATGGACGCGGGGGGACGCGGGGGGAGGCGGGTTAACATGGAATGTAGTAACGGTGAAGAAGAAGTTGAACTTAGCAGACTGAACAGCATTCTTGTAGCACTGAGAAGCAGTGAAATACTTTTGCCATCGAACTGGGCAGATGTGAGCCTCGCCGCTTTAAATTAACGCTTCTTTTTGTTTGACAATCTCAGGAGCACCCTGTTGAACCACGAATGATTAGAGTTTACAATTATGGTTTTCAAAGGTATGTATTTCTCAGTGAGCGAAATCACCTTTTCCTTAAAGCGCGTCCAGTTGGATTCAACAGAGCATTCCGAGAAGTTACCCAAAAAAGTATCTAAAAACTGCATAATTACATTAATGGCATTATAATTAGCTTTGCAGTAGTCCCGAATGACTTTGCTTTGGTTTTTAACACAAATTTTAGGAACACTCAAAGAAACATGTAATAACAAATGGTCACTGAGGCCAGGTAGGTATGCGATTTGGCCAATCAGGTTGGGCATCGTAGTCAAAACAAGATCCAACATGTTTGAAGTAGTGGCAGCTATTCTAGTTGGGCTATGAACTAGCTGAGTAAGATGAAAATCAGAAAGCAAACTTAAAAGCTTGGCACAGTCAGGCTGAAAATGGGTTGGAGTTGGGATCCTCCGGGCCCCAAACAATGTTAGGGTAATTAAAATCACCTATCAAAAGCAAGGGCGTGTTAGGAAAACGCGTTGTAATTACATTCAATGCATCGTGTACTTTAGCAGCGAAATCAGAGACATATGAAGGCGGACGATAACAGCATCTCAATATATATTTTTTTATGTTGAACGTTGATACACACAAAAAGTATTTCTAAGGGGCTGTTAATAGTAACAACAAATGATGCTATACTCTTAATGACTCCAATCATCACGCCTCCGCCTGTTCGCAACTCTCTGTCCTGCCGAAAGGCAGCGAATTGTTTTGTCCTCAGAATAACTCGGTATCTGATCTTGCCGAAAGCCACGTCTCGGTTAGCACAATAATGCTAGCGTCGCAAGAGTCAATTTCACAGCATAAATCATCACGTTTATTTATTAAGCTTCGTATATTTGTAGAAAGAATAGATAGGTTTGACAAGGAATGCAGGTGGCCACTACCCCTCTGCAATTGCTAAGTAGGAACGGATGCGCCTTCTGTTGCAGTAACAGTTGTGCCACGGCGTGGACCACTGTTGGAGGCATGTGGCCGAAACAGTTCGGTGACGGTTCCCGATTCGCGGTCATAGACGTAACACTTTTCATTTAGATATAATTTGTTGTAGTTTAGCTTAAACATAGTTCCATGCGATTTCCCGAACTCAATTAGCTTCCTTCGTGCCAAACAAGTCGAAAAGGAAAAATTCTCGGTGATACCAATATTTATCAATTTCAGTTTTGCCTTTAAAACCAGGGCTTGCTCTTTCAATCTAAAAGAAACGAATTTGACAATGATTGGCCTACATTTATTAACAGTATTGGCCAAGCCTGTGAGCCCGCACAATGCCGAATGACAAGTTAGTTTCACCTTCAAAGCAGTCAGATGGAGCCTTGCTTATCTTTTGTTCGGCTTGTGCCCACGTTTCCGCGCCGCTATCAGCAATTCCATAAAAAAGAGTTGTTTCGCCTTGATCTATCTTCTAAGTCATCCAACCGATCAAGCAGGGCACTATTCGTTTTCTTCTGCTCTCCAATTTCCTGTCGCAAGCCTTGTATCTCCTGTTCAAAGACGCCTGTCTTATTCTCGACGGATGCGAGTCTTGCACCGATGTTTGTAACCTTCTCTTCGATAGCCCTTTGACTTCGTTTAATTTCATCAAAGGAACTGATTAGTGCTGTTTTACCAGCCTCAGACCCCTGTGACCGAGAATTGAGTTCTGACCCTTGTGACCAAGAATTGAGTTCTGTTTGTAATTGAAACATCTGTGCGAACTGGTGAGCTTGCTCCGCGGTCATGGGACCCAGGTTTGATTCAACATCCCCGCAGCAAAGAAGTGATCCAAAGGTGAGAACACACGTTTCAATACAATCTATTATCGAAGACAGACGTTGTGGGCAGGGCAGCAGCAGCAGAAAGCGATCGTCGGACCGGTAACAGTTACTGTTGTCGAATAAGGGACGTACCTGCACAAACACGAAAGACAGCCTGGTAAGCATGTTGCACGTCGTGCTGCTGCCGACCTGCCCACTGAAGAAGCTGTCGATGTTTCTGGTTCTTGTAGTCTGAGTTGATGACGTCGATGTCCCACGTGGTCTTCCGATTAGCCGTGACATCTGGTGCTCGTTCGAGGAAGGGACCGTGGTGAGGTTGCAGAAAGGCGTCAAGATAGGCTGGGTCATCGCTAGACAGCTGCCCCCGTGTGTGGGCGCGTGCTCGAAGCCGTCCCCAGAAGCGTTGATAGTGGTTCCATGTGGCAACAGCAGAAGCTGCACAAAGACGAAAGGCAGCCTGGTAAGCATGTTGCACGTCGTGCTGCTGCCGACCTGCCCACTGAAGTGCCTGAGGTCGGTGTTTTCCACCTACCTCAGCAACTTGGCTGAGGTCGGTGGAAAATAAAATTAAGTGAGCGCATTTGGCTGCTAAACAAACGCACTAGGGTCGCATGAAGCATGTCAAACTTCCACGCCATATTGGGTAGAAGATCCCACCGTCGCGCTCCTAGTGGCTACATTAAGAACTAATTCAATGGAAACACGAGAGGGAGAAAATGTTTTATTTTTCGGGTGGGGTGCCTGTTCCCCTTGAAACTCGGCATTGGCTATAGGGCGAGGGGAAAGCGGGATTGGGGTTAAATGTAAGTAACAAAGTCCGTCAGACAGGATGTACTCGATCATCGAGTCTAAAATGGCCCTTCTGTGCTCTTGGGTGCCGTCTGGATAAACCCTTTTCTTTAGGCAGGGTGGTCTGTCTTGTGGCGGTAGAACATTCAGAGCTAGTTTCCGCTTGTTATCACTTTTTGGACAATCCTAGATGATGTGTTTGATGCCTGCCAATATTTGGCAGTCATCGCATATGCCAGTTTCGGCATCTTCCTTGTAGTTGCCGTTGCGGAATTGAGACTTGAAGGCTGGTGTCATAGCGGTCTCTGTGCGCGACCTTCGTAGAGATACATGTTCACACCGACTGTAAGATGTCGCTGCAAGTGGGTGTTCGTCAGGCCTGCGTAGATCGGCGAGTCTTTGTTTTCTTTCTAGTCGTTCTTGGGCTTTTATTTACGGTGGGTCGATGTCTCCTTCTATGTATTCATCTACGACGGAGTGCACGAGCCTTGGCCGGGTGGGACTGCCTGTAGCTTCTCCCGTGCGGCTGCATGTTCCTCGTCGTTTCCGTGCATACCTTGATGTCCGGGGATCTATGGTATCTTCATGGTACGGCCTTCAGCTCGAAGCTACCGTGCCTTAGCCTTGATGTTTCACAGCGAAGCTGTTATGTGCTGGGATCTGAAAAAAGTGCGTTCATAGATGTTCACAAAAAAAAAAAACTCCCGTTTAAACGGCGCTACTTCGTTTCGGTTGGTCGTGGCAAGTATAAAAAAGGGGCAACCCGCGTGAGTCAGCCTTCTTTGGCCTCATTATATAGGGTGGTCCTGATCCCTTGTTACCATCTACAGTCACCGACTTATCTGAGCTAAGAGTGCGCTGTAAAAAGGCTGAGGGCAGAACGCACCGATCCGCCGATCTAACCTTCTTTTCTTTCGCTTCCGCGATGCGATAAAAAGATTTGGGCTCTTTATCAGCATCGTTAATAAAGAGCCCAAGTCGCTTTAAAACCTAAAATAGTCGTATACCTACACGTATATATACCACCGACCAACAACAGCACGTATATCGACCTCACATATAGCAAAAACATATCCGAAGTTGAAATACAACCAATGGCGGTTTATCATAGTGACCATAAGGCAATGATCACTTTTGTCGCACAGAATTAAATAAAGACAATTAAACAACGAATTCTTGTACGTGGTTTCATTGCAATCAAATGTAAATTGTATAGATGTCGTATAGTTGTCGTAAAGTTGTCGTGAAGAAAACAGCTTCGCTGGTCCTCCATCTTCACGTGAAGTGGATGGGCACTAAACGTTTTATCCGTTTTGCTGCAGCTATCATGTTTGTTCAATTATCGTACGGAATCTTTAGAGTCCGCATAGACATAAATGTTGATTTAATGTTTTTCTTGTTCTACACTCTCCACTGCCTTCTCGATGGCTTGTAGTTCAGCCTCCTTGACGCTGGTGGTATTGCCTAGGAAGGCGGAGAATCTTCTCTGGTCATTTGCGCAGTAATGGGACATAGCCGTGCCTTTGTCCTCCTTGGCTGCGTCCATGTAAATGATGACGTTTGTGTCATCTACAAGAAGTAATTGTAACTCATTTTCGTGTTTCCTGGTGGCGTTATTTCTTCTTTTTAGTTGTGTTTTCCCTTGATTTTGCCGGGTCGGCCTTGTACCAATCACTATCTTGTCGTCCCATGGTGGGGCGACGATTTAGTGAAGTCAGTTTCGGTTAGACTCGAAATCGAAGCCAACATTGTCGTCAACTATCGGTGCCTTGGCGCCATGTTGGAGGCATTCGAGATCTTATTGAGGCAGCTGCAGTGCCGTAGAGTCATAGAGCTGTCATTATCATAGAGCTCTCATTACACAATATTTCCTTGCCCTAGTCAATCGCAAAAAGGTTCCTCACTTGGCACAAAGTGCACTCCACAGTTATATAATAACCTAGAGTGAAAGGTCCCATGCATTTGGGCGCTTCGAAACGGCGAGGCATTGACGCGGATATCGGCGGTCTCAGTGGGCGGTCCCGATGAACCCATATCGCTGCCGACGTCTCAATATGCACAAAGAAGCAGCAAAACATCACTGGAAAAATCTGTGGCTTGTTTTTTTTTTGTTTATTTGTTGTTTTTTTACTTTGCAGAAAAACATTGAAATCGCTCATTCAGAAAATTAAATGAACTTCATAAGCGCCATAGCAACTTCACTTGTCCCGGCAAAACGAACAGGACTTACTCTTCCTCTGTTTTGTTTTCCTGCTTTTATTGTGGTTCTTTCTTTCGGGACCGGAGATGTTAGCTCTCGGGATTTGCCGCGTTCTGCTCTCGTCTTACCCGCCTGTTCGCGATTGTGCCGGCGTATCCGTCGGAGCCATTCATGACGCCGGCGAACCGATTGCTCAAGCGTCGCCTTGTCCTGGTTCTGAATGATTGCCGGAATCGTAGAAAAACCAATACTGCTGGCCGTAGCTCCGTTCTGTTGCCGACGTTTACGGCTAGAACAATTTTAGCGCAACTGATCATTTTAAACCTCGACGTAAAAACTACAGTGCTAACACGGTGCCAAAGCACACAAAACATACACTGTAAAAAATGTGTGTAAAATTACAAGCATTTTTACAGACATTTTCTGTTGTCATACAGAAAATGTCTGTTAATGGTCTTTAACCGAAACCTGTTCAAGAAAAAAACAGACATTTTCTGTTTTTACGTTTTTGGATAACCAAGTGTTTCTCCACTTCACAAAAAGCGGGCCTGAGAACGTATTTGACACATTAATATTTTGTTTGTGTATTTAGAGAATAAAACTATATTTATGTGTAATTTTAGTGAGAGGATTAACACGCGCCGTGTTTTCTTCGGTCTTAATTTTGGTGCGGAGCTTATTTTTCAAGATGGATGCCGGATAACGATTCCTCGTGGACGTTGGTTTTCCCGGCTAGACGATTTCTGACGTAAGGTGAGTGCTGTGCATTTCTACCGGTTTAGTATAGGGACACTGTTTTGTTCCGATTGGCTTAAGTCTCCCTATGGGTCCGAGCACGAACTACAACACGCAATCGAAATGGGTTTCCGCGGTACCTTGAGGCACGATGACACCGGCGAGAAAACGCGGGCGCGAACGCCGCTCGCAGCGAAAGTTTTGGCGAGACGCTCCCATATAGCGAACGCCACACGGCGCCTTACCTTACTACGCACCCGAGGGTCCTACCGTGGGGAGCGGTGAACCTCAGCGTTTTGCCTCAAGGTCGCTTGCTCTTTCAAACTATTTCGAGCACTTGCGAGATTTCCCGCGCTTTTTGGTTGGCCGGGCCAGACAGCAGCACGAAAGTCCGCCTCACGCCGCCGGCTGCCGCCCATGCGGAAAGCACTCATCCCAGTGCCCACCATTAGTAGTTAGTAGAAGGGAAAGGCACTCTCCTTTCGATAAGAGACATAGGCGATCCTGACTGTCACCGCATGACCCGTTGCAATTACAGCACGCAACTCGGTAACCAAGTCCCAGGCCAGTCCTACTCAATAAGGATGTTCATATATGTTAGTATGTTAAGTGTCAATTACAAAAAGCGACCAGAAAGATCTGTTTTGCGCTGTTTATGAGCTTTATGCGCTATTGTGATTGTGTGCATCTCCTGAAACTGGCTCAACCTTTTAGACGCCCAGTCGGGAAGACATACAACCCTATGCCTTTTTGTCTGGTGCTGTTTTGTGGCAGCCTTGCACACAACAGGGGAAGTCACACATTGAAAACCGTGAGCGGACACCCGATAAATAGTCTCGTGCTGACGCGGAAACTCCCAAACGCCGGGCATACAACGCACGCTGAAACGGCCGTAGTACTAGGGAGAACCACAGGTACCAGAATGCACCGCGGCAGCGGTGGTGTCGCACAACGCCTGGTGAGACTGGTCTATAGGAGGCTTATTGGAGAGTAGGCGCCGTGTAACCGAACTTTTGGGTGACTCGTCAAAAGAGCCCTAAGCGGTCAAAATTAATGCACAGTCCTCCACTGCGGCGTGCGAGATGCCCGTTATTGGTTTGGCACGTAAAAACCCAAAATTTGACTTTTTTTTTCTTGCTCCAGGGCCATCGCTGCAGTAGACTCAGGAAAAGGCACGAAGGTTCAACGAACGAAATCCAAACAACATTGCTTGACGCCCAAGGTTGCAGCACTGGTGACAGCGTTGCATGATTATGACTTCTAAACATTCAAAACATGAAGACACATGTACCATGCAAGCGTCCTACCGGATTAATATTTGCTTTCTTGTTTTCTTTTAATAAAGTTTTTAATATTTCATCGTAATTTATCTGAGGACAAACATTTTTCTGCAGCGAATATGTGATTAATGCAGGTAAAATACGAAACAAGGATGGACAAAAAAAAGAAGACGTAACACAGCCCAGCCTGAGAGAAGCGTTAAAAAAACGGCAAACTAAAAAGCAACCCTGCTCGGTGTCTCTTCTCCCCTGTTACTTGGCCCTCGTTGTTTCGTGCACTGCGCCAACCAAGCAAAATGAAACTCTCACAACCATCTGTTCGCTGATACGTGGTTGCCATTTTAGCTTATTAACCGTCGCGATAAAGTACATTTATTAGAATTATTTTTTTAAATTTGGCAGATTTGATATTTGACGATGGAACAAGGCGTCAGCAAACGATGACCTTTCTGCTAATATATTACTACGCGACAGTTGTGTACATAGGCATCTAGCTAGTAGAACGTGCATACTATCAAAGGTAATTAAATACATCCAATCACATTTGCTACAATGCATGCTTCAGTAGCTTTCAGGCCTAGTAACACAGCTTTCGCGTTGCAATATATCAGCAGTGAGGTGGGCTTTCACAGTCATTGATTTCACGAAACTTGTAATTTTATAGGAATTATCACCCCTCGTATTTATCTGTACCTGATTTGATGGAACTTCTTATTTTACATAAACTGTCTGTGCTGTTATTTTTCTAGGATTGGTTTAACAGAACTTGTAATTTTAGAGAAATCTTCTGTGCTATGATTTGATTATACATGATGATTGAAACCTAAGACTGTGGTTTGAAAAACGGAAACCCGTGAAGGAGGAAGAAAAAAGGACAGACAACGACTCTGTTTTGAGACGTTGACTGTCCCTTTTTCTTCCTCCTTCGCGAGTTTCCGTTTTTCAAATCAGTCTCAGGTTTTAATCATCAAATATAACTTACACCAGCTCGCCTGCACTTTAACCGTTTTTTCTAAGATTTGAGTTGTGTAAAAAAAACAGAAATTGTCTGGCAGCTGGCCTGCCAGACAATTTCTGTTTTTTTACATAACTTTTTTTTACAGTGCTAAGCATAACAGTGACGAATGAATCCAACATGGATACCGGCAGGTTCCAGTAAGATTTACGAACCGTTAATAGCGTTGCATCATGGTCTCGTGCAAGAACCAGGTACCAAGTTTCTGAACATCGACGTTATGGCGAGCTCACTGCCAACCCTTGTGCTGCTTGTTAGTAAAAGGCGATCAAAGATGACGTAGACACCACATTGCTACTTGCTGGTAATCAAAGTATTAAACAAATTGTTATATAATAAGAAAAAAAACATCAACGTCCCGATGTTGCTAGCACATAAATAATCAAGAGCGTCACAAGACAAGCGATACTAAAAATAAAATTTAAGACAAGGGGACAACGAAAAGAGGACAAAAACAACAAATTCCAAAAACACAGATGCAATTTAATTTTACGATGGTCTTTTTAAATGCAGCAAACACCACACAACGTCCAAAACGTTGTATTTTACCCCTCGTCTCTGGTTCTTCTTTTTCAGTATGACCGTGCCCCAGCTCGCCTGCGCAATAACTATCATTTCACACGACAAGTGTTTAATAACGTCGAGGTTGTGTGAATAATGCATTATCATATAATATTCTTTAGATGAGAAGGCGTGCAATATATAATATTAACAAAACTTATACTGTTGTGTTTTTGTTGAAATTTAGTTCCCATATCTGCAAAAGAAACACCCACTATCGCTGTTCCAACTGCGGTAAAAGTGATCTCACAACAAAGGAAACGTTTCAACGTTTGTCGGAAGGAAGTTGTTCCAAGGATTGCTAACCATGCCAACAGAATAAGATTTCTCAATGTGCATATTTCGAGCCGGAAATAACTTCCGGGGCAATTCAACGAAACGGAAGCAAAAAAATGAGTGAGACTGGCACATTGTCATCGGAAGTAGGTGTACCACAGCAGCTGTAAAAGGACGGAAGGGAGCCAAAATAATAAGGAGTTTTGGAATATAAGTAAAACAAAAAGCACAATAACATTTCTACTATGGCCGTGGCGTGTTTAATAAATTATTTACAACGCAAACCCAAAATGCTAGATAACGTCTTTTGGTGCAAAGTTTTGCGAAAGCAATGTGACATTTTCCTAACGTCTTATTTTATGCTGACTATCAGTGAAAACGATCCAGGAGTTTTAATTGACGTCTTAGTGTGGTCAGTATTCAAGAAGACTTTAACATCGTTGCACCTGGCATGCTTTCTAAAGTAACCGTGATTAAAATAACAGAAGATCAATGACTGATTTGTTATTGTTATTAGGCGGCTCGTGCTTCATCTTTAAAAGAGTCACTGGCTTCCAGTGAGATCTGAAAAACAATGATTGAAACATTTTATCTATAAAAAGAGCGATCGCCAGGGAACTTTTTGAGAACAACCCAGCCACCGACTAAAGCTGGAATATAAAATTCAGAGCCCTCGAGCACATCCTGGTCTTATGGTAAATACTTCAAAATAAGTACTTTTTAAAAACACCGGTCACAAAAGAGGGAGGGTTTGGCCGTTTTTACTCATTCGTTCATCTTTTAAAATTTGGGCAGCCACGCCTCACCAGGGAACTTTTTGAGGACAACCCAGCTTCTAACTAAATGTGGAATATCAAATTTAGAGCCCTCGAGCCACCCTGGTAGTTTGGCAAATACTCCAAAACGAATTCTTTTTGAGAGAACCGGTCTCGAAGTGGAGATGGTTCGGCCGTTTTTACGGATTCGGTCATCTTCTAAACTTTGAGCAACCGCGCCTAGCCAGGGAACTTTTTGAGCCCAACCCAGTCACCAACTAAAGCTGGAATATACAATTTAGAGCCCTCGAGCAAAGCCTGCTTTATGGCAACTACATCAAAATGAGTCCTTTTGGAGAAAACAGATCTCAAAGTGCGGAGGGTTCGGCCGTTTTTACTCATTCGTTCAGCTTCTGAAATTTGGGCAGCCGCGCCTCGTCAGTGAGCTTTTTATAAACAACGCGCTGCAAAACTATGTAAGATATAAATGCAAAGGGATCGAGCACGTCCTGGTAAAAAGTGAAATTAAAATGAGTCTTTTTTTTTTAGAAAACCAGTCCCACAGTGGGAATGGTTTTGCCTTTTGTCGCATTTGTTCATCTTTTGACATTCTGGCACCCGCACCTTATCAAAGAACTTTTTCATGTCGGCCGAGAGCTTAGCTGGTTATGAAATATAAAAGTTAGGCACCTCGACTACAGGCTGCTCTTGTAGCAAATCTTTTGAAATTAGCCTTTTTTGAGTAAACTTGTCTTGAAATGAACATGGTTCGACTATTTCCAGACACTCGTTCATCATTTCACATACTCGCACCCACACCTCATTCGGGCTTGTTGAGATCGGCAAAGTTCTTTACTCGTGGTGAAATACAAACTTTAGGTCCCTCGACTACAAGCTGCTGGTATGGTAAATCCTCTAAAATAAGCCTACTTTGAGAAAACCTGTCTTGAAATGGACATGGTTCGACTATTTTCAGGCATTCGGTCATCATTTCAAATTTGGGTACCCGCGTTTCTCCTTTGATGTTTTGAGATTGACCGAATTCTTAAATGGCGACGAAATATAAAATTTAAGGCCACCGACTACTATTTCAAAATCATTTCGCTCTATTTGAGGAATGTGATATCAAGTCGGATATTTCAATACGCTCTTCTCGATTTTTTTTTTCTGTTTGTGTGCAGGCTGACTGGGATAATAAATTTATTAAACATTTAGTACGTGATTAAATATTACTTTTGACATGTGAATGTTAAGTTCATAAGAAAAATCATCCTCTGATAAATCGTTTATTCCCCGCAGTGCTTCCATTCCTTACAATAAATAGTCACTGCTATTATCACGTAAGAATAATACTGAGTAGATATATTTTGAAAATTTATTTTGTTATTTTATATTATCGTATACAAAGTATTTTTTGCTCATTTATGTTAAAAGCAGAATACTGTAAATGATCGTAAACGTCTAAACGAGATTGAATCCGCCTTATTAGGCAAATTGGTATCAGAAACCGAAGAAAATACCTTCGAAAAAAAATTGTACCCAGCACATTATCGATTCTTGTGGTTCACTGTACAGTAAACCACAAGAATTGATTGAAAAGATTTGCCATTTGACTGCATAGTCGAGTGGCAAATCTTTTCTTGCTTTATTTTTGAATAGTGCTCGTTTGAATTTTTTTTGTTTTTGAAAAAATTGCTGTGAGCTACCTCGTAAATACATCTTTCTACAGATGCAATACATACCTTAGACACTGCAAATTGTGCCAGAATATTGGGGAGGAAACCATGTAAATTTATACAATCTTTACGATTTGTTTATACCCAATAATAAACTGCAGACTTCGTTTACCATGGATACTATCCGTAGTGACAATACATCAAAACGGTTCTTCGACTGAGGAAGCTGCAGTTTACACGTTATGATCTTAAAATTTTGGCACAAGAATATCACTATATGATAGAATGGAATAGTAGCATGGCAAATTGTTCAAAACCTAACGTTTCGGTGTTATGGCAATATTTGCATATAAAATACATGGGCTTCTATGGGAGCGCTGCCATAACCCCCCAAGGTATGGCGCAAGCATATGATAACACAAATTTCTGGGGATGATTTGCGGCTCCAATACTGGGTGATGGAATGGTGTGGTAAATAATATAATAAAATAAACCTGAAGATAATATTTTATCTCCTGTGTAAGTTTGTATATCAAGATTGTTTCTTTTAATTTTGTCAATTGAAATATGGCGACCCAGGCACAAGATTTCAACGCATATTTTGCTAAAATTTGTGATTTGTCTTTCGTTTCCTTGTGAATTATGTTCCACATTTTTTCGCACGTCAGACTGTTTGCAAATCAATCAGAACCATCTTTTTTTTAGTTTGTTTTGAAGGAGCTTATTATACGACACATGTGCGTTGCAAACATTTATTAAAAACAAATTCAGGGTGTTCGAATTTTATATTCGAACTATTTTAAGCGGCCGAGAGGTAGATCTGTACTATATTCACCATGTATTTTTCAGGCTCGCCGTATAATATGAGAGAATAATCGTCATGCTATGTTGACTAATTCACGAAAATTTAACAATAATAATCCCAGGAGAGGAGGAACAAGGGGGACAAAGGACAAAAACAAATATTCAAACAGCTAGGTGACTGGTTCGCGACTGAAAAAAAATTGCGTTATCATCAGGAAATTGTGTTAATTAACTTTTTAATTATTGGTTTGAGCGCGCATGCTGTACTTGCAGTACTGACGGAAATAACACTTAGAGGCTAGACCAAGTTACAGGATTTGTCAAAAGGTAATTGTTTTTTAGATATCAATCGATCAATATTTGGGGTTTATTTAGTGGATTTGAGATTTGAGAGCAAAAAGAGCGCATCAAGCCCTGTCTACTATAATGCTTGGAAGAGTGACGTAGTCGTTTATTTCACGTCGTAACTTCTGCCGTCGGCTCATCCATCAAGGACACGCTGCCGAGATATTGACGGCTTGAATGAAACGACGACATTACTTTTCCAAGCGCCATTGTGGGCTGGGCTCGCAACACTCTTTTTGAGTGCTATTTTTAAATCGGGCGACAAAATGCGAACATTGGACGATAAACATTCCAATAGGCAATACCTTTCTGCAATACTTTTTTAATTGGCCTGGCCTCTAATAATAATGCCGGCAATACAGCGATTCCAACATGACCCCTCATATCAATAATAAAAAAGTAGTTAAGATATTTTAGTTAATTAGTCAAATTACCGTGATAATTATCTCTCCATATAATGTACGCCGAGAGGGATAAACACTTAGTGAAGCCAGAAGTCGTCTAAATCTCACCCCCTACTTTTTCTAATTAGACACCCTGCAAAAAATTGAGTTCACCTCGAACTGTTGTTTGCAGGTGTTATGTGCAACCTTTATACATTTTTGCAAGTTAAGGTTGTTTCCGACCGTTCTTTTAGATGATTACATTTTTTTCGAGTCAAATGAAGGAATCAAGTTGTTTACAAGCGTGAAAGAGTTGCACCTTTTCCAATCTTCTGGGTTGGAAACAAGTCCATATAGACAATGACATTTTCGAAATAATACACAGACGTTGCCTTGAACCGCACAAAAGAGTAGGCAAAACAAGAATATTCTTCGCAGCAATGCCACTGATTACTTAAACTGTGAGCGTAAATTTCCCGAAGGAGGATGGCTACTGCAATGCGCGCTGCAGAGAACGTGCTGTGGTATAGGTTAAACTTCGTGCGGCTTCGTTGTCTTAAAACGAGTCATCAGCAGAGGCTCGATTAATTCGAAACAAACATACTTTAAAAACATTCAGGGTCTGTCTTTATAAAGGTAGCTTCCAAGATTAGTTTTAAAAGAGCACCGGGCCAATCAAGAACCAACAATTCACATTATCAGGCCACAGCTCGAGCAGCTTGATTGAACCGCCACGCACCTGGCTGCAAAGTTTACAAATAAGCCCACGGGGCTCAACAGCATCTGTATGAATTATTTGTTTCTATTTCTGACGCAGCGCTTGGCTGATGTAGCCGAACGCCGTGTCAGCACTCGGGTGGGCTTGTATACAATCAGTAAAGCGCCCATTAAACACGAGTCCCCAGTCGAATGATGACGCAGCACTCGTGCCCAATCTGTACTAGTGTTTGATGAAGCAAGATGACGTAGAAACTAGCCTATGGTCATTGTGTTGGGTAAACCCTGAACTCTTTGGAATGCAAGCTAAAGCAAAGCGCCCTCTTTAATTCGACCACTATGTTAATGCTTCATTTTACTTTAAAGTCCAGTCGTAGTGAAAACTGCAAGAGCGAGATCCGAGCTTTCATCTTACAAGCATCGCTCAGGGCAAGCATACGCGTGCTTGTAGCTCCGAGGTAGCTCTCAGACGAAGTGAAAAAAAAAAAACAAAAAAAAAACTAAAGGAATCGGCGACATGGCGCATTTGGAAATGTCCCGGCGGTATCTGCTGTTTGCGTAGACTCTATTCAAAAGTGATGCTTCGGCTTTGTGTGTCTCATTGACCTCCTGTATTCATATCGTTACCTGAGTCTATGTTGTAAACGAGGCTTCAATCGAATGTTTTTTTTTTTTATTCAGTACGTAACTTTGAAAATTCAGACATATGTATCAGTGGTTTCTATGACCGGATTTTGTTCAGACTGTGCAGTTTGAAACATCCGAATTCGTGCCGCCGCCGAACGAAGCTCGAAGCTATAGAAGTCGTGGCATTTTGTACTTCGCCCGAATGCTTTTAGGTTATTTGTTTTGAGCAGTTTTATTTTTTTCTTCTTCTTCAGGAACGAGGTTTATGCGTGTAGGGTTTTATTTAAAAGAGTTGCGCAACCAACTTTTGGAGACACAAATATTATGTTATCTAACCCTAGAATTTCGACATCGAAGAAATGCATTTATAAATCCTAAATATTCCCTCGTGCACCGACATTTATGAGGATTTCTACGTCATAGTTGGGAAATTTGAGGCACGTAATTTTTGTGCTCGCGATTGATCAAGTTGTGGAAGGTGAAGCGAAAATATGTTTAATCACGATTCATATAACACGGTCAATATATATATATATATATGCAAAGTTTGGGGCTCCGCTGTTGGCTGTACATGGAGAAGAAGCAACAAATTTAACGCTAAAAAATGTATCTTACTGAAGGGATCGTCCTTTGTGTTCATAATGCATCGAAAACACGTGCTCTTAATTATATGGGGGAAACTCGCGGCGAAGACACGAAACGTTATATTATACCTACATGTGTTTAAGGTTCTTAATTGTTTTTGCGATATAAAGGATTAGCTTGATAGGCTAATTAATTTTTAACTATATA
This sequence comes from Ixodes persulcatus, assembly GCA_013358835.2. Lineage (NCBI taxonomy): Eukaryota > Metazoa > Arthropoda > Arachnida > Ixodida > Ixodidae > Ixodes > Ixodes persulcatus. The sequence continues at coordinate 571,971 of JABSTQ010010367.1, read as the reverse complement.
CCGTGCAATGCGTTATATCTACAGTTCTTCTAGCGATTTAAATTAAGATAACCAGTCTAATTCAATTAATTTACTTCCGCACAAAGGTTGGGACTTACCGTGTAAAAACTGTCACAGACAGGGGTGCCTGAGGTTCGCAATATGAGACGCCGAAAACAAGTCTTCTGCATGAAAATTACCCGAGCGCAGCATTCTTAATGACGAATAGATATTTACTTTCAGGGGCTATATCGACGCCGAAATCTACAAAACGTGTCTGCTCAAACAAATAAAGGTCTGTCTGCACAGGTCCATGAAGTAGCGCCTAGCGTTCGACTTTGTCTAAACCTGAAGAGGTTACTTTTCTTGTACCATTTTATTTTATTCGGCATATTGTAGGGGGGAAAATATGCCTTCATTTGACGCGCCTGTCTATTATCTCATATTCTGAAATTATGTTAATGAATACTGTAGAAGGACCTACACTAAAAAAAAGCCCTTGCGTCTACTTTCCCGACCAACATTCGGAGAGCCCATCATCGCAACTTACGGAGGCAGCTCAGCGAATGACAATGCCGAAACATATGTTTAGATAAAAAAACGCAGTCTGAGTTGTGACATTAAGCAATGCAAAACGTCACGCTTGCATCGCTTAATGTCACAACTCAGACTGCGTTTTTTGGTCTAAACATATGTTTCGGCATCGTCATTCGCTGAGCTGCTCCATAAGTTGCTGTGATTGGCTTTCCAAATGTTGTGCGGGAAAGTCGACGCACGGGCATTTTTAAGAGTGTATAATTTAAACGTTGTCCTTCTCAGGCCTAGGTCATACCATCGAAACAGTTCTCGAATACTTCCTTTCTCTCAAAAAAGCAGGCTCAGAAAATATCACTTCATTTTATAGATCATTTGTGTCATTATAAGAGAACCTTTTAGTCTGCGAAGTTCACAAAAAGTTGGTTCCCTCGAAAACAAAACAGTGAGTTGTAAAATTGTGAGTTCATCAGTTCTTTGTAATTCAGCCCATTGTTAAACAGGTTTTCGACCGATTTCTTCACTATGCATTAGTGAATTAGTCTCTTAATTCGTTTATTTTTGAGTAAACTAGTGTAATCGGATACTGCAGTAGACGATGGTAGTCCTCCCTGTGCGTCAGCTCAGTCCTTTCGTCGGGGTCGTAAAAATGTCAGCAGTTCATGCTTAAAACCACTTCCTTCTTCTCAAACTGGCTTAGCACCGCTGTTTGATTGTTTCAGATATATGGTACATATTTGTATTACAAAATTAATAGAAAACTACATAAAACAGCAACACAGCCGCGTGCGCGTCGAAAGCGAAACCAACCAAATTTAAGCTACCTAATGGCGGCCAGTGCGTCCGCGCCCTTTGTCCACCTGTTAGGCAACTGTTGGGATGAAAAGGTGCATACTACTAGCAAATAATTCCGCATTATGAAAGTTCTGCTAGGTGCGTGACCGCGTTGACAACGCCCTTCGAACTCCCACGCGAGGCCCAGAGGGCATTATAATGCCGGTCTTTATTATTATCATTATTATTACTATTATTATTATTATTATTAGTAGTAGTAGTAGTAGTAGTAGTATTAGTAGAAGTAGTAGTAGTAGTATTATAAATCATAAATATGAATTCATAATTCATAATTATTAGAATTATTTCCTTCGTTGGTTTTGTGCGAATGCTCCAGGTTAAATTTATAACTTTCCCTCTTTGAGGCTTAGAAAGCACCAGACGGTCGAGTGTGTATGAAGCAGCCCTTAGTAGCTGCAGGCAGTCAGTTTTACGCTAAAGAGCGAGCCTAATTGCCATGCCGACCGCAGTTCCGCCCTACGCCATTTTCAACCGGACGTCCTTCTTACCAAATCATAGAAAGAATTTCGCTTAAACAAAGTTTTATTTCCGCGTTTATGCTGCTTCGGTGGCAGTGTCATACTTTATTATCAACACGGTGGAATATTTCTGCGTTTAACAAGTTGTAACCTAGACCGCTGCCAGCGCGGCTGAGCGATGCAACAGCTCTGTGTAGTTACTTGAGTTTCAACGCCGACGAATCGTTGCGCTTTGCCTCGGCCAGTCTCAAGTTCGCTCGCGTGCTCTATCATCTCCGCCTCTTCGCAGGAGTTTTAATTCTCCATTTTCTCAGAAACAACGAAGCTTCGCATCCCTTCTTAACTATCTTTTAAGACGGGTTTTTTCGTACTATTTTGCAAACTTTTGCGTAAACACTATTTTTAAAAAAGGCACCGCTTTTTGGGTACTAATTCGCAAAAATACAAATGAGTTTGCATCATAACCGAAAGTTTCGGAAACTAGTTTTCCACAATTCACGCTATGCGAATAATTGTACAGGGTGTTTCACTAAAAGTGGACAAATTCGATATTGCGAAACTGTGCGTCTCAACAAAAAAAGGCTTGTGTCTTTTGGTCCTTTGCCAGGGGCCTATTTAGGAAAATAATTAAAGTCCGGGATAATTAGATTGTTAGTTATTTTTGCAGAATTAACTTTTTAATAGTGTGTTAAGGGCATGGTTTCAATTAGAAAATTGCTCAGCATCATCGAAAAACACTAAATAAACAAATTGCAGAACGATAGAAGGCACGTGAAGCATTTTACGGCTTTCTGAGAAACCACTCAAATTCGACGGGTTCTTAAGTTTCGGTTTGCATCGGAGCGCTTCTCGGCACCGACGGCACCGCGCCCCGTGGAGAAATAGTGCAACCAACCTCTGCTGCGCTGTCCTCACGCAACGCAGCAGAGGCTGGTTGCACTATTTCTCCACGGGGCGCGGTGCCTTCGGGGCCGAGATGCGCTCCGATTGCAAACCAAAACTTAAAAACCCGTCGAATTTGGGTGGTTTTTCAGAAAGCCGTAAAATGCTTCGCATGCCTTCTATCTTTCTGCGATTTGTTGATGTAGTGTTTTTCGTTGACGCTGAGCAAGTTTCTAATTAAAACCATGCCCTTAAACACAATATTAAAAAAGTTAATTCTGCAAAAATAATTAACAATCTAATTCTCCCGGACTTTAATAATTTTCCTAAATAGGCCCCTGGCCCAGGACGAAAACGACACAATTTTGTTTTTGTTGCGACGCGTAATTTTCGCAATATCGAATTTGTCCACCTTTCGTGAAACACCCTGTATACATCTTTCGCAAAACGTATGACTGTATTCTTCTATTAATTTGCTCTACCAAAAAAAAACGTAATTTTTTGTTAACCTTTATTCCTGTGACGCCTGTATCGAAGTGGTCAAATGAATCGGCCATGTCTGCTGTACACAGTCCTCATATGCTTTGAAAGGAATGTTTTAAAGGGAACGTCAACATGAGCCAATGTAGAGGTTAAACCCTCTCTTTCTTTAATAAATCATATCTTTCTTTTTCTCTCTCTTTCTCTTTCCCCCTTTTTCTCTTTCTCTCTATCTCTCTCGCAAGCACATACTTACGTACTACTCACTGATGTCATAGACAACTATTTAAATCATATTCGTCGACTGAGCAGGACATTTCCCCTTGAAAAACTTCACCATTCCTTATAATTCCCATGGTGTTAAGGATATAGGAAGTACTTATTTTGTGATCTCAGTTTGTGTTCTATACGGGCTGTGTGCTTTCATTTTACAAACATTGTATACCGAATCGCTCCACACATGCCTACAAAGCGGTTGTTCTACCGACGTTTTTTTTTGTTTTGTTTTTTTAAAATCCGCTACAGCTACATCTTTACCAACAAGGCTACAGCTGGCAACAGACGTCTGTGACGTAAACTGGTGTGTTACAAAAGCGCCAAGTAGCTCTGGCAGCCCTGGGCATGACAATAACGGTGGAACGATGTACGCACGGCTCTTACCTCTACATTTTAGCTAAATTCTTCAAAGTGTATAAAAAGTAGCAATCACACTTATTGATGTCATGCCCAAACGACGGCTTTGACATGCGCAAGTGGTTGTATGTTTATATCCGAGTGTGTGCACGTATGGTTCTGTCAAACATGTTTGTGTTGAATTCCAGGGATGTGGGGCGAAATCCCGGACCTAAAGCCCAAGCAGAACTGCTCACCCAAATGCACGCTACGGTCTTACAACTACAGACTGGTCAGACTGAACTAGTGAGACAAATATACGAACAGCAAAACAAAACTGATCACTCAGTACGTGACCTTAATGCTCGGGCGAGCGCAATCGAGAAAGCTTTGCCCGATTCCCAAACAAACCAACATACCACACAAAAAACAGAGTCTTCATGAGCGGCAAACTGTGAAAGCAGAACTTGCACTCTTAACAACAAGCTGCATCGATAACGAGAGCAAAGCACGTCGGTCAAAGTTTGTGTTCTTCGGGATTCAGAACAAATAAAAAGAAACGTGGGCAGAATCTGAATCGCACATTGTCAATTTATGTGCAGCTAAACTAAACATACAGATAAACCCCGATAACATATGTAGAGCACAACGCATTGTTCTTTTTCAGTCCGGTAAAAACAAGCCAATCGTGGCAAAGTTTTGATTTTATTTAAGCCCAAGGAAGCAATATTTTTCTCGGGTTTAAAGCTTTGATAATGATTTTTTCAGTAAGTGAGGATTTTCCTCGACCTGTGCTGTTAGCTCGGCGGAGGCTACTGGAATTCTAAAAAACACAAAATACTCGTTATAAACTGCGCGTTGACAAATTACACATTCCTAAAAATCTTCGTTTTCGATGAAGGGTCAGACCTTGTAATTGAAATTGAAAAATGGCAAAACAATAATTTTGTTTTTCAGTCTTCTCGTGTCCTTTAGTGGAGACCAGTGAAGATTCTCACCCGAATCGTGCTATACTGACTTAAAGTTTCTTAACAAAATGCATTGTGTTATTTTTACAAACATTCGAAGTGTTCGTAAAACAAAAGCTTTATTCATTGATTGAATTGTCAGATACTGACATTATACTGCCGACAGAGACTTGGTTACATCCAAACATAAACTACTTCGAAGTTTTCCTTGCAAATATGAACTTCGTGCTATTTATATGTGATAGACCTGAAAGAAAAGGTGGCTGTGCTTTTATCGCTGCCAGAGACATTGTATCATGCAATCGGGTAGCATGCAGTGCCGTCACCGCTGGAAATGGTTTGCGTGATTGCCTCGTCACATTCGCATCAAACCTTGTTGTGAGTTTTCTATCGGCCGCCAGATTATTTAATTGATTTTTCAACCGAAATCCAAGACGCTGTTTTGGCTCTTAAAACTTCCCCAAAGCTAGCATAACGATTGATGGCGATTTCAATTATCTTTACATTGACTGTCACTCTTTATTATCAAGAAGCACTACCTCACGCAAGCTCATTGAAACGTGCTTAACATTCAATTTAGTTCAAATGGTGAATGAACCAACCAGAACGTCAAGCTCTTCCCAACGCACCCTTGATCTATACTTATCCTAGCATCCTAGTAACATCAAGAGTCCTTCTCCGCCGATAACAACGTGTTGTGCCTACCGGGACTGAGTGATCACATAATCATAAGTAAATCATCGTGCACTATACGAATGCTTAGAAACATTTACTAGTCATTCATATCTGCTTTGTGATAAGTATTCAGGAAACAAAAAACTGGGATCGTTTTAAAAATATAATGACTTCACTTTGCGGTTCCTACAAAACTCGTGTCAGAATTCGAACAGATCATAAAACTCCGTGGTTCACAAAATCTATTGGTCGCGTGAGCAACAAAAAGAAAAGGCTATTTAGGAAAGGAAAAAAAGTACCTACTAATATGAGTCTTTGGGAAAGTATTCAAACTCCCCGAGAGAATACAAGCAGCAATTTTGCAAGCAAAAGCAAAGTATATTTGTTTAAAAGCCTACCTCAAAAATATTCTTATAAAGAAACCTCAAGTATCTAATAACATTATAAATCACAAATTAGCGACCCTACTTTTGTTTGTTGAGGACGACGGTGTTAAAATTGAAGTTAGCGATGGCGCACAAGTGCTAAACATATTTTAACACAGTATTTACGCACAAACATTTCGACACTATTCCTGATCTTATCATATCACTCCATTCAGCAATGAGTACATTAGAAATTTCGTACCTAGGTATTGTGAAAGCAATTGAAAATCTAAAAGTTTATTTTAGCGCCGGTGAGGACTTTATTACCTCTAAAATTTTGAAAAACACTAAGCATTAGGTCTTTCTTCATTGTTATCAGATATTTAGGCAATCAATGTTTACAGGAGAGCTCCTGGATGACTGGAAAATAGAAAAATGTCTTGCCATACAAAACAAAATAACAAGGACCGGAAACTAATCATGAATTATCGCCCCATATCCATCACTAGCGTACCTATCAAGCTTTTTGAGAATATTACACACTCAACCGCAATTACCTACGTACAAATATTACATTGTTATGTCCAACCCAACACGGCTTCCGCAAAACATTTTCTTGTGAAACCCAACAGTTGCATTTTATTCAGAATATTCTTTCTAACCTCAATAAAAATTTCACACTCACGCCATATTTCTTGATTTTCCAAAGCATTTGATAGGGTCCTTCATCAGCGCCTCATTGCAAAACAACACATTTTAGAATTGATCCGTCGGCACCAACTCCCACGACTACCACTATACCCTTATTATTAACCATGTCATGTAAGTCAGCTGTAACCTCGGGTGTGCCGCAGGGAAAGGCACTGTGTTCATTATTAATTGTAACGTGCATAACAAACTTAGTATCATCCCCTATGCGTCTCTTTGAAGACGAATGCGCCATTTACAGGTCCATCCAAACCCCAGATAAAAATGTTAAATTGCAAAATGACTTTTATATATTTGAGCAGTGGTACCACGACTGGCAGATGAGCATTAACATGGAAGCTTGTAAGTTACTAACATTCGCACCGTGTACTACCTCCTCTGGTTTTTCTTACCAAATTGGCAGCATTAGCATTGGTCACTGTACATCGTATAAGTATTTGAGACATCACCTCACCACAGGCCTCACATGGAACACTTAAATAATGAACTTGTTTTAAAGACAAAACGCACACTTGGCTATCTAAGACGCAACCTGAAATTGGCTTCACCTGAAATGAAAAAAAAGTTTGCCTACATAACCATGAAAAGATCTCAACTTGAATATTCAAAATCAATATGGTGGCTATTTCAAAATTATCTTATTAATAATTAGGAGAGCATCAAAAGCAGCATTAAGTCACATTTTTTAAGACTATCCTTCATATACCAGCGTCATGTCCTTTCCCAATAATGCAGGCCTCCAAACCTTTCCGAACGTCGTAAGCTCTTCAGACTACTCCTTCATCATAGATATATCATCGCAACCCTCATGTGATGACGGCCCTTCTGAACACCACGGACCGAGTTTCTGCAAAAGTTGACAGTGAGTGTGAAATTAAATTAATTCATGCTTATCCTTCGTTTTTCGCATATTCCACACTGCCGCTTGCAAATTGTCGAATATAATTTATTGCTAAATGAGATTGTCACAAAACTTAACACCACTAAATTTCATTAAATGTTCAGTGCCTTTATTTAACATAACAATTAGACTTAGAATTGTGTTAGAGCCTGTAAATTTACTCTTTTCTCCATTGCACGCGCGTACCATGCTTTGTTTGTACCGTTTTTGTTATGATTTTATAGAATTATGAAATTATATGCATACCACTGCCTTAGGTCATACACGGAAAGGGGCTTTCAAGGTAAATAACTAAATAAAAATGTACTGCTTTTTATTTAAAAAAAAACATATAAAACCTAGAGCTTAGCTCACATGTTTGAGCAAGCAGTAGAGGAAATGGCTCAAAGAACTAAAACAAGGTGCACTAACTTTATTTTCATGGTATCGTAGAAGCCCGATGAGTTTTTCCTTCAGTAACGCGCTTTGACAGATTTCTACTCATTGTAGAGGACAATGTTAGCAATGACATCAGCTGAATTTGTATCAAATTTCGTTTAAAAAGGAAGTCCAAATACTGTTTCTAGACGTTGCTTGAAAAAATAATCTAAACACCAATAAAGTCTGCAGAAGTTGTTGCCGTGGCTATAGCCAACAGCTGTTCAGAATATTTGCTGAATTGATGATTGCCTACAACATTTGAATGACCGTTTTGACTATTTTTCCCACTGACCGTTTTTAAAATCATCTACAGCAGCTTGAAAGCAGGAAGCTTGGAAACTTGTCTTTAGGTTTTTTAAATAAGTTTATTTGGGATTAACGTTCCGTCAATTACTTTCTCAAACAACCAAATGTAAATCAAGATTAATCATCCTTGTGCTTGTTTTGTTATTCAGAGTGCAATGAGCAAGTTCTAAATAGGTGATTTTACATTTAGGTTGGTATTTAAAATTTGGAAAATAATCACATCAAAGCTGAGAAAATAGATAAACTTACTTACCTTTGTAAGCCAATATCGCTAATAAATATTGTCGCATCAACAGTACCGCAAGCTATCAAATTAATTCGCCCTTTTCGCATACTCTTGTATAAAGAATAACGCGTAAAAGCTCACTCTCGTACCGGATAAAATCAAGTCTAACCTCTGCCAGTGTTGATATGAATGACAGTTGTAGCAACAATCATGCATACGAAATTACAACTCCACGACACCGACTAAGAGCCCCCGTTCATAATTTGTAGTGCATTGGCCAAATGCACCGATTGCATTAGTGAGAACCAAACAACCACTTTGCCCTTTTTAATGCAAACATTTCAAGGAATCTTACCTTTCTGTTTTGTAAATTATCATGAAAACGATACCCTCTTCAGACCCCGCGTACATCATAGCGCACATTACCCGTCAATACGTCCTCAAAACACGAGCGAGTTCCACAAGCTGAGGCCGAGTAAAACTTGTGCTACGATCTGGGGGAGAGTTTTTCGCAGTATGCTTGGCTTAGAAGCACCCTAATTACCTTTAGAAATGGCGATGGCGACGAGTTCGTCGTTCCACTCGCTTGATCTAAGTAAGTGTCATCAAATTTAGCCTATTTTGTGGAGTTGCTGATATTTGCGACTTAAAACCAATTAATAAAACGTTTGATGAATCGAAAAAAACACAAGATACTTTCTGGGTATCCAGTCAATTATTTTCTACAGAATGATCTTTGGTAATGTGCAATAAACTAGGCATCCTCCTATAAAAATATGTCAAGAGTTGTAATGTTTCTGTTCCTTAATTTCCTTTATAATACATTCAACCATGATAATATTTTAAAGGTAATGATGTGCAATAATTACGCCGGTTCTAAAGAGGATGCAACCTTGAATTGGTGTAGACACGCGGTTAGACTCACAGCTGCACATATTGCGTGGTCGAAGAGTAAAACAATATGATAAGAAAAAAACTGAAGATAAGTTTATTCTCTCGTGTGTTGAACCACGTATAGAGATTTTTTTTTTCATTTTCGCAAAAGAACTATGGTCGCCCACGCCCAAAATTTCAACGTGTGTAATTTATGCTAAAATGCGCTATTTGTCTTTCGTTGCGTTATAAATTCATATTCTCTATTTTGTCACACATGTCAGATACCCTATTCCTGGCATTCGAAGCTTGAGTACAAGGTTGGTTGCAAATCAATGAGCGACTTTTTTTAGTTTTGCTTGTTTTAGAGGAACCTATTATACGAGGCATGTGCGTTGTAAGAATTGATTAAGGCCAACCCCGGTTAAACTCCGAGTTTCGCGGCGTTGACATTAGCGTCGCCCCCAACGGTGGCGCTGTCAATAGTGTCGCCCCCGGAAGCAGCGCTTCGTTGGTGGGGAGCTCTTATTAAAGTAAAAACGAAAATTATTAAACTTTTTCATACAACGCTAATCTCTATAGAACGTGTTCGCCGCATCATGAAAAAAAAAAATGTAATTTATTTTATATCTTCATTTCTCTTTGTTTCTATTTTGGTGTGAAAACAAAACCATCAAACGACCGGGCGGCGGTTGCATGAGCTGTTAAGTCGACCAACCCTGCCATTGACCCCCCCCCCCCCCCCCCCCACCCCTCCCCCGGGCCACGGCGCCGCTCATTCCCTCTCCCAACGTTGGAATCATTGGAACGGTTGCATTGCGGCGCGCGGTTTAGTTTACGCAAGGATCGCGCGAGCCTGGTCTTGGTTTTTGGCATTCCGCGTCTCAGTCAAATTCGCTACATATTTTTTGTTGTAAACTTCTAGAAACTTTGTTGAGGAACGCGTTTGGAGTGGCCATTCACAAAGGCAAAGAACATAAACTACAATAAATGTTTTTCCTTCCCAACAAACGACAGGTGAGCTCGCACCTCCATTGTATTCACTGTTTTATTTCTCCAGAAATATTACCGTTGAATTTTCGCTGTCCATACCGGCTAGTCTGCGGGTTGACCTAACTTCTTTTTTTTTATATTGCAGTAAAGAAAAAATAAGCGCCTAGTAAAATTTTTTACGGCATGAAGTTGTGATGCGGTACACTTTGAGGTTGTAGAGCTGGTACAGCCCCACTTCGCTTAATGCACAACTCCATACCTAAAACGTTACAATGAGGTTTAATCTTGCTATTTTCTCGTGCGGTTCTCAAACGGACGTGGAGGATAATAAAAAGGGAAACTTTCGGCTTTTTCTTTATTGTTTGATGCAAATTTAATTTAATCCTGGCCACGAGTGTGGTAGTTTTGTTGTGTTCGGCCTCCTGACGACTAAAATTTTAGATATTATGACCACATTATAATTACAGATGCTGGGGACATAGGGCGATCGAGCAAGAACGTTTTCTCATGGCTCCGGACGGACGGATGCTCCGGACGTACACTTCGTGGTTCCCACCAGTTCCACAGCCCGTTGAGTGTCAGCATTTTCGAAACTTTCGGATGATAGAATTAATTTAGGTTAACGATCAGCCTCGATTATTTTACCGCTTTTCCACCTTCCTTGTTTGCTAAGTTTGTAATACGTACGAACGAGGCTATTGCCGAGACTTAACTAAAGCGACCTAATTCTTAAATGAAGGAACAACGTATTTAATTTTAGTGAGCTGGACAAAGAAATAAGGGATCCGAATTTTTATGTCCGCTGTGTAAATATGTGAGTAAATATAGGTGTGTACATTTGTAAAGAAAACTAAAAAACTTTCAGCCTTTCCACTTTGGTGAAGAAGGAAGAGCAGCGGAGCTTCTGTTCTCGGCGGTGGCTTTCCAGGCGAGCGATGTGCTTTTCTTTCACAAGGGAATCGGAAACGCTCAACGCAGTGTAACTTTTTACGCGATAGCGGCCTCGTGGCGGTTGCGGAACCATTCACTGCTGCTGAGCACTTCGCCGCTCATTCCGTTCCCGCTCTTCTTCCCCCTAAGAAATGTTGCCGCGATCTACTGAGCGACGGTGGCTAACGGACAACCGGCAAACAGAACACTCTGGACAGCTACCTGCCATCTATGAGCGACGGCTGCAACCAGAGTTTTGTGTCGACATTTCTTTGCGGGGGACACGATCCTGGGGAAACTAGCCCTTAACAGCTCCGCTATAATATTTTACGACTTTTTGTTCATACAAAAAAAAAAAATATTCATTTATTCAGATCACCCCCAAAGGTCTTCCAAGGAAGAAAAGGAGTCAGTGTTCTGTGCTTTTTGTAAGTGCATGTAGTGCTGTACTTTATTTGTTTATATGCTGTTAATAAAAGCATAAATGTGCCTCGAAATATTTCGGACGCACCCATCGATTCCTCATTGGACGGCTGAGATAGAGCAATACACAGCTCTAGGCTGCACGTCTCAAATCCGCTCGAAACAAAACAACAAACAAACACGACTACCCACTAAAATAGCAAACCTTTACAGTATTCCTTGTACCGCACTACCAAAGAGGAGCCTTTGAGGCATGATCTTAAACGCGTGCCCGGGTGATAGATACTGTGACCGCGGTCATGCGCGCTTAAAAGCATGCTTCAAAGGCTGCGGTAGTATGATGCGCAAAACACGGTAACGATTTGGTAAAAGTCCCTAAAATGATCGCACCTTATACCGCTGAAAGCGATATTGCACAGCGCCGTACATGCTGCACAGGAGCCTCGCTCCAGCTCGACCACGAAGCACTCGTGCGGCAACCAGCCTACAAACAGTGAGATCGGCATGTTGGATTTTTGAATCGCTTCGCTTGGAAACGGCTTCAAAGTAGGCTACTCCAAGCAACTTGTGTCAAATGATGCCTTTTTGAAAATTTAGCACTGTACTTTTTTAGTAACGGGGTTACCTATTAATTTAAATCCCTAATGTACTAGATATAAAATATAGTGTCACCTCTTTTAAGTAATTAGAGCACTCCACCACGGAAGGAGAATTTGGCGGTGCTGTAAAGAAGTCTAGTCCACTGGCCCCATGGAAAATGTTCGGGGGTTGTTAAGGCTCCCAACACACGGCGACTATCTTGAACAAGCCATTTGTTGAACAACTAGATGGCGGCATCAATCCGCGTGTTCGAAAAAAATGTGGTATAACAAGTGGCACTGATGTTCCTCCTCCTTTCTTAATTTCTACCTTTCTGCTGCTCCACCGTGCACATTGCACGCTCACCGCGTGCTCTCGCCCGCTTCACGTGGTACCAGAGCTGCCCAGTTTGCACAACTGTCAAGCATGCCCAGCATAACCTAGCTAGCGCAGCCAGTTCATCTATTGGAGGATGCCGAGGTGGGTAGCTTCTATTCTCTGATACGGCTTCTGATCCGCAGCGTAGTAATTGCCACGGCTGTATAGACCTTTCCAAAAAAGGGCACTTGGCAGGTTCCATTTTCAGTGTTCGTGCGAATGGCGCGTGATTTGCTCGCTTTCCGAAGCGACGAACGTGCGCGCTCTGGACTGTGATTTAACACGTGTGGACTGTGATTTTTGTAAACAGTGGAAACGTCTATAACCATAGCCTCCTTTATACTGACAATGCCTGCCCAATGGTTGGCTTCCCCATGCTTCGTCGTCGTTGCGCCTGCTTCCCAAATTTGCCACAAGAGGCGCCAAAACCCCATACAAAAATGCAGACGACGCTTCTCCGCTGCCCGCTGCTACAGTCCACGGTGACGCCATTTGGGAATTGAATACATTTGTAACCCGTGCTACATAACTAGCGCAGGGCACCGTCAGTATAGTTTTCATATATAAAAGAAGTCTTAGCATTTCTTTTAGCTTTCACTTCTTGGTTTTGTTTCTATGCTGAAATGTTACCGGACCTTTGGTGCTTGTCACAGCGACAACAGTAATAGTCAAACCAAATTAAAAAGGAGACAGAGAGGCTGGCGTACTTTCATGACGTTGCAACAGCAGCCACTTGGCGTTTTTATTGCTTCTGGAGCAGAGCCGGACAACATACGACCCGCGGACCACATGCGGCAGTCAAGGGATTTTTCTCAGGACCGCAAACGAGCCTTCGCTGACCGAAAACCTGCGCACCCGTCGGCAACGCACTGACCGGGGATCTTAAAATACATTTTCAATTTAAAAAAAAAAAAAGTATTTTTTTAAGCTCACAGTTTTTTTTATGTTTTGACCGGTTTCTTCTGGTCTGCACTGTTTTTCATGGATGCAGTTATAGAGCTTTAACGATTTCCTAGAAAGTGGCTTGTTGAAGAAGATCTTCTTGAGGTCACGCTTGTCAGGCACGGATGCAGAGTAGTTTGTGGAAATTGGCCTGAAATACTTAGTAGACAGAATTTGCAGGAAATCTCTGTAGTGGTTTACATCTTTATCTGCCTTTGCGCATTTCAGAACGCCATGGTGCATAAGTGTATCTACGCCAGTCTCATCAGCTACATACAAAGGCGTTTTCAGCATATTTGGTGCTTTTCAGTAAAACCTCTACGAAGTTCTTCAGCGCATACAGCACCCTCACTAGCTTCTCAGATGGATAGTATAGTCCTGCCCTGTCCTGGTGCCTGATGATGGAATCACTGTGAGCCGTAGAAGCATGCTTAATAACCAGTAGGAAGCAGTCACTGCAGTTGACATGTTCATTCACCACCCGTGCCAAATATCCACCTTCTACTACGTGACGCCACACGCACACCGTGTGGCGTCACGGTGTGCGTGCCGGGATCTGCAGACAGCCTCGTGCTATTGAGCTATGCCGGCTATGGCTAAGCGCTCTAGAGCTCTAAAAATCAAACGACAACCGAAAGAAGTTACTCGTGTCACAAAAACACTACGTGATCAGGTGACCTATTTAAACACGTAAGGTCACGTTACCGCGTAACCTAACATGGAAAACTTACGTTATCACATAGCTTAACGTGATAACGTAGCTTACACTAGCTACAGTGAACTGTAGTAGCAGACAGCGGACAAGCGTCGTCTGCTTTTCTGTATGGGGTTTTGGCGCCCCTAGTAGCAAATATGTGAAGTAGGCGCGACGACGACAAAGAAACCATTGGGCAGGCATTTTCAGTATAAAGGAGGCTATGCTATAACACGAGAGCGCACGACACTAGAGCGCCGACGTTAGAGCGCGCGAAAGGACAGCGCGACAACAGCTGAGCGCACGACAGGAGAGAGCCGCGATATGAGAGCGCGTGTCATTAGAGCGTACGGCACGAGAGCCCATGTGCGCGCCTCGGAAATGATTGATATTGGTGTCACTAGAGTTCCTGTATAGGCTCCCTACGGGAGCCAGAGTTGCGCATTTGTTTTCCCCGCGCCGCCACGCCGCTATTCGCCGAGATGCATCACGTGAGGAGCAAAGCATCCGGCGCCGTGCAAGAAAGCCACCTTTACGGTCGCTCCGCCGACGTTGCTCGCGCCCCGGCGTATGTTCCCCTGCTTTCGCCCTCCTTCTCCTCCTCTCCTGGTTTCCATGCGCGGCGGCGCGCGCGGCGCCGCTATTCGCCAAATTTACTCACGTGAGGAACAAAGCATCCAAGGCGTGCAGGAAAGCCGGCGCTACGGCCACCCGCCGAGGCTGAATGCGCAACTCTGCTACCGTAGGTAGCTATATACAGGAACTCTAGGTGTCACGGCCTCTCGATCCCCCTGTTGGTGCGGCCTGCCGATTTTTTCCGAAAACAAAAGAGCGCGCGTGAGAGGAGAACTTCTCCCATCTGCCGTGGAGGCGCTGCACATCGGCGAGTGGTCTCGTGAGCTGAAAGCTATACGGCTATACTCCGTTTCACCTTATGTTGTACCGCAGACAAGGCTAGAAGCGCGAGCTCATAGCGTTGGGAGCTACTCTTAACGCACGAGAGCTTGTGCCGCCGAGATGTGCCTTATAGAGCAAGGAGCTCGCGCTTGTAGCCTTTCCTGCGGTACATCATAAGGTTAAAAAGAGTATAGAAAAGGCGCCCAACGCGCTCTTGCTTCGCGACCCAGAGAAAATATCTGCCCGTCATTGGCTTCGCCGATACCGAGGCGCTGTCGCGGTTGCAAAAGGCCGCAAAAATCGCTTGTCCCCCACCTTTGCACCACTTTGCGCGGAGAAAATATCGCAGTTTTACCCTGTGCTCGCATGCGTGGTTTGTGTTTTCGATCGTTTTTTTGCTCGTTTCTATAGTTTCATGGCGATAACCACTGATGGATGAGAAAGAAGAGACGTAGACAGCCGCCTTTTGTCTGTCTCTGCACAGTTTTAAAGTGTGCAGATGGGTTACGGAGCACGCGATGCCTAAAAACTGTTGCGTGCCGCGTTGTAAGTCAAATGCTGCGAGAGATCCGGAACTCTGCTATCACGAGCTTCCGTCTAGAGAGAAATTTTGGGATGCCTGGTTGAAGAACATTTCGCGAGAATGCAGCGAGAAGGGCAGCCAGTGGCAACCAAGCTCCAGGAGCGTCGTGCGCTCCCTTCATTTTAAAGGCCGACGTACACTTCGCGCTTTCCACTTTTGCCCGTCACCTCCTTTCCTATATCCCTTCACATTTTACCTTGCCCCAACCTGGCTCCCCCTCGCAGCTTAGGAGAGGGGAGCGCTATGTGGATTATCTTCCCTGCAGAAAGCCGAGGTTGTACATATAGGCATTTAAGGCGGAGGACTACAAGGTAGGGATGAAGCGGAAGGTACTGCGACCGATAGCGGTGCCGACTCAATTCCCATTGTATTCGTTGTACATGCAACCAGCAGGTTCAAAGAGACGCAGAACGCTTGTTCGTGTGCCACCTAACGCGTCCACGTCGCATGCGAGCGGTAGAAGCCGACAACGCAAAATGCAGTCCCCTGCAGAAAGAAGACAAGCTGTTGATGAGTGCGTGGCTATTGAACCTTGCCTGCAAAAAGAGTTTGAAGTGAAAGAATGTCAGACGTCATTCAATTTGACAGCTATAGGCTTCATGGAAGATGCCAAGAAAAACGCGCACCGCCTTCAAATGCAAGCCAAACGACTGAACGAGCGAATTAAAAAACTGCGACAAACCTGCGACGAATTTCAAGACAGATTTAAGCAAGGAAGGCTAATGTGTAGAACCCGCTCAACTTTGCAGGTGACGTGTCCTGAATGCAAGCTGTAACTTAAGGGAAATGAATCTCGTGACGGAGAAAATCAGTTCGTGTTTAGCCTTGACCAAAGAGGACTCAGCTATCCACGACCTGAAGCTGTCTGGCCGTGCAAGCTCGTCTGCACCTTTGTCGAGAGGGCTCTACAGTTGGCAGAGATTCGTCGTTCTGGACGGATTGGCAAGGTTCTCTCGAGCGCTGAGCTTCCACACCTTATGGACTGCCCGCTGATGTGGTGTACTAACTGCAGAGACCGGTACCACAGCTAAGAACTCTGCGAGCTTTTTCTCGGGAAGCTCCTCAGACCTCTTCTGGCTAACTCGGCTGGTGACCTAAACAGCTCTCTAGAGAATATATTGAGACTTTCGCGGAAGCCTCTTTCCCGAAAGGTATTCCGCTTGCGAACTATATGACTCCCTTGATCTGTTCGTGAACAATGAAGTTTATATTGCAGAAGTTATGCACGAGGAATCCCTTTCTTATTGTCCCTCACAGATAAATAAAAGGCACAGCTCGAGCGTGCTCGAGCATCGGTTAAAATCGTAAATCATACGGCCTAGCTATATCCAACTATAACTCATTACAGTGGTAATAGAAACGGGGACGGGAACAAGAAAACGACAATTCGCTCATACTGCCAGCTGAATGCGGCTCTAACGCGCAGCCTGCAGCTGAGTGAGCTCCTCGCAGAAAGAATTATGTGCTTCTATTCGGCACAGATTTGTCACATCATTCATGCAATCTGGCACTCGTTTCAAATGAGACTTGCCGCTTCACGAAAAACAATCTAAATAGCCACACCTAGGGTGCCTACATGTTTCCGCCGCTCCGGAAGCGGAGCGGAAACATGTAGGCACCCTAGCCACACCGGGCCGCGCCGGGCGGACTGCGCCTCTCTCGCCGATAACGAGCGCCACGGCTGGCGCTGCGGGGTAAAGTAGAACTATCGCTCTCACCGGCGGCGCGAGACATACGGCAGGCCGCTCCCAAGGGGAGTCCCTTATCAAGCGGCCGTGTTGGTGTCTTCAACAACATGTTTTCAAGCAGATAAAACTTCGACACCAAGGCATTGCATTTCGAAGGCTTGGTGTCATTTAATTGGCTGAAAACGCAAATTAAGCTGGGCGAAGTGGCACAAGCTTGTTGAATATAGCGGTCTGCAGTCACACCATTTAAGATATTTTTTTCAGGTTATCTGTCCTAACTCGATACATTACCGCGCAGTTGTAATCCCTGCCGCTTTAAACAAATCCTTTTTTTGTTTAACTGGTCACTATTTTTGCTTTTGAGACCATTCTACTTGTCTTTTTTGTCCCCCAGAAGCAAAATTAGGTTCACATATCAATATGGGTAAAAATATATGGTTTTGTGATTTGATTTCTTCCGGGATTAAACATTTTAGTTCTTTACTGAGAGTAAGGCTACAAGAACCTACCCTGCGTGCATGTGTTACATATTTATCATGTTTAATTCTGGAGAACGTCGGGATAACGTCAAATATGGAATGCACAAGAAATCAATTCGTTCGTTCTTAACATTAATGACTGCAGCTGTTGTTCTGTGCTCTCGTGACGCGCGCTCTAATGACACGCGCTTTCGTGCCGCAGCGCTCTCCTTTTGAGCGCTCTTTTGTCGCGGCGCTCTCCTGTCGCGCGCTCTGCCGTCGGCACTCTCGGGTCGTGAGCCCTCCTGGCACCCTCCCGATTGCCACAAGCCTTCATGAAATATACCACCCAGTGATCAAAGGTCTTGCGGCTTGCCTTATCCATGATTAGTGAACTAAAATTAATATATTTTTTTTTTCAGCATAAAAGTTTAGGGGGTTCTATTCCTCAAAACACGGGTTAAGAAGGACGTCGGCTAGAAAGCTAGCAACGCTTGACAATTGTTTTATCTGATCAATACGATAACAATGGCAAAGCGACTCTACAGGTTATTAAATATTTCGCTCGAAGGTGCCTGCGTGTTTGCTCAATTAAAGTGCGTATGAAAGGTGCACTTACAGAGAACGATGTTTCTCGAGGTGCCGACTAAGATACAAGTCTGTAGTTGGAGCAGATAATTTTAATAACTCCGATAACTATACTGATACTCCACCGCGCCGCCGCGTCTTCGCGCATTCATACCTATACATCCTTACGGTTCAATACATACCTTATTGTACCGTAAAACGTGGTACCAGATACTCCGTTTTGCTGTAAGTCATAACGCATTCGACGTTGCAAGCTAATGAGACCTCAAGGAGCGCCAAAAACGCTACGTCACAGAGCTCGTCGTCTTCTGGTGCGTATGTCGTCACCGCCCAACCAAATCAGGCGCAGAGCATGCACCATGGCTGTGTGCTTTCAGGGTGCGTGTTTGTGCTTTTCTGTATTGTGTCTTTTCGCCGCACTTCGATTTATCTTAGAACAACCTATAGCACACTCTCTTTTTCACGAGAAGGTTGAAAATGGCACTCCATTTACTTTATCACTCTTACGATGTCGCTGAATTGTGACTTGGTGTCACAGAGCATAGCGTTTCAACAAAATGCGCTGCAGGATGGTTATTATTTTCCTAGATAAAAGCTCAGCTTAAACAAAAAATGTTTTATAAACCGACTATAGTTACGTAAGATTGCCTAAAGTTTAGGAACAATACGACAACTGTGAGAATCATAGTGATTTAGCAAACGCTATTTTCTTCCAGCTTAGGTAAGTGGACCTTGGAAGGTAGCGCCAAGATCTTTGTAGGGTCGCCTTTTTGTTCCATGGAATGAGCCGTTTCTCCTTGACCTATGCCAGTCTTGGCGAGCCAATCCAAATTCGCGGTTAGAGGTTACTTTATTCGCCCTTTTTTGTTTGGCAACAAACTAACTGGCGCGAATTGTTGGGTAGCACCGGCACACTTCCGATTTACGTATATTTCCTAATTTTTGACTCGCCATTCTTTTATCGTAAGAGTGAATTAAGTCTAGCAAAGATAAAAGAGTGATTTCCAGAAGATTGCGTGTATATTTGATTTTGGAAATATTTCGAATCCCGCAGTCTCGTTTAGAACCGGGAGTGTTGGGGGCTATTTGCACACTGGCGACGCCGCGTTGCAACTCACGCGAAAAAGAACGAAAAAAAAATTTTTTTTCTTGCTCACCAAGATTTTTTCATCTACAAACCGGCAAAACAAAGATGCACATCTTCACACCTCCACCACATGCGGCGTTGGTGCTTGGCATCACTGAAAAATAATCTTCATGTCGTGAAATACGCACAAAAAGCAATATAATCGTAAGTGGTCTCTGGGCATAAGCCCGATTGATTATTTTATTGCATATACAGTGCCGAGGACGCTTATATTGGCGAGGAGCGCTGCTTAGAGGGTCTGGCTCGAAATGATCCTTTTAAAGCTTCGACAGAACCGAAATAGCAATTGCCATGGCAGCAGATACCGTTAAGCCTATCGCCTAGTGGGGCTTTCGTCGTCCGTATGTTAGAACCTGTTTTCGTACTTCGTTTCACCCTAAGTCCAGACGCAGCAGATGCTACGAGCTGAGGGCATCAATCAGAGAGCGTCGAAAGCGCACCATCATGGTGTTCGTCATGGTTCTGTACGTATTTTATCATCGCTGAACCAATCATAAAACAAAGGCCTAGTAACTAGCGCTTTCGACGCTCCTCGATTGGTCTCATTACATCGAAGTATCGGCGGCGTCTGGACTTAAGCTGAAACGAAGTATAGCAGGCTGGAAAGGCAGTGGCGCTACTTTCTCAAGATCCAGTGACTGAGCGTCTCCAGTTTCACCAAACTAATATACAAATGTCCAAAAAGCGCTCCTAGCCCGCCGCCATGTTGCTGATGATGATGCACCAGGTGCGACTAATGAGCCCCCTATTAACTAGAAATATTTTGCCACTCTCAAGAACTGTCGAAACCTGTTCAGTGCGATTCTCCGCCTATGTTTTGCGGTTTTCATTCCAAGTTTTCCGGCCTCATTTGAAAGTTTCCCCTTTATTTTCCTTATGCATGCTGCGTACTTTTTTTCCGTTATCTTCCACTGTGAGAAGAAAGGCTGGTAAGTGTATGTCATTCAAACCTTTCTGCTCGACATTCACAGGAAAAGAAGGAAGGGAAGAACGTCGAGCAGCCATGGACGCGATTTTGCGAGCAATGACAACTGCTTCTCCCCACTCCCAGAGATAATCCGCGTAGGGCCCTTTTCAGTCATCGCAAAAAATAGCCGTTCGGGTTGAGGTGAGGAAAGAACCAGTTGCCTCTGTACTTTGGCCTTGGTGCTGGAGTCGTGAAAAAAGGAAGCTCTCCCAAAAATGTGCCCAAAACGAGGTATTCTTATATTCTGTCCTATCTTCGAGATGTGAGTGTCGTTGACGCTGGTGTGATGGGCTATTTGAGATCTTTCTCAAATGAATATTTTTTTTTTTTTTTTTATAACGCTGCACCGTGTGGTGCATACAATATTTTGTTCGAATGTCGGCACTTGCTCAATTTTTTGGCCTTGTCCTGTCCTGTGCTTCAATAATCGCGTTATTTGCGCGCATGAAATATGCATGCATCTCGGCTATTTTCTGTTGTAAATCATTTTCGATAGCTAAGTGCTTTGTCGATTTACATGGCTAAGCGGCCGACGCCGTTAAACGCATAGTAAAATAAGACAAACATTCCAGCCGCATTCGTTTTGTCGCGCACGCAGAAATTTCGCGCACGTACCCCACAAATTGGTTTACATTTTATTTTTTGTTTTATCTCGTTCAATGCTTTCTTGATGACCTCGGGAAAAACACATACACCATGAAACGCAAAACATAGCGGGAAAAAGGCAAGAGTTTAGCCGTCAGCAGTGTCTGAAATTGTGCCTGGACAGGCTGCGCCTGTCGGAATCAAAAGGGCACTCGATTACAATTAGCTGGGACGCCAGTGACAGACTAGCCTCAAACCCAGTGAGTGGGCTCGAAAAAGGTTGTATTTGTTTCCCCTCGGGTCGAGTATTTCTTAGAACGATGTATACTAGGTGACAGGTTAAGAATGCAGTATAAGCTTGAGGCCCAATATAGGCATAGGCACGAGCGCCCAATGGTTATAACCCTAAGGGTGTTTCGCAACACCCTAATGGTTCTGGCGAAAACCTGGAAAATAAAGTGCACACGATCTTAGCATCATCCAAGGGAGTTTTTTTTCGTTAGCAGCAGAAAGTTTACAAGCAAAAGCGCCACATCCATTTGTTACAGGCACAAAACAACAAGGAAAAACAGACGTACTGAATTACACACGAGAAAGGAATCAGGACCCTCTTGACTTCCCCATCGCCTTATGTACTCGACAATTCAAAAATACTCATTCTCAGCTGACCACCTCAACGATTACGGAGGTTACACGTATATTGATTTGTTTTCGTCACTATATCGTACAATGCATAACACGTATACCTACGTTCGAGTAATGTATCTTCTAGTAAAAAGCATTCGTACAGGCAACTTTTTTTTTTATTGTAGCTAAAACAAAAAAGTTGCCTCACTTCACCATAACACACTTTTTCACACGCTTTCGACAGTTCCAAAAAAAATAAATAGTTGTCAGTGTGATACAGGGTGATACAAGGAGACAGAGTGATACAAGGAGACGCCAGGCTCTTTAAATCGACCGGAAAATTCGGTTTCTTAACCTATCGCGCTACGACTTTGTGCAGCGTTGCCCACAGATGGTGCTTTTTTTTTTTGTAAAATTTGCAAAGAGCGAACTTACCTGAGGAAAAAGTAAAGAAAGAAAAAGGCTTAGCTCCTGTGGAAACACAGCGAAGCCACCGGTCTTCAAACAACACGGCGCCGTTTCGCACGGGAGACAAGAGATGGCGCAAGCGGTCGCGACGCCAAATGCCGCCAACGAACGAGCAGACTACGCCGAGAGCCGGCGCCTTTAGCAGACAAGGAACTGCAGTTCCTTGTTGTTACCGCGCCTGTTTTTGTTTCTGCGACTGTCGCCGCCTGCGGAACGCACGGCGCTTTTGAGTCGAAAAATTCGTCTGCTAAAGAGGCCCGCTCTCGGCGCCCGTATGCTCGTTCGTTGGCCATCTCTTGGCTCCCGTGCGAAACGGCGCCGTGTTGTTTGCAGACCGGTGGCGTCGCTGCGTTTCCATAGGAGCTAAGCCTTTTTCTTTCTTTACTTTTTCCTCAGGTAAGTTCGCTCTTTGCAAATTTTACAAAAAAAAAAATGCACCATCTGTGGGCAACGCTGCACAAAGTCGTAGCGCGCTAGGTTAAGAAACCGAATTTTCCGGTCGATTTAAAGAGCCTGGCGTCTCCTTGTATCACCCTGTAGTTTACGATTAAAACTTGCGTATTAGGTTCAAATATAGATGCTGTAAGGATAAAATAATGCATGCGTGTATAAGTCTTTGAAGGAGCGTTCTCACGCTCTTAAGAGTTTAACATATTTGTTGTGTGTGACTGTAAACATTTGTGAGCTAAATGTATTTTAAATGGTCGGTTCTAGAGAATAAGAACAGCAGGAAAGTATTTCAGCTGCCCATAAAGCGCAGCATTAACGGCATGGTGGAAGCAACGCCACTTTGCATTCCCGGGCTAGATGAAAAAAATATTATAACAAAAATTGCCAGATTTATCTTTTTGTCCCACTCTGTAGAGATATTGTCAGTCGCAAATGGGAACACTCGCGTTATTATTTTTGTATATTTTGCTGTTCTATTTTATTTAGAACCCAGTTTTCTAACAATCGCATGGTCTTTGCCGTCACGGCGCTGCTTCCAGCTTAAATATAGTACCATGGTTATAGCCTGGATACATGAGGCATGAAGCGTGGGACTGCTCTCGGCCATTGGGACAAGCAAGCGATTTCCACACCTTTCTTTCTTGTCCACCATAATAAACCTAAACTGCGAAAACGCATTCATTGAGTAGGCTGAGTTTGTGGTTAGGCAAATTCGAGATACACTGCTACTCCCCAGAAATTAAGTGTCGACGAAGCGACGAGACTCCATAGTGTTTTCGTGTTTTCCGCTCGTACAGGCTGCTCGCGGAATCACCTTGTCATCATGATCGTGATCAAAGCAGGTGGACACGCTTGTATTGTTTTGTTAGACTCAAACATAATCGTTTTTGTTCATTTTACATGGACTATGAATACTAACACCAATAAATAATAACACGTATACATGCAATCTGTTAATCCTACCTGAAGCACTACCAGAAGCATTTATCTATCAATAAACCGTGAGAGCATTTCGGCTTGCCAAGCTAAAAAATACATTGACATTGATAAATACAAAGACGTCAGCACCGCCCTCAAAATTCCTTGTACTTCAGGTATCAGCAGTTTTATGGCCTCCCACCAGGTGTCGCAACAAAGCAACAAACAGTTTTCTTGTTTTATCGATTATGTAAGCTCTTTCTAAATGAGGCAACCGGGAGCCACTCACAAAATAAGTTAAATATATTATAATAAATGTACATTTTTTACAATCCGGTTTATTAGAGGCCATTAAATTTATATGTTTATAAAGCACATGCGGCATGATCAGCAAAGATTAAAATAGGCTGATAGAGTATTAATAATTTGAAAATGAAGAAATGCTTTTGTACATGTCTTCAAATACCTCCGGAATTTCAGACTTTATCAAGTACTTTACTGTACCTTAATTATCTGTTCAGCAAAATGGGACCTACCACCACCTGAATCATAAAATATTGATGTTTGCAATTAAACAATTTATCAACAACATTACATCTCATCTACGTTAGTATTGATTGCAAAAATATATTTGTGCTCAAACGCTGTGATTTCCAGGCAATATTTAGCGAGCTGTGCGAAAAAAAAAATACAAAAATAAAAAATCCCTCGTCTATATTTGCTTTTATATCTTGTTGACGAAACAGCATTACCAAAATTGTGTTACATTTAATGATCATTTCACAACATGAGAACTAGTGTAGCAAGTGAGAGATCGCCCCCCCTATTGGTGACGGTATAAGTCTGCACAAACAACATAAAATATAACACAAGTTATACCAGAAAAAAAGGATTTTATTAACGTTCAAATAAAACCACTCCACAAGTGGGTGACAGTTGGACAGTGTAATTGCAGCATTCGGGGCAATTACTTAAAGGCAAGATAAGCTTAGAGAATTTTCAAAAATGTGTTTGACATTAATTGGTCAATTTTCGCATTTTTTCGCTCGATTTAAGAATAGCGCGCCGAAAGAGCGACTTCAGCCCTGGCAACAATAATGCTTGGTATAGTGAAGTAGTCGTTTATTTCACGTTTATAGTCGCTTTTTTCCCGCGCTGCGGAGATATTCCCGACAATATTGAAACGACGACGTCACTCTTCTAAGCCTCATTGTGGGTCGGGCTTGCAACGCTCTTTTTAAGCGCAATTTTTAAATCGTCCAAAAACAAATGTGACTATCGATCAATTAACATTTCAAAAATCGTTAGATTTTCGCAATTTTTTCTTTGTTTAGTTTGGTTTTTAATTGTTCTTGCCGGCAATACTGTAATTCCAACATGAGCCCTAATAGCAGTAATAAAAACGTATATTAACAAATTTTTGGTAATAAGTCAACTTTCCGGGACGATTGTCCCCTCATATAATGTCCGCCGAGACTGATAAATGCATGGTGAATACAGAGCTCATCTGAACCTAATCCCACTTTTTTTTTTTATTTCCACAAATTAAAATTTGACACCCTGTATAAAATCATGACGTTTAAACCCTAAGACTGTGAAGGGAAGTTGAAGATGTATTTTAAGAGGCAGAAGAAAGGTGACAAATAAGCCTATCAATTTAATAAACATTGATACGCACCAGCTCGACTGCACGTTGACCATTTTTTCGCCCTGTATAGCTGCACTTCGTTAAGCATGACGCCCAAAAAAGTGCAGCTGGGTAAAAAATCAGTTCACCTCTATTTATTGTTTTCAGATGATATGCGCAATCGTTTTAGCCCGCCCTTGTAGAAAGTAAATTTTTGGAATCAAATAAAGCAATCAATTTGTTTTAAGCGTAAAAAGGCTGCACCTGTTTCAATCTCCTGGGTCACCCTAACAAGTCCATGTACAGAGTGACCTCTGTGAAATAGTACACAAACGTCGCCTGCGACCGCACAAAAGAGTATACAAAGGAGTAATATTCTTTACCACAATGGCCCAATGAAACATGGATACTGCAATGCGCACTGCGCAAACGTGCTGTAATATGCGGAGCGCAAGTTCGTCTGCTTCTTTTGCAGGTGTGATGGTGACTTCAGAACGCCGAGTTCTGATTGGCTCTGTTTAAAAGATAGTGGGTATACCTCAACGCAAGATGTCTCGAGGTCTACCCACTATCCTTATCAATCAGAGCCAATCAGAGCTCGGCGTTCTGACGTCACCATAACAACTGTAAAAGAAGCAGACGAACAAGCGCTCCCCGTATGTTAGACTTTGTACGGTTGTCGCAGCACAGATCGGCAGCAGCCGCTTGATTTATTCGAAAAATATACTTTCAAAGCATTTGAATTTGTCTTTATAAACGTAGCTTTCAAGTTTGGTTTTAGAAGAGGGCACTGGACCAATTAACATTAATGTTTGCTGGAGTCGAGCCACGGCTAGGGCAGTGTGAGTCAACCGTCGCCAGTCGCACCCCTAGCGGCTAAGTTGAGAAATAAACTTATGGGGAAAACAACAATAATGTGAATTAATGGTTTCTATTTCTGACGCACTGCTTGGCGGATGCAGCCAAACGCCGCGTCAGCATTTGGGCGGGCCTCGTGTCTAATTTGTAAAGCGCCCATTAAACACGAGTCCCTAGTCGAATGATGACGCAGTCCTCGTGCGAAATCTGTACCTAGCGCATGATACAGGACGATGGCGTATAATTCGGTTTACGGGCATTGTGTTGGGCTAAACACCAAGCACTGTGGAATACAAGCCTGAACCGTGTATGCTCAGAGAGTTCGGCGGATGGGTGGAGTTCGTGACCCGCTAAATCAAGCTGGAATAAGCGGACCTCGCGATAGCACAATATGGATATTCGTTTTTGTTTCACCACTCCTCTCTAAGCAAGTCCACTTAAATTTGCGGTTACAAATAGCGTTACAAAAACATTAATCGTTCACCGGTATTCAATTACGCCTACAATTAATTGGTCACTGCCAGGCACGTAGCCAGGGGGGGGGGGGGGGGGGGGGGGAGGGCCCATGGGGCCAGCCCCCCCCCCCCCCGAAATCTTCCATTTTGCTGGGACCCCCTCTCCCCCCTCCCCCTCATACAGCATTTTGTCATGGGCTGCCCCCCCCCCCCCCGTCACTGCATTAAAAAACCACCCACGTTTTATCAATCTCCAATAACTAACCTTACCAGTAAGCTTTATTTGTTTGTTTTAAGCAAAAAAAATGGTCTCTCACTCAAGACATTTTTATCGCAAATTGCTAGGCAATTCTGTTGCATGCGTGAAACTTTCTAGTAAAACAAATGCTTAGCGATGCTGCCAGTTTCCAGACGCCAGACGCCTTTGTTCACGACAATTTGTATCAAATAGTTTAACACGTACCATGTCCAGTCTTGATAGTTGTTCCCAGTATGAAGCGATACTACCGCTAATCGGGCTGATAAACCTGACGATCTTCTAGAGCCCTCCATACTCGCGAGCTCCTCTACCTCAGTACGCACAGGTGGCGAGCTTCTCCTCGTCTACGTTCCTCCTCCTCACCTACCCCTCTGGTCACATGACCTCCCCGTATACCGATTAGCATCGAGCACCTTACTCCTCCTCTACAACCTTATAACCAATCAGTGTCGAGCCTCGCGGTACGTTTTCATATGGGGTTCGCGCAAGGCCGAACATCTAGCCAAAGGACGTTTCACGTTAAACGGTGAGTCAATGTAGACCCCGTGTTCGCAGTTTTGTATAGCAAATGCTTTCCGTCGTGTTGAATTGTGGCGGTGGTGGGAATAAAAAAAGTACCTTTCTAGACAAAACAAAATAATGAAAGACGGAAATAGGTGGCCATGAAAAGGAGAGCTTTGTCAGGTGAAGTACCATCAAAATGGCAGAGCTTCCAAGAGCGGAAAAGGGAAGCATCAGCTTAAATACAGGCAAATTTGGAAGTGCAGGAGTGCAGTCGATGATGGAAATAATTAAAAAAATAGGAACGCTGCAACAGGTTTTGGGAGCACATTAAAGTGCAGGGAAGAAAGACAGAGGGTCTCCAACACTTACTGACCACACAGGAGGGGAGAAAAGTAGAAGGGGAAGAGGCACGGGAATGTAATTAGGCAAACAATCGAAGAGGCTTTCTCCCAGCTTGAGCAGAGGGGAAGAGTGAATGGCAAGGCGAAATTTCGGCATCCTGCCGAAACGTCACTGCGGTGCATTATGGGAGGTTTCCTGTAATGCATCGCGTGGACGTTTCGGCACCGCGCGGTTCATTATGGGAAAGGTCCCATAATGCGCCGCGGTGACGCGCGCCTTGAATTATGAGACGTTTCTCGTAATGCAACGCGCGGGAGGGAGAAAGAGGAAAAGGGAGGAGGGGAGGAGAAGAAAGTAGAAGTGGGAGGAGGGAGTGGGAGGAAAGGAGGAAGAGGAGGGCGAAGGAGAAGGAGGAGGAAGGGGGAGGAGGGAGGAGGAGGGAGGAAAAGAGGAGGAGGAAGAGGGGGAGGAGGGGAGGAGCGCGGGACGAGTAGATGAGGAGGGAGGAGGAGAGGGTACGGATGAGGAGGAGGGCATACCGTCCCCTCCGTACCCTCCCTTCCTCCTCCTCATGAGCTGCGCTCTAATTCGGCGTTACAGGGAGTTGTAAACATCTTTCATTTTTTTATATAGAAACGTATTATTTCAACTACTACTAAGCGAAACACACCTCTGTACATAACGTTAAGTCGAGAAATTCTTTCAATAAGTTAGGTAGGTGCGGAACGCGAACTGCCATCTTGGAGCTGTGGCCTTGTCAAGCTGCATTTTTTGCCGCTTTTTTCCCCAGCTACCATCTATTTTTGCGAAAAAATATTGAATCAATGATTGATTCATTCATTCATTCTTTGATATTTTGGAGACCTTGCGGATAAGGATGTGTGAGCAATTGATTGCGTGGAAAGAGGCAACGGCACTTAAGTTAACGAGAAACTGAAGCGCCTCTAGATGGAAAGTACTGCCTTGTGCTCTTTCCCTCGAGAATCTCTCGCTCTTTTCTCCCCTCCGTGGGTCTCTCCCCATTTCATTTAAAAACTAGCCCCTTCTAGGCTGCCCTTCCGTGAAGCGCCGCGCTTACGCAGCCGGAGAATGCGAGGCCGAAACACGGGGGGGGGGGGGGGGGCACAAATAGCGGACGGAAGTGGCGAACCAAAACCGGACGACGCTTGACCAATCAGTGGTAGTGGTTAGAGGAGGTAGAGGATTTGTAGAGATGGTAAGAGTGTGTCGGAAGATCAATAAAATGCGCTTCTTTTAGTATAGAGGGGCTTCTCAAGAGACTCTTGCGGTGCGATGATACGTCACTGCAGACTGCAGACATCGGTTGGCTAATTCAGAGGTGTCATGAATTAGTAATACAGAATGGCGGGGGAAACGTTTGGTTACCAGATCTCTGGTCATGGTTACTAGACTGTCGATATCATCAAACAAATGTCAAACCCTCCCAGTATACTCTGATACAAGCTAAAACAAAGCGCCCCTTATAGTTCAGTCTCATCGCCAATACTCCATTCGACTTCAAAGTGCGAGCTTAGCGGAAGCTGCAAGAGCGAGTTCCGGGCTTTCAGCTTACGAGCATCGTTCAGGGCAGCGTGCTCGTGATCGTAGTTCCGGCTTAGCTCGCAGATGAAGTAAAACTAACTAGGAATCGGGGTTATGGCGTATATAAAAATGTTTGGGGCTTTCTGCGGTTCGCATATACTCTATACAAAAGTTACGCGTTGGCTTTGTGGGGCTTAAACATCTGTAATTGTGCCGCCTCCCTGAGAGGTTTCAAGCCTTTAAATTCGCGGCCTTTCATACTTCGTTGAAATGTTTCTGAATTCCTTGTTTTAAGCGTGTTTTTGTTTTCCTTTCCAAGGACAAACTTTTTTAGTGTGGGGTTTTATTTGAAATTATTACGCAACTAACTTTATGGAAGCCAAATGTGATGTTCTCTAACACTTTAATTTTGACATCTAAGAAAGCTATTTATAACCGCCTAAATGTTCCCTCGTGTACCGAATTTCATGAAGAATTCTTCGTCATTGTTGGGAAATTTGAGGCACGCAATTTTCTGCACACTATTGAGCAAGTTGTGGAATGCGTGGCGAAAACGTGTTTTATCACAATGCATATACCTTGGGCTCTATATTTATATATAGAAATTTCGTGGCTCACTGGGCGGATAGATCTGAAGAAGGAGCAATCAATTTAACGCTAGAAAATACATTTTTATTTTTGCTTAAATCTTGACCGAGGAAACTTCGGGGCAATCTTAAATGTACCCGGTGTGCCTAGTGCCGTTCTGCTCCTTGACGCGTTTTTTTTTTTCTTTTTTTTTATACACGTCTTTTTGTTTATGTATGCATATTGAGCCCGTGGAGATGCTCGTGCACTTCAACTAAAGTGGCAAGCGCAAGCGCGATTTGTGTGTGTGTGTGTGTGTGTGATGTGGTTTTGTTGTTTTGGAACTGGCGTCAAAGAAGTGGATTTCAAAATCCTGAGCTCGGGTTTGTGAAGTTTTAACTTTTCGGAAAACAGCGTTCCCTGACACCTGACAGGAAGCGCCTTGCTCCCAAATCGTTCAAACAAGGCGCTGTCGCAGTATTGACTGTTCTCTTTGAATATCGCCTAAGGCGACACTTTTAATTAAATCGTATGTGTGACGCGATCGGTCTAGTTCATAATTTAAATATTATTAACTCGGATGGCGACCACAAAAGTCGAGGCAAGAATTAGCCCATAGGGCTCGATATTATTACGCCAAAAATATGAAAGGCTCGTTCACTGAAAAAAAAAAATACAACACAAATAGCGGAAGATGGAGTACGAGCAGAAAGTGGAGAGAGATTAATTATAAAAAAATAATGCAAGGGCAAGCTTAACTTTACGGTTTAAATTTGCATTGTCCCGCCCAGGAACGCACCGACAAATTTCAGTATCATTTTTCGTGACACCCCTCAAATTTCAGTCTGAGTTTTTCTTTCTTAATAAAAACACTATTCTAGTGCATTTCGAAGTTGGTTATTCTACAGATATAAAAAAAAAATATATTAGAGATTGCGGCGCGAAAGGTCCCTCTTCCCCCATCCTGCCATCCTGACTTTTGCGATGCCCCAAGTTTTCGATTTCAGTGCATTACCAGTAATACAAAAAATTTACGATACAATTTTATTTCACACTTAATACAAGTAGGGTGCTTCAAATAAGCGAGACACCTTCAAAAAATAGGACGACCTTGAAAACGACGTGGAGAACGCCGCCTAGAGGACGACGTCTAGGACGACCTCTAGGGCGACTTCAAGGACGACGTCAAAAACAACGCCTAGAGCGCGACGTCTAGGATGACCTCTAGGTTGACCTCAAGGACGACGCCTAGAGGACGACGTCTAGGACAGCCTCTAGGACGACCTCAAGGACGACATCATCCTCGAGCATACGACTCAGCGGCGCGGGTTTGATGATTTATTTTTATGGATATCTTTCGGGCACCACGACACCGTTATTTCGCCTTAAAAGAATCCATGCCAGCCGGAATTAGTGTTCGTAATGACTAAAGTGGTCTTGTTTCTTAGAGCACATAATCTCAAGACAAGGGCGGAATTTAGACACCACAACTCTCAGTATCGGTTCGACGTTGAGCTGCGACCTGTAGTTTGTTTTCATCGATGTCACCACAAAAACATCAGGTTCGCCTGTTTTTTTCTTTGTTTTTTTTTAAGTTTCTGAGCCGCCTTGTCCTTAACATTGCGTATCGATTATGAGGCCGCCTGTTCCTCCTCCGCGTTAGGGGAGTGGCCGCTGTATTTGAGTTTCTTCCATTGCTTTCTGTGACAGGTATTGCTTGGAAAGACGAACTTGTGCGTGTTTCATGAGTAATGAACGCCAAGTATTCCCTCTTATAAGTTCTTCTGAAATTCAAGACTAATTGTGCGAAAAATGTGCGAAAAACCACGCGGCAATCGCACGAATTTTATAACATGAAAAAATAGTTTTGTATCAATAGTTGAAAAACGAAGCACTGTCTGGTGTTGATCGCAAAACAATCTTCAATATGCTTTTACCAATACAATATCTTATATTTTAGTCTAAAAAATACCCTGGTTACTCGAAAATAGCACGAAACAATTTTGCCATGTGTTGAATTCGATCAGATTTTCGGTTGATTTTTTGCACATGTGTTCCAATCTTTAGGCGTGCTTGCGGTTTTCGATTACGTATATTCACAGCTCGAGCATAAGTTATAGAAATCGTAAATTCAAAAATTCCGAAAAATATTCTCCTACGCGTCCAGCATCGCGCGATCAAGGTCTCCAATAATTTCCCTGCATTGATGGAAAAAACGAAACAAAGTTTTTGTTGCTTTTTTGTTTCTTTCTTTCATGGCAAAGGAAAAAAAGGTTTTGACTCTAATCACCTGTTTGATATAAAATTGGAACGCTCATGAATCTATTTGTGAATTTTGAGACTCCGTGATATAGATCAATCGTATTAAATCCGCCTAAAAATAATTAGATGAAGACGACATGTTTTGTATTTGATACAAAAACACACGAATTCATCTCATGCCATCCTCTAACTTACCCTTACTTGCATGGTCCTCCTATTCAAGTATACGTTGATTTAACTTAAAGGTTCGGCTCTTGTATTCACATGAACGTAATTCAAAAAAGTATCTCAGGCTGTTGCACACAACTTAAACAATCGTGACAATATACTTCACCCATTTCTTGTCTCTCTGAAGCTGAGAAATAATACATTACCTAAAAAACTGGTGAATTTTTTACAAACTCCAAAACATCTCTAGACGTTTTTTTGTCTTTATTAATAAACTCCAATGTACTCACATTTGTGCAAGTGCATCAACTAAAACGTAAATTCGATCGTGCGATATGGGCACACTAAATTCTAAATTAAAGTTGCAGTGGATTCCCAGACAAAGTGATCTTTCCGGAAATAAGGAGTTCGGTAAACAGTCAGACTTGAGCTCACAATGGAAAGGGATCCCGCCTTCCGAGATCAATATTAAATGTCAGTGTGTATCATTTCAAATGAACGGCAACCGACATATAATTTAACGATGCAGGATGACAGTTCAATTAATTCCCCCTGGGTCCCCAATTGCAATTATATGTCGTGAAGTGCTTCCAAGATGCTTTGAAATGATTAGTCACTGTTTGTGAAGGCTGCCGTAAAATTAATTAAAAGTTCGGTATAATTGAGGTTATAGGGGAAACGAAACGATATTCTAAATAATTTTCTTAGATTCACCGCCGTTGGTTGCAACTCTAAGAAAGGTAAGATATATTAGATAAAATTATTTATATCCTTAGTAAATTGATAATACAATATTACAATCAAGTGATGACGCGAAATTGTCATCGAGCACAAACCGGTTCGGCGATAACAGCATCGCGCAAATGTTTGGATTGGATGAAGCTCTTGATGATTTTAGCAAAAAGATACGCTTCTTTGTTCCCGGGTGTATAAGGGATGTTTAAAGGGGCGATGCAACAATTTTTGTACTTTGCGCAAATACCGCTTAAAACGGATCCCTGACGTTATTGACCTATGAAACACGCGTTCGTTTTTCACCCCACGCTAACAGAAGTTCTAATAAAAAATTAAAGAAAAATGAGCAGCGTTCACTCCCTCAACTCGCACCCAGAACAAACGGCCACGTGATCTGGAGGCCGCTTATATGCCGCCAATGTTGATCATAGCCACGAGCTGGGGTTGGCAAAGCACAGGACACGCGCTGAGTTCCAGACATTGTTATGGCTCGGCTATTGTCGTCGTTGCAGCGATTGGACACGGACCACTACCCGAATGCTTCTCGAGCTAGTAATTATCACGAGCCCGAATCGAGTGCCCACGCAATGCTCGGGTCCAATCTATGAACAGCATTCAAATATCGTCATATGGGTGTACTGCGATCCCCACTTTACGTCATCAAATTTTGCAAGGGAGAGATTGAATGAAAATGATTGCTTTTGTCCTTGAAATTACAGCGCAACAAAGGAGTTTCTTGGCCAGTGGCGTTGCGTGCGAGTAACCTTGAGTCCCACTAGTGCCAGTAAGCTCGTGTAAAGTGAAAAACATTCCATTTAATATCGATGCACCGCCCCTTTAATATCTCTTAGTGGGCTCGAGTGGATTCATACACGAAGTGCGTCGCATCCTGTGTATTTAGTACTGAGTGATGGATGTTGAATACCTCATGCTAGCGCTCATATTGCACTGGAAAAATATACCGTTCACTGCGGAAGAGTCGAAACATCATTTGCGGGTATAGCTAACTTCCCGCTTTTGAAATATGCACACAACAAATCGGAATTTTCTTCTTTTTTTTGGAGAGGGGGGGAGGGGTTATTGCAATTAAAGGTGATCTTTTCTTGCTTGTAAATGCATTAATTCCTTTCTATGCTTGGTGCTTTTACATAAGAATCTTTAATTATTTTTATTCATCATGATCGAGCAGATGGTAAGCCTTCAGCGCGGTCAACATCTTTATTTATATTCTTGTGTCAAAGAAGAAGGCGTTAAAGCAAATATTTGTCGATTCATCTTAATCTAGGATCCAACCGACATCTGATAAATACACAATCGGCTGTTTAAATTGTACGTAAAATAATTTATACCATTGAAAAAAACACGACTTGCATCAACAAAAACACAAATATGTGTATGGGCTATAGAGTACAGATCAAAAGTCGTTTATTGCATTAATGTTTAGTCTGTGGGAAGTGAGTTATTCTACTCTCAAAAAGGGCTCCCACATTACCCCCGCGCACATTATGCAATCGCACGGTGTTGCACGATAACCGTCAGCCCACCTGGTATACCTTCCGAAAAGCAGCAAAATTGCGACGCACTCGCGAACGAAATCACCGCGTTCCCCGCATCCGCATAGCTCGGCTACCTCGTTAACCAAGGCCAAACCCGCCGGGCGCGCGCACACGCCGACTACGGCAACCGACTGCAAGGTGCCCGCGCCCCATCAGCGGCGTTAGATTGACGGTCCCAAACCCGGTCAACCCTGGCGCCCCTAGCGCTCCGACGACAGAACTCATCGTAATCATGGCTCTCCCAACGAATCCTCCTGACCAGTTAATAAAACCGGAGGGGGGACGCCCCCGCGCACAGCCGTGCCGCAGTCGGGCGTGATAGGCACCTGTGCAGTCAGCCGGAGTAATTAAATTGTACCAAACTCTTCCCTGCGGAAGCTCGTCTCGGCGCGAAACGCGGAGGCATAACCCAAAAGATCGAAAATGAACCCCACCCGACCCAATCCAGACACACTCCGGCTGGCTAAACTTAGTTCGAGCTTCGCCCGCACCGTACCGCCGCGGGCGCTGCGGGCGCACGGGGGGAAGGGGGAAAAATATGGAGAAGGGGAAGCAATAGGGTAGGGAGAGGGAAGCGAAGGGGAGGTTCGGCGTGGAACGCCAGAGCTCGTACATCCGCAGCATCCGCATCACTTCAACCGCTCCCCAGGTCGCACGTGCGCTTTCTTCCAACCCCATCGCTGTTGTGCTCCGCGCGCTGCGGCGCTTCTGGCTGTTTCCGACAACGTTCTTCCCTGGCTTGCGTCTCGGCACGAACGAGAGTTTACGCCTTTTTCTTGTTTTCGCCGCTCGTACCGACATCGTGATTTGAAAGAGCGATCGCGTAAGGAAGTGGATTCAACGCCAGTTTCGTTTCGTGTGTGTGATTCGGGGTCCTGTGTGCGCGTGTGCCTGTTTCGGAAGAGCGGGTGCTCGTATATCAAGGCGGTTCATGGAAGGGCGGCTCGGGACTGCTCTAAGAGCGATCGTGCTCTGACTCTGAGTGGAGGCCGATTATTGATATTGTGAAAACAGGAAAGAAATTTGGTTTCACTGATGTGGAGGGGACCCTCTTTTGAAGACTGAAACACTCCTAGTTTGGAAGTTTTTATAAAAGTGTCGTAAGAAGCGTCTTCGTGACGAACGGACGTTCATGAGATTCTGGATTTGGAGCATCCGAGTGGTTCGAGAGGACTAGGAAACTGCAGCCGACAAAGCTGGTTTTGCGGGGACAACTTTGAGGTGAGTTGAGCATTGTTTTAGTTTAAACTCCGTTGTTTTAGTCGCTTCACAAAATTCTACTTCGGATAAAGCGTACACTATACGTACAAAAAGCGTAGTTGGTGTCAAATCCATATTCCGCGAGTCCACTCTGCAGTGGAAGACGGCATCGAGGATTGAAACAAAATCAGCAAACCAAAAATCCTAAACGAATGTCCTGATACTGTAGTTACCTTTTTTAAAACAGTTCTTAAAAAAAAAAAAAAAAAAAAAAAAAAACTTTGGTAGACTGACATGCATTCGTGAAGGAATTACATCGCACAAATTTCGAGCCTAATTTTTCGCGAACTCCAATCTAATAGCATATTGTATCACAGATTCAAAAATAACTCCAACTACGGCCTGCTTGATACATACAAAAAACGAAAACGTTCAAGCTATGTAGATTAGATACTACGCCACTCCGCTTCGTGGCATTTTCTTTATTCTTATTTCCTGCGGGTCACTACCAAAGCGCTTCTGTCGTTCGACCCTTCATTCAAGGAAGCCGCTCTACATACGATTTTCCCCCACATGCTGCAGTGGTAAATACACCCCTTTGGTCGTACCTCTCCACGTTCATGACGTCATTCGCGTTAGATTTGTGACCAAAAATTCCAGTAGAAGCACGAGAAGAGTGAAGGGGTAAGAGGTCAAACGTATTCGCCTGTTTCATTACATTTAACCTACGAAATGCTCATAGACTAATTAAATATTCTGGACCGCCCGGCAAAGGCATGTTTGTCATTTAAATGACAACGTACACTTTATTTCCTTCTTGTGTTTTTCGCTTGTGCTGCACTTGGGATGCGCTCGCGCTAGTATTGATATTTTCTTTCTCGATAATGCGTCGATTCTCCGGTGCGACGTACAATCTAAATAGATTGACTTTTTTTTAACTATTCGTAGCATTCATGCCGGCTGTGTGCGTGTTCAGATCAAGCGGCATTTAACCCGGCAAATGTCTAATAACTAAATAGGAGGCAAGTAAACGAGCGAACTGGTGGAGATCTGACACGTCAAGGCTAACATATTGCCACAAAAAGAGATAATACACAGCCCCATTTTCCTTTTTTTTTCCTTTTTTTTCGCGGGAGGGAGGGGGAGTTGAGGTATAGTTACGTTGGTCGAAGCGCGATTGAAGGCAGACCACCGTAAGCATATCTACAATCCACGCAGCTCGTACACACTACCAACAAAAACCTTAATATTTTTTTTTTTCAAACCATCATGTGACAACAGCACTGCAATGACCATGTTGCGTAATTTATTTGCTTTGAGTGAAGCCCCATTCAGACAAACGGACAGCTTTATGGGTAAGCGGTCGCATGAACACGAGCGATCTAAAATTATAAAGTGTGCAGCATTAAGCTCTGCAACTCGTATCCCTATAACAGTTGGTCGATTGTTTTGATTATAATTCCTGCTCCGGGAGCCGCTTTAAATAAGCTTCACTTAAATTATCCGCACCTCGTTCCCCACGTTTCTTGTGCTAGCTGCCATTATGGCGCATTGTGTAGAGCAGGCGTAATTGACGAATGAAAAATGCCACTTCCTGGTCGTTTAGACACGGTGTCAGGAAGGATAGAAGATATTGTTTGTCTCTGTCGCTGTCGGCTTTAACTTTTTTGAAAGACGGAAAACCTGTTTCTCGATATTCGAAATTAAACTTCAGATAACTGAGCAAGCGTGAGCTTAAACGCCAAGATCTAGGGTAGGTGGCGCAAGCTACCGCTCGTTATACAGAGTACAGCAGTTACCATCTATTCATCGGTCCTATCGTTACCCTTAAGCGTGGCTTACTTAGTGACTATAGTGCCGCCAGTGTTTACAAAAGCCCACGTCTGAACTTGAAACGCTCAGAGTGCGAGATGTGCCTCAGTCATTGCAAGATTTCGTGCGCTACAATTATTCGTCACGAAGCGCAAACCCGAATGTCTGCTTACCCATTAAGTGTACGCAAGTGATGTACGCAATGATTGTACCCGATTAGCGAGTCGCATTTCGCTACAATGTCTTTAAGTCGTCGTTAAAAGCTTTGGCCAAGATAAGGTCGTCCCGATTGCTTTGAGCGGTAGTGGTAGCGTCAATGGTCAGTGCCCCGTTCAAGCGACCAAAGCGCAAGGTTTAGAAACAACCAAGTATTTCAATCATTCGATGCTAATATACTTTACTACCCGAACTCGCATTTTCGAATGACAAAAAAAAAAGTCATTGCTCCTCTCGAAGGTGAAAGTAAGAAAATGTTTCCTTTTTCCCTCGAATTACTCCACCTTCCTAATTATGTCGGTTTTTACAAGAAGGTCAGCTTGAACATTAAACAAACATTTTCTGTTTGTCTAATGTTTAAGCTGACCTCCCTCTAAAGACATGTACATCTCAACTTAAAGGTGGCCTGAAGAAATTTCTGAGGTCACCTTTTTTTTATTTTTAGGATGCTTAAAGCCGGCAGAGTAATTTATCGCCATGTCGATAACTTCCTCTGTCGGCTTTAAGCATGCTTAAAATCCAGAAATCATAACGATGAGCGGCCGGTTTTCCTATTAAAAAAGCAATCAAAAATCAAACACACCAAGGTCATCTCCGGCGATGGGACGAGCATTGTTCCGGCAGCCAAGACGACATGTGACCAATGGAAACGTGACATTTCGTTGAGATTGCAAACGCTGTTATTACACACTGTGTATGCTTTTGTAGGTGATAAACGTAAATATGAGTAGTCGCAAAATGTAATTCTTAGCGGAGGGGCAACATAATACTGCAATAATTAACTCAAAAACAACAAATTATTATTATTTTCGGTTTGTTGCGGGTGGGATCTAGGTCGTCAGCTGTCGAGCGCGCGCTCGCTGGGCTGAGTCATAGTCCGGGCTGTATGGGCAACGAGCCGCGCGCATTCGAGATATCACTCCGCGGTTCCACCGGTCGGAGGCGCGAGGGTCTTTCGCTTGCTATTGGCTGACAGTGGTCCTGGTTTCGAAACACGCCCTTCCAATCGCCGGGGATGACCTCGTTGTGTAGCGATCTTTGATTGTTGTTGTCGTTTTTAATAGGGAAAGCGGCCGCGTATTGTTATGATTAAGGGATTTCTAGGACGCGTAGAGCCGGCAGACTGAGTTATCGCCATATTTAGGCGGTCTCAGGAACTTCCTCAGGGCACCTTTAAACCTGCTTTTATGCCTGTTTTGTTGTTTCTAATGTCCGTCCTTCCTTCGCTGTTCAATGCCATTCCTGAATCAATGCCGCCTCGGTAACTATAGGGTAAAGACTTTTACAATAAACTGTCGAGTGTTCAGTCGTTTTCTCGTCCTCCATTTCTGCTCCCAGTGTATTTATATCCTGAAACTTATTTCTGTGTACCTTCGTTAGCAACATTTTTATACTGATCTCGAAATATTCTGAACTTCCTCCAGAATGTTTACATATGTTTTTTCGATGAAAATCTATCTTCAATTATCTATGCGGAGCATAAGTTGTCTGCTTTTTTC
The DNA here is from genome assembly GCA_013358835.2 of Ixodes persulcatus. NCBI lineage: Eukaryota > Metazoa > Arthropoda > Arachnida > Ixodida > Ixodidae > Ixodes > Ixodes persulcatus. The sequence continues at coordinate 532,812 of JABSTQ010010367.1, read as the reverse complement.
GCAGGGGTTGTGGTGACGTCAGAAATACGCCGAGCACATATTGGCTCTGATTGAAGGATAGTGGGTAGGCGTCAAAGCAAGCATGCCTTGAGGTCTACTCATTATATCCTTCACTCTATAAAACGTCTGTGCGTCTACTTTCACGCACAACACTCGGAGAGCCAATCAGCGCAACTTACGGAGGCAGCTCAGCGAATGACGATGCCGAAACATATGTTTAGACCAAAAAACGCACTCTGAGTTGTGACATTGAGCAATGCGAAACGTCACACTTGCATTGCTTAATGTCACAACTCAGACTGCGTTTTTTGGTCTAAGCATATCTTTCGGCATCCTCATTCGCTGAGCTGCCTCCGCTCCGTAAGTTGCGCTGATTGGCTCTCCGAGTGTTGTGCGTGAAAGTAGACGCACAGACATTTTTTAGAGTGTTCTATCAGAGCCAATCCGAGCTCGGCGTTCTGACGTCACCACAACCCTTGCGTAAAAAGCAGACGAACGTGTGCTCCGCATATGTCTCGAAGGCTGGATTAGTTTGAATATTCGCATCTCATACTTCCATCTCTGTTTGCTTAAACCACTTTAGTTCGGACACTATACCAAGGGTATCGGTACATGTAATGGGAAGAAAATTACTAAAGATTTCTTCAGACAGATATCAACATTATTTATTAAAGCATTTTTGTTAAAAATGTTACAATATTAAGCATTTATCTTCGTTCTATACACGATTGTCTGGATAATAAAAGTGTAAAAAATATCTTCTAAACAAATTATTTTTTTTATATTAAGGTTCTGTAAAATCCATCATGTTTTATTCCCTCATTCCTCTGCAGTCTAAGGATTTTATTAATACAGACATCAATTATATTTTTTAAACAATTAAACAGGTGCATTTCTTCTTAAATATCAGTCAAGAAAAACAAGAACTGAACAATTCTTTTGCCCCCATTATCGAACGATAGATTGACTAAAATATAATGAATACTACAATAAATAACAGAAAAATGTATGCACCGTGGGTAGGTTTTTACCTTATACAAGGAGTGGCCATAAAGTTCGCATTGTTTGTGTCGAAAATGAAGAGTACCACTCCAATCTACGTGGCGGGACAAACCTGCCCCCCTGCAGTCTCAGCACATTTAAAATTCCTCGCATAGTGCACGATGATTTGCGCATCACGGTGGTCGCCGCACGGATGGTTCCGCGATTTTACGCCCACGCGAAACTAGCGCCGAAAGGAATCTGCAACGGAACTGTAGCAGCTTTGCAGAGTCAACTGTTACGACCTATATTATTTCCTGACCACCATAAATCACTTCTGGATTTACCAGCACGACCCCAAGACGAAAAACAGTGCGAACAACGGAATCGCGCGGATTCACCACCGCTAAAGAAGACGAAGACCCAACCATCATCGGGAAAGGTGATGGGAAACGTTTTTTTGCAAATACCATGACCGACAGATCACGCCCGCGAGCACCAAAAAGTCACAACCTTCTGATTAATTACGGGAAGCTGTCGGGCACCACCGAAAGTTGACCAAGGGAGCGCGTTTGCTCGACCATAACGCATCGGCTCATTCTGCGCAGCAGACGCTGACACATTTGGTTGCTTTATGAAACTATGTCCCGCCCCTATTCAGCCAACGTTCCACTGAGCGGCGTTTTTTTATCGCGCAAAGCAGTATTTGGGAAAATATTAGAGGATGATTACGAGCTGATTGTCGACGTAGACCACATCTTTAAGAGCCGAAATGAGGACTTCTAGGGCCAGAGTATCCCTTAGCTCATCCATCAGTGGGAGAGGCCGGGCACCTTGTGGGGTGCATATATGAGGAAGGATAACCCCACCACTGACGCTCGTGAACGCACCTTTGTTTTTTTGTTTGGTTTTTATGCCATCAATGCGAATTTCCGTACCGCTCCTTGTATTTAGCACTAAATACATTTAAAGCATTCATTGCAAGTGAACGCTGAAACCGTTTGTTTGTTTTTTAATCCAGAAAATACTTTTTGCTCGCAACCCCCCCCCCCCCCCCCCCCCACACACACACCGGCTTTTTTATCTGGTGTTTTCTATACGCTGAACCGTATACCATATCACTCAAAAAAATCTCAAGTGTTTTCCAGTCGTTTTTCTATCTTGTAAGTACGCTCATCAAAATATAGTTAAACTTCGTCCCTGCCCATTGCCCCACCTTCTTTTCTCTCAGTGCATTTTCGGATTCTATCTTACTATCTTACAGAAGGGGTTACGCTCCCTCCCGAGGCGAGGATAAGATTGCGAAAATACGCCGAAAAATCGATAAAAGGAGACAAAAACTTGGTGACGTCATTTGCATCGCTGTTGACTACGCTTCTCGATGCTCGCTAAATTAGCAGATTCAGCTGACTCGCCGTATGACGCAATAATTTTTAACCCTCTTTAATAAAACCTCCGACGCAGTTTGACGGTTATTCTTAAATGGGTTCTTTCTAGATGACACCAAATCAGACAAATGATAAACATTTATCGGAATTACCAAGTAAGGTAAATGTAAGAAACAAAAAAAGGTTAAGGAATATATTTTTAATCTACAGAGTGAAATACTGGACTTGTCCAAAATCCACCTTGTGCACTGGTGGGTTGTTTTTTGTTTTGTTTTTTTCATTACGTAATGCACTGATTTTTTCTTTTCTTGATTTCCGGGGGCACCTTTAATTATGCGTTCATTTGTGGTGACATGGTCCGTTAGTAAGTGCATATTTTCCAACATTTCAGGTAATTCTTCTGTTTCCTATGAATTGTGCGAAGGATAGCGCTACCTTGTATTTGGTTTTGAATGATTACAAAAAATAATTTTACGGCAAACTTTGGAGATCTTATTCAAATAGCGAATTCAAAATGTCGGTTTTTAATTTTTGACCTAAAACAAGATTAGCTGCTAAGGACAAAAGCACCCCTAGCAGTCGCTTGTGCAAGTTTTTTGTGCCATCGCCATAAAGCACGTTTAAGCAATGCGCCCTTTCCTCAATTAAAATCACAGCTCAAATTTTTTGTTGTCGGGGGGGGGGGGGGGGGGGGGGGGGGGCGTGTTTTTAAATCCTAGTTTTTACCCAGACGTCTCATTTTTTAAAAGTCGAAAATTCTTTCTGGTTAGGATTAAATGTTCAGCAATTTTAGTCATGTCTCCAAACTCTGCAAACTATCCATTTCCCAGTATCTATCTCTCCAACTTGGTCTACTTTGTCTTTATGACTTCCAACAATATTCTCTAAGGTTTATATATACTTACGCATATTTTCTCTACAACATTCTTTTATAAAATATCCTTGACTGGCTACGACTGTACCATGCTTCTCATCTGACGTTTATTTTCGAATAGCCCCCTTCGTATTCTTCGCTTTCTTTCAACATTTGTATGTGCAAATTTCTTATAAATACGAGTGCCCCTTGATTTCGTACTTAGTTTTCTAATAGATCTTCAAATCAAACATCATTTCCAGTTTTCCTAATTTCGAATACCGTCCATCTTACTTCGCTTGCGCTTCCTGGAGCGGCGTTTTGCCACCTGCTCTCAGGAAAAACCTGCACATTTTACGTTGCATTGTTCCTAGCCTCCTCTTTCTTTTTTTCACACAGATATGCATTTCCAAATGTCAAAATAGCCTTCTGGTAGCTTCACTTTTTTTTCGTTCCATTTCATTCATGTTGCAGCTTCATAGCTGCCTATGCACAATTTTTACATTCACAGCCCTAAACAAATTCCCAATTGTATTCATTTTAAAAATATATTGTTTGCCCATTAAATAACATTTTTAGCACTCATTCGTGTATTCAATCGTTATTGACTCTGTATTGAGAACCGTGAAGGAGACAAAGTGCGCTATATACGGAATTGCCCGTTTTGATAATTTTATGTGACTCTGGGACGTAGCTGAAACGTGAATGTCTAAAGCCAAACGCCTATTTGTCCAAAACCTTGTAAGAACCCTCAAGACAAGAAAAAAAGACTAAAAAGATTACAAGATAAGACGACGATAATAGTGGTGGCATAAAGTTCGCAGAGATGTCGTAAATAAAAACAATTCACGTGCTCAATAGCCAGAAAATGTGGACGCCAATGAGAAGTGAGCATCAAGCCCTTTTCCTTTCAGTAAATGCACAGAAGCACGTGCTTGGCTGTCAGTTTGTTTAAGGTATGAGAATAGCGTTGAAAAATATACAACCTATGCAATCTCTCCAAAAAGGTTTCACATCATTTACTATTTCAGTGATTGGAACGTTGACGTTTCAGTGCACCTGTAAAGTTTATCGGCAAGCAAAATTATCACGATCTTTTTTTTTTCCGGGATTTGTTTTGCAAAATAAACTTGTCCACAATTAACTTCAAAAGCATCGTAGCCATTTCAATGTGCTTAACATCCAGCCACACGTCGATGAAGCTGTTACACCTAATCACGTGATTTCTTTTTGTAATCTGTAATTGGGTGTCTTTATCGAAAGATATAGTCTTACCTTTTTTAGAACACCCTCGCTTTATTCGCTCCAAGAAAAATCGAGGTCTTCAATAAATCTGTAGCTTGCATGCATGAAGCGTTACAATATAAGTACGACGCTTTGTTAAGTAAGCATCTCAAGAGAGAAACCACAGTTAGCGATTCACAGTAAGTGGAAAAGGTCCCAGTTGTTAAAATAGGCCCCCAACACAAACGGTGGTAAAAGCTAGTATGACCTCGAGGAGAGCGAACAAAGCTTCCATTGTCGACAGCGTCTTCCATTCAATCAGGCGCTTCATTGTTTCCAGTCAAGTGAAATGGGTTACCAAAGTCTTGGCGATTGCGCGCTGACAGATATGCGAGGTCCACCAAGACACTGCTGTGAGGACGCCACTCAAGATGTCTTGTTAAGAAAAAAGCGTTGGCTCAAGCTTGAAATTGGCCGCGGCTCCTTTTCACCTCGTTTATATCATCGTTGGAAGCGTTAGCACACCCTCAACTTGCCTTTTTGCGAATGCTTGCGGGCTCAGAAGACGCGCTGAGAAAATCGGGGGCTTCTGTCCCTCGCTCCGTTCGAATCTGACAAAAACGAAAAAATGAAAAAGTAAAACGCGTCTTCCATTTCTCCGATCCGTTCACCGCGAAGCTATAAGAAATTACTATGTGCGTTATAAACGCAATATGGTGACGTTTCAAATAAGGAGATACAATATGGGATATCAAATAGAATAGGAAACAGTCGGGTTGGGAAGACGGGGAGGAAAAACATTACGCTACGTTTACCGTTTATTTTTTTTATTTTATCTTTTTTTATTTTTTTTTATTTTTTGCTATGGGACAGATACGTGTTTAGAATCCCGTCAGAATGCTTTGCTCGCTTGCGCGCAAGTGGAGCAACCGTACGTAATAAAAAGAAAAGGATAAGCGAAAGTGCGAGAAATACACGTAAACGCCCGGAGCCTAAGCGCAGTAAGGCATCGCGCTTTTCCTAGAGTAGGACGAAATCCAGGTTGAGACGCGTCCTGCGAATAAATCTCATAAAAGTGTCAACATGTCGCATGCAATAGGAGACAAAGTCCTGTCAAGGACCCGGTCGGGTATGGCTGATAACTCGGCATATTTTGTTTTTTTTTTTGCGTCATTTTTGGGTAACATTTATTGTCCATCGAGGCTTTCTATTGTCTGCCCAAAAGTCAACGCTACTAAATCCAAAATGTCGCAAGGTGTGCTGGCTCTCGGTATTTTATGTATTTTTCGACAACTGCTGGTAAACACGAGGCCATACAATATCTTTCTCTTTGTTTTCTTTTTTCTTTTTTTGCTTACGCAGGTAAAGATTGAACACGCGCTTCTTGGGTGTGGAGATTGCACATCGGTTGGTGAATGTGCAGATATTAGATAATTAAAAAAATGTATATACGAGGTGCGATCAAAAATGTTCTAGCCTATAGACCCTTTTCGTATAACATCATACCAGCGTGCAACATTGCGTAATGCCACAGCGCAGACTTCATTTTTTAGGTCTAAACGTATGTTCCGCCTCATCATTCGCTGAGCTGATTTCCTAGAGCGCAGAAATTGGCTCTTCGAGCGTTTTGCGGGTAAGTAGACGCGCAGGCATTTCTTAGAGTGTGCAACTGAAGTACCCCCTACTTAATGCATTATCGGATTGCCCGCTGACGCAGCGTATGCAACCGCCGAGGGTATAGGCAAAAAGGCTTAGAAATGTACGTCATGCGTGAGTTAGTTCCCAGGGATTATTTTGACTGTGTTACCTTTTCCAAAAATCTACGGTTATCTGGCTATCACTGCGTCGTCGTCGGGTGCATACATAATTTTAATAAGCAGAAGAACAACCGCGGAAAGTAAGCGACAAGCAGAAGAAGTTGCAGCGCGAGTGTGGCTGCAATGTTATTGAGCTTCACATTTTCCCTGCGGATTCTTATTTAGGACGTCAGTCGATTGCGAGCTTGAATCGCGAGGTCTTTATATAATATTCATTGGTCACGTTTATGCACATACCTATTTCGTCTAAGGCAAAAGGCCCAATTCCAACATGGTGCGCGTACTACGAATCGGTTATACCTCCAAGGGATGCTATTGCTCCATAGCATGCGAAGGGTATGTATAAATGTCTACGTGCCATCACTAAAAATGCAGGAGTCGAATTCTGAAAGCTTACCTGCATATACTTCATTAAACTCTTCAAATATACCTCCGTTGTGGAAACTCAATCAAAACGTCCGCACCGTCTTCGTCCTTGTCCTTTTGAGGAGGCAAGGTCATGATAGCCTGAGCCAGCTGCATTCCACCGGACAAGTTTCAGTCAAATTATAGCCCACCATAGCCAAGCCTAGCCAAGTTTCCCCACACCGTTTCCGTACGCAGATAGCGGTGCTGCCAGAACCAGCCGGTATTTTAAGTTTTAAGCCACTAGACGGCGTCGTCGGCACTGCAATCCTGAAAATGGCGGTGCCCTTAAAAAAAAGGCTCTATACTCACTGACAAGGCGAGAACGGCAGGGAGGAGCTTCAGTTCTCCCGCCTTCAGCGCGAGCTTCCTGGCTTCAACAACGTGTCGGCGTCTCGAGTTTCTCGAGAGCACGCGCACAGTCAAAGCACTGCGTAGGCACGAAGCGCGTACTGAAGACCGAGTGTTTCAAAGACACGCCCTGCCGTTCTCATTCTGTCAATGTCTATAGCTGCGTAGCGTAAGAAGGCAGTATAGCAAGGAGATGCATGCGTAGCTGTCAAATCCAGTGGTTTTAGTTTATTATTGCGCCAAGGAAAGTCGTTTTGTGGACATTTGGAGCTACGCTACACGAGTTTTATTGACCACGTGCATACGTGCATTGCAAATTACAGCAAAGAGATAACGTCAAAATCTACGTCGAACTTGGAACTGGAAGACGAACAGAGGCGAGGGAGACCTTCGAGGAGCACATGCCTCTAAATGGTGAGAGAATTAAGGAACTTGCGAACGAGAATTGGACAATTTTAACATCGTCAACGTCTTTTTCTTGTCGGAGCTCAAGCTGAAGAGTTACCGTGGACTAGGGTGCCTTCATGTGCGCTTTGCTTAGGGTGGAGACATCGGGCCATTTCGTGCCACACGTTTATTTTTCTTTTTTTTTTTTCAGAAGCACGCGAAAGAGCGTGTCCCTGCACGCGTTTGTGGCGCTGACTGTGCTATGGCGACATTTTGGTTTCGTCGATTTCTTTGTATTTTACCCGTAAGCGCGTGCTGTCGGCATCGGGTACTACAAAGGGTGCACGGCATCGCCCTGAGAGCGCCGTGAAACGCTTCAAAAAGGAGACTTCCAAGGAGCTTTTCTAAAATGGCAAAAGCGGTGGGGGCGCTGTCTTGCCTCGCGAGGGGATTATTTTGGGAGACATAGGGGTAAGCATTAGCGAAGTAAGTACTTTGTTTCCTCTATAACTATTCTTGGAACTTCTTGTTCACACCAGATAAAATTAATAGCAAGCATGATTGTGCGACTGAAACCCCATGCGTGCAAGGACGTGCGGCACTCGCGGGAAGATGTGTTTGGCTGTATCTTGCAGTCATTCATATGCTTCTTGCGCAAGCAATATTATGGCTGCGATTAAATATTTACCGTAGTCACTGACAGGTTGAAAACAACAGGGAGGTGTTTCAGTCGCGCGTTCACTCGCAGCCAAGGTACGACGAAGACAACAAGCACGTGCTGGAGGCTAGGCATCAAAGTGAGACGCTCTGTCGTTTTCATCCGTTCTGTTAAACACCGTTTCAATTTTTTACAAAATCACACCCCAGCGCCTGATTCGCACAGTCAAGCACGCACATATTCGTCGATACGGAGATCGAGCAAAGCACCCGCCATACGGACGATTGCTAAAAATGGCACCGGACAGAAGCCCTTTTCTGGAATGGTCCATAGCGTGTTCATAGATAAGTTCGACCGACCGTGTCGAATCACCGTTTTTAATTTTGACAAAAAAATATATTTTGTGTACTCAATTCTTATTACAACAAAACCCTACTTTTGTTTTTAGAAGAAAAACAAATTGCTGAAAACATTAGAAGCATGCTTTTAGTCCTAAGCGGTTTCTGGGGATCGCACTAAGGCGGCATTTTGGCAACCACCCCCCAAAACAACTGCGGTGTATACGAGTCTAAAACTATTTACTGACAAATTACGCATCGGAAGGATATTGTTTCCAAGTATTTACTACGGAGGAACGACGTAGTTACTTTGAAACTAAGAATCACAAACCAGGCACATTGCGCAATACTATTAATTTTGATTATTTTTTTCTTTACATCTATAGACTGTAGGCCGCCCTTATCGCGACTCCAGCAAAACAGACCGTACCTAGTGGAAAAACGCAAAACTGGCCAGAACAGGTCCTTTAGATATTTCTGCTTGTCCTTTGTGGCTTCCGCGTGGTTACATCTTGTGGGTGGTTTGCGTGATAGAAACGTTGTCCCGGTGACCCTGCCGCAACTGCAGTATCACCTTGTTGCAGGTTGCTCTTCACACAACCTTATCGGCAACCGTGTGAACCGGACATTCCGCGTTCATCAACAGTTCATCAGCACCGTGGAGGGACAGTAGGCAGTCCTTCCTTCGCTTCGTGGAAGAAAGTCAAGCCTCTGGAAGGTCGCTTACGCCGACACATGGCCGCAGGTTCAAAACGTGTAGGATTTTGAATGCAATGCTTGCGCGTTGAGCTGGCACATGGCACGGCACGACCTGCATTAGACCGCCATATTTTCCCGATAGTGGCGTCTTCTAGAGGTCGCTGGAGTCGCGCATGGAAAGTTGCACGGACGTGAAAACAGAACACACGTTGCACCTTCGCATTTACAAATATGGATTGCTTTCTGAGTAGGTTCAGTGGTAACAATCGTGCCGGCGTGCTTCAGTCACTTTAGCCGGGGTCACACTTCTCATACATCATGCAAACGACAGTCTGCAAACCCGAGTCACTGCAACATTCGCAGTTCGAATGCCACGTGCCAAGTTTCTCCTTCAACTCATTGAAAGGCGGCAATCGAAGCAAGGATTTCGCGGTGAGTCGCATTCGAATTTGTATGTGGACTGCCTTTTGTATGCTGTATATTCAGTGTGATCCCGGCTTTGCATAAATAGCAGAGAACTGCTGCTGGATTGTCTATTCGCAACTCCAGCCCGCCGCTAGCCCTCTCGCGGACGAACGAAGAACCAGATGATCGGGAACGGTGGCGGAGACGGTGGCAGTGGCTGTCGGCCTTGGTGCTGCCCCTGCCGAATGGTTCTGGTCGGCGTATTCGTTCATCGTGAGGTTTTCATGGAAAAAGCGAGCGCGTTCAAAAAGGAATTTCAGTGTTTCCGCTTCGCAACTTTTAAAAGTAAACATGCTCATTTTTTTTAACTCGCGTCAACATCTCCGTCGCCTGCGATATGCTCCTTCTCTGAGTGTTTTGTATTTATAGCCAAATAAATTAAATTTATCGTGCTGATCTGCCTCAGCGAGCAGGAACACGGGAAATCCTAGAAAATCATCCCCGTCTCATCCACCACCTTGGGACTACTGCACCGCCATCTATGAGGCGTTGGAGTTGCGAATAGAGCATGTTCTGCACTTTTCTCGATCAATTTAACCTGACCACCGCCATATTTTTGTTTTGTGCAGCCAAGTACGTGCAACTGCAAGCCTTTAAACATTACATTCACGAGTACGTTCTGTGTTCTTGCACGCATAGAGCACCAGCCAGGTGTATTCACTGGCTGTCATATGTGTGTGGGGTGCTGCTGAGCACGCGACAAATGTTTGCGTTTAATGAGTAAGTACTGGAGATCTTATCTGGATACTTGGCGAAAAAGTCGGCGAGGAATCTGGCAGCCGTGATTGGCCGGGACAGCGCTGGACCTTGGCGATGGCCAATCACGGCGGTCGAATTCCTCGCCGTGACTCCGCCCCTGGAGAAATGATGTGGTTTATGTTTCTTCCCTCTTAAATATAGGCTATGGGACGATTCGCTCGTGCAAACACAGCAGGCAATTCACTATACAACCCTAATTACACTAGAAGTGACAGTATCACTTTCACGTCTATACGCGTTGAAGTCCCCCTTCGTCTCACTCTACGATGGACTAAGGGCAAAAGCTACGGACCGCCAGATCCAATCACGAGCCACTTAGAAACCGCGTATTGCGCTTTGATGCGCGTATCAGTGCCCGCGTCTCGGATCACTGATGGGGATGGGCGGACTGTGGTTCGAATCAAAATAGCACTGAGTGACTCAACAATTTTACATCGCAAAAAAGAGGCTGTTTCCAGTGTCGAAGCTATAGAAATTATGCAGCGTTTTGGGGTTCGGAGCATTATTTGTCCACCCCTAATCAATGCTAGGCATGTCATAGTGTAGCGTGGAACGTGATTGGACCTGGCGGCCCATGGCTTTGGCCCTTAGTTCATCGTAGGATGAGACAAAGTATAGTACAATAATCAGCTCGATTCAGGACTCCGAGCCAGGAACTGGAATATGAGCACCAGCATATAATACTTATATTAGTCCCATTCGAAACCAATACAGTTATGTATTACCTGAAAACTAAGACCAAGCATAAAACAAAAAAGTGTGTTTATATATATATATATATATATATATATTTGCTGTAAAATTAGAGTTTTCGCAATTAACAAGCACGCTTCCCAGAAGCTGTTGAGAGCAGCAGGAAAGTAAGAAGGCAGGGAGACAGAGCAATTAACCTGCAGTGTAATTTTTTTTGTTGCCCACTTTCTGCCTGGGGAACACAATGAGAGATGAAAGGAGAACCCTAAAAAAGAAAATAATCGGAAAACAGGCGTAAATTTCCCTTCAAACAGGAACCGGGAAATAGTCTAAAGACTCCCGAACCTCCTCTGTCGCACACCGAAGCCGAAGAATGAATGCGCCCAATCCTTTGCCGGTCCCCGGACAACCAGAAAAACGCGCAGTACACGCCATTAGCGTGAAAGAATTCGGACCGATTAGTATGAGAAAGCGGTCGATGGACAATAACTCAGGCAAGTCGCGGCTCCTTCGAACCTGCGACGACTTGAAGAAGGGAATGTTTTCGGCCAAAGGCCAGAATGCTTTCCTGGTTCCGGGGCCCCCGCAGAGTGACTGCATTCTTTCCCAGTTGGGGAGTGCCTCTTAGCGCTCCCAGAAACGGCAGATATCTCCGCAAGAGAGAGAAACACCCTTCCCTACTCCGGGCGTCATCGTTTTCTTATCTCGTTTCGCCCTCGCCGATCCCTCTTGTTCGGCACTCCAACAGCGTTCCCTCGACCGGCGTCGTCCCCTCCCCCGCTTCTTTTTTCCCGTCCATTTGCGCGCACCACTTCGAGAGAGGAACCGACCTTTGCAGACGCCTTGTACCCTGGCTCTCCTTTTCTTTTTTTGATGACTTTCAATGGGGGCTTCTAGCTCTCTGTGTTGGATGATTGAAAGGTTCTTGAGATTCCGACGCCACCGGACAGTTGAGTTGCCGACTCGAAATTGTAAATAAAAGAATTAAAGAAATTGACAAGGGACTAGTGACGAAAGAAACAAAAGTTTTCACGATATGTCTTGTGGTGCGCGAGCGCCTTCCCTTTACTAATCACCCTTCACGTACGCGAGAATAAAAGATATACGGCACTTAGGACGCGCCTCGCAGGAGGAAGCTATAAACAGGCCGTGAACTGAGCATATCTGTGTTGCTATGTAAAATTTGTTTCAAAGGGATACTGAATTTAAACTTGAAGCATACAGAAACCATCGAGAAATAAGTCGAATGTGACCCGCTAAACTTGTAATTGATAATCGCAGGGTTGCATTTTAAGCGAATGGCTATGATTTTTCTGCTAAACGGCGGCATTTTGGCAAGCGCTTCAATATTAGCCATCGAAGAGCGCGATTCATCTCGCGAGATCCAGCAGATCCGGCGTGGCCTTGACGTCACCATGCCCTGCAGGACCAAGCGTAGCGGAGTTACAAGCTTTGCCACTTGGAGGCGTCAGCGCGTCACAATCTCGCTTAGTCGAACTACCCGAGGGCTGAAGCATATCGCAGAGCCGGCAGAGCGGGCGGTACTGCTTCGAGCGTGCTACGGCCGGCCAACGCGACTAGCGCGTACGATGACGACGAAGACGCCGCTACATCACCAGTGGCCATGATGGCCGAGAAGCGATTCGGTCTAGTCGTATCTGTATGACCCCTCTGCCATGTCTTCGTCGTCCGCAAAAGGTAACAATGTATTGTCAAGAAACGATATTATGAGAAAACCTAAGAAATCCGAGCTCGTGAAGCGAAAGAAGTTTTCTGTAAGCTACGATGAAATCGTACGACCACGCCCATGACAGCTCCAGAGGTTTACGCACTTTTCATGATGAAATGCACATCCCCGGCAACACCGCTTGCTGACGTCGTTGCGACGACCAACTTGATATGTGCCCTCTGTGCGCGTCCACTTCAAGCAGCGTGAGAATAGAGAGTACTTGAAACTGAACACCGCGGTGGAGAAGAACGATGGAACCATGGATACCCGACAAAACTACAACGACAGGAATCCCACCGACAAAGCAACCGCCAATCACTATCTAGGAACGCTATGCTTAGCGAGGTACTCCAACGTAATGTTGCTTCGATGATACGGGACAAGCCCATTTGCACACGACCGGCTAGCTTGCTGAATAGAATATCCCCATGCGACCTTTGTGGATGGGACCGGACATTTCATCGAACGCCGTTTCGTCGAACGCCGTTTCATCGAAGCCGTTTCATCGAATGCCGTTTCATCGAACGCCGTTTCATCGAACACCGTTTCATCGAAGCCGTTTCATCGAACGCCGTTTTACCGAACGCCGTTTTATCGAACGCCGTCTTATCGAACGCCAGGGTGGCATTCCCGCTTCCTGAAGCTGGTCGGAGGTGCCCATCCCGGGTTCTGGAAGTTTTTGACTTGCATCGCCGCACAACATCAACTGACGGAAGAAAAGCTGGAGGCGATGCTGAGTTCCCAAGAGCCTCCTCGCCAGAAGAAAGCCATAGCGGCAAGAAATAAGAAGGTCCCCCTTTTTTATGAGAAGCGACGGAGCACGGCTGTGGGGGACTTTTTGAGAGCAATTGCTCATCATTTGAAACGGTGAATGGCTGTCGCACGAACACATGAACCCCCGAAAGTTTTCAAATAAAATTTGAAGTGACGCACTTACTTTTGACTTCATTAAAGGGGCGGTGCAACGAAATTCGATTGGAATGTTCTTCACTTCAAACGAGCCTACTGGCTCTAGTGGGACTCAAGGATACTCGCACGCAATGCCACTGGCCAAGAGACTCCTTTGTTGCGGTGTAATTTCAAGGTCAAAAGCGAGCGTTTTCATTCAATCTCTCCTTCGCAAAACTTGATGACGTAACTCGGTGGCCGCAGCACCTCCCAGTGACGATATTTGAATGTGGCTCATATATTGGAGCCGAGCATTGCGTTGGCACTCGATTTGGGCTCGTGATAATCGATAGCTCGAGAAGCATTCGGGTAGTGGCCCGTGTCCAATCGCTGCAATGACGACAATAGCCGAACCATAACAATGTCTGGAACTCAGCGCGTGTCCTATGCTTTGCCGACCCCAGCGCGTGGCTATGATCAACATTGGCGGCATATAATCGGGTCCAGATCACGTGGCCACTTGTTTTGGCTGCGAGTTGAGGGAATGAACGCCGCTCATTTTCTTTAATTTTTTCTACGATTTCAATTGCGTGCGATGTAAAACGAACGGGTGTTTCACAGGTCATTAACGTCAGGGATCCGTTGTAAACGGTATTTGGGCAAAGTACAAAAATCGTTGCATCGCCCCTTTAAGGGCCGGTTGCACCAACGCCACTTAGCGCAAAGCGGAGCTTAGCCGGGAACCTAAGCTAAGTTTCGGTTTCGTTCGGTTGCACCAAAATCGCTTATCGCTAAACCTAGCACTAAACTACGCTTATCGTAAGCGCTCAACATTGGGCGCTTTGCTTTTGGTTGTTTCTTAATCCTGGATTTAAAACATGGAGGCTGGTTTGTGGTGGTCGACGCGGTGGACGAAATTGGTTGTACAAAGTGTTTTAGGCTACAACAGCGTGAGAGTCTCGACAGAATGACCTTCGATTGTGACAAGGATGCAAAATATTGTCGCGTGAAGTGTTTATCGACCCCTGTTTTCAAGCTGGCTCTCCACTCTCAGTGCGTGTTAGCCCTAACCGAGATACGTACGGAGCTGTGGGGCTCACGTCTGTCTTCCCGATGGTTATTCTGTCAACGAGATTATTCGTATGTATGCCTTACTGATTTTCGCATAACTGTAACGTATCGTTATTTACCAGCTTGTTTATTTTTACTTGCAACGCATATCCTTCAATCCGATCAGCGCGTTGAATAGTGGCAGTACATGATCTCGGCGATCAGCTGATTGTCGACACTTCTGCCGTTTGCATCAGATTGCGGCGCTTTTAAGTTATAAAACAGCGAAAAGTCAATTTTTTTTTTGTTTTCTGAGTTTTGAGACAATCTTCAGTGAATTTTTCTTGTCTCGCGAGTAGAATCTTGGCTTCAGAAAACTGTATCGTTCCATAACCGTAACTTTTCTGGTGATCGCGCATTTTAGGAATATTTTGCTTTATATCTTTCATTCGTGGCGACGACAACTTCTATTCGTGGCGACGACAACTCGACGACTTCTATTCGACAATTTCCGGGCATTTTCGCAGCTGCCGTGGCGAGTTCGTCACTGTTTTGAACTTCATCGGTCTCAGGCATGACTTGATTTTAGTAGTCATCTTACCTGCCTACTTATTCTCGATGATGTTTTGTCTTCAGCGATGTAGCGAGTAGAGCGTCCTTCTCGCGTTCGGTGAGATTTTGGGCCCCCGATGGCTCCTTTATCTCAAAATTTGAGCACGAAAACTACTGTCACTGTCAAAATATTCTGTTATCAACCGATAATAAACACACAATCACAGATGTAAAGAGCATTTGTGTTTATTTAAAGCGTTGACTCTTGTTTTTGAAAGTTAAGCGAAAACAATGATTGAATTTGGAGACCTTTAATTCGTTACTCACCGAAGAAATACAGCGAAAAGCAGACGCCGACGACGGCTACTACTGCAGGTTTTTTCTTTACATCACGAGATTCCTCTCCGCCAATCGTATTCGTCCCTCTGAGCGTTCCCTAGTTCGCTCTGTTTGTCCCTACATTCCCTAGGCAAATCCAGCGTTTAGCTAGGGGCGCGTCTGTAAAGCCGGGTTAACGTTGGTGCAACCGGAATTAAAACCCGTGCTTACCCGAGCTCGGTTTAGGGCGCTAAGCCGACTAGGAAAGAGCCGCTTTGGGTTAAGGTAAGCGACGTTGGTGCAACCGGCCCTTAGTCTTAGAACTAAAAAAACAATGTTTCGTTGTAGTTTCATAAATAGCACCTCAGCTTTAGCTACTGCAAGCTTCGGGAAATAAAAAAGTATCAATAGAAAGACATGAGAGGCTAGGAGGCTCACTTGGCTAAAGTTGTGGCGCCTGTGCAAAACCTAAGTCACCTTCTGGCCTCCATGAGTTGGAGTGCGCTCTTACCGGGAGTGCGACTTTTTATTTTTGTTTTGTTACAATACCCTCAAGGCCCATCGGGTAATACAGAGGATGTTAAAAGATAAGCACAATATGCTAAACAAACATAAAAATCGGTACAAATATCATCATGGGTTACTTGCATCAAACTAAATTGTAACAGCTACAAGTTCGGACATTTAAAAACCTGACGATGAAATGGGTGAATGACACGAAAATGCACTCGGTACGTGCATAAAAGAGCATCTTTCACACTTTTTATATAAAAGACATTCGATGAAACGGCCATCAGCGATTCGATGGAACGGCGTTCGATGAAACGGCGTTCGATAAAACGTCAATTTTTTCGATGAAACGGCGTTCGACGAAACGGCGTTCGATGAAATGTCCGGGAACCCTTTGTGGACCCTTCTCTTATGAATAGTTTGAACACTGACCTGGCCTGCCGCGAGTATCCTATGGCTCCAAGCTCCCGTTTCTCTAACTCAAGAGCTGCATGCGCCCAAAATAATGACTTCTTGTCGTCGATTCATTTTTTGGAAACGTAGATTTTCTCTTGTGACATTTCAACGTATTCGGCACTATTTTTTTTTTTTTTAGATTGAGGATTGTTTTGTCTTACATATCGTTCAGACAATGGGAATTTCTTGTAATTTTGCTATAAAAATCGTCAGGAAATCAGAAACTACCCTCCGAAAAGAATTGCTTTCGAGACATTTTGAACTCGGATACTTCTTTAGTGAATTGAGCGACATAGTCACGATTGTGAGCTGTATTTCTAGTTTTATCAAAGTATTCCAGCGCGTTTGCTGGATGGTGGTATTTTAAATCTTGTAATTGCATTAGGTACCAACCCGAAGTCGTTGTATAAATAATTAAAGCTAAAAACGGCACTGGCAATACGGATATTTTACAAAAAGCTAATAGCACGAAGTCCCTTGTTTAGCAAATCTCTGGGTATCATTCAAAGCTTTGCCACGTGGGGCACCATTGCGGTTTTGTGTGTGTGTGTGTGTGTGTGTGTGTGTGTGTTTTTTTCCTACTACATATTATCGCCGCCATCCCGCTCCCCTCGCCTTATGGGGGCCCTTGACATCTTTCGGGTTCGGGCTACCTGGCCCCAACACTCAAATGAGTTTGAGACCCTTGCGTTAGTTTATTTGAATTAAGTTTCAAAATTTATACGGTAAATATTTCTTAGAATCGACTTTTTACGAATGTTGTATTACGCACCGCATTTTAGCACCAGACCAAGTAACACCTTGCACAATAGGACATATGACGTTTACCATCCGTTTTAGGTTACTAACGGCGAGGACAAGTGCTTCTGGGTGTATTAAAGACAAAAAAAAATTAGAACTTATACTCAAATTATTTACAACGCCGGATCAACCTAAAAACTCTAAATAATTCGAATTTTTTACAACTACGCACCCTGTCACATGGGCATTTTAAGAGTCTTCAGAGCGAAGGCATTTCAAAAATTGGTGAATCAGCGTGCCTATTGAAGAGAACGCGCAGAGTCAAGGGCATAAGCTGGTATGCTGATCAACCGAATGGCACTTTGCTAAATGAAATTTGCAATGCCCGTTATTCTAACTTACAAGGAGTTAAGTAGCATAAAATAAGAAGTAGCTCGGCATCATATTTACTTTTCTATTTTTTTTATATGTATCTTTTACAAAAATGGAGCAGCCGGGCATGCTTATTCAAATGTCTTCACCATTTTGTTAAGAAAGAATTAAGAACGACAAATAAAAAACATAATAAATAGTTTAAAAGTCTTTCAGTACCTGTTAAAGTAATTTGCCCATAATAAATGCCTCGAGTACACAATTCGGTTGACGGAAAATTGTTTCCAAAGTAGGTCAGGGTAAATGTCTAAATCCTGACGCAAAAAAACAGTTTCTGACATCCACTGGGTTACATTCGGGTTTTTGTTATTTTTTATTTTATATGCATACTGTTATTACTCTTCATCCTTAAAATTAAAAACACTACCGAGCTCGTTGCAAAGAGACTCTTTAGCCGATATGTTTTAGAAACGTGGAGTCCACACGCATTTTGAAATTTCTCCCATCTTCTCGTCATAGTGACAGGAAATCTCTCACATCCGTTCTCCATCCAAGAAACGATATTCGCGCGTCGTTAAGAACGTGTAGCTGCCCCCCATCTACGCTGCAACGACGGCGTCACGGCCCTCGCCAAGCCCTACCCCAGCTAAAATATCATGACGGAGGCACGGCAGCGCCACGAATAGCAATTTTTCCAATTGAAACGTCGACACTTTCCGGTCCTCGCGAAAATCTCGGCCAGTCTCCGAGACAGAGGAGCCTCCCTATCCCCTACCCTCTTTTCCCCTCCTTCTCAGTAGGCGGCCGGGCGCCGTCTTTCCTTGGATCCCTTCCAAGGGCCCGAGACGATCGAACGTGGAATCTGCCTCTTTTGTTCGCCAAAGGTCGCGGGTAATCGCTCGGAGTGTCTACGTGCTACGCCAGGCTACGCTGCCTTATACACTGCTCGCCCGGCAGATCCGAGGAGGGAGCGGGGAGTCGCCGCCGCGAAAAGTGACGCGCGTTCGTGCATGACGACGCTGCGACGAGGCGACATCCGAGCGCTAGCCAGGACCTCTGACTCAAAAAAGTTTTGGCTCGTTTTCCTCTTTTTCTCGCATTGCGTGGGTCGCGATATTGTTTTGGTCGTTTGAGCGCACGGGCAGGCTTGCTGTAAATGAGTTGGTCTTACTCGAGTCAATCTCAACTAGTAGCGTTACCAAGACTGTGAGTTGTGAGCACGCCATACAATATCTTGACACGCTACCCCTTTCCTGCACGGGAGAGCGCCCCGAGAGCGCACGACGCGAGAGAGCCGATGCGAAATCGCGCGACACGAGAGCGCAGCAACACGAGAGCGTTCAACCACCTTACCACGCGTTACGAGAGCGCTATCGGGGCCGGTGAATGAGTTGCAATATCGCAATCATTTTTTTTTGTTTAGCTGGCAACATCAGTTACATGCAGGACGAAATTGTTTGGCCGAATCAAACCATAGTCTGTAAGATTCATCTCGGTGCGCAATTCTGTCCGGGACCATTTTGTAGCAGATGATTTTGGCCATGATTTCTTTTTTGCCTCTTCTGGCCTGCGTTGTGACAGGGTTAGTCGATTGGTTTTTTAATAGCCAAATTTCGCTAAGTTGTTTTAATTGGCATAAAAATCTGGTGACGACCATATCTCGTGTCACTTTTCGGTTATTTTCAAGTCCTTGCTTCAAATCGGCAGCAAAAACCCTGGAATAACTTTTGGCTGGTAAAAACGTAAGACGAAATTTAATTTGGAGTTTACAAAATATCATCGTATTCATAGATTTTGAAAGCCTATTATAAAAACAAAAACACGTACCAAATTGTCCCAACGATTGCATTGAGCCGGCAGAAAGCGACCTCTTGAATGCTGTCTTCTCAATTAAACAGGAACCCCTTAAGCCGGGGTAACACTGCTTAGACATCACACAAAAGACAGTCTACATACAGATTCGAACGTGAGTCACCGCGACATCCGTGCTTCGAATGCCAATCATTCCAAAAGAAAAAACGTGGCACGCGGCATTCGAAGCAGGGATTCAGTGCTGACTCATGTTTGCAGACTGTCTTTTGTATATAGACCTTTCCAAAAACGAGCTTGTGGCCGGTGCCATTTTGAACGTTCGTGCGTATGGCACGTGCTTTGCTCGCTTTCCGAAGCGACGAACACGCACGTGCTGGGCTGTGAAGATCGCACGCTGGACTGTGATTTTGTAAACATTGGAAAGGTCTATTGTATGACCACTCTGACTCCGGCTTTAGGTAGCTGTAGAGTTGCGAAAAGTATCCTCGAAACTGTGCGATCGTGAAGCGCGATCAACTCATTGCGCGCTGTCGAGTCGCGCGCTCTAATGTCAAGCGTTTTCGTGTCGCGGCGCTCTCGAGTTACACAGCCTAAAGCCCTTTCATGTTTCAAAAGTAGCGCAAGGTGCGTCGATGCACGAGGCAAGTGCAACGTGCAGCCCTGGGGAACATCATGGCGGCCCAGCGCATCGGTGAGCTAGATTTCAGACGCCATGTTCTTCCCAGAAATGGCGTGCGGCACACGACAATGAATGGCGCTACTTTGCCCAGGATAGAGGGGCTTTAACACAGCCCTCGTACACCGGCTTCGATGGTATTTGCTTTCTGTGTGTTTTAAACAAGGCGAGACTCATTGGGTGTTGAACAAACCAACCCCAGTGTGGGGTGCAGGGTCGGCCGTCTCGTAAATGAGTGATACGTCCTCTTACAGAAATTCTAAAAATACCTAATATATAAAGAAGAAGAATAAATTTTATTAGGTGCCCCAGAAGAACCCCGCGGTCTGATGCTGCACTCTAAGAAATGCCTGCGCGTCTACTTACCCGCAAAACACTCGAAGAGCCAATCTCTGACATCTTAGAAATCAGCTCAGCGAATGATGAGGCGGAACATCCGTTAGACGTAAAAAAGAAGTCTGCGCTGTGGCATTACGCAATGAGAGCATGACGCTTTGCGTTGCGTAATGCCACAGCGCAGACTTCATTTTTTAGGTCTAAACGTATGTTCCGCCTCATCATTCGCTGAGCTGATTTCCTAGAGCGCAGAAATTGGCTCTTCGAGCGTTTTGTGGGTAAGTAGACGCGCAGGCATTTCTTAGAGTGTGGCACACCAAACTTACACACTACAAATTACGCATAAACAGGACACAATAATGCAAAACACCTTGAATACATTGAGAATACGTACACACATTATAGCACATCGAGTAGAAAACGCAGTTTAAAGTGAATAATAATAACAATATTATAACAATAAAAATAATAATAGTACCAATAATAATAATATAATAATATTAATATTAATAATAATCTTTATACAAGCATTTTGTATTTGTCAGGACATAAGAGGCGGGTCTGTCGAAGCCAGTATTGGCTTGTGTGACATGACACAGCGATGGAGATGTGATAGCCAATACGAGCGGTACACGAGGAAATATCTACAGGGGCTGAAGCGTTCTTGGCATTGGTAATAGTACTCGGTATACAAGTTCATAACACTTCACCAATAGCATAACATAGACACAGAGACGTTTTGCTACAACTACACAATACCATGCTTGAAGGCAAAATTAATACCTACATATGTAAACACCGAGTTGGTACACTACACTTTCAAAAAATATTTAAAAAAAAACTGTGTAAATGTTTTCACAAAAAACAGAAAAACACTTATTTGTGTATACAAGTATATATCACGCAGAGATGCACTGAGGAATATATATGCCGATGCATAGACCTATATAGTATAGGTAAACGCATATACAAATATATAAGCACCTTGAGCATACACATACAGACTTTTACAAATGCACATGTAGTTGGGCACAGAACTAAATGCGTAAAGGTCCAAAACAGTCTCGTTATTAATGGTTATTTTATTCAAGAAAATTGACGCTGAACGTTTCAGCCCCCAAAAAAGCAAAAACTGCTCGTCTGTGGAGTCAGGAAAACCTGCTAGACACCATAATATCTTCAGTAATTACTATTCTCACACTAACCAAATGGTTGTCCGCAGTGATTAAAACAAATCGTTACTAACAAACGTACTTGATTGCCAAATGCCAACAAAAGCACTTGTTAATATAACTTAATAACCAAAGCAAATACCATACTCTTCAAATTCGCAGCGTGGTCAAAGTCAAATCAACTTATGGTTAATAAAACAGAAATCAAAGGGGTGGGAAAACCATAGCAGATTAGTGGTATACTTTCAAAAACGTTTGTATTGGTATCACCATATAAACCATATTTCCAATGAGTCATGCAAAATTGTCGTTGTTATTGCTAGATGCGCTGTGCCATTCTCCCCGAAAATATTAATTTCAATTATATAATGCAGTGTTTAAATCTCAAATGCATTATTGTCATCTTGTCTGGTGTACGACCATAACATGAAATCTTAATAACTTACTGTTACTTCAAAATAAAGTTTTGCAGTTCATCGGAAACGATTTCCGTTATTCCACATAGAACGATTATTTTTAAAATAAAAAAAAATATCAGCATATATCGATTCTATTAATACTTCCTGAATAGATCATTTTGTTTTTCATCCCCGGAACTGATTAGCTTTATGAAGCGTACATCAGATTTAACCCGAAATATAACCATCTTCCGCACCCGCTGCTCAAAGGAATGGAAGATTTATCATAAGCATACAATTTACAATTTGGAATATTACCATTACAACCTACGCAAGTCCACATTACTCAAAATCTGTGTTTCATAGGTAGCATTAACATTTAGAGTTTATATCGCAAATACCTGTATACGTTTGTTTTTTTGTTTGTTTTTGTATAATGCGTAAAAATTTTATTTTGATTATTTTCTGCCTTTTTCTCACTATATCCCAAGCACTCAGGGCACGGACCTCCTAAAACTAACAAAGATTTACATTTTTCTCCACGGCTTCGGCATCTGTATATTCTGAGGCGAATAAAAGTATTTTCTTCGGTCTGTTTTGAATGCTGGATGAATGATGCAAAATAATTCAACAAGTGCACAGCAACTAAAGGTCAAATGCACCAGACAAAAGGCTCATGCAACTTCATCGCACGTAAGTACCTTTGTCGATGTACGTACACTATTCATGCGTATCTTAGAAAAAATAATATTAGGCGTTACGTTTAATGATAGTAAAAACCCTCCAAGTAAGCAAACAACACGGAGGAGCGCGATGACCTCAACACATTTTCAATAGGACGAGATATTTAAGATGAATGGAAGTGATAAAAGGAGTGCAGCCTAAAGAAAACTAAGAAAAGCTGCGCCGCATTTTGTTTTGAAGAATACGTTCAGCAAAAGTATTCTTACATTTTGTGTATATATCGTTCGGATACAGAGCTTTTTGCGAGAAGCTCCGCAGCCTATTAATGGCAAAAAAAAAAAAAAAACACTTCTGGGGTTTGTTTTATTGAACAGTGCTGATTGTTGCGCGAGTTGGTGCTGAATTTGAGAATACATGGTAGTGCTCGAAGGCAAGAGCAAAAAGGAGCGGTATTCAATATTCTCCTCCTTTTTGACATTTGCCCCGAGCGCTGCCATCTCTTGTGTGTTTTTTTTTTTCTTTTCTTTATTCTTTGTAAATTTGTTAGCATTTATTGCCGTGGTGCACGCAGCCGTCTTTCTTTTGGCCGTTCGTGGTTTGGCCTGGTTCCGTGAGGCCACGGCGCGGTTCCCGCCGTGCTCTTTCGCTCCGTTCGATCGTTCGCTCGTTACGTCCACTTCCCCTCGCCCTTAGAGAGGACGCGACGGGTGCGACGACGTGAGGTGCGGTCAAGGAGGTTATAATGGGCAGGAGGTGGCGTCCCTATCCCCAATGCATGGAGCGAAGTGTAACGGAAGTAGGCGTGGCCACGAGCCGCGACGAGCATTTCTTGACCAATGGGAAGCCTAGTGAGTGGGCGCCGCCATTAATTTCGGTGCAAACAACCGCGTTGCGATGACATTTCCGTGGCAACGCGATTGTGTGCACCGAAAGTAATGGCGGCACCCACTGTTATTTGAAACAAACCGGTATGGTCGGAATTGGATGAGATTATTATAAACGAACGCCTGGTTGCCCAGCAGAAAGTAAGTGACTAGAGTTGAGACGCTCTAGACGACGCACCGACTGAATCGGTGTCGAACAGGCGAGATTTCGAGCCCAACACTTGCCTGACCAGTAGGACTAGGAAGTCGGCGTGTAGCGGACGCTCTCGACACCGCGCGACCGCGCCTGGAGCGTCGTCTCGAACGAGTCGTCGTAGCGCGGCTTTGGAAAGCGATCGCGAGTCAGTCATCGTAGGCACGAACGCTGAGAAGGGCATCGCGGGTTGAGAAAGCCGTACAAATTCTGCTTCGAGAAGATGTTGGTTTCACTCCGCCGTGATGAGTATTCGGGTTCGCATCGAAACATCTTTTGGTGCGCCGATCGAATCGAAAGCCGACAGCGAGCAGACGAAGCAGACCGCAGGCACGGAGCAGACGTAGCCTAAGCCTAACGACCGAGCGGAGAGCAGACGATGGGAGCATGGTTGAATTTAGTTTGGATGAGAGAGCGTCGGTGCGTGGGGCAGTCTGGGATTGGGTTGTTCTTCCGGCGTCACTGGGTATGACGTCATGCCGGGTCCTGCCCTATTTAAACGTCCTTGGGTGCGGTTCACCGCGAATGCGCCGGTGGATTCGCGCATGCGCCGTCGTGCATCTCCCAAATCACTGGGAAGAGCCCGCTCGCGGTCATGGTCGTCGTGGTTGTCCGTCGACGTCTGCTAGCTCACGGTCACTTTGAAACTGCGCTCGCGTTATAAATATCTGCCACTACATGTATCTAGGTGACGCACAGAATGTCCGAAGGCTCAAGAAGCTTCCTGCTTGTCGTACTTCAGTGTAAGCTCTACATTTCGCAAACGTAGAGCGCATAGAATGTGGGCAGCAGGCGGCGATCGAGAAGAATTTCTTGTCGCTGCATCCGAAACCGCCGGCGCCCGAGATAACAGACTGGATCTCCGAAGACAAGATAAGAGTATTGCGGATCATTGAGAGGTTGGAATGCTGATAGCTTGGCTGAATCGGAATTTATGCGCTAAATGCTCACGCATTCCTCGTGAATGATGGTAGTGACAGCAGCAATTTCGGCATTTTGTTTTAACGTGACGCGACAGAGCCGTTTCTTGCCTTCGCTTTTTCCTAATAAGAGTAAAGGGTCCTGCCGTGCAAAAAATAGAATAGAAAAAATTAAACCGCGAAAAATGCGTAATATCAGATAGAAGTAGATAATAGCATTATAAAACTATACACATATTATAATAATATACGTAATTATACTATATTTGTTGCGTGAATAAATTTTACTTCATAGGCCATCGAATCACCGCGAATCAGTAACGCCTTCATATTCAGAAGTACCATTGACCTCATCACTCTATCTATAGTGCGTTTTACTTTATGAAAGAATTCAGAGGACGGTATGAGTAATCGAAGCTAATCCAATGCCTTGCGAGAGCCACGTGTCCCTCACTGGCTCGTAGCGTCAAGTGCGGTCCGTCGTAAAGTGAAACAGGATATAGCGGTGACAAGTATGCTTCTTTATTCTGAAGTACACTGCGCGACAGTGTTAGCGCGAATGCGACATCGGCGGCGCTTTTCTGCATTTTACTTGTTGGGCACCATACTTTAGAGCTTAAGTTACTGCCCTCAATCGAGACTTTCCATAAAAACTAGCTTTTTTCATAACAGTTACTTAAATTTAGAAAAGAAGCTGAATTAAAAGTAATGATCACTTGTTCGTGCTAGCAGTGTCGCACTGTGTAAGTGATAGCGTCTGTCAGCTTGAGCTCTTAGATTGGTGAAGGCAGAGTTCAATCCGGGAGGAATGGTCAAAAGATAAAAATTATGAATCCTATTATCGTTAAACTCGGTGTATTCATAAGGTGGTCTATGAAGACCTCGTATTTTGGATGAATAAAATGTTTTATTTTTTTTTATGTCGTAACTCTTTTTAATAGGGTCGTTTAGTAAGTCGTTACCGTGTTCCGCGTACCGCACTATCGGAGCCTTTGAAGCGTGCCGTTAAGAGCGCACCCGGGCGATGCCGTGACCGCGGGGTGCGCGCTTAAAAGCATGCTGCAAATGCTTCGGTAGTGCAGTACGCGGAACACGGTAACGGTTTGCTAAAAGTACTCATAATTAAACGGATTATAGCGGACTTGATATTCGTAACCACATATCACGGTTCTGTGTTGGCCAGCTGAGCAGCTTAAGACAGTAAAACACCTGGGAACATATCTAGTCTGTGTGTGTGTGTGTGTGTGTTTTTAACCAGTCGAAATAAAAATAGATTCAGTAGATATCAACAATAAAATATTCACAACACTGTTCAAAGGCACAAAACTTCGTAAACTTTTGAGCAATAAAATATCAAACGAGGGTTTCGCAGATTAGATGTTTTAAGGTGTGATCAAGAATGTGTCCACTATGTTTTTAAAGCATGAATTGTTCAAGAACAGCTATGTGTTACTAACGAAGTTAGAATTCTTAGTTTTGGCTCCTCCTAAAGCTTGTGAAACATAATTCGTGGCAGCAATCTTTCCAATTATGTGCTTTTTGGACGCGTTCGCTACCCAAGAATGAAATTTTGCGGCCGACCAACTCAATGCGTTCGCTGTGGCGTCTTTAGTTACTACGCTATTAAGCACAGTTGTTTTATTTGATGCAGCCGCTTCTGTGAGCAACATGCAACAAGTGATGCCAGAAGCAAACAGGAATGCACCCGATCAACCAAAAAGGCATCCAGAATGATGCGACCCCTACAAAACGACAGGAATAAAAGCATTAACAATATATTTTACACTACACGACGATTATATTTGTCACCTTCAAACCGCTGGGATGGCCTTCAATACACTATAGATAATCTCACGTTAAACGATGACAAGATTCCAAAACTCAAGCTTGTGCCAGAGGGGTGACGAAATGAGCTCGCGAAAATGTCGTTTAAATAAATGCTATTGCTAAAACGTGAAAAGGTCTTTCCTGCAGCATGTACAACGATTCATGAAAGACATATATGCAGGGAGAAGATTTAATAAATCTCCTCTCAGGGAGCCTAGGAGAATTAAGTTATAGCCTGTTACCTGCATACAAGATTCGATAGCGCAAGGTTCCTACTATATATACTTCCGATAACTTTGAGAAATGCCTAACAGTTGTTAGATAAAGTCAAAAAAGCAAAACAAAAATCAACGGAGATTGGTGTGTGAATAATTTTGAGATATCACATTTGTTCTTAGAAACCTGCAGAAATAATTTATGGGGTATTATATTTTTTTCCTGAACTAATAAATAAAGCTTATCCTAAAACATCCAGCAGAACTTTACGTTAACAGTTTTACACGTCCTCAAACAAACCCACAAGCAATACTCTTCTTCACTTCCAGCAAAAGGCGCATCTGTGGTCACCATCATAACTCGTTGCTTGTTTTGTATGAACGCGATAGAGATGGCTGACCACAAGTTCTCAAAGATGTGTTTACTAGACCAAAACGGCAACATCCATAGTGGCCTTCACTGATTCAGTCCATCAAAATGCAGCACGCGTTAAAGCTCGGATTATCAACAACGTCAAAAAAATTCGAGCATTTTACTAGCGCTCCACAGCCAAAATGAAATTTAAGTGCGAGTTGATAAGAATGAAAAAAAAAAGAGTCACAAACCAAGAAGCGTGAAAATTATTGGCCACGCCCAATGTTTCTTAAGTCGTTAGTGACAAAGTAGCCGCCCTCAAGGCCCCAGACGCGCTACTCGAAAACTTGTCCGGCAGTCATCCTAAACAAGTTCATAAGCGCCCTTCGCCATCTCGATTACCTGTAAGGCGCTTTCACACTTGCACATAAAGCCACCCAGGTAGCCCAAAAGATTGAAGCAAAAGGAGGGCGGCTGCCCTTGCACTGAATCAGATCCCACCCCGGCATCAGAGGCAATGAGCAGTTTGACTCTTTCGCGGCGAAGGCACATAACCAGCATGCTAAAGATATTTTATTTTTTCGATATAGCAGGGTCAGGAAACGAATACCAAGAAGACGACAACTGCACGACGCAGTTGCTTCTCACAGTGCCCCCCCCCCCTTTTTTTTTCTCTGTCAGTGTTGTTAGCTTCCTCATTGTTTGACAATGGGCTGCCCTGCCTTTATAAATAAATCTTCACTCAAGATTTTAAAAAGTATCCCGAACTGCTTCACTGTGCAACGCTAGAGAACACCGAAAAGTACTATGACCGTTTATAAAAAATGACAGCACTCAGGCCCTACCTCATGTCACCGAGCAAGGAGCAGGCGCGGTTCGGAAGACACCTCATCAAGTGATGATCCCCAAGGGGAAAAACATTGGACTGAACTCTCTTATCGAGCGCTCTTAGACTTCTTTGAATAATGTGGTTTTTCAACTAGACAGTATGCCATCGTCTTCCACCGACACCTTTAACTTCAATTTTAAGCATTCATGCCTGACCAACAGCAAAACTATTTTACAACGCGGATGAAACGATACGCCTTTCCGCCATTGCGTCGGCTGGAGGGACATTTTGGGTTCAATGATGATTTTTCTTTTCATGCGTAGTTTTACACGCTTTGCACATTATGAGCTTTCCTTGGCTTAGTGTGGCTTGAGAAAATTCTTCAGGCCTCTCAAGTTAATATTTGAATTTCTTAATTTCAAAGTCACACTCGAAATATTTCTTCCCGTAGCTTCTGAACGTCTTTCATACCCCTCCCTCCTGCCCAAGCAAGTCCTCCCTCCACTTTAAGAGAATAATAATCACGCACGGACATTATACCTTTTCACGATTAATAAATTGCTAAAACACAAATCACGACATTTTATCGTTTTTGTACACTGCCCTATTTCTACGAACAAGAGACCAAAACAAGGTCAGGATGAGGGCGATGGTTATACGAAATGTACGTTTAGAGAGAGAGAGAGAGCATAGACGGACATACAGACATAACACCCTTGTTAGACAATTACGTGAGTCATATTAGTACGTTAGTTTTTTGTCTCTGTCCGTAAATATCCGTAACCAAAGAACCAACCACAAAATACACTGAACAACACTTTCAGGGCCGCGATATTTGCTTTTCGTGCTCTGCGTAGAATACGAAAAAACACCTGAAATAAATAAAATAAATGTGCTTCCTCCTTCAAACGATTTATACAGTGAAGCATTACCGCGCATTCAACTTTAGTTTTTTTTTAATTATTATTGTTTATATTATATAGGATTAGGTTTTTAGTTTGCAAGATTACTGCGTCCATATTTGTTCGCTTTCCACAAAGAATAGCAACGAACAGCGGTAAAAAACTAAGTCGTGTTCATCACTTATTGCTTGGCTTCTTTTTTGTCACAGTCATTGGACTCCGGATTTATGACTTTCTCCTCCTTTTGCGTTTTTTCATTCTATTGGTTTTCTAAATTTTTAGCTTTGTGGACATGGTACGCAGTAGTCAATATTTAAATGCCTTGACTTTTTTTAATATTATTAACACTGTCTTTATATTGTACATGCAAAAAACTGGAAAGTGAAATACGAACGCTACTTTAACTTCCTGAGGAATTTTAAGAAACGGCAGGCGGCTGCATACCTCCTTCGCACATAATTTATTTGAGGACGGTACCCTGCGCAAAGAGCGAACAAAAACTTCAATCGTTTTACTATTTTTTTACCTTTCTATCTTGTTCTTTTTTGTTCACCGAGGGTCACTTTAGTAAAGAATGTAAGACTTTATTAAAGGAGAACAATTCCATCTATTTTATTGATATTTCTTTTGTATCTTCGGGTATTTGTTTACCTCTGAATGACTACAGAACTTAGTTCTTGGTTTAAAGTCTTGACGACTTGGCCGCGCTTAGATTTAAGCTCTGTTTAAAGTCTCGGTGACGAGTCTTAAGTGAGTCCTCCAGGAGCAACAACTCTAGTTCCTTTCTGAGACGTTGCAGACTATTGGGGACTTGGAACAAAACTAATTTTGAACCAGTTTTCGTAGCTCCATGATTTAGCTACGGAGTGTCATTTACTCCTCGTACTGCGTTACAAGTTTGTGGTGGTGTTCTTTCAGTAGCTTCGCAGCTTTTTAGTTTCAACGGCTTAACGTTTTAAATTTGGTCAGAGTCCCGAGTAGGGTGTATGAGCGCCGTGCAGCGGCCACCATGGCTGTCCGCTGCTGCCAACGATCTTTCAATGCTCGCAGTTCACGTCTCAACACAGAACATTTCCGGCAAATCGTAGCTTGCTTTACCCGATATTGGGGCTGTTCAACACAAAACAATTATCTTATGACTTATTCCAGTTCAACATTGAAGAGTTATTTCTCAGCCACGGATAAAGAGTCAACTCATCGTTTTGACTGGAAAAGAAGCAGGTCCTCCGGCAACCATGAGTCACCGCCATAATACGAAATGCAGGGAGTGGCGAAACTCAAGCATCTCATTATAACACCTCAACCAATCAGATTGCGGCATGAGCCGACAAGAAAGCCAAACAACCAATCACAAAGTAAGATTCATGAACATGATATGCCATGCCCTGGGTTTCCTGAGATGTCGCTGCCTATATACACCAACTATGGTGCCTGGAGCGCGTCTTCGACTGGTGTGTTTAGTGTCCTATGCTGCCAATACATCAAAAGTGGTCCCCAAGTGGAAACAAATGACGTCACAGAAACAAAAGTGTCATGCTGTCGGATGTTGCGATCCTGGCGGTTGGTCATTGAAATGCTGGCGAAAAGCAGGAGCGAACGCGAGTGTCGCTGTCGTCATGGCGTTCCAACTTCTGGCTGCCGAAGCTTCCGTGGATCGTCACACCAGAGAGCTACCTGCAGCAGAACAGGCGTCTGCTATATTCACCACCGCTGCTGGACCACCGCAAAAATCGCGACCGGCGACAGCATGACACTTTTATAACGTCACCAGGTGGAACTCGAGGGACCACTTTTTTGGACGCGGTAAACACACCAATCGGAGACGCGTTCGAGGCTCAATAACACCAAATTAACTCTGTGACGTCACGCCGCTGTGGTCGCGCTGTTGTCGGGGCTGCGCATGCGCAGACGCCTCCTCTCACGCGGATCGGGTTTCTGCAGACTCGCATTGCCCACAAATAGCATGGGCAAAGGTTTGAAAAAATATCATCGGTCTCTATAGACGGGGGCTATATTGTAAAGTACACTTTCATTCCTGCATCAATACTTTTGATGAATGGCACAATCTAAGCATATAGACAACACGTTCATAAGCGCACAGGCACATTGTAGTCCAAACTATTGAGTGCCTCAAATGCCGAGGCTGGATCTAAAAGGGGCTGTAAAAACCGGCGCCTGCACATAGCAATGTCAGCTATTCGTCGAAGGTGTATTTTACAGGTGAGATTTACCTCGTAAAATTACAAGACGTAGTTCAATTTTTTAAGAAACAAAATAAGGTAAAAAAACTTAACAGGGTTAACAGCCAACGGTGACGCAGATGATCGCGTTGAGTGGCGGAGCGCGTTTCGCGCACGTATTCTTCGGGAGCAGTGTCAGAAGGTGCAGCCGACCAACCAGCGGAAGAAAGCAGACGACACGCAGATGAAATTTCTCGGCAAGTGCCGTCGTTATGTAACCGTTTTTTTTTTATTACTTCAAGGGTTGCTCTCATTGTCCGTATTTATTTTTAAACCAAAGGTACAATACAAAAAGATTATGTTCATTTTAATAGACCACGGTTGTCGCGGACAGTCTCAATATATTTTTTTAAAGCAAGCTAGAACAATGAGGTAGCAGCATTATCAAAACGTGCGCCAAACGCGCACCACCGCTCGACTAGGTCGTCTATGCGCCGTCCGCCAATGACCCTGGCAAGTTTTTTGGCCCTATTTTGAACAGAACGGGAGCTACGCTTTGTAATTTTACAAGGTAAAACTCATCCGTGAAATACTCTTTTGATGAAAAGTTTAGACAGCCACGTGCAGGCGCCGACTGTTTCTGCCCAGTTAAGATCGAGACTCGGCATTTCAGACACCCTATACTTCATATTACGTCGCCCGTACTATCCATGGCTTTCCGGGTCTACGCAGAAACAAATACTATAGAGAGGGGGGGGGGGGGGGGGGCACAAAATAAAAGCAAAGCACGACGTCTACTTGGTAAAACGCCGACGAACCAACTAGAAAAAGGCCAAGGTGCACAGCATTCAATGAGAAGGCGACATTACCGGCCATCAGAGAACCTCCAAACCACGATCTCGGTCGGACCTCTGGGGTGCAATACCGAGCGCGGTGGAACAATTTTTCACGGGAACGCAGCGAACCAAGTTTTATATAAACTGCTCGACCCATCCAAAAACAAAAAGGAAGAAAAAACGAAATACCGTGAGTTAAAAAAAGAAAGAAAACAAGTTCCAAAGTAAAAGAACACTGGGAAAAAATAGACGCCATCAAATGGGTATTGTGGGCAAAAACAAAGCGGCAAATCATAAAGTTTCGAAAGTCCGCGGTGCACGAACTGGTGCGTGGAAGGGGTGAGCGTGGGGAGTCGACGGCAAACAATAATTTACCTGGCCTGCCCGCGGCGATATACGGGCCAATTTGAAGCGGTGCGTCATGAATAAAACATGGCCGGCCGTCCCTTCCTCTGGGGAGCTCTGGACGGTGAGACGGCGGCGGCGGGGCCAGCGGACATCCACTGGAAGCTCCGGCGGCAGCCGCAACACTCGACGCACACATGCCAAAGCAGGAGCGGAACACACGGGAAAGCAAAAAGCAACAACTCGTTGCTCGGACGCTACAGAGCCGAAACCCTCTTTTCTGGAAATTTATGGCCCTTCTTTATTCCTTTCTTTTTCTTGGGAAGATCGTACTTTAGTTGCCTGTTTCTAGTTCCGCTATGTCATATATATATATATATATATATATATATATATATATATATATATATATATACAATTTTAACAAGAGGTATAGAACCGGCTATAGTGCAGGAAGCCTATGCTTATTCATTGCAATAAAAATGTCTCCGGAGTCGAGATTTCGTTTATACTTATTTTTCGCGAATATTTGTTTCCCATTTTGATGCTTTGTTCCGTCCTGGCACAAATATGAGCTATTGCGTCTTCGGTTACCTGTGGTGTTGAAGACCAGTAATGGTTCTGAAACCCTTCAATTTATTTTATGGATCGATGTTTACGTGAGGTGAGCAACCAATGGGGCTAAACAATTTCTCATTAGCAAAAAAAAAACAAAAAAAACAAGGTTAGACTTTGATCAAAACTGTTATTTTTTTTAGGTTGGAGAAACTGTTTCATGAATTTGTTTTGTAAAGCTTAAAGGGATGATTTATATTACAATTACGCGATTCAAGATTAGGTTTAAAGAACCATTAAACAATTTTGAAGTAGAAAAGATAATAAATCTAGCACTGAGGTCAACCTTGTCTCGTCTTCTTTTGAAGCCGCGATCAATATTTTTTTAATCACCCCTTAACTTCTTTGGTCACCCTCTCCCGTGCCCGCGCGAGTATCTTCCTTGTTATAAGAGCATGACGTTTATGCACACGCATCTAATCATTACAACACAATTTGTTTGCTAAGGATTTTTTTCGGACCTTAGTGGCTGCATATCACGTACTGAGACACAAGAGAGCTCACACATAAGTGCCAGGAGCCAGAAACACAGTTTCCTGTGTGAAACGTCATGAATTACATCAAATTATTTGTCTTAACCCCTTTGAAAAGCTTATTAACTTGGCCGCCTGGTCCTGAACAGTCTCGAGTGCATCGTGGTAGAATGCTCCTCATTAATTTAACACGAGAATGCGTACGTTCAGGTTTGCACTCAGGTAACAAACAAACTGAGGGTGAATATGTGGGTTTGTGTCCGTAGTCCATTCGTGAAAGAATATACTCAACTTCAGCCATGCCCTTATTGCACTATCTGCTCTGAGCATTGCCAAATGAGTCACGTTATTTTTATGATAATAAACAGCATTAGCCGGGGGGGGGGGGGGGGGGGGAAGAATAAGAAAAAACATAGCAGCTTGTTTTGGCAACGAGTTGTAAAAGTTTATGCTGTTCAACTTTCGCAAATGTTTCCTGTTTTCTGTAAGCGTTAGCGTGTGAAACTATACTTGTTTCAAACTGAACGCTCTCAAAGGTTAACAGATATGCAAATGCGGACACACACACTAAACTCTCAATGTCACGGTGAATTCGTTGAGCTTGATTGGTTTGGCCAATGCAAACACACGCACGGATCAGTGACGGATTTTGTGACACAGCGTTTCTGGCGCTGCTTGGTTAACCCCATCGAATCTTGGGATCAGCAGCACTCTGACGTAAGGTGAAAAAAAGTATAAAAACCAGTGTATGTCTTATAGATAGGGTTCTTCGTCTTCGGGTTCTATATTTTTTAGAAATCGGGGGGGTAAAAATCCGGCGCTATTTTTCAGGCTGATAATCGGGGAAAAATCGGGTTTTTCTGAAGCCATTTGGAAATCGGGTTTTCTCGCGTCGTATTTATGAAGTACAAGTACCTGAAATGTGTTATTTACACAAACAAAAGTCAACAAAGTATATATTAGAGCAATGGTGCTCGATCTTACAGTATATTTCCGCATGCTGATTCATTCTGAAGCGAATAAATGTAGACGTAACGCAAATCGAAGAAGTTTGTTACCATCAAACGGGTGACCGAGGAAGCATTTCTGAAACAGATCCAGAATTGTTCTTATTTTCTATAAATTCAGCTGATTTGAAGGCCAGTGTTTGGGGAGAAATTGGGTTTAATCCGATTTTTATAAAAACTCTTCGGGGTGCAAAAATCGGGTAATATCGGGTTTTACTTGAAAACGAAGAACCCTATTATAGATCATAAAGCAAAGTGCTTAAATGTGATCAGCATTCGGAGGAACAGAAAAAAAAAAAAAAAAAAAAACGTTATGATGTCTTAAAACTTTTTCATCTATATATTGATTTTGATTTTTGTTATAATTAATTAAATATAACTTGTGGAAGACTTTCATTGCGCTAGAGACGCATATATCGATCAATAGAAGTTATTCCTAAATTCCGGCTTGAATAATTTAGGGGATTACTTCGAACACCATAGTATCAGTTTATGAGGCGGAAGCAAAAACAATAACGAGCTTGAAACAATGCAACTTTAGTGTCGTTGTATCATCAACCGGCCCTCACACAATGGAATTGAGCAAATAACGACGACCAGCTTTGGGCCATAGCTCTGCGCCCATTGTTCGTAATACGTTACCGGAAGTATGCACTGCGCGATTCGAGAGCGCAAATGAGGGGAATTCACGATGGAAGACAAAGGGGCTTTTTCGGTCGGCCGGCTAGATCGGTCCTACCCTATGCGGCCCCGAGCATTGGAATTATTTGCCAGTTGTATATTGCTTGCGTGTGTGTCTGCGAATATGCGCGTAGCTCCGCTCCGATACATGGCCTCGACGTCTAACTGATCGTTTCGGCGGTGATCTTGCGCGCCGTCGTCTCGCATCTGGCCCCGATTCTTGGATTCCTGATCGCCGTGGCTCGCGATGCAACACTGAAGTTGACTCGTTCTTTTGGCTAGAAAATAAAAAGAAATATAAAAAATAAACGAAACAAAAACATTATGGCAGAGCGCGGACGTAATGCGGTTTTTACGACCACGCTTTGTCACAACGATTTGTCGCTCCCCTGTGTTTTTATTTCTGTTTGTTTGTTCGTTTTTTATTTGCGTACACTTTCTCGGCTGTTTACTTGCATGTTTATGAGATGCGGAATTCATTCAGGCACTCGAGCAGATTGAACGGATGCGACTTCGAAGCGTAATCGCATCAAGGGCCCTCGTATACATCGCGCTTTGTTCGCTGCCGTTATAATCGAAGATGGTGTCTGTCACGCTTTTTGTTTTAGTATCTGTAATACCGTTTATAAGTCGTAAAACACAGTTAACGCAGCATGCATCGAAACAATAAAAAAAAAGGCATATTGATGCGCTTGCCGCTGTTATAGCAATTTTAAGGGCTTCTGCGTTACGCATTAAAATGTGTAATTTTTTAACAAACGTGTCAGATGGCAAAAAATCCTCTTGTTTTCCTCGGTATATGGATCTTCGAGAAAAAAATAAATGCGAGTATTTGAAAACAGCTAGGCAAAACTTTCTAAGCAAAACAAACTCTGTTGCTGCGTGATGTCATCGAAGCGATCGTGTATCTTGCGGAAGTATCATGTTTCCTGCTTTTGCATTTTACTTTTTTTTAAACAATAAAAAAAATATTTCAGCGGCTCGTTCCAGAATTTCTTGACTCAGGAGAAAAAGGACACTCGAGATTTGATTAGTCGGGGGCTATGATAAAATATATACATATATATACTTTGTGATATATTTATGCAACAAAGCAATGTGGATTTGTTCTGTATTTTTCTATATTAATATATACATAAAAGTCTAGACATGCATTGCACTACACTTTTTGGCACCATACAAGGACGTGTAGCTGGCTTCGACGTCAACGGTATTAATTATTATTACTTATACTACTACGCCTGTACAGTGTTTGATATGAGGAAGATATTAGCTATCATTTGTTCATTGATTTCCCTTCTAAATTTTTCTATTTTTTCTACGAATGTTTATACGTTGAGGAAGAGAAGGAATGGGGCGCTTAAGCTCAGTAATTTGAAATGATGTGCCTTATCTGCGTTTTGGTAGTAATAGGTGATTTGGCTAACTAAATACAATTAATAATTTATGTTTATTTTTTTTTCTTCTTTTTAAATATACCGGTTCAGTTCATGTCGTTTCAGTTCCTGCAAACACGCCGACGGACGTATCTATATTACCCGCTTCGATCCCCGCTCAATCTACAAAGCAAAGAAATCGAACATACTGTGTACGCAAGAGGGGGAATCGCAACTGAGTCAAAATTAATAAAAAACCGGATATTAAAGTTTCGGGGAGATAGTAAGTTTTAGTGCTATTATCTTACATCGCCGTAGAACTTCGCTGCGGGGCATAATCTCGCCGACTTTCAGTGCGTCCGCACCATGCGGTGGTCGATACACTAATTTTAACATCATGTACAGTCCTATCCCTGGCATAAATACATAAATACACAAAACGTCTGCCATTGGGAAAATTTCAACAAACAAGGAGGTGCACGTGAAGCATATTTTGTCTATGCTGAAACATACTTTCAATATCTGAAGTACACTTTTAATGTGGTTTAGTGCATTTTCTTTTTAAGTGAGGGGCTGCATGGGTAATACCCGTGCCACGTGGGCAACTCGAATTCCATTTACAACGAATGACATTCGTGTGATCAACGAATCGGCTCGCGATCTGTGGCACGTGAAACGCCCCACGCTCAGAGTGTCACGCGCTGATTGGCCGATCGTTCAAATCTCATTTGTTGGAAATGGCATTCGAGTTGCCCGTGTGGCATGGGTATAAATGAACTCGGGCGCCGCCATCGACTTAATCCGACCGCTGACGTCCACACCCTCAAAGTATATTTTTTACTTACTCGCTAAACTTAACATTGAGCGTAATTTTTTTAAGGTATAATTTATCTGTTTCATATGCCGCGTTTACATGAACGCGTCTTAAAGGCATCAACTGCAGTCACCCTTCGAATGAAGACGACGCGCAAACGTTTACATGGGTGCGCATCGAGTCCTGCGCAAAAGTTGCGCCAAGCCGGGTAACATCTCGAAGTGTCACGTGGTGCGGCACCAGCCGCACCACGTGACGACGCTTTCCGGTGCTTCGCGCGCGGAGGCCCTCTCGACGCTTTCTTATTGCATCTTTTGTACAGCGATCATCTGGCAATACTTACCTCGTAGCGTTTCCGCTTCGCTTAAGCTCCTCGGATTCTCTGAGGAGCCTGTCTCTTCTGTAGAGAAATGCTCGGAACTGCTGGACTAGCAGCCATGTACTGAAGATAAACCTTTTCTTCTTCCAGACCTATTAGTCCAAGGATATGAAAATAATGGGTGTGGAAGAAGGTCTTCGGTAAATGGTTGCTAGTCCAGGGTCGCTAAACTCGTCAGACACAACTTTCTTCGTGTTATGACATAGCGGGGGGAGGAGCCGAAAGATTGCCGCGAAGTTTTCTTTTCTCACAAACCCGCAGATCCGTAGATCTTCGTGACGTTTTTCATTGAAAGGGGGAAAAATCCCTACTACTCCCTAGGCGCCGAGCTAGAGCAGCCCACGGAGACGAGCTGCGACCTTGATGGTCTCTAAAAAGCACAGCGGAGGCTTGGGTAATTGCATTCTAAAATCAACACCGTCGAACTTGATAGTCTTATATCGTTTTTTATTTCCGCCGATAAAGCAGAATTTACTAAAAAAACGTCCCTGTCGTCCCTTTTATTTATCTCGGCCTTTGATCAGAGTGTACCCCGACGTGGCTAAGTCACAACCAGCCGAGTAGCATTGTCCACCTTTGGACGGATTTCGCTTACAGGCAGTTGTCCACCATCAGCGGGAGATAAAATCATTTTATGATAGACTTTCAAAGATAAGCAAAACTGGGATTCATTCTGCGTTCATGAACTGAAATAAGAGTAATGTCAGTTTGGTCAATATTGACAGTGATGTTTCGAGAACGTGAGGACACCAAGCTTTCGTCGTACACAACCAAAGTTTTCACCGTCGACTCGAACACGCACCATCAAATTTGACGTTCACAACTGATCATCCTGACCCTGGCGTCAAAGTTGTGAACTATAAAAGGACGTCACTGAACGCGCCTGCACACAACGAGCCCTGGCACGAGCCTCTCGATTGAAAGTCTGTCATGGCCGCTCGTAAGTTCATAGAACGCTCCCCGTTTTAATTCCAGAATCTCTAGAACCATAATTTAGAAAATTGCACGCTGTGCTGTTTTTCGTCATCGCTCAGTTGGAACGCCTTTAAGCAGGGTCGTCGAAACAGAAGAACGGGGAGGGGGGCGATTCACCCCCCCCCACCCCCCCCCCAAGTGGCGTTCAAAAAGGGGGCGCAAAGGGTATAAGGATGTAAGAGGGGGGGGGGGGGGGAGATATCGCCCCAGCCCCGGACTATAGCATTTTAGAGAATTATAATAAAAAGAATGACATACGTTTACAGTTCTCTATAATGTTGAATTAAAGCGCAGCTCTTGAGGACGAGGAGGGGAGGGCACGGAGGGGAGGGTATGCCTCTCCGCGCCCCCTCCTCCTATGCTGTTGCTTTCTCATTTAGCGGGGAAACCTAATTGGTGTCAAAATCACGTGACGTCAACTTCCCCGCTAAATATAGTGAAAAAACGTCCCATAATGCAACTCGGAGCGGTTACGCCGACGGCGACGCCGCTCAAGCTTGAAAGGGGCGCATAAAGGCTGAACTCCATGGAGCGAATAACTGACGAACGCCGCCCGACGGCACGCTCGCTTTGTGCGTGAAGTAGCAGCCACTGTGCTGATTCCACGCGCAGAGCAAAAGCCGCCAGGCAAAATTCGTCGATTTTTCGCTGTATATTCGTCCTATGGAGTTCAGCCTTAAGAGTTGCGCTCTAAACATTCGGGGGAAGGGATATCCCCCTTCTTCACTACTACCACCCCACCCCCTTCTCTCTCTCTCTTTCGCGAACAATTTCTACGGCCCTTTCTGACCCCTATTTGCGTGTGTGTTTGTGTTGGTCATACCTTTTTTTTTTTCCTTTCCCCGGCTTTTTCTCGCCATTCCCCGTCGCCTCCTCATCTCTCAGTCATTACCGACGTCTCTATACACAACGCCTGTGGGTGACCCCGGTGGCGTTGTTGACAGTGGCGGAAGATGAGCTCTCAAACCGCGTACACCGCGAACGGATCCACAATATCACAAAGTTCAATCTTCGCCTCGATTTTGAAGCGAAGATTTTGGCCTCAAATAACTCCTTCCCAAAGTTGTGAAACGTCACTTTGTCGTCAGCAATAACTTCCACAAACAACGATCTTGCGACGAGAAAGTTCAGAGTATTTACAGCCCGCCTAGGTACAATCTACGTTTCATTGACTCTATCGCGGCGTAGGGATGTAGGGACACCCGGGCGCGACGTCATCAGTGCAGCCGTTCAATCGGCTGGCCCCACGGTGTTGCTCGCGCGCGCTCCGATGAAGCTCGCTACAACTTTGTGCCCAAGATTCTCGCTGGAATTTGAGCACCGAGAGAGCTTGGATGATTGACATCTCGTCCCGCGTGACGCCAACGTCGCGGGAGTCCAATCAGCACGCTCCGCGAACTTCGTGCCCAACTTTGTGTCTGACGAGTTTAGCGACCCAGCAGTATGTTTGTCATCTTTTCTCTCTCTCGCCCTCTCTATCTCTCTCTCTTCGTGTATCTTCGTACGTTCAACTGGCATCTTTCAGAAGCAGAAATCACCAACACCAACTAGCTGAGTCATAGCCTCCTCTATAGCTGAGTACACTTCCGGCTTGATAAGATAAGGCCACACTTCCGGCTTCACCTCTGGTGGCCTTATTTTGCCTCCAGAAGATTCTTACCTTCATGGTTCCATACAAATATACATAGGTTTATACTGAGGGTTTTATTCCAATTCGAAATGATTTTTTTTATAAAGAATCCGTGAAAGGTACGTTAATGTGGTTCGGTCGAGTGAGTTAGACGGCCAGGAGGACATATCAGAAGAAGTCGTTGTTCGCGTAAAGTCAAATACTTAAGTAAAAATTTAAATTACCCTTTTAATTATTGAAAATAAACATTAGATTCTAATGAGAAACTTGCAAGGCATCCTCGAAAAACACCACATCAGTCAATTTTAGACATACTTGAAACACTTGGGAAGCGCTGGGGCGCACCAAAGTTACTACTCGTGTAACAGCGGTGCAAAAATGCGAAAACTTATCTTATCATTCGCGTTTTCACATTCGCTAGCCTTGTACCTGTTGCACGTAAATTTAGTGCGCGCCCGCGCTTCCCACGTTTTTCAGCATGTCTAAAACTGACTGATGTAGTTATTTCTTATGACGCTCAACAAGTTTAAAATTGAAACCTAATGTTTAGTTTCAATAGTTAAAAGGTTCATTAACAACTTTTACTTTATTTTCCGACTAAACGTGAAGAATTCCCTATATTATGTCCCCTGACCGCATAACTCATCTGCACAAACCGCATTAGTGTCCCTTTCACGGATTTTCAAAAACGAAAATTGTTAAATGTACAGTCAAGCCACCCTGTGTAATATAAACACTAGTTCCAAGAAACGTCAAGGAAATAAAATATAGACCTGCGAAATTTCGTTTTAGTGCCGGGGCTCTTCACACAAAAATTGCAAAACGTGGAAAAAGACAGGACATCGCACCTTTTTGTCGTGTCTTCTATCTCGTTCTTCCCCCGTGTAGTTATTACCGGACACAATGCATGTCATCTTTTTATTGTGTGTGTGTGTGTGTGTGTGTGTGTGTGTGTGTGTGTGTGTGTGTGTGTGTGTGTGTGTGTGTGTGTGTGTGTGTGTGTGTGTGTGTGTGTGTGTGTGTGTGTGTGTGTGTGTGTGTGTGTGTGTGTGTGTGTGTGTGTGTGTGTGTGTGTTTGTGTGTGTGTGTGTGCGGCAGAGTTTTGCGCCTGCGTGTTTTTTCGTAATTGTGAGTTTTGGAATAATAGGCCCAATGGCTCGGGTCCTCCAAGGAGCTAGGTGCTTCATACTGCGCATGCGCGCTGAGACGCACTAAGATTCTCGGAGACCCAAGGCATTGTGGTACCCCTTTTTCTAACTGTCTTCTAATTCCAAGCACAAGAATTGAAGCAAATATAGGGAAAAGCATTCTGCTGGATCCAATATTCCCTTTTCTGCTGCACGAGAATCGCATGATTCGTAAAATGCGCATGCGGGCGTACGAAAGAGATCGTACCGGCCAAGCTTATGGAGAATTTTGGCCAGGCAACGTTCCGTCGGATCGATACGGTAGAGGCAACGTTGGCCGGGCGTGCGCGCCACCTGCGTCGCGGGAAGGCGCGTATTGGCGATAGTGTGTGTCAGGGGACCTCTTATTTACGCGAGGCATAAACAGCCACCGGCATGGGCAATAACGAAGAACGCCGTGGTGTTGGGCCCCGAAGCCTGGCGGGCGAGCCCCGAAGCAGCACGGGGTCTTGTCGGGGGCGTGCGTGATGAACCCAGCTTATTAACCGCTCGAAACATTCGCGATAATTCCGCTGGCCTTGAGTGGCCTCGAACGCGAAGAGACGCATCGCGTTTCACAACGTTTCGTCTTCAGTTCTTGTTACAAGTTTGTTTTTTTTTGTTTTTTTTTTTTCATTTTATTGATTTATAACCACGCTGCGCTATGAAAAAAAGCTGTAAACTAACTTGGGCAAAATATTTCATTTACTGTGATAGGCTACAATATTAGCCAGTAAAAACTTCTTTAGTAACTGTAACCGTAACTCAGTCGCAGGTAACTTGCAGGCCCCCGAGGAGAATAGAAATCAAAATATTATAAGTACTACACGGGTTCTCCCCTCCCACAGTCTAAAAAAAGTCCGTGCGTATACTTTCCCGCACAGCACT
The DNA here is from genome assembly GCA_013358835.2 of Ixodes persulcatus. NCBI lineage: Eukaryota > Metazoa > Arthropoda > Arachnida > Ixodida > Ixodidae > Ixodes > Ixodes persulcatus. The sequence continues at coordinate 490,610 of JABSTQ010010367.1, read as the reverse complement.
CGGAGAGCCAATAAGCGCAACTTAAGGAGGCAGCTCAGCGAATGACGATGCCGAAACATATGTTTAGACCAAAAAGCGCATTTTGAGTTGTGACATTAAGCAATGCAAAATATCACGCTTGCATTGCTTAATGTCACAACTCAGACTGCGTTTTCTGGTATAGACATATTTTTCGGCATCGTCATTCGGTGAGCTGCCTCCTTAAGTTGCGCTGATTGGCTCTCCGAGTGTTGTGCGGGAAAGTAGACGCTAGGGCTTTTTTTTAGAGTGCAGGTGGAATATGCCGCTCAACAATAATTTTTTTTGCTGCTTATTTTTTTTTTTAATGTATTTTACGGGTTGGAAAACGAAGTCCTGTTCAGCAATCGACGTCGTGAGATATTTGAAATGTAGCTGGAACCCAACTTAGTTTTTTTTTTTTTTCGGGAGCAACTGTGACGGGGACTAGATTCTTGTTTAGATGGTAAATGTACTTGGGACTTAAATACATTCCAGTTCAAGCAACTAGAACAGTAACGTAATGATCATTTAAGTCATTAGGTTCCGACCGGCCCGCCACAGGCCTCTGCAGTGACGCCCGGCCCGCTTAGAACCGGCCCGTCGCAAAAATAAGTGCGAGTAAAAAAATAGCGCCCCGATGCGCACCAAACGAGCAAAATAGAATACTAGAAAAAACGAGCGAAAACTGCAGCGCGTTACGCAGCTGTTTTTGTTATATTTATTGCAGATTGTCATCTCCAGCAACAATCTTTAGACCCCTATTTAATCTCTGTGTAACCCGCTATATCGTTTTTACTGTCTCTTGTAGATTGTACTTAGTGTCGTGTGTCTTAACTATGTAACCTATATCGTTATCATCAGTTCTACGAATCTCATTGTTTTTGTGTGTTTTATTTCTTTTTTGCCTCTGTGAATATGCTAAAGTTTTTATGCGCATTGATTTATGTCTGATGAACTGGGTTACTATAATTGTGTGATGCCGTAAATATACAAATATTGAATTTCGAAAAAAATCATGTCTTTGTTCAACTTAGATTGTTTTTTCTTTAATGTAACCTAACTTCTTGCCGTGAAAGGCGTGTCTAGGTTTATTTATATTTCCTTATTTTTATTCCCTCGCAAATGCGATAGGACCCTAATTTTACCCCTTCGCCAAGACGTTCGGAGACCTCTGATTTAGGAGTGGCTTTTACACCTCAACTGCACTAATGCGAGATCTATCTTGAGAGCTAGTCCTTCTAAATCAAAGTTTTTAACGATATTAATGTATATATAAATTATTTGTGCGGAAAGTATCCTTGGTTTTGTTAGTGTCTCAATGAACTTTAAAAAAAATGTAGCTTTCACAAAAACAAAAGAGATCATCAGTGCTAGGGTGGTAAGGTTTGAAACGCGATTTTTTTTTTATATTTCTATTTACCTAATTCTGGATCATTTGCGTGACTAATTTGCGATGTTCTGCCACACATTATAAAACTAGCTACTTTCGGAAAACAAAAATGAACTATGTTTTGTCTAGGGCATTTAAAATTAAAAGTTATTCTTTTTGTATTTATTTATTTCAACTATCTTGACAGAACATGAAGCTGATCTAAGGTTGCAAGAATAATCTAAAAACAAATATCCTGAAAGCCTAGCGGCAGTCGCTCTGACACCTAGAAAAGGTGGCATTTAAGTTTTAACCTATTTGCGTAGTTTAAGTTTAGTTTTTCATCATTGTTAATTTAGTTCACCATCTACGATAATAAGCTTTTGAAAAAAAATGCCACATTAGTAGCGCTAAAATATACGTCAGAGTGTCTTCCGGTATTCGCGTCGTGGAGGTATTCACACTGTTGGGCATGACGAGGTGAACAACCCTTTATCGGCATAACAATGAATGACAAAAAAAACATTTGAGATGACCCCGAGGACAGAAAGGCTTCGCTTACTTCTGCTGGTATCACAAAAACACCAGCACCGAGCGGCGAAATGTTACACAAATTAGCCTGAAAATAATTCTGGCCGGTTAACTTTATTCGAAATTGATAAGTACCGTTAAAGAAAGGCCAATCATAGGATGCGGTAATTATTGAAAACACAGAGTCTATTGCCATCGTCTTCCAGGTTTCTATTCATGCAGACATGATAAAAGGAACGCGGAGCGCAAGACCGTCTCCTTCTTTTGGGGGGGTTGCGGTGACGTCATAACGACGAGCTCTGATTGGCTCTGACTGAAGGATAGTAGGTGGACGTCAAGGCAGCTTGCTTTGGGGTCTACCCACTATCCTTCAATCAGCGCCAAACAGAGCTCGACGTTCTCACGTCAAAACAAACCCTGCAAAAGAAGCAGACGAACTTGCGCTCCAAATTGCTTGTGTTTAAATAAACAACGCACTCCCAGTCTTGTACACGTTACTAAAAAAAAGTAATCGATTACAATTACTATTACTCTTGGCTAAAAAGTATTCGATTAGATTACTTGATTACTCGACGGCAAAAGCAATTGGACATTACTTAAAGAAGTAACTGTTACTTTTCCGATTACTTTATTGTGTGAAGACACATCTTTAGCGCTCATAACAATGAACTACTTCCAACCTATATTTCACATTTGCACAAGTATTGAAGAAGAAAAACTGGTTCCCTCTTCGTGGTCGTTGCACCTTCGCAATGCGGCCACAAGTATAGAATTCGTTTGAATAAGTTTAATGATTTGGGCGTTCGCCAGTGTGTGTGTGTGTGTGTGTGGGAGGGGGGGGGGGGCGGAGGGGGTTCTAGATTTTGTTAAGCTTGAGCAAGGGTTGTCGCTCAAAGTTTGCGTCGCACGTTTTATTATTCACAAGTGGATGAGCTCGCATGTTATACAAAAGAGCAGCAGCTCCATGATTTGAAACGGATCATGTGTAGTACCCATTAGCGGAAGAGATCGCCCCGACCACTTTTCAACTCGAAACATTGCTTGTCACAAAGACCACGTAGGGGAAATGGGGAAATATTTCAACTGGCTTTATTATATTTTGCATCCGCTTTATGCATTCTTCGGTTCTGGTTCTCCTACGGGCTGCGAGTATAGTACCCTAAGCAGGATTTTTTTTTATTTCTGTGTGTGTGTGCGTGAGGGGGCTAGTTTGAACGAAGGACTTACAAAGCTACATTCTGCTCCCTCAAACTTCGCCCTGAATGGCCTTTGTCACGCACTGTGGCTTCCCTGGGGCTTCCCACTCCCAGTCCCAGCTCGAAAAAAAAAACAACAAAAAACGGACATTCCACAGAAACTGTACATAGAAAGGGGTTGACCTCGTTTCCTACAGCTCCGCAAAAATCTTTCTTTTTTCCGTTGGAAAAAAAAAAGCAAATTTTATTTTTGGTATTTCAGAAAAAAAAGGCGTGTGCCGGGGGGGGGGGGGGGGGGGTCCCGTGTAAAATAGTAATGTTTACAAATAATTTTATTACTTCAAAAAGTAATCAGATTACTCTTGTGATTACTGCCTAATAAAAGTAATCAGCTGATTACAAAATTACTCTAAAAAGTAATCGATTACAAGTAATTTGATTACTTGTAATGCGTACGGTACAAGTCTGCGCACTCCTAACGCCAGCGATAAAAACGCCGGAACTCTCTCGACTCAGAACGCTAAGCCCCAAAGAGTCCCTCCATTTTTGTCAATTTCCTACTATTTTATCCCGTCAACTGCGCAGACATGAAACCAGTGTTGTAGGCGTTACCTAAAAGTAACAAAATACGTTACTCGTTACTTGCAAATAAAAGAAACGAGTTACAGTCCTTTGTTTTAACAAAATCATAATGAACGCGGTACCGTTACCGGTAAAAAGTAACGCACGTTACTTGTACGTTACTTTTTTGTATTGTGAATTGACAGGTTTTACTGTTGTGTTGTTACAGGTATGCATAAGCGCCATATTTCAAGAAACATTATTTCTATGCAGAAACTGAACGCAATTACCTTATCTTTTTTAGGGTTTCGCCTAAATATTCACAACAAAAACGCAACAAAAAACGCGAAAAATATTAAAAGAATTCAAATGGTTTTGCGCCTAGCAACACATAAAAATTGAAGTGTAATTTTATCTAAGTCTTGGGAAGAATATGCAGCGAGTAACGTAACTACGTTACTCGAAGTTCAACACGTTACATGTTACTGTTTTGAAAATGTAACGTGTAATCATCCGCGTTGCGCCACTGCTGGTTTTGCGCCTGCTTCACGAGTGGTAACTGTGGCGCGCCCCCGAGTTTCCCACGAACTTCAACTCGTTCTAAAAGAAGTTGATTTAGTGGTTTTCGATGACGCTCATTAAGTTTCTAATTGGAACCATATATTTATTTTCACTAATTGAAAAGTTATTAATGAATTTTAATTAACTGGCCGACTGATCTCAAAGATTAGCCACCCACATAATGTCCCCCTGGACGGATAACTCACCTGCACAAACCGCATAAGTGCATCTTTTATGGATTTTTTGTAAATTATCTGCTCGAATTAAAAAAAAAAATCACCCAGCATATATATATATATATATAGGAACAGCACCTGGGAGAAAGAGAAGGCACTCGAGAGAAATATATTCGAAAAATTATTTGCCCTTATGGAGATGTTCTTCCAAAACGAGGAGAAAGTCGCCAAAAAATTGTATGGAGGAAACGTTTCGGGCCTGGTAGGCTCTTCGTCAGTCCAAACAAGAACACTTCGTTTTCCTTTTCTTTGAATTAAAGAAAAAACGGCCGCAAAGAAGAAGTACTTGTATATATACATATATAGTATATATATATATATATATATATATATATATATATATATATATATATATATATATATATATATATATATATATATATATATATATATATATATATATATATATATATATAAGGAACTTATTCGCACGGCCTACTGCATTCAATATCAAGCCTCCTCCATCATAAAAATTTGCGAACCTTTAATAAAAGCATCGTATCGTAACGCCAACGTTTACAGAATAAAGCCCACCTTTTCAGGATACATCTCCGCAACATGCACTTAGGCACGCTTCTAAAGACCACAGTTTATGTGGGAGAAACACCGCACAATAAATACTTTTTAACAATAAAGGAATGCGTTCTTGCTAGTATGAATACGCCCTAGTCGCGAGAGTTTATCTTCTTTTTCAAACAATGTTTTTTAAAGTAAAAATTTTAAAAAATTAACCCATCTCAAGTTACCTTGCAGTTGCTTTCGCCGGTTCTTTTTTTTTTTTTACCTTAAAGCATACTTATTTACGTACGAAATCTCTCAAACCACGGTTTCCTTTGTCTAAAAAGAAATACGATACAAATTTATTCGTTTAAATATTATATAAAAAAATGTAGTGTTCGCAAATCCTTTCAAACTTTAGAAAGATCTAAACTCCGGCTGCTAAACCCCCGCAAAGAAAAAAAAAAATATATATATATATACTCAAGAGCTTTTGCGAGCTTCGATTGAACAGAAAGCCAAAGGCGAGTTCTTCGAGGGGACGTGAACTAGCGCCTCAAGTTTGTCGAGTGCGTATGTTCCCGGACGACGATGAAAGCAGCAGCTGCTGCGGCAGCAGCAGCAGCAGCGGGCATCGCAGACCTACCGCCTAATGAGGAAAAAGCTCCACGCGTCACCGGAACTCTGAAAGGATAAGAGAGTCTGAGAGCCATGTGAGGGGGCTCTCGTTGTTTTATTACCTTCACGGAAGGACGACAGCGAGGCCGACGGTGTTCTTTATAGCGCCGCGCCAAATCCGGCACTGCAGATCCGGAGGTCTGTCTCGCGCCCCGATTCGGTCACACGCTACGAGGGTTTCTATACTTCGTCAACAGATGGCAAAACGGTTCAGCCGCGATCACACTGCTCGTGTACATCGTACGAAAGAGGGCGGTGTTCGCCGTAACGAACACACTTCGAGCATATTTCGAGGCATCTTTGTTCCATGCATGTATACGTATGCTTCGCACATGTCTGTAGACAGCGTTTTGTATGAGTAGTGTGACAGGACCGCCATACAGGGAAGAAACACGCCTTAGATAGCTTCAGATGGCAGACTGCATTATGTATGTAATATTTTCAGCGTGACCGCGTTTTCAGGGAACACCGAGATTCGGTTGGTATGGTTAGTGGGTAGACTGAAAGCTAGCTGCGTTTGTCTCTACTCGCTATGCGAACGCGTTCGAAAGCGAGTGTTAAGCGCCGGACGCGGGGGTTTGGCGTTCGAAAGCGTTCGAAGATTGAGTGTAGCAACGATAGATTTGAGTCTTCCCACTAATCATTTCAACCGGAGCTCGGTGTTCCGACGTCTCCGCCGCGCTTTCCTCTCCTCCTCTTCCCCAATTTCTACCCGTATACGGCGAGCAAGTATTCTAAAACGCGTCTTTGGCGCACCGGAACGCGAAAAGGGGCTCGCCAATTGAAGGGCAGCACAAAGAACCTGTGAATAACGCGAGATGACGATGCCGCCAAGCTCGCGCCATTATTGGCTGAAGTCGAAGGGAAACAAACGCACGAGGTGCACATGAGGCAGACGAACTTGCACGCCATAAAACATCGGCAAGCGCTGGAGCGTCGTCTTCTTTGGGCATAGCAGACGAGCAGCGACGCCTAAAGCAGACGACCAACTCTGGCCACAAACTGAAAGAGCAAGACGATCGCCTCGAGCACCCAGTGCCGTGGCTTCGCAGCGCTTGGAATACGGAGAAGTCGCCTCTCGCACGCGTTGCGGCTAGCTGCTTCCACCATAGCACGTTCTCTGCGTGTAGGTTATTTGCATTGCCGTTATTAAAATACTCCTTTGGAACAAAAAAAGAGCTCGTTGTTCTTGTTCTTTTAGGAATATATTTTTTTCTCTTCACACACGAATCTCTTACAAGGGATCTGAACCACGCATATGTTGGTACAAAGGGCGAAGGTAGAAGCAAAAGCGGGGATTGTACTGTGTTGAGAGGCACTTTGCCCGAATTCATTTTCCGGGTACTGTAAACAACTTAGTTCTTGAGAGGACCTAGTTTTCGCGAATTTCGCGATGCACCTGCAAATCGCGAAAAATAGGTCCCGCGAACGATTCCGGTATAGTGTATATACATTGAAATCTCTATTGAGAACCCACCGCGTAGCGAAAATTAGAATCCGAAATTATTCCAAAAACGTCAGGTTTTACCTAAATCGCGAAATATTGAGCATGCGAAAAATAGGTCGTTTACAGTATTACACTTTATGCTCCAATGTATTTTCAATTTCGCGCGGTGCGAAGCTGTCCTTGTTTGCCGTTAACTCCACTAGCCACATTTCTTATCTGCAGCGTAGACTACAGACACCCTTTGACGCAAGATAACTTCGTGCTGCTAAAACAATCCATAAACTAATTTGACTTTGGCTTCGGCGGTGTAATAGCGAGGTACATTAATGTTTGCCTCTTACACCTTATATAAATATTGGCTTCGCGGTTCTTAAAAACAAACATCAAAGCTATTAGGTACGAGAGTTTCTAATAATAAAAAAAGTATGCGGAAATAGGCCTATCTTAAAAAGGTGGAGTTGTATATACACTGGATTTGAAAGCCAGTTTAGACCAAATTGTATATGTAATTGATGCGAATAAACTACAAAGGGTAACACAGTTAGCATGAAGAAGCAATCGCCGGACTTCTTTGTTGTTGTTTTTTTCTCTCAGATGACAGGACCCAAAGTACCTATAGTAACTGACAGAATGAAAAATGCAGGGCGTGCCTTCAGAACGCCCGTACTCCATGCTTTCCGCCGTGCTTTGGCTGCGTGTGCGCGCTCGAGTTGCACGAGACGCCGAAGCATTGTCGAAGGCGTGAAGCTCGCACTGGAGGCGAGTTGATTGAAGCTTTTTCCCTCCGTTCTGACCTTCGTCGATACCTGTAGTTGACGCACGGCTGCTCGATCAAAAACAAGGTACGGCCCGTCGCGTCGCGCCGCCACCCATAGGCGAAGGCGAGATTGGTCAGTTTACCTCTACTGGCCGCTTTCTCGCTGTAGCAGTCGTCTACGCTGCGGGCCATTCCGAGGACGCGCGCTACTGAGCAGCAGCGGAGAGATACCATGGGACAAACCGAACAGCGCCGGTACTGTCATCGACCTGTAGCGCCGCGGTGGTCGCCCGGGTATACTAGGCGCGTCTCACCCACCGTTTGCGGCGCATCTGGCGGGCCGCACTTCTGAGCTTCAGATTTAGCAGCCGTGGTTGTCGACATTTTAACTGAGGGAAATGTAAAGAAATGTTGATGTTAGGTTTAGCGCTAACTTCTTTGCAAACTGAACAAGCTGCAACAAAACTAGAGGGTTTCCGTATATCGTTCCGATGACTCCAATAATAGTGAGTTTTCGAAGATTGTTTTCGCCATCTCGCAATCGTTTCCGCAACGCGCTACGATACCCGAAACTCTATAGTTAAGGCCATGGGCGCGCAGGCGCAGTAGCGGCTTCTTCGTTGCGGAGGGATTAGAGGAGGTGGAAACGCGGTCTACGAAAACGTCCTAACGATACCCAATACTCCGCCGCCACGTTTGCGCATGCATCGTATTTTAGCGGGTATGGTTATCGAGGGAATCGCAACGATCTATTAAAACTACCTGCAAATACATTAAACAGTGCTGGCGGTACCGCGTTATAAGTGACTGCTTTACTGGTAACGCTTTACGTTTTTGGGTAACGTAGTAACGTACTCATTACTTTTTCAAATCCGTAAGGGGTAACGTACTTAAGTTACTTATTTCAAGGAAAGGGTGACGTAGTTCCGTAATTCGTTACTGTTTCTTCTCAAGACCTAAACAAAATTAAGGCCGGTTCTCACATGCAGCGAAGCGCTGATTTAGCGCTGCTCACGGGTCGTCAGCTAGTTATCGTTTGCCATGAGCAACAGCTCTCACGTTGCGATACGAAGCTTGTGAACGCTCCCATCAGCACGTCAGCGCTATGCTTAGGTTAGCGTTTATAGCGCTATGCTTATAGCGCTCTGCTCCATGTGTGAACAGGCCTTTACACCTAAATATTTTTCGTGTTTCAGTCGCCAAGTTATGTAAATTTTGGAGTTTTTCGTTTTTTGTTTGTGCTTTTTTCTTGTAAGCATTTAGTTGAAACTGCAAAAAAAAATAAGTAATTATGTTCAGTCCCTGCATGAACATAATGTGTCTTGCAATATCGCGCTTATGCCTACCTGTACCGTCAAAAAAGTAGAACGTGTTAATTCAGATTTAAAAAAAAAGTAACGCAAAAGTAACGTGCGCTACTTTCTATCGGTAACGGTAAGGCGCTACTTTTATTTTGAGGTAACGTAGGTCGGTGACTCGTTCCTTTTATTTGCAAGTAACGAGCAACGTATTTCGCTCATTTTTTTTTTCTGTAACGCCTTCAACACTGACATTGAGTGAAACAGGCCTTATTTGACGAGGGAGACCATTATCCACAATAAACATGCAACGGACACGGTCAGTGCTCTCGAGTCGGTAGACGGTATTTCAATCTATTCTTTTACGGGACATCACCTCGGCAGGTATTGTTTTTTTTTAATGCTATCGTGTAATCATCACTCGTCTGCCCTCTCTATCTCTCTCTCTCCTTCTCTCTCTCTCTTTCACTCTCTTTCAAACACGCGCACAAAGTAGTATATACAGAAAGGCAGACATTTGATAATTGGAAAGCCATGGAGCTAATTTACTTTTCGCAGAATATTCTATCTTTCTTCTCGCTAAGGTATAGGCCCCGCTTCGGAGGTAAATGAAGCGACGGCACATTCCTGATTGAACGGGGTTCGCCATTCCCGACGCAGGGCACGCGCTCGCGATTACGTAAATCGAAAGAGATGGGCCGGAAGGAGGGAAAGTCGGGGTTGCGGAAGGAAAACGCCCGAGTGGAGGAGGCAGGCTACTGGACCGGGGGAAATACTTTTCCTGACCGGCTACAATCTTTCCAAGGCCGCGAAAAGTTGGAACGTGGTCTACGTTCCTGAGTTGCGGCCACCGTCGAAGGTTCCGGCGAGGCCGCCATGAAATCAGACGCAAGCAAAAACGAATTGGCTTTTATTTGAGGGAAGAAGAAAAACCATAAAAACTTTTTTTTTTCTTTTAGGAGATTATAAGGTAGCATTGTCTCGTTTACTCGTTTTTAGGTTATGCAAGTTGCGCTAAAAATATCATTTAAAATTGAATGAAACCATGTCACCTTCGCAGTAAAAAAGAAAAAAAAGAAAAAGCAGAGTGCATTGCACGTACACAGCTTTTCTGTGAGCTTTTCAAACTGTATCCTAGATTACAGTATTCGATTCGAGATAATATTTGTAGCAATCTACACTTACCTACAACCCGATGGAACCAATCCACACAAAGCTCCTGGTAACGAGGTTCCTACATGTTACGACATTCTTCGAAGCGCCGACTGCGTGGCGGTACAGAGTTTAAGAAGTGATGATTGGCGGCGCACAGCAAAAGAGTGAACTGTATGACACCATTTTGTTCCTGCGTAATCTGCTCCGTCATTCGTGTATTTGTCGTTACTTGTACAAAAAAGCAATGAGGGACTTGGAATCCACCAGCTCTAAAGGTGCATCGCCATGGCACTCGTAGTCTTTGCGCGTTAACTATCACCTACTAAACTAATAAAGGGCAATGAATGCGGCGTGATACTTTAATATTTTCTGTGCCTGATTAGTTTATCGGCCGACATTAAACAAACAAACGAGACGAGCGTTTTGGAAATGTAATGTTGGCGTTGTTTGATTGGCCCTATCGGATTCCATACCGTTGAGTGCGGACGGACTTGATGTGAAAGGAAGTCTAGCATGAATGCATTCGGGGCAAGCGTTTTCATCCGTTCAATTTTAGTGAAAGCTGCGAGTGGCGTACGGGACCTAGTTGGACATTTAGACACTTCACTTTCTGGCGAGATCAAACAAAAATAACAAATCTAGGCCATAAAAATACAGCGAAATATCAAAACGCTGAACATATTTTTTTGTTCCAGTTCCAATTTGACTAAACCGGCTTCTGAAAGTCTTGTTCTTTTTTTTTTTTCTACTTAGGAAATGAAAATGTCTGCTGGGTAAGAATGGGCGCCGAATTTTCTAGCGTAGTTTACAACTTGCGTCATCTTTTGAGTCACGTACGCATAAATTAATCGGTAAGTTATAGTTCGTTTCACTATTACCCATAGCGCGGTATAGATTGATAGAAGGCGCGCAAATGCGGACGTTCGTGCGAACAAAAAAGGGCAAGGTCACGGCGCGTTTACCCGGTTGGAGCACAGACGCAAAACGACAAAGAACCACGTGATAGCGGCCTCGCCGAAGAAGTAGAATTAGATGACTAAGAAAAACAACCCCTCGCTCCTGGACCGGCCACCGCACCGTCTTGTACCATCCTCCTTTTGTTAATATTATAAATATCTTTCCCCTTTTGTAACGGCCGTATTTAGCGGTAGCCAGCGCCTAACATACGTTACATTGGGAAACTCCGTTTCATACCAGAACCAACGATCCGATGCAGCCAATGGAGCAGCTCCTAAAGTGCACGCTCAAAACACTCGTCGCGTCTGCGCGTTTGCTAATGAAGGATCGGTGGCCGGGCGGGCTAGGGCACACCAGCTTGGAGCACGTGGAGCGAAAGCTCGCGCTGCAGGACCGAGGGATCCTGGGTTCAATCCCCTGCCCGTTTCGATCTGGATGAGCATCGTACCGGCGTGCGGTCGTGTATTACCACTGCGTGGTGCACGTTCCAAGGCCCCAGGCTAGCGGTTGTACTGCAATGGCTAAATTTCTCAACTAGAGCTGTGAGACAAGTCGCCCGTGCAGGGAGACTATGTTCAGGCTGTATAAACATGCACATATTATTGTGTTAGCGCGCTTCTATTCTCGGCTACACCAGGGATTATCCGGGGATAGCGAAGGTACAAAGACGATAATCGCTGTGACGACGCACTTTTTGGCGCGGCTCGGTTGGCTTCCTCGGATCGTAGATGTCGGCTGCGGTCGTGAAGCGTAGTATAGGAAGACATCCAAACACAGACGCCCACAAACAAAAACTTGGAGGATGCTTAAGCTTCGCCTTTAAGAGTGGAACGCGATAGCGTTATCGGGCCTCCGTTCGCATCGCTTTCTCATTCGCTTCTCATGCTGTTCGTGCCAGTGAGCAGGAAGTGCGGCGGACACGGCCCAGTCAGCAGCATGTCTGGCTCGCCACCGAAGGGTCGTGGGACTCGAATCCCGCCTATAAGTTTTCAAAGGTTTCTTTACAGCAAATTCATTACTTTATAAAGCTAAATCATTCTAGACATGTGGCGAGCTGTCATTCGCACTCTGTGCCATGTTTTCTTTTTAATCACTTTCGTTCCTCGCGTGACGTCACGTTTCACGGGAGCGTTGTGGTTGTTTTTTTTTTAATTCCCGCGCGAGGTCATGTGGTTGTGACGTCATAACCTTATCGACCAATCAGGATTTTCCCGTCATAACGCCACCGACGACGGCTTTTCTGAGACGCGAGCTCCTTAACGCTATTTCCTTACAACCGCAAAGTCACGGCGCATTAACTGCACATGACTGGTCTGGCCTTTTGGAGCACTGGAACAAAAATACGATAAACTACGTTGCCTTGGGGATTTTAGAAATGCAATGTTGGTCTCGTCGGCTCGGAGCGTCAGCCGCACCTGCATATGGTGTAAGAAAAAGATTTGCTGGACATTTTTTGTTCTAGAAAATTGTAATTATTTTTTGTTTTGTTAAGAGAGAACGCACTTTTGTGTAATAGCAGCTTTATGTGCACATTATTCGTGTTGTATGTGTGTTGTTTATATTGCTTTATTGTACTTTATTCGCTTGATATACCACAGCAATAACTCTCTAATGCGTTTGAGACCTGAAATACAAATTCGCATGAATTAAAAGGCTGTCCGCCCACGAAGTTTTGTATTTGTGCCCACGTACTGTACACTCGATAAATTCCTGTGCCTACGCTTTCCAATTGGAAAGTGTAGGCAATCGGAGCGATCTGCGGAGCACGCCCAGCGAAAGAAGAGGTTCAATATTTGAAAACACACTTTAACCAACGAAAATGAGCGTGACATTCCGCTGTTTCATTGTTTTTGTTCAGATTGCATTTTTGAGTAAAACCATTACTTTTGCTGCACTCTAATAAATCAAGATCGTGTCTTTTTCAGCGAAAACACTTTAAAGCTCCAATCGCTGCAATCTACGGAGATTGTTCGGTCAATGCTGAGGCTGACAATGTATAGGGTGTCCCAAGTCACCACGCTCGATTTAAAATGAACCGCAAAAATCGACGCCTGCACGTAGCTATCTAAAGTTTTCGTCAAAGCTGTATTTCACAGGTCGTTTTTTTCTTGTGAAATTACAAAGCGCAGCTTCCTTTCTGTAAAACGTAGGGCCAAAAAACTTGCCAAGGTCAACGGCGGTTGGCGACGCAGACGATCGAGTGGAGTAGCAGGGTGCGTTTGGCGCGCGTATTGATAGATGGCGTCGGGAGCAGCGTCCGAAGGTGTAGCCCACTAGCGAAAGAAAGCAGACGACACGCAGGCGAAATCCGTTGGCAACAAACGCGCCGCCGTTATGCAAACGCGTTTTTCCTTCTTAAAGATTTATTTTTATTGTCCTCAATTATTTTTTAACCAAAGGTATATTACAAAAACATTATGGTTATTTATTAATCCACGGTGGTCGCCAGAAGTCTCGATATGGAGATAGCGCCATCTATCAACACGAACGCCAAACCCCCCCCCCCCCCCCCCCCCGCTACTCGACTTACTTGGTCGTCTACGTCGCCGCCCGCCGTTGGCCCTGGCAAGTTTCTCGGCCCATATTTTTTACACAAAAAGAGTTACGTTTTGTAATTTTACAAGCAAAAAGCGACTTGTGAAATATCCCTTTCGCGAAAAGTTTAGATTGCTACTTGCAGGCGTCGATTTTTGCGGTCCATTTTAGATCGAGCCTGGTAACATGGGACACCCTATATATAAGGGGAAAAAAAAGCGATCAGCTCAGTGGCTCTAAAACATGGCGTTTTACTAAGCTCAGTGCAACTGCTTAGACCAAAAGGTGTTCAGCCGTGTCATTTGCTCAGCCCTCTTCATAAATTGCAGCGATTGGCTCTCTTTACTGCTCTGCGGGAAAGAAGAGGCTCGCTATTTTTTAGACTGTGCGTCGTTCGCTATATCCTTCTCTCACCCCACCCCACCCCCTCACGTTATAGGGCTTGGATTACTGGGTGAACTGCGTGAATGTCAACGAAAAGACACTATTTTATTTCTTTATTTTTTTCTTAAAACAGAGAAATTTATCTCACTGAGATATATTGCTCGTCTACTTTACCGCATAGCACTTAGGACAGCAAAGGGGTGCATAATAAGGCGAATGATGAGACTTAAAATATTTAAAACAACTAAAGACAGACTGCGTTGCGACAATCATCATCCCGTTTCACGAATTCACGTCGCGCTCGGTGACACAGCGCAGGCTTATTTGAGATGTAGCCATATTTTCAGCCTCGTCATCCGCCGACCTTCCTCCCCAGATTGCATCGGTTGGCTCGCCCAAGTGCCTTGCGGGAAAGCGGACGAACTGGTGTCCTTGGAGTGCGGAGACACGGCAAACCCCACCTGGTATAAATCTCATGTATAGCCGGCTACACCATAGAAAAAAAGTAAAGGTTTCTTGCGCACGTAAATAACACTCCGCCCAGTGCCTAATGCGCAGAGGTGCATTACGTAAGTATTATGTGGAGCTTCGTTTTTTCCAGCACCGATCTGAAAAAAGAAAAAAAAGAATGCTGCTAACTTTACCTTCCTATCTGTGACTGCAAGCAAAATGATACCTTTGTACCAAATGGCGCAGTGACGTTATTCTTCCCTGCAAAATCCCTCATTCGTACATTTTTTTTATTAAGACAGAATGTGTTTATAGGTCGTATTTGATGCGAGAGAGTAACGTTCAAATGTGACGGAAAAGCGTTACACGCAGGCTGATTGAACACAAAATTATGCATAGCACATAGCAGGGTACACTTCCTCGTGATTTATAGATAAGCCAAACTAGACACAATAAATCGCAATCAGCGGGAATCGAACCCCGGACCATGCTATCCGCAGTCTGGTGTCTTCGCTCGGCGCCACAAGAAGGAGGTGAAAGAGAGCGCAAGCATCTGGACTCATGACTAGCCACCGACGGTCGCCCTCGATAGCACGTGACTGTCCACTACTTAGTCCAGCATACTTAGCACGCAGGTGACCACTGGCGGCCAGTGAAACTTTGTTCGCGGTCGACCGTCGGAGAAGATTCATGCTTAACCCAGCATAGTTAATTTGCTGGCGACAGTCGGGGGCTAATCTTACTTAGTCCAGAATATATAATTCGCAGGCGACCGTCGGCGCGCGTAGCTGGCTCCCAAATAACAAAGCGTAGCTTGTCACGTGTGCTTGCGACGTCACGGGGTAGATCATAACTTACCAATTAATAGCGAAGCGGGCGAATAACATCGCAACTGCAACTTCATGCAGCACTCAATAGATAAAGAAAGATCTCGATAAACCTCTTCCCCTTGGGATTACTTCAGTTACCACGAGGGGTTCCTCGCAATCCAAGAGCACTAAACATTCCCAGCCCGACATGCATCCAAAGAAAGAGCAAAACTATAGAAATCTTCTCATTAGAAGAGGCTCAGATATGCTCCTCTCCCGAATAAATTTAAAGTCGTCTCAATCATTCTGATAAATCCGGAGAACAGGAGAGCTAGTCATCTGAGCGAAGCGTCCGAAACCACCTCCCCAAAGTCACAAATAATAGACAACAAGTCCCGCATAACACGAGACGACGCGTGCTGCAATTCTTGAATTTATTAAAATAATAAAAGCATCTTTAATTATTATTATTATTAGTTTTGTAAACTGACTATATAGTTTGGCGTAGAGCGCCCCTTTTTTTACTCAGTTTCACGTCAAGACTGACCGCAGCCGACAAAACGAACCGATGAAGCCAATCAAGCAGAGCCAAATGAGCACCGTCACGGCACTCGACATTTTCGCACGTTCGCTATCGCCGGGAAAATCAATCGCGCAGTGTAAAAAAAGCGCAGGATCACGAGGTATTCACTACACGCGTGGTTGATTTATCCGGAAATGGCAAACGTATACAAAAAGAACGAGCGCCACGACGATCCACTTTCTGGCACTGGTAGATTAACTCCACCAAATGGTAGCTTCGGCTGCAGTTCGGAGAGTGAATCCAAGTATAATGAGCTCCTTGCGCCCGCGCTTCGAGCAGGTTAACAACTGCACTGCGCAAAACGTGGAGCAGTCGCGAGACGTCCCGAGCTCTGGGCATTATTTTCTCGACGCACGCGATTCCCGAGCGACGTGCACCGCGCGAGCCTCGCTAAATGATTCCACGCACCCGTAAATCACTCAGTGCAACCCGGGAAAGTTGGGACTGGCCTCCTCGCGTTTGCTCCGGTCTTCCGTCGTCGATTGTCTCTCGGCTGCGACCCGGCCACGACACTTCGCCCTTAGTGTCATTTCTGTAGTGTGCCACACGCTCCTTCCTGAGGAACACACTTGGTTTGGAGTGAGTTTGACGAACTCACTTCGCTCGATCGAGTGCGTGGCATCAATAGGAGTGTTTCAACAGTAAACATAACAACACAGAAACCAAACGTGTGGCGTAAGTTTTATTTTATAAAGAAAAAAGAAATTCGTGAAAGAGACTACATGTAGAAGAGTTGCATTGCAAAAAAAAAAAAAAAAATAGTGGGGTGGACTTGGAGTTTAGGATGATCTGAATCAAGATTAGCGCAGCGGTCAATTGATAAAAGACGACGACAAAGTCAGTCATGCATGGCTATCTTGGTTAGCAGAGAATGATAGAGCCTACTTTTGTTTCAGCATGTAACAATTCGAGACAACACGATAATTATGATCTGATTAGGCAGTGTCAGGGCCTCCTCGTAGACTTCCGTGGAACGAAGTGGAAAGCCAAAGTTGGATATGCTTCGTTCTTTATCTTGGCTCGCGATGATCGATCAGAATCATCCAATTGGCGTAAAAATCGTTCATTAATGTAACGTTGTTTTAGAGCACAGTTCCTAGGCACCCGTTTCTGAGTTGAGCGGCGTCAGCGTAACCGCGCGTTGCGTTAAGGGCTGTTTCCCGAAATGACGTCACACGTGACATCACGTGTGTCGTCACGTGTGACGTCACGAGGGTAAAATTTTCCCGCTAAGTTTTGCGGTAAAAATTTTTTTTCTAAGTTTGGCGGAAATTTTTCCGCTAAATTTAACGGAAAAAGTTTACCCGTGTGACGTCATGTGACGTCACACTTAATATTTCAGGTGACCTGTCATGTAACGTCACACGTCAATTCAGCGGCAAAATTTCCCGGCTAAATTTAGCGGGAAATTTAGCAAACCTTTTACGCTTAGTGGGATGGGAACAGGAGAGGAGGACTGGGAGGGTACGGAGGGGAGCAGTTGGCATACCCTCTCCTTCGTACCCTTCCTCCGTCTCCTCAAAAGCTGCGCTCCAATTCGGCAATACAGAGAATCGCAAACGTCTAATTTTTTTTTAACCTGTCTTCATTAAAGGGTATCGGTGGCCGAGTGGGCTAGCGTCCACCACGATCGGAGCTACGTGGAGAGAAAGCTCGCGCTGGAGAACCCTGTGATCCTGAGCTCAATCCCCAGCCCAGCCCGAATTCGAACACACTTCCAATGAAGTGAGTTCGGGGAGCACACTACGCTCGCTCCGGTAGACCGAGTGTGTAATCTCGATAGCAGCGTTCAAGGAGTAAAATGATATAAGAAATTAACGCTGCGTAAAATTAGTATGAATTTGATAGGAGTAATGTTAGATGTGCACTTGTTTTTTGTTGGCAAGAAAGCAGTGCATTGTAGAAAAACAAGCGGCTAATCTAGTTTCCAGCCTTGGCACTTGCGCGACAGGCCAGCGACGACCAGGAGGCACCTGCAAGACTCCACCAGGAATCTGAAGGTGGCAGAAGAGACGCGAAAGGCTTGCTTGAAATGGAACTCGCCCAAATGGGGCAAGGTGTCTTCGAACCACCTGTTCGTTCTCTGGAAAGTCCACCGATTCTCGACTGATCACGGGTAGGTTGTCGGTCATGAGAGCGGCTATGGTGAAGGCATTGACCTGCAGCTGCTGATCGATGTCACTTGAAATTCTTGCCTGTGCGTCGGCATCCAGGTCCAGCTGCCTCTCATCTGAAAGGCGTTGGGCTCTCACGGAGAAATGTGCCCCAACCACGCGCTTCCACTGTTCAACATCGCGGATATCGCCCTCCAGCTCGTCCTCCACACACTTCATGATGTTTCGTTGTGGCGAGTGGCCAAGTGGGCTCGCGCACACCAGCTCGGAGCACGCGGAGCGAAAGCTTGCGCTGCAGAACCCAAAGGTGCCTCCTATCCTGGTTCGGTTCAGTTCAGTCCCACACAAAGAACGCTGGATGACTTGTCGCAAACGCCTGGGCACCTGAGCGGCGTTTGGCAACTTCCGGTTCCTTAGGAATTTTTGTTAAGCTTTTGAGAAACGATGACGATCATCTGCAAGGCTGTCTAAGCATGGTTCTGAAAACTACAGTCTGGAGGTTTCAAAATTATGCTTGCACAGGCTTGCAGCTCATTGTCGTCGCTTGCCACTAGTGACACAAAATTTCCTAAGGAACCGGAAGTTGTCAAACGCCGCTCACCTATTCCTACTTCTGCTCGTTACGATCTATTAGCGGCGAGATGTTTCGGTGGCGCCCTCGTATGGTTACCTTTCGTGACGTCATTACCTTGTGAACAACAAGTTCGATGGTGTTTGTAATTAGCATGGCGGCAGCTTGAAATCATAGCGTTTTTGAACCAACACTGTCAACACCGTCAAAATTGAAGTCCTCAAGTTCCTCTTATTTCCGTGCATGAGAACTCCTTTGCTGACGTCATGGTCAGCATTCGGCCAATCGTGGAAGGCCGACCACCGCGACACTTTTGATCGCGCACGTCGCCAATACTCCGTTTCACCTTATGTTGTACAGCGGACAAGGCTATAGAAGCGCGAGCGCATAGTGTTGGGAGCTACTCTTAACGCACGAGAGCTTGTGCCGCCGAGATGTGCCCTAGAGCAAGGAGCTCGCGCTTGTAGCCTTTCCTGCGGTACATCATAAGGTGAAACAGAGTATAGATGAGCGTCGTACCGGCGTGCGGACGTGTATCACTGGCTTGTAATGGCTGATCGTAATGATCAAATCGAATTTAAATTTTGAGTAAAGCTCGTGACTTAGCGCAGCAATGTGTGGTAGCGTGTTTTTTATAAGACGACGAAGTTATTTATGAAAAAATGCGTATGCACTGCAATATTTTGCGTGCCCATTACTTACCCATCGTTATTGCCATCATTTTGGAGTGACACTAAGTTTTCCCATGTAGCACCAACACACTTGGAGTGCGTTTCGACGGGTTGAAGTGCACTCGCTTGTAGTGACACTAAACTAGCCCGTCTGACAGGGGTATAGGGTGTATTCACTGGCGGCCATATCTGTGTGCGCTAATGCTGAGCACGTGCTGATGCCTAGCTTCTACAGTTATTTTGCAAAGTGCACCCCGCACCATCAAGATTGCCGTTCTTGGCAGCCTATTAATGTGAGCTCGTTCTGAGCATGCGCTCTAAACAGTGACCTCAAATATGGCGGCCAGTGAATACCCCCTATAGCTCCACCAAATGGTAGCTTCGGCTGCAGTTCGGAGAGTGAATCCAAGTATAATGAGCTCCTTGCGCCCGCGCTTCGAGCAGGTTAACAACTGCACTGCGCAAAACGTGGAGCAGTCGCGAGACGTCCCGAGCTCTGGGCATTATTTTCTCGACGCACGCGATTCCCGAGCGACGTGCACCGCGCGAGCCTCGCTAAATGATTCCACGCACCCGTAAATCACTCAGTGCAACCCGGGA
This sequence comes from Ixodes persulcatus, assembly GCA_013358835.2. NCBI lineage: Eukaryota > Metazoa > Arthropoda > Arachnida > Ixodida > Ixodidae > Ixodes > Ixodes persulcatus. Next base: position 470,649 of record JABSTQ010010367.1, on the reverse strand, counting down.
AAGTTGGGACTGGCCTCCTCGCGTTTGCTCCGGTCTTCCGTCGTCGATTGTCTCTCGGCTGCGACCCGGCCACGACGTTCTCGCGAAAGCATCGTGATTTATTGAGCACGTCTTCTCCGCACCGGCGATCGCGACTGTGAACTTACTTTCAAGGAGTCACAGTTCGGGGAGATCCAGTTTGCGCAGTCGTGCGTAAATAGGTTTACTCGGCTATAGACGACGCAAACCAACTGTACTTGCTCGGCTCTCGAGCGTCTACAGCGTTGTTGTGAAAACACGACGTTCAGGATTCCTTTTTTTTTTTTATTCGTGGAACAGCTTTTTTTTTTCGGTCGTTTTGTTGTTAGAAAGCACAATGTACACCCTTCATGTATCCGCCTCGCATAGTTACACGAACCTTCTGTCACTTCCCGAAATTCCGAGGACGCCTAAGCACTTCTTGTGAGTTGTGAATGCGAAAGCATAAATGTCGTTCTTCCGCTAGCTTGAAGGCTGAACTCCATGGAGCCAAATATACATCGAATAACTGACGAACGCCACCCGACGGCACGCTCGCTTTGCGCGCGACATAGCAGCCACTTTGGTGATTCCACGCGCAGAGCAAAAGCCGCCGGGCAAAATTCGTCGATTTTTCGCAGTATATTTGTCCCATGGAGTTCATTCTTAAAGGGATACTGAACCATAGAATTTAGTGTCCATAATAAGTGGCGCACGTTCTTTCCACGAGCCAGCAGCCGCCGGTGTGCGCGAGCACACGCAACAAAAATGACGTCAAAGATCTCCATTCGCGGTTAAGATGGCAGTGAAATGCATGGGCTTCGGGCCAAAGGAGAATAAAGACAAGTTTTTCATCTATACAGAGGTGTCTGGTGTAAAAGGTAAGCGATTAATTGGTCTAACAAGCATGTAGCTTTCACTTGTAGAGATGAAAAGCCTGTCTTTATTCTCCTTTGGCCCGAAGCCCATGCATTTCACTGTCCTCAAGCGCGAATGGAGGTCTTTGACGTCATTTTCGTTGCGAGTGCTCGCGCACACCGGCGGCTGCTGGCTCGTGGAAAGAACGTGCGCCACTTATTATGGACACTAAATTCTATGGTTCAGTATCCCTTTAAGGCTGAACTTCATAAAGCGAATTGTGAGATGAATCACTGATGAACGTCAGTTATTTGTCTCATAGTAGCAGCTGTGCTGATGCCACACGCAGAAACAAAGCCGCCGGGCAAAATTCGTCGATTTTTCGCAGCATATTTTCCCCATAGAGTCCAGCCTTTAATTCATCTGCGGCGTACTGGCGTGGACGGCCACGTTTCGCTACAGCCGAGGTTGCCGAGCGCGCGCTCTCGTTAAGCGGCGGCGCCCCCCCCCCCCCTCCCACCCCCCGGCAACGCCTGGCACGATAGCGGCGGCAGGGCACGCGCTCTCGTGAAGTGGCCCCAGCCACCCCCCCCTCCCCCCTCCAGCAATGCCCGACACAAAAGCGGCGGCTGAGCTCGTGAAGTAACGGCAGCCCCCCCCCCCCCTCCCCCTTCCGGCAACACCCGACACGAGAGCGGCGGCCGAGCTTGTGAAGTGGAAGCAGCCCCCCCCCCCCTCCCCCCTCCAGCAACGCCTGACACAAGAGCAGCGTCTGAGCTCGTGAAGTAACGGAAGCCCCCCCCCTCCCCCCTCCGGCAACGCCCGACACGAGAGCGGCGGCCGAGCTCGTGAAGTGGCAGCAGCCCCCCCCTCCCCCCTCCCCCCTCCAGCAACGCCCGACACAAGAGCGGCGGCCGAGCTCGTGAAGTGGCAGCAGCCCCCCCCCCCCTCCCCCCTCCGGCAATGCCCGACACGAGAGCGGCGGCCGAGCTCGTCAAGTGGCAGCAGCCCCCCCCCCCCTCCCCCTGCCGGCAACGCCCAACACGAGAGCGGCGGCCGAGCTCGTGAAGTGGCAGCAGCCCCCCCCCCCTCCCCCCTCCGGCAACGCCCGACACGAGAGCGGCGGCCGAACTCGTGAAGTGGCAGCAGCCCCCCCCCCCTCCCCCTGCCGGTAACGCCCAACACGAGAGCGGCGGCCGAGCTCATGAAGTGGCAGCAGCCCCTGCCCCCTCCCCCCTCCGGCAACGCCCGACACGAGAGCGGCGGCCGAGCGCGGGCTCTGCTGAAGCGCCGGCCAATGGCTATCTAGGAGCCGTTCTGCTCAGCCAATGGGAGAATTTGCATTTCTTTCGCGTTTTTTTTTTTTTCGGTTACAGACGCCGCCGGCTCCGTTCCATGGGATAGTTAATGCTTTCGCATTAAAAACATACGAACCCCAACATCTTCTTCTTCATACTGATAAATTGTTTCGTGTCCCAAATAGAAACCAGCATAGAACCGCGGGGTATTCAGAAATGCAGAAGGTCCTCGATTATAATTTTTTTATGACCACTAAAGGCCTGTTCACACAAACAGTGGAGCGCTAAGTTATTGATACGTGAGCACTCGAAGGAGCGCTCAAGATACGCTTCGTAACTTGAGACGTCGTTCCAATATAGCGCGTGATTAGCGCTCAAGTAGCGCCTTGTTAGCGCTCCAGTAGCGCCTTGTTAGCGCTTCAGTAGCGCCTTGTTAGCGCTTCTTTTACCGCGGTGCTGCGGATTAGTGCGTGCACTGCGGTTCCGGTTCCTGTGGTTGGGTGTGCATCAACAGTACCATGGCGGACATGAGGGACGCTGAAATAAAAAGGCGACAAAGGCTCTTACATACGCAATTAGTGCATATGTGTGTGGACGACTTAACGCCCAGATGAGCCTTCTGGGTGCGCAAAATCCTTCGCCACCGAGATACCGACGGGTATCCGGCAAACCTTGTTCCCAGGCTGAGGGACCAAGACACGGATCTCGTTTGAAGGTGATTATTTTTTAACTGCGTGTCTTTGAAACCAGGGTCACGCATATCGAATAGAAAGCGATGAGGTCGTACGCAATCAATTAGTCGCTCAGAGTCCATGACTCTGGATCGTCTGCCCGACCCTTTGCTTGGAGAGCGACTCTTTTACTTCCTCTTCTTATTCAATGCTGAAGGAAAAACAACTACAACGGAATCACCCTGCACGCGCTGTTCCGCAGCAGTAATCACGGTACAAGGAGCGTGAGAGCGCTTACACTGCATGCGCTGCTGAAGCGCTAACTGAGCGCCTACTGAAGCGCTTCTGGAGTGCTAACTGAGCGCCTACTGGAGCGCTTCTGAAGCGCTAACCGAGCGCTACGTCACGCGCAAGTCAGTGCCACTTGAGCGCTGCTTCCAGCGCTCATGAAGCGCTAACTGAGCGCTCCGCTGTATGTGTGAACCGGCCTTAATTGTAGCAAACCGCTTCGGGCCACACAAACTCATTCGCAAAAAAAAAAAAAAAAAAGTACATCGCGGTCTTTTATTGGCGAGGAGATCTAACTATAAGGTGCGCTGTTTCATTTTCATAATCATCACCACGAACACTCGCTGTGCGGCAAACAATTCCGACGCTAGCACTGGTCTAGCATAAGTCGCATTGTTTCCGTGCTCGCTGCATAGCTGTTTTAGCGATATAGTGCGCACTTCCTCCGTACCGCAGTGCTCGAAGCATGCTTTTGCATCGGGTTTATGGAGAGCGGAGAACTGCAGCACGTAGGGACGATGCGGAAACTGCCCGCCGTCGGCTCTGGTGCAACGCTACACTCGGTGACGTGATCGCAGTTGAGCACGTCCACTCCTTCAACGAGACACCGCTCGCTTTCAACGATGTCGTCCATAATTGCTGCAAGAGACAGGGTAACTGAAAAGTGAAGTGCGTGTTTCGTGAATCATTCAGAAAAACACGGACGATCCAGCGCGCGAGGCTCACACGACGTGGCTGGCCCAGCATGAGCGCGCGCGTGACCACACATGCGTTTGTTTTGCCTTCGAAGAGGACTTTGATTACATTGAATACAAGAGGGGACCAAATTACTTCTATCTAGATACGCTTAGAAGAAAAGAATAGTGTTACATATCTTTCACGAGTCTTGCGTCGTCGTCTTCCACAGATGCGAATGCACTAATGACTCCGACCGGAGAGTTTGTTTTCAAGACAGCGTTAGTTACGGAGAAGGCCACTAAGGAGCGCCACTCAGTTATATTTTATGCAACCATGTTTGTTTCCAAACACTACATGGGGCAGGCGCCTCATGCGTTACCAAGTCTGTCGTTACTTTCTGAACAAAACAAAACAAAAAGCACACCAAGTGACTCTAACATCAAATAGATTACAACCGATATGATTTATTTCATATGTTGCTCCCAAAAGGCTAAAAAGGGTTTAAGCGAACCCACTGGACTTCAGGCAGGTCTCTACTTGCTCGACCACAAGTTGTAATTTTTCTGCGCAGTATTGTACGTTTGCTGGCGCTGCACATAAACTGAGATAAAGTTTAGTACTGATCTACAATATGTCACTCTAAAGTTAAGGTCCTCCCGCTACCGAAATTCGCTATAGTCGCTATAGTCACTCAGAGCTTAAAGGACACATGCAAAGAAAAAAAAATTTTTTTTTTAAACAGCTTAAATGGAAAAAGGATATCGAAAAAAAGATTTACAACGAAGAAAAAAAACTTTTAGAGCTATATTTACGGCGCTATACGAATTTGTAGTTGGCGCCCGCGGGCGCCGCAGAAACGTGGCCCTTATTTATCACGTGACGGGCCCATATTTGTCACGTGGTGCTTGCGCTCTTTCGGAAGCTTCCTATGGCCTCTAAAAGTAACTTATTTATCTTTGTTTGAAGTATAACAAAAAACTATGATTAGTAAGTAACTTTTAGAGCCCAAAGGAAACTCCTGAAAAAGCGCAAGCAGACGTGATTGACCTGTGCGCCGGTCAGATGACGGCGGCGGCGCCCCGAAGCACACGAACTTGTGCGGCGGCGGCGACGGCGGCGTGGAGAAACGCGTTGAAGCGGCGTCGTACAATGCTCAGCATGCGGCGGCGGCGTAGCTTTGCGGCGCCGGCGACGCAGGGCGGCGGCGCGCGGGCCTACCACGTGACCAGCGGCGGCTCCGGCGGGCGCCAACTACAAATTCGTATAGCGCCGTAAATATAGCTCTACAAATTTTTTTTCTTCATTGTAAAATCGTTTTTTGATATCCTTTTTCCATCTAAGCTGTTTAAAAAAAATGTTTTTTTTTTTCTTTGCATGTGTCCTTTAAAAATGCAGGGCGTGGCGACTTTAGACTATCCTATCCTACAATTTGATCGGCTTCGCAGCCAATCAATTTGCTGAATTAGCCAACAGGAAAGCAGAAGAATGAACCTGACGGCAACGGTTTGAGAACATCGAAAACGGGTGCCTTTTTGCCACGATTGTACTCAAAAGTCAAGAAAAAACTAACTGCAGTTGTTTATTTATTTGTTGTTTGTATGATTGTTTATTTTCACCCACTAAAGAGCAAAGTTGTTGTCACTTTTTAGGAAAATATCGCGGAATAAATGATCCTCGGAGTTTGGCCCTAATAGATGTTTGAGGAAGCCTCGGAATATTCAGAAACAAAAAAACAAAACGATACAAAAAGCCGAAGCGAGGCCCATTATTGATTGGACGGCGCGAGCCGGCTTCTTCGCGTCTACAGCAGCCCCAGCTTGGCGCGTGTTCGACTGGGGAGCTGGCAAACGCGTCTCGGTGGCGCTCTTCGCTTTTTCTGCATTCGTGATTAACGAGGCGTGAGCGCTCGGGACGCCGTCTATTATTGCCCTAGTAAGCCTACTGAAGCGCTGCTCTAAGACGTTCAAGTGCGCTGGCTGTCTTTAGCTCGCGCCTTTCCGACGAGTCCTCGAGATTTATTTCGGGCACTGAGAATGCTGTTAACTCCCCCCTCCGCCCCGTCGTCTTGCCGTGGCCTGCTTTCAAACTGGCATTTTCTTCTTGAAACCTGCTTCGACTGGCGTTTTCCACTTGAGATACAGGTTTCGTTGACAAATGGGAACGGATCGCCAATAATTATCGCATTTTTCAAATTACTACAGTAATAACCTCTTCAAACCGATTCCTTAAAAAAAAATATATCTACCGGCGCTTTATTTATGAACGATAAGTCGTGCGTTTTCTTTTTGTTTATTTGTAAAGTGTTCTACGTCGCTTTAACTTTTGGAAGGACAAAATGTTATTCTACTTGGGGAGCGGATTAAAGGGCGTCAAATAAGTGGTTCATGACTTTGGTATTAGCTACGAGGATCAAACTATTCGCTTTTAGGACCTAAGAAATGAAAAAATGTAGCCTAATATGTCCGTGCTTTTTTTTTTCTTTTTTCGGGAAAAGGGGGGGGGGGGGGGGTTCGTCTTTGACGTTTTTATCGGCTGAGGGCGTGTTATCATGTCTTTGGAGCGACAGTAAGGTGCTCAAATTTCGAAAGGCCCTGTGTTTCTGAAACAGTTAGTAACCATAATTCTCCTACAAGTTATAGGTGGAAGTAGAACGAAAACGGAAGACGTTAACATAACTCATTAAGCCTGTCTGTTTTTTTTTCTTTATATTTTTATTGTGGATCCGAAGCCACACTGTCGATTGCATTGTCGGCGGCCTCTTGATTTCTTGTTCCCTTAGGTACGAAAGGATCTTTATGAGGCGGTATACGAAGATGAGCAATACTCTCCTTCACTGTATTACGAATCAATAATCGATAAAATGTTTTGAATTGGCAGAGAGAAAAGTAAGAATATCGACATTCTTCGGCTCCTCCTCTACAGCGGCATGATACCAATAGTCGTCGAGAACATGTTTCACGAAACTAACACTCCTTGGGCGGTGGTGTGAGCCATGACTAGAAGGGGGCTTCTCCTTATCTGTGGTCTTGATGAGGTGAAACATGCTTTCGGGGAAAAAAAGACTCGTTATATCTTTCAGCTGTTTCACCTAACAAAAGCGAAAAATACTAAAACAAAAAGGTGCTTAAAGTATAAAAACAAATTTTTCGCCATAGCAATGTTCAGAGCGGCGGGCGTAAGGGTACGAGTGTTGACGTTTAGCAAACCTATTACTGAATTTTAGCCGATTGGCATTTTAAGTATTCACATGATCAGCAGGCACATTCAATCGCAAATGTGTTTCTTGTCGTAATTAATTAATCAGTAATTAAATCTTACCCCAAAAAGATCTTTAAAAGAAACACACACACAAAAAAACTTATTTTTCGCTTTACAATTTTTTCCCAAAAGTTCATCGAGCAAAATTGGCGTTCGCCATTTCTTGAGCACGAAGCGTTTGACTGGATCCGAGCCCATGCCGACCGCAGACGCAGCACACATTTTTTGTACCAGCTGAGCCGAATTCACGCCAAACACTGACGCAACCTTCGTGTACGATACCTGCTCGCAACACGTGCTCAAGCAATGGCGATCTTGGATGATTGGCGCAACGGTTACTAGATGGCGGGCACTTTTAAAAAGGTGAAACAAGCCTGCGCTACGGCCGCGTAACACCAAAGCGCGAAAGAAGTGTGGGCAAAAAAATCGCGTCGCGTCGTGCCGCCAAGCGGCGTAACCCTCGCAACCGCCGCTGACGGTATGACATGGCCCAATGCCGCGCCTCCACTATGGTGCCTGGAGCGCGTCTTCGACTGGTGTGTTTAGCGTCCTATGCTGCCCTTACATGAAACGTGGTTCCGAAAAGGCAACAAATGACGTCAAAGAAGCCGGAGTGTCACGGTGTTGCATGACGCGATCCTGGCGGTTGGTCGCAGAAATTGTAACGAGATATTGTGGGAAGCACAACTGAACGTGAGTGCCGCTGTCGTCACGGCATCCCAACTTCTGGCTGCCGAAGCTTCCGTGGACTGGCCCACTGGAGAGCGACCTGCGGCAGGACAGGCGCCTGCCACATACACCACGGCTGGACGCCGCCAGGATCGCGACTGGTGACAGCATGACGCATCTCTGACGTTATCAGGCCGAAATCGAGGGACCACTTTTTTCGACGCGGTAAACAGGCCAGTCGGAGACGCGTCGCAGCCACCATACCGCTACGTCGTAGCGTGAGCGGCGGTTGCTATGGTTGCGCCACTCAGCGGCACGATGCGACGTGTGAGTTTTGCTGACATCTGTTTCACACTTTAGAGATCGTGGTACTCGCACATCGGCTGACAGCGACTCGCCATCTTTTCACACTGCAAACTCTGACGCCACTTTGAAGTGAGAGCTCTTCCGATATTTCGCCTCTCAGCTTCGATTCGTGACTGAATAACTCGATGCAGAATTTGCTTTCCCGGGTTCTAACAGCGGCTACTTTGGCCTATTATGACAACGAGTGATATTATATGACTGCAAAATGGCAGATAAAGACACGGTTCACGATTAGTGAGATAAATATAGGTAATTAGGTGGCTAATTACAACTCCACAGTTGTACCTCGGTGTCAGCCAGAATGAATACAATTATTCCAATAAAATTGCGCCTTACTTTTAGTTGCCCAGTAATAAATTCTTTGACTGAAGATTACGTTAAACGCCTGGCTATGTTGAAAACAATCGCTATAAAAAAATCTCATTAAAAATTGAGACGAAAAAGCAACACAAAAAAGAACGCTATGTGGCTAGCTTCCGACGCGGGTCATACACTCCTTGCGCGAATTCGTTGTCAGTGACTACTGGTAGGAGATTCAATCGTTGCGCCCCTAGCGGCTAGCTTTAGAAATACACCCACGAGGACAAAAATAACAACGACGCAGCGCTTCACCATCGTAGCCGAACACTCCGTCAGTGTTCGCGGCTAGGGTTCGTTTTCTCCCGTCACACGAGAAGGGGCTCTTTCAGAACCACTCTGGCCTGCGTGAAACAATGCGGCATGCACCGTGCATGTTTTGGGCAGCTGTTCAGCATAAAGGCCGGAGTGGGTCAAGCTCGCATCCACTGACGAATGCTTTTGAGAGAGATCTTGCTTGTCACGACACGCCAACGTCACTTCGTTTATTGTCAACACTTTTTCTATACGTTACACTGTGCCCAACGTTCTAGCGAGTACGATGGCGCAAAAATAAAGTTTGTAGGCCCTGCATTGGGAAAACACCGAGTTTTGCGCAAAACCAGCTGGACAAAGCGTCCCCTATAGCTTTATGTCCTCGTCAACAACTTCTGAAGCGGTTCATGAGGAAGAAAAGATGTCTGACATTGACTTTCATACACGGCGTATGTGACAAAACGGATGTCGGTTACTTCTTGCTTCATGAAGATTTTAACATGACGGATTGCGTTCACATAATAGGTAGGATTACCCTAACTTGCCACAGCATTTGTGAGTGGGCCAGAAAATAAGCTTTATTTCGAACGCGGGTGTTGCACACATGTCATGCTGGAGTTAAATCTTAACTTGAAGATCAAGAACATACATGAAATTTTAACAAGAATAAGCTCCTGCCGAAATTTTTTTTATGCTCTTTTTGTTACGTTTCTATTTTTTACTCGTTTTTTGAGATTGTGTTTTACATTTTTCAATAGTTTTGTTTATATATTACGTTCCGCTTGGTCTTAGCTAATGGTTTTCGGAAGTCTGATTTCACCGAGATTACGCACATAGTGCTTGGAAGGGACAATTCACGTTCCCGATGCAAATGTCTAATAAGAACGCATTATGTTGAAACGTGTTCAAATTGCTAAATTCAATAGTTTAGTGTATTTGAGACGCGTCGTTCAACTATTATTTTGTCAAAATCTCATTCACAAATAAAATTAGTAGATATTGGTAGACCACGCTGAATTAATAGCGTAAAAAATGCACCCCCTCACCAGCTCCTAAAACGACCCCAATCGATGTTTTTCTTTAGGCAAAGGCCTATACTTCTACAATAATTTCTTTTTAAGCGAGACGGATTGAGACATCTGAAAGGAACGCCACTCGTGAATAACGAGTTTTTAATGCGACTTCCTTTCTTTTCAGTATCTTTGCAACTATTCGAACGGTCTTGTAATGATTGCACGCTTATATACCATCCACTACCATAAAACAGCTTTAAATCAAACAGCAAGATTGCGCCACTACTGCAATTTCAATTCTTCCGGTCATCCTAATTTTCGGAAATTCTGTGTAAAAAAACAGGAAAGTTATAGCAACCCAGAGGATTAGAATCACAGGACATTTTTTTGACCCCCCCCCCAGGTTCTTCCTTTCTTCCACTCTTTAGGTTTTATCCACCTAGTTCGCCTCAACGCCCTCATCCTTTGCCACCATTTCTATACTATCCTTCGTTTCAGCTTAGGTCCAGACGCAGCCGATGCTACGAGATGACGTGACCACTCAGACAGCGTCCAAAGCGCGTCATCTTTGAGTTTATGATGCTTCTGAGCGTGTCCCATCATCGCTGAGCCAATCATAATCAAAAAAGGACTTGCGATTTTAACGCTCTTCGACTGGTTCCATTAGCGCGTAGCGTCGGCCCCGACCGGTCTTCGGTTGAAACAAATAGAGCTGCTTAATCCCTCGGCCCCATGCCGGCAATCTTGATTGGGTAAAAAAGAATTTGTTTGTTTAATTTATTAAAACAAAATAAAACATATATACTCATAGGTAACTTTGCTTACATATTCCTCGTGTTCTTGGGGACAATTTGAAACGGCGACCTATTTTAGTCGGGGCTTGATTATTTAATTTCATAGTGAATGACTAAATATTGTTACGTACTTCTAGTATTTCTCCTTCAATATTAAGGTTAAAAGGTTGAAAATTTGACACGGGGTACTCAGTATTATAATAAAAAAGTGGCCGAGAAATTTTTGTATTTTCTTGAAATTGTTTTTGAAAAACTTATTTGGACCGCTAAACTTCTTTCTTATTTTTTTAAAAATACTTCGCAATAATAATGTTGAAAATTTTGTCATTAACTTTTTGCATGATAGTACCAGGTACGCCGAGTAAAATTATCACCCTTTTTGACAATTATATTGGAGGAGAAAAACGAGAACCACGTGGCAGTAATTACTCGTTAAATAATAGTTAACCAAATGACTATAATAACTTGCAATTGAATCTCCAAGAATAACGCGGAATATGTTAACGAAACCGCTTTAGAGTATTTTCATTAAATTTAATTTAATCAAATTTACAAAAAAGGTTTCGTAGCCGCCATTCAAAAATGGCCGTCGAGGTACCCGGGCCTGAAAAAAAACATAAAAAGAAAAAACAAATTTTAAAGAGTCTGGGTGGGACAAGCATGTCAAAATATAAATTTTACGTGAAAGAAAAAATTCGGAAGCATTATTGACGGCAATAGATTTATTTGAAATTCTGCGCGCAAAGTGCAAGAGGTCACGGAAAAGTCATTCGCTCTTTCCACCTCAACGTGAAGGCGAAGCCGACCTTCATCTCCTCCACACACCCGAAATTCCGAGAAAGAAAACAGGTGGAAAGAAGGTGGCTACCGACGAAATCGCGCCTCGCGCCGTCAATAATGCTCTCAAATGTTTGTTTTTTTCGCGTAAAATATAATTTTTTGACACGCGTGTCCCAAACAGACTGTTAAAAAAAAACATTTTATTTTCTTTTCAGGGACTATTTAAAGCTACGAGCGGAGCCAAAGCTACGTGCTCAAACCCCCAGCTTTAATCGTAGATGCCGTACACGCGCGTTTTAGCAGTGCGAGCACCCTTCAATACAACAGCCTCGGGTTTGTAGTTTTTGTTTCCCTCTCATACCAAACCGAAAACACAAAACTTTAGGCCAACGCGTTGTTTACAGGCAAGACCACACGAGATGTGTGAAAACGCGCAGTTCCCCCTCGAGGTGTGGGCACTGCGCTTGCGCAGTAACCAGATTCGCGTGAAGTGGAGCGTCTGCCCGCGCGCGTTGCCAATAGCAGCTCCGCCGCAGAGCCCTGACGTCAGGGCCGCGTGGTGGTGTCGTGAGAACGGCAAGGTCTGTTGTCTCACCGCGAGCTTCCTACTTTTGATAACGCGTCGGCGTCTCGTGAACCTCGAGCGTGCACGCGCAGTCAAAGCACGGCCATAGCCTCCTCTATACTCACAAAACCTGGCAGCTCGACGACGGAGCCATACAGTCCCCGGTCGCAGATTCGGAGCGCGAGGATCTGGTTCCACAGAGCACTTCTCGGGGAACCTGGTATTCAGCGCTCAGCTTTTGCGGCGGAGAGGTCCCGAAACATAGTTTTCAAATCTGACGAGACTGCGTCGGGTTTCCCGCTTCGGACAGAGAGTCATCACCTAAATGTTTCTTCCACCGCGGCCGGGGCACGGCTAAATTGGGTTCGCGCGCACCTCTTTCATGCGGCCTGTTCTGTTGGAACAGAAAGCATGCGCATTTTGCTGTGTGGGGGAGCTGCGACCCAGCTATTCTCGCCGTTCCAACCTGCTGCTCAACAGGTCCTGTTTCCCGTAGATCAATGATTTTTTTTGTTCTGTTCTATTCCAAATGGCAAGTCGACATTGGGGAAGATTTCGGGCGTGACTTTCCACCAGCTGCCAAGCGATAAATCGCTAAGTACCCAGTGAAAAAAATAAGTTGCAAACAGTAAAGCTTTAGGTTTGTTTTGTACAGCGGGCACTTTAAACCGGGATATTATGTAGCATAAAACGGCATAAAGGAGTTAATTCCTAAGGCCGTGGTTGGTGGGCCTACGAAGAACCCATGCCTGCATCCAAGCAACCCCGAAGAAAACCCGTTTTGAAGCAGTCGGCATCTGGGCAGTAAAGCTGAAAGCGAAAGGCTCCCCACGAACATTGGGAACGGACCGAGCAAGATGGGACAAACGGCTCACGCGCTTCCATATCTTTGACTGCACTGCCACAACAGGTGGTCCTCGATTATGCGCCCAAAGGCTGAGGGATAGGAGGAGACGAGAGCGCGTGGGCATCTCAGAACGCCGAGCTCTGATTGGACTGATCAGTGGATAGACCAAAAGCTAGCTGGTTTGTCTCCAGTGCACTCGTCAGACGCATTAGAACGCGATATGCCGCGTCCGGTGTTTGCCTTTCGCATTCAAACGCGTTCGACGAGTGCAACGAAAATAAAGGCAGCCACGTCTCCTCCTCCCAAACTGCTCCCCGCTTTCGTCTCCTCTGCCAACACCACCTAGAGGAGAAGGCCAGAACACACCTCCAGTGACGTTACGGGTGCAGGCTGACGTGCGCCGTGCTATAGAGCTGAGCTGAAGGCTTCGCGCGTAGCTTTTGCATCGTAGAAACGCGGGTTTTCGCACTATTTATTTTTTATGAGCTAACATGAGAGCTGTGAACGCCAAGTGATTTAAAGAACAAACTTTAGAACGCAGAAAAAATATTATAACCTACAATATTGTAGTGAAATACAAGAATGTGATATCTTGAGACAGATGTGTTATTTTTTTAAGCGATAAACTGGGTGGTCTTTTTATCTCTGAACGACATAGGAGTTATATAAAAAAAAAATCCATATGAAATTGCAATAATCGAAGTAGTAGGACCATATAAAATGAACTACAGTAACAATTGGATAAATGATGCAGAGGCATTCATTTCGTTTCGATTTATTCACCTCAAAGGCATCCAAAGACGCATTACATCAGGGAGGATCAGAAATAGAAAAACAAACAATTGAACATAAAAAAACCGACACCAACAAGTAAAAATCACACACACACACACAAAAAAAACACGCTTATTAGCATGTTATTGTTATTATGCAGTTTTACAAATCAAGGTTCACGGTTAAACACATTGATGCACTTCTTTTTAAATGAAATGGGACATCACTCAGTTAGAATATGGTCGGGTAGTTTGTTCCAGTTAGTGATGCAAAGTACTATAGGAAAAAAAAAGAGGAAAGTGTTAGTATGGCACTGAAATGGTTCAATCTTGGAAGAATTATATAATATGGATGATATAAAATTGGCAGCCTAGCAGTAAGTAGATTGAAAATCGGCATCTGAGTAATATACATCTTGAAGAAACACAATGGGGCTATTTTTCGTCTTCTTTCTAGAGGAGAAAGATTTATGCTAGATTTTAAAGCGGAGACACTAGTTTCAGATGAATAATCACTGCATATAAATCTGGCTGTTTTGTTCTGAGGATTCGAGCCTCGAGATTGGGTAACTTACATGTGGATTCCAAATTTTTCTTGCATATTCTAATTTTGGGAGGGTAAATGTTCTGTAATCGAGTAGTTTTGTTTCAATGCACTCTTAAAAATGCCTGCGCGTCCACTTACCCGCAAAACACTCAGAGAGCCAATCTCTGCGATCTATGAAATCAACTCAGCGAATGCGGAGGCGGAACATCTGTTTAGACCTCAAAATTAAGTCTGCGCTGTGGCATTACGCAATGCAAGCTAGCATGGCGTTTTGCATTGCGTAATGCTACAGCGCAGACTTCATTTTTAGGTCTGAACGGATGTTCCGTCTCATCGTTCGCTGAGCTGATTTCGTAGATCGCAGAGATTGGCTCTCTGAGTGTTTTGATGGTAAGTGAACGCGCAGGCATTTTTTAGAGTGTGGGAGCTAGATATAATGTCCATCTAATGAAACCAAGTGTTTTAGTGCGCTACTTGTTATTTGCTCGTTCCATGATAATGAGAATGTAAAATACACGCCCAAATACTTGTAAGACAAAGAGAGTGCTCTAGTGGTTGTGAAAGTAATGAGTACTGGGTTAGTGTTTTAGTGAAGGATTTAGTTACAGAAATTTGTTTGCATTTCCGAGTGTTAATGTTCATTTGCCATCGGAACACCACGATGATATTGTATCTAAATCGTCTCGGACAATATTGTGATCATTAGGTGTATTAATATTCCGGTAAATAATGCAATCATCAGCAAATAGTCCAATTGTCGATTCAACTGATTATGGTAGGTCATTGATATATATTAGAAACAATAGAGGCCCGAGTACACTACCCTTAGGGACACCTAAAGCAACAGTAATGGGACCCGAATCGCCAGACAAGTATAAAAGTAACAACATTCTAAAATTGTGATGAGCTCGTCTCTTGGGTTCTGAGATATCATAGTTTTAAAATGTATTGCACATATTTTGACAAACTTTTCTTAGACCTGTGATAAATCTGTATAGGTTCAGCAATTCAATGCACTCTGCCTGTTCAAATATAGTACTTGTTTTTCAGCAACCTATCTGGTTGCTACATTGAAAAAACACCTGAGACCTGCTTCTTGGAAATGTCATAATGTGAAAACTTTATCTTTGCAACAAAAGTACCGTAATACCTGAGCGTTGTCCCATACGCTGATGTTCTTCAACAGTACCGGGTCTCCGAAACGACACAGGTATGTTAGGGCGGCTCTAAAAACAAGTTTTGTACACAAACAGAAGTGGGCATGGGAGCATCATCTTCAAAATAGCTTGCATTTGCAATACAGAAGAGAGTCGTAAATAAGAAATTGGTCACCTTTGAACACTGCGAAACGAGCCTCCTGGTATCCATAAGTTCCACAAATATCTGTCTTGAAAAAAATGTATACACATGCATCTTAGATGTTGTAGATTTTTGTGAAACTGAGACACACACTTTCTGTGCAGCACCTCGGCATTTACGCTGTAGCACCACAAGATACCGAAGAGACTGCTACAAGGATACCGACTATCTGTGCACATACACACACACACACAGATTGACCGACTTCAGAGAGCAGTTGTCTTTGCACGAGGACGAAGTGCATGCACGTTGCTGGCCGGACAGGAACTAATTTGTTTACCCTTGATCCCTTAGCTTTTTTTTTTCTTCTTTTAGGTTTTGCACTGGCATTTATAATATTGTTGTTATATTGAAACAAAGGTTTCTCGGTTGAATGTTTTCACTGCAGTCCAACACATGCTTCAGCTCGAACTCACAATGGGTTCATCATCACAGGCGTCAAACATACTCTTCCTTGGTCTCAGTTCGCTTCTTGACATCCGTGACGGTTGGTAGCGAGTGTCTTTGATTGCAGAGTTTCAGCTTTTCGTTTCTTTTGTTTGGCATTCTTGGAATTAATTCAAACAATTGCCTTGCTGCAAAAATGTCACAAAAAAATGCTTGTGCATTTTCTTTTGACAACAACACGTGCTTCAAAACGAGCTCACTCGTATGTTAATTTTCACAGGCGTCGAAGTCGGAAGTCTCCTTTTTGGCGAGTAGTTCCATTATGAGATAAGTAACAAGTCGGCACTGGCTGGGCATCACCAATTGGTGAAGAACATAGTTGTGTTCTAGAGCATTTACACCAGGAAAAACAGGCCCTTCTATAACGAGTTTCATTCCGAGATCACAGTCTTCCTATGCGAGCAACGTGTAGCCAACTTGTTTCGTGCTGTCGATGCGGCCTTGCATTTTTCGCCCCTCAAGTTTTTCAAGGTGGTGTAGACTGCACGGCTGGCCACATAGCACAGGCTCGGGAGGCTGTGTCTTATTCTTTACAGCCCAGGGCCACATTGCAGGTATGCCATGTTGCAGGTAGGGCGTCAAGTATCCGCTCACTTGGGAAGATCTTCCTAGTTTCCATCCTTGCTAGTTGTAGTGATCGTTGTCAGCGTGCTCCTCAGCAGTATTTCGTTTTCACCTTCGTAAATGTTCCTAGTAGACACGTGATATTAGAAGCAAGCCACTTGCCTATACATTTCAAAGCGATCTTCTAAGCTCTCAGTTTTTAGCTTGTCCCTTGCACAGTAACCCGAGTTCATCAAAGCAGTATCTGGGATGTGTATTTGACCGCTTCTGCTGGAAATAGAACGAAAAAGGAGGAAAGCATATTAATCCAAAGAAATGTAATTCAATCAAAAATGATTATAAAAAGAAACAAAAAAGAATGATATTTTTAAAGTGCAGCTGAAGTGGTTTCGTATTTGAGAGAAAACACTGGCATTGTTTCGATCTAGTATTTTGGACCACGAACATCAATATTATTTTTGAATTTTATGTGCCGAATAATGCTTATTGGACGAGCTCATAAAACCAGGTGCAGAAAATAATAATAATAATAATAATAATAATAATAATAATAATAATAATAATAATAATAATAATAATAATAATAATAATAATAATAATAATAATAATAATAATATATGCTCCATAGAGCTACCGGGTGTGTGGTGGGATTCCTTGGGGAGCCTGAAGGGGCTCCAGCTAAATTTTTAGTATATGGCTCTGGTGTATGAATAAGTAAACTGGTCAATGAACCATATTCCGGCTTGCGTGCACTCCAAACTACTGCTCAAACACCCGCTAAAATATAGGTCTTACTCGGGACTTGTAGCGGATAATTTCTGCGCTCCGATGACGCTACGCAGAAACAACTCGATGTACTGTTTTTTTTTTTTTTTTAATATTTACATTGATGTGCTGGTTGCAACCGCGATAATCTATCATTTGCATACCTTGCGAAATTTATTCCAACCTGAACTTATAAATCAAGTCATTTTTATTTATTTCTGCACCGACAAGTAGCACCAACCAGCATTTGAATATGTTACTTCCAGGCCACAACCAAATCACTCCCAAGTATGCATTCAGCGAAAAGTAAAAACAAGAAACGAACCCACGATTATAAAAATGTACAAGTTCTCACACTGCCATGCCGTCAAGGAGCGAGATCTTCCCGTCGATTCGCTGTATAGTCCACGCTTTCGTAGTCATCCTTGCAGAAACTCAAATATGGACACTTT
Source organism: Ixodes persulcatus (assembly GCA_013358835.2). NCBI lineage: Eukaryota > Metazoa > Arthropoda > Arachnida > Ixodida > Ixodidae > Ixodes > Ixodes persulcatus. Next base: position 453,048 of record JABSTQ010010367.1, on the reverse strand, counting down.
CACATCCAGTTTTCCGCCAAAGCGCGAATTTATAACATCTGTACGTCCAAATTTTATTAGCTGTTCTTCGACGTAAACGCGTTTTATTTTAGATGCCGCCGACTGAATTTCGCAACGTCGGTGACGTCGGTCGGTCGGCGAGTGTGTGCGCGTGGTCGGGTGCTCGGCGGCTCGGTGTACTCGTTGGTGTGTGTCGACGTATCAATTGCCGTGTCGCGTATCAATGGACCTTTTCCGAGAAGCGTGCTGCGCACGGGCGAGCACTCGATGCCAAGCGGCGGAAGTCGGCACTAGAAATCGAGGAAATTCGAAAGGAGGCTGTGGATCAGCGAGTAGAACACGTAATTGCAACATATATATAATTGTGTTACACAAAAAAAGAAAGTGGACGGAAAGAAAAACATGACGTTTGGGTGGACGCCACAGATCCCCCTCTTTAGAGTCGCGTTCGGCACGCGCCGCTATGGCGCCGCTGCTCGGAGAGCGAAGAAACTGGTAGCGTAGCTCCCATTATCGATTGGTAGCGCAGGTAGGTCACTTCCTCGATTTTTAGTTCGTGCAGCCACCGCCTGGTGCCGTCGGTATGTGAAAAAGGTCCATTGCCGACATACAGAAACAGTCTTTTCAAATTTCGTTCGCCCGGTGCCATCGGTCACTCCTGTTGCAAAAGTCAAAAGAAGATTCGTAGTGACTACAGTACCGTCCGACGGCACTTTTTCAGAGCGTTAAAGTGCCGTCCGACGGTACTCCACCGACGGTACTTTTAAGTGCCGTCCGAAAGTCTCGTATAAAACGAATTGTCAAAACGAGGTTTCTGAAGTTGTAGCGTAGCTAGGCGGTTAAGATGTCTGCCTCATACGCAAGTGGTCGTAGGTTCGATCCGAAGTGCAGGCTTACCTTTCTTTTTTTTTTTCGAACATATTGTTTTGTTGGGGCATTTGGCGATATTTACGACATTTCTTTTTTACGATTAACACTAAAAATAAATGTCAACGACAGTGCTAAAAGCGCGAGCTAGTTGCTTTGGATCACGCGGCAGGAGCGCTCCTGCAGCGAGTGCACTCATGCCAGTCAGGGCTACTCGCTCGCCGCTTGCACGGCCTTCGCAGCTATTCTATGCAAGGGTGATAATCCGTCGTATTACACACAAGTACAGCGCCAGAAAAATGCGTACAAAATTACTGCGGCTGGGCTCTGTCGCCTCCGGTACACGTAATCTTCATTTGCAACAGGAGTGACGGACGGCACCGTGCGAAGTTTGAAAATGGAGAGCGCGACGAGTACAGGCGGCAACGTCGACAACACGCACCAGTGCGGACACAGCCGAGCCGCCGAGCACCCGGCCACACACACGCCGAGTGACCGACATTTCAAAATGCAGTCAGCGGCATCCAAAGAAAACGTGTTGTTGACGTCAAAATAACTAAGACTTCAAAATAAAAGCTGTTTTTTTGACGTCCGTGACGTCATTGGCCAGGCCCCCTGGACTTCAAATCTGTGCCGAAAATACGCAGCCCGGCAGCAACGGTTGAGTTGTATTCCAAAATGTGCTCGATCTCGCTCGAGAGTTTTTTTTTTTTTTTTTTTTCATTTATTTACCTTGAGGACCCGTGTCTGGGTATTACACAAGGGTGGGTGAATTAAAAGACACTTGTTTAAACACGAAAGTAAAAATCACAACAACAAAAAAAAAGAAAATGGTACAAATGTTAAATGGCAATAACAAGTTAACCAATCATTATACAAATTTATAACTCGTTCATTTCATCCAAAAAAACACTGACAAGTTCACAAAACTTAGATGTCTTAATTTCTAGTACAATGTCATTGGGTAATGAATTCCAATCATTAATAGCAAGAGGTAGCATGGAATTTGCGAAAAACACGGATGAAGTGCGGATGAATTTGATTTTACACACATTGTCAACCCTAGCGGAAATTCGATCTGGGACGTTGAGAAGGGCCATTTTCATCTGCGGATTGTGGTAATATATTTTATGAAGAAGGGCAAGTCGGGAGAGCCTTCGACGAAGAGAAAGGGTTTGGATATCAGACCGATTACGAAGTGAAGTGATACTAGTGTAGGAGGAGTAGTCGGAGTGAATGTACCTTAGTGCTCTGTTTTGAATTTTTTCTAGTTCGTGAGAGAGGTAATTTTGAAATGGTGACCAAATCGATGATGCGTATTCCATTTGGGAACGAACCAGGGTTGTGTAGGCTAGCCTTTTAATTTCGGGCGAACAGAGTCTGAGGTTACGTTTTAAGTATCCAAGTGTGCGGCTAGCTTTTAGGACAACTTCGTTAACGTGGTTGTTCCATGCGAGATCGCTGGTGAGGTGAAGTCCTAGGTACTTATATGATGTGCAGTGGCCAATGTTATTGATACCTAGTTGTTAAGAAAAATTAGACGAGGTGGTTCGACGAGTGAATGTTAGTAACTTGCACTTTTCCATGTTTAGGCTCATCTGCCAATCGTTACACCACTGTTCAATTATATTGAGGTCATTTTGAAGTATTATATGGTCATCTGGTGTTTTTATGGCTCTGTAAATGACGCAGTCGTCTGCGAAGAGACGCACGGGGGACGATAGAAGCTTTGTTAAGTCATTGATGTATGCTAAGAATAATAATGGGCCAAGTACGGTTCCCTGTGGGACGCCTGAGGTGACAGAGGACCTGCATGACATTTTGTTATTGATGACTGTATAATGCGTACGATTTGTGAGGAACTCTTTGATCCAGTCTATTATGTTCGGAGAAAGTTTAAGGTAAGATAGCTTTTTAATGAGGCGTTGATGAGGTACCCTATCAAATGCTTTTGAGAAATCGATGAATATGGCGTCAGTTTGTAGTTTGTTATCTAGGTTAGAAAAGAGGTCATGTGTAAAATGTAACAGCTGGGTTTCACAGGAAAACGTTTTGCGGAACCCATGCTGGTTCGAACATAGCAAGTTATTAGATTCCAAGTAGTTAATTACGTTTGAATATATGACGTTTGATTATATGAATATATATAGTTGAAATTCCTACCCTCGGCGTCCAAAAACGTACTCGCGTCTAGAGTTCTTGTTGATTCCTCCAGCCGTATTGTCACGTGACCCAACCCGCAGGAGTAGCTAAAAAAGCCGTCGAAGAAAGGAACACGGCGGACGACCGTTGAGGAGAAGAAAAAAAAAAAACGTGGCACCTTTTTTTTTACTTTTTGTTTTTACTTTGCGCCGCGTCAAGCATAGAGGGAAAGAGAATGTAAAAGAGAATGTGCATTGCAAAGAAGCCAACTGTCAAGGGGAGCCCTGCGGGAAAGCGCACTACGAGTTCAGCCTACTCATGCCGACGCTCCTTGAAGGGAGAGAGGGAAGTGCTGCGGCTTTAGATCTAGGTGGTGTTGCCTCTGCTTGTCTGCTCCTCTCCGCTCTCGTCTCCTCCTCTCTTTCAGTTCCTCGTAGCATAGTAGTAACATCACAGGAGTCCTCCTATGGCCGCGCTACAGCGCAGCTCCCGGCCGCCCAGTGGCGCTTCCAGACAACTGTGTGCCATTGCCGCGTAACAATAATTAGGGTTGTATGGATATTTATACATGTGGAGTTGGTCAGCCATTCCAAAGTTGCGACGAGTCACTCGCTGTAGATTATAAATTTAGCCACTGCAGTACAACCGCTAGCCCGGGGTCTTTAACGTGCATCACGCAGTAGTGGTACACGACCGCACGCCGGAATGATGCTCATCCAGATCGAAACGGGCAAGGGTGGGGATTGAGCCCAGGATCCCTGGGTTCTGCGGCGCGAGCCTTCGCTCCACGTGCTCCGAGTTGGTGTGCGCTAGCCCACTCGGCCACCGATCTCCCCTCCCAATGCCGCATTACTACAGTGTACCTTAGGATACAGGGCAGTGTTGTGACCTGAGCGGCTCGCATGAGGTTCGTGGTGTAGATCGCGACAGGTGTTGACATTGGCGCATCGCTAATAAGGTGGTATGGTTGCTCGCGTGTACCGCGAGGTAGGCGCGTCGGCTCGTTTTCAATGGTTTCGAACGCCTGATGCAATATTCACCGAACTTGGCACGCCGCAGCGAATTTCTGCTAACGTGACGACGACTGCAGCACCGCGATTGTTGTCTACACGCGCAGCCTCACGAGCTGCTATTGCGGAGACCCGCCTGTTCCAAATACTACCCCTTGTCTTAACGCTTTTTCTAACTAGATGTCTGTCATACGAGCGCCACACCGTCCTGCCGTACCCTCTCCTCTTACCCTCTCTCAAATGGCTGAAACGACTGTGAGGGGCACTGGCATCCTACAACGCAACGACGATGACGCCTGTGGGAGATCTCATAGAACTTATCATTCGAAAATTTATGAAGTTTGACTTGAGCAATTAAGCTCTGGGAGTGACGGGCAAGAATGTTGCCGTGAAGCATTTCGAGTGGAAACCCCATTTTCCGCAAATTGTTGAAGTCGTAAAAGCATCTGGCGCCTACATCTTGACAGCAGAAATTCCCGAACAAATATCAGCCATGCACATAAATTTGCAGTTATGACATCTATTTTAATGTGAAATGTGGGTCTGAAATGACCCTTGGAAACCGCGCGCGAACGGCAGATCCTAAAACACAATTTGCGTAGTACCAGCAACACTCTAGTAACTCATATGCATAGACGGTTCCCTCGTGTCAACATTGGCACATGGATAGATGTTCCGTTAACGACCTTATTTTCGTGGGTTAAATATTTTGCGAAGGGAGGGGGGGGGGGGAGGGGGCGGCAGGAAATTTCTCAAGCACGAGATTTAGCAATTGAGAGAGGTATACGTTTTTCTAAGTCGCCAAAATAACGTCCCTGCGAACATTAAGAACTTTTAGCAAGCCGTTAACGTGTTCCGCGTTCCGCACTACTGGAGCCTTTGAAGCATGATTTTAAGCGCGTGCCCCCAGTCACGGTCTCACTCCGGGAGCACGCTTCAAAACATGCTTCAAAGGCTCAGTAGTGCGTTCCTCGGAACACGGTAATGATTTGCTAAAAGCCCGTATTATATCCTTTACAGTATCATCAAGAGGCGACTAGCAGTATCTAGTCAGCATGGAACAAAACTTCGCGCATGATATCTTGAAAAAAAAACAAAAAAACGCGCACCACGGTCGTGTATAAGCGAAGAGCCGTGCCGAGCGCCTAGGAACAGGGTGGGGATAACACGTGGTGCGGCGCCGGAAGCGGACGCCAAAGCGTGGCGGTTGTCCACAACACAAAAGGCAAGCCGACCGCAAGGAAAGACCGTGAGCCATCTCGCTGGCCCCCTCCTAGAGGAGGTATTGTTCTAGTACACTTAGAGCCGCAACCATAGGTGCTGTCATGCCTCACTGGAAACTCCTCGAGACAACGGGTGCGTATCCAGTCCGGCCGTGACGGGGGTTAATTTTGCGAGTCGTTACGATATGAACCAAAACAGCAGCTTCTAATGCTCTCGCTTTACCCCGGTTCACTTTAGGTCCGACTTGAGCCGACACCACGATCTGATGTAGCCAATCAATCAACGCCAAAAGTGCATCGTCACGGCGCTCGTTTGTTTGTACGTTTCCTATGATCGGCTAAACCAATCACGGACATAAACAAGTGCACATTCGCGGCGCATTCACTGCGCGTGATTAGTTTAGACGGTGATAGCAAAGCCACAAAAATGACGAACGCCGCGACGATGCACTTTGGCGCTGACTGATTGGATCCATCAGATTGGGTCGACGGCTGCGGTCCATCTTAAAATGAAACAGAGTATAGACACTTGCATCGCTTATCACCCGGGTGAAAAATGCCGAGGCACTGAGCTGTGGAGGCATGCGCAGCGTCTGGTATAGCGCACAGCAGAGCAAGACCGCATGCTCAGAAGGCCTTCCTTCCACAGCTCAGCATGCAAGGATGGCAGCGCGCGGAGTTCGATTTTTTGCGAAGGTATCTAGACGCGACGATCAAAATTCACTTTGTTTCGGGAAAGCAGCGAGGTGCAAAGAGGCTGCCAGTCGTCAAAGACGGCTTTCACCTCAAAGGCATGTGGACCACGGGCTTCATACTTACTTAGCACTGCTGTCACGCTGTGTCGCATCGCAGACAGAGCAATCGACAAGTCGGAATGCTTGTGTCAGTGGGCGCTTTTATTACGAGTGTAAAAAACGAGCGAGGCAACTAAAATAAAAAGAACATCGTATGACGAGACTCGAACCCCACACGGAAAAGCGTATGTCGGCCTCTCGGCTATTTCGTTCTGTATCATTTGAGTTAATTAGTTGCCACGTTGTTGCTATTGTTTTCGAAAGCGAAAATTATAAAGTTATTTTTTGTTTGCACGTTATATAAATCAAATACTCGATTTGAGGTCGATTATATATGATTCATATTTGTATTTCTCGAACTATCAACACTAAGCGAAAATTATCCATTTTATACATTTTCCTTATTTTATGGGAACTTGTTGTTTTCGAAAGCGGATATTACAGAGTTATTTGTATTTGTGCGTTATACAAAATTAAACACTTTATCTGGGGTCAGCTATATACGATACATATTTGTATTTTACAAACTAATCATGGACACTAAGTACAATTTATTCATTATATTTGTTCTCTTACTTTAATAACACATATTAGATTTTGCTGTACTGCAATTGCTTAAAAAACTGTCGATAATACGTGTTTCTTCTCCTCATGCAACTGTGCATAAGGCACAAAACGTGACGTGTTTGTGTGTATGCTAGATAATTTAGTACACTGAAATAATGCACGCTTCAATTTAAATTGTGATTACCACGAAAGAACAGCACTGTGTTCATACTGACGCTTCGCTTTTAGATTATGATCCGACCCAAATGTATAAAAAAGAATTGTGGGCGACGAGTTTAAGCAACACCCCAAAATATACGTAGGCCCTCTATACTTCGTCTCGTCCTACGATGAACTAAAAGCCAAAGCCATGGGCCGCCAGGTTCAATCACGTTCCACGCTATACTTTGACACGCTTAACATTGATTTGGGGTGGACGAATAATGCTCGAATCCAAAAGCGCCGCATCATTCCTATAGCGTCGACACTGCAAAGAGCCGATATGTCGTGGCTTTCTTGGCGATGTAAAATTGTTGAGTCCTTCAGTGCTCTCGGGTTCGAACCATTGTCCACCCGTCCCCACATCAGTGATCCGAAACGCGGGCACCAATACGTGCATCGAAGCGAAATACCGCACAATTTCTAAGTGGCTCGTGATTGGATCTGGCGGTCCGTAGCTTTTGCCTTTAAACCATCGTAAGGTGAAACGAAGTATAAACACGTGTTGTTTTTTTTTTGTGGTTAGTATTTCGCAAGCCCTACTATGATCGGTCAAAGTATTTTGAACGGATTATAAAACTGTCGATAGGCTGGAAACAGCAGGTGAAGAAACTAACTTACACATCATTCAAACCCTCTAAACTTCGTTAGTATTCCGCATTTCGTCTTATTCGCCCCCTGGTTCAAACGGTTTCGCATCAAAAGACGCGTCTCTCGCCAGGGATGTTCCTTTCCCCCAGTTTTCATCGTTCGCCCTGGCACCGGGTGAGCAAATTAGGGACACAAATCTCACAAAGGCTCGCGCCAGCGTAAGAGAGTCCTTTCGGATTTTTTGAGAAACGCAGAACGAGGTTCTCGTTCCCCCCGCCGTCTCTAGGCGAGCGGCCCTGCTACTTAATTATTCAGAGCTACAGAGAGCCGGCGTTAACGATTATGACTGTGCACGTCCATGGTGGCAGCAGCGGCGGCGGTGGATGTCGACACCCCACGCCCTTTTCAAGCGTGCGTGTACTGTGTGTGGAACTCGGAAACACGGAACAGATGCGAGAAAATGGAAGAGGAGTTGGTGGGGGAGGCGAGCAGTTGCCCCAACGAGCGAGTTCTTCCCAATTAAGACGTCCACTGTTTCCCCTTCTTTTGAAAACCCTCGCGCCCCCCATAATTTCCGCGCTCTTTAGAAGCCCATCACTTGGCGGTTACGACCAAGAGGCAGCCCTTGGGGGAGCGCGAATAAGTTATGAAAAAAAAAAAGCGCGTTGTGCTAGGGCAAAAAAAAAAAAAAAAGGAAGGATGCGTTGATGAGCTTCCGAGATGACCGAGATTTCTCTTAGACGCCTGGCAGGCTTTTTTGTGTTTTTTATTCTTCCGTTCAAAAAATAAAAAAATTAAGAAATGACATCTCAGTATGTCTTCTACGTTCAGTCAAGACATAAAACGTTAAATATTTTATGTCTTGGTTTTTTGGCTGCCATCCCGTGCTTTCGCTAAGTATATTTGTGTGAATACATTCTGAGAAATGCCTGCGCGTCTATTACCAGAAAAACACTCGAAAAGCCAATATCTGTGATCTACGAAATCAGCTCAGCGAATGATGAGGCGGAACATCTGTTTAGGACCTCAAAATTAAGTCTGCTCTGTTGCATCACGTAAGGCAAGCATGACGCATTGCATTGCGTAATGCCACAGCGCAAACTTCATTTTTAGGTCTAAAAGGATGTTTCGCCTCATCATTCGCTGAGCCGATTTCGTCGATCGCAGAGATTGGCTCGTTGATCGTTTTGCGGGTAAGTAGACGCGCAGGCATTTCTAAGAGTCTACGCTGAGTGCCACAGATGCTGAGTCTGTCCTGCTTTACCTCTTCGAAATATCAGACAGGATTCGACACGGGCCTAAACTTATTAGTAGGCTGGCTATATTCTAGTACTACATTCCATAAATCATATACGTGTGTGATAAACGGGTGTCTGCAAGTAAACGGCCCGTTTGTAGCCTGTGGTCAGACAAGTGTACTTTATGTAAGACGGCTGAAACACTCAGGCATATTTATGTTCACTAAAGTGATGCAGTTTTGTTTTTGTTCGCGTTTGAAAGCGCATTGTTTTTTTGTTTTTTTTAATAATTTTAACATACGATTTGTGTTGTTTGTGTGATCCGGTTCCTGTATACCTGTGTCATGCAGTTTGCTTTTCTTGTGACCTAATACAATTTCTAGCATTATTCGGCACGTGAAAAGTTATTTTTGACATTATTAATAATCACTTACATTCAAAGTCTCAATACGTTTAGTTGATTGAACTCGAAGCCCGTATAAAAAGCCTGAATGACAATCCTCTTTGATCATCTTCTAGGCATCAAAGAGTTTTGGAGCAACAACCAACATTCGATCGAGTGAAACATTTCTGTGATTTTGCTATCAGTGCTTCCCAAACTCTGATAAACTGCGATCCATCGAAAATATAAAATATTGGATTGTGACCTCCCTTCCTTTTTTCTATTCCCCTTGGGTTTTCGCAATTCCCCACGCTTTTCGATTTCACTGCATAAACAGTACCCAGGTAGCACCGAGTTCTGGGACAAAATTTGGCTTTTGTCTGGGAGTTTAGGGCATTCAAAAGCCCGAAAAAGCCAAAGTAGAGCCAAACCTGACCTTCCTTGGCAAGAGTCTGGGTATTTTGGCCCTAATTCGCCAAACAAGTGCCAAATTTACGCTTCACTGCCTGGTAGTTTGGCGGTCATCTGGCATATTTGGGCCTAAATCGCCTAACAAATGCCAGAGTTAGGCTTACTGCCCGGTAGTTCGGCTGATATTTGGCATTTTTGGGCCAAAATTGCCAAACAAATGCCAAAGTTAGGCTTCACTTTTTGATAGTTCGGCTGTCATCTGGCACCTTTGGGCCAAAATCGCCACAGATGTGCCAGAGTTAGGCTTAATGGCTTGTAATTCGGCTGACATCTGGCATCCTAGGGCCAAAATCGCCAAACAAGCACCAAAGTTAGGCTTCACTTTCCTATAGTTCGGCAGTCATCTGGCACCTTTGGGCCGAAATTGCCACAGATGTGCCAGAGTTAGGCTTACTTCCTTGTAGTTCGGCTGAGATCTGGCATTTTTGGGGCAAAATCGCCAAACAAGTGCCAAAGTTAGGCTTCATTTTCTGATAGTTCGGCTCTCATCTGGCATCTTTGGGCCAAAACCAGAGAAAAGCCAAACTTTGGCACGTCCCAAATACCGAAATTAGGCGTTTCTCTGGCAGTTATGGCTGAAGTATGGCACCAAGTTTGGCGCTCCTCTGGTGGACCAGAGAAACGCCAAACCTTGGCATGCCCCGAATTCCCAGATTAGGATTTACTATGGCAGTTATGGCTCAATTATGGCACCAAGTTTGGCGCTCCTCTGGTGGACCAGAGAAGAGCCAAACTTTGGCATGCCCTAGGATCGCCCAACTAAGGCTATAGTTAGGCACCGTACTTTGGCACTGATGAGTGCCATGGTGCAAAAACCTAACTGCGCCAAAGTTGGGCCCTTATGTTTGCCAGACCTTTGCCCAAGTTGGGCATTCCTCTGGCGTGCTACCTGGGTAATGTGCAAAATTTACTCTGAATATTTATTTATCAGTTAGTATAGTCACGGTAAGTCAACTAAACTACAAATCATCACAAAAAAAAAAGAGAAAACGCATGCCAGCAGGAATGGCTCTTTCTACAGCTGGGGTCATTCTGCTTATGCATCATACAAAAGACAATCTGCATACAGATTCAAATGCGAGTTGCCGCGAGATTCGTGCTTTGAATGCCGCAACGCATTGAGTTCAAGAGTACAATCGTGAGCCATTCCACTCTGAGAAGCTGGTTGGCCAGCGAAGCTGTAGAGTACCACCACTTGATTCGCCAAAAGACACACAAAAACACTTCACGAAATGTTTATTTACAGTACATATACATAATTTTGACATGGTAGTGATGATTTCTTTGTGATCACAATGATATGCACTAATGGGTTTCATTAAAGGTTGGCAAGATTATTTGCTAAAGTTCAATTTATACGTATAATGCTTTACATGTATAAGAGCTGCTGCTTTTATATAAGTAAAGCAGTGACGTCACCCGACTCAAACGGAAGAAGGCCCATTGTTCTCGGATGTATCTTCCTTATCAAGTTATCATACGTTTCGACGTTTTTTCTTATAAAAATGCTTATCGAGGTGACGGGGCGAATATGCATTTTCAAGAAATTCACACGGATATCAAAAATGCGTGAAACCCTAACCTTATGCAGTTTCACAGTTAAAAAAAATAATTTGTTTCACGTCATTTGAACCACGACTATTGCAGGGTTCTCGTGTTTTCAGACCGTCGTTTGTATGATGTGTGAGCAGTGTCGCCCCGGTTTAAGGTCTAAGGTGAGCTTGCTTGTTAAAACACAGTTTCTCAAAACGAGGGAGGGAGTTTGTACACCGCAGCTCTCAGTTCTTGCTCAACGTTGAGCTGCGACCTGCACTTTGTTTGCATCGACGCTAACACAAAAAAAAAAAAAGAGTTAATTTTTTTTTAAAGCTCGGGAGTTGTGTCGCAATAGAGCTACTGCTATATTACCCAGGCATTAAGGAGAATGCAGGGATTGGTGTTCCACGCGCCGCACGTGCTGGCCTCAGCAGGAGTAACTTTTGTAAAGCAAAAGCCTAAAACAAATGGCACCTTGCACGCTCGTCCGTCAACGCGTTATTTTGGTTATTTTCTTCGAATCTTTTATACGGGAAACGCGTGCCCGTGTGGCGCGTGGAACACCAATCCCTGCATTCTCCTTGATGCTTGGGTAATTTAGCAATAGGTCTATTCTCCGCTGAATTAGTCGGGACCCACAGTTTAAACACATTGTGCTATGTTTTCCCATTCCGTAAAGAATAAGTAGTGTAGTGGCGCACCGCAGCTTGTAGCACGTGGAGTAAAGCTAGCACTGCGGAACCCAGCTGTCCCCTTCCCTGCCGGTTGTGATGTTTTGAAGCACCGCACAGGTGTACCGGCCTGGAATTTCTGTTATTTTTATGTGATTCACGGTAAAAAAAAACCAGGTCATCTACCACCGCTTCCCTACAGAAAAACAAAAAAGTATTTTTTATTTATACAAAGATTACCCCGCCTTGCCCGACATACTTGGCTTATTTGGGTTACCGTGATGAAGGTATAATTTATTTTGTTTTCTTCTTTAATGTTTTTTGCGATCGCATGCAATGATAGCTGTATGTAAAAAAAATACGGGCACAACTAGCAAAGATGCTAAAGATAAGTATATATTGGAGGATATATTGAAAGTTTGCCTTAGACGCCAGTCTCCACGGTGTCGTCTAAAAATGCAAAACGACGTACTGAATAACAAATGAACATTGCACATTTCCCTGCTATCGATCAGCATTTCTAGGGACTACTTGCAGATCATGTTTATATTTTACATCTGGGCGCATAAGATACTTTTTCGAGAATGGCAGTAGATTCGGAGTGCCCCAGACGTCGAGGGATGTCCACCTGTTGGTGTTATAAATATTGGATATCAATAAAGATTGTATTTTCTTAGCAACTCCTTTACAATACCTTAGGCAAAGGTACTGAGAGGTGCATTTGACTGCAGACAATGTTTAAAGTTCAGCACTTGAACGCACCGTAGACCTGACAGGCCATAACGGTCGAGAAAATGATTCTAGCATCATCACCGTCGGTGATTCTGACCGGTACTACACTTTGTCTCGTCCTACGATGCACTTCAATCAAAACTTGTTAGCTACCGAGTGAGACGAACACATTATAGGCTAAGCGCTGTTGTGCCCTAGGCTTTGCTACAAATGGGTATGCATAAAAAGGCAGGTTGAGCTCGTGGTCTACATCAGACTTAGAGGTCTGCGTCAGGTTTTGTACATTGAAGAGTTGGAAATGTGCAGTGAGTGCCCGTGGTGAATGCTGATCGGCTCCGAAAAGTCTGCACAAGTTCCCGAAAGATCAACGGGATGGGGACCAATGGCTGGCTGCGATTCCGTCAGAGCAGTTACGGGCACCTCGGAAAGCGGACGCTACTAGATTTATATGCTTCTTCCATCTTGTGCAAAGTGACTACATTGAGTTCTCAGGTGTCAAAAAGGGAATCCCATACCATTTAGTTCAGCGACGTTTCGTCCACAACGTTTGCTTTTTTTTTTTTTTTCACTGATAATTGTAAAAAAAGAAATGTGTGACTATCGCAAAAATGGCTGACAAAAAAAAACCAAAAAAAAAAAACGTGCGCCCACTCTTTGGATTGAACCTGGGTCCGCTGCGTATGAAGCGCACACCTTTCCACTGAGCTATTCCACATGAAATAATCGTCTTTCCTGACAACATAGACTTGTGGATATCCTCGGGCATAGGCAGCTTTCTATCGGGGAGCCCGAAGTACGATAGTTTTAACATCGTAATGTTCAGGCAGACGAGGGTGAACTCCTCGTTCGTAGTAATTCAGCCGGTCAACTGTAGGTCGGAATGTTTCCTACCAATTTTCCTGTAGCAAAGGCACTCGCGAGCCTTGAAGTCGGGCAGTACCACAGATTGGCTTGATTTGCACCTAGTAAAGAAATCGTCAGCATGCATACTCAACTCGAAGTACGCACTTCGTGCTTGATGTTTGCGCGTTTTTCAAGCTCTTACCATTTCACGTTCGTAAAACGAGCGATGTCTTCAGCCGCGAGAAGGGGCAACGACTCGGTGATGTTATCGTTCAAATCGGCTTGGTGGTCAGGCGTGTCGTACGCAATGAATCCTAACTGTTTTAACCGGTCCGAAATTTCTCTTTCGAAGGACGACAGATTCGCCGGTACCACAAACGGCAGTCCTGAAGTAGAGGTCCCACGCCCGTCGTCCGCCCCTTTCGCCGTCCAGCCCGCGACTGCCATGATACGCGATACGACGCCATGTTGATAATTAAGCAGTGAACGCACAGAATGCTTCAGGTTGTTTGTGCAACGTTTAGAGCGCAGCTCCTAGGCGCCCGTTTCCGGCTTGAACGGCAGTCGCCGTCGGCGTCGACTTAACTGCGCGGTGCATTATGGGAAACGTCCCCATAATGCAACGCACGGGTCTCACTCGTGACCCGCGCGTTGCATTATAGGACGTTTCCCATAATGACGTCATGCGTGACGCCACGAGTGACATCATGAGGGTCGCAAGTGACGTCACGAGGGTCTCGCGCGGTGCATTATAGGAAACGACCCATCATGCAACGCGCGGGTCTGACTCGTGACCCGCGCGTTCCATTTTTGGACGTTTCCCATAATGCCACGCGCGAGGAGGAGGAGGATGAGGGGAGGAAGAGGAAGAAGATGAAGAAGTGGAGGGAGGAGGATGAGGGGAGCAGGGAGGAGGAGGAAGGAGAAGGGAAGAGGAGAAAAGGAGGGAGGAGGAGTGGAGGAGGAAAAGGTACGGATGAGGAGGAGGAATACCCTACCCTCCTCCTCCTCAAGAGCTGCGCTCCAATTCGGAATGACAGGGAGTTGTATACGTCTTTTTTTCAGTCAAGGTATTTGCAGTTTTCCCTAAGTCACAAAAATGGTTTTCATATTTTTGCTATTTTTAATATTAAGTATGTGCCTTCAATGACCCACGACTTTTATTAAATTTGGTGGTTGTGTCTAAACCTTAGAAAACGGCGCGTGATCACGGAGAAAAGAGTGAGTGCGACTAAAACAGGCCAGTTATCGATCGGCGGTTTTCCGGGCGGAAAGATACCGAATTTCGAGCCGAAAAGTATGTTCTGGGTAGTTGGGCTCTCATATGTCATGTACAACTAAAAACCTTGTCGAGCATAAATACACTGTCAGTGTCCCTTTAAGGGTGAACAGAGTATAGCTAAGATGCTGCTTGTTACAAGCCGGTCATTGTCTAACATTTGGCAACCTGGTGTTCTGCCTGCCAACCCAGACTCTTGGAGTACTGTTAGGTGTCGACGCCCAGCCTGGTCTTTCGGGTAGCATGGTAATCTCGCTGGCGTCTAACCTTTCTCACGAACAACAACCGAACCAGTCAGTCGGGAAAACTTAACAGGTTTATTTCATAGCGAAATTAGTGATCGAAGACGACCGTCTCTCGAACGGTCGGGGTTTTGTGGACACGCGAGAGAGAAGAGGACTCCGTCGGCGGTGCTTCTCCTGAAGCGACCGAGGGCAATCGGACCAGCGGAGCTCTCCCCCAAGGGGAGCTTAACGTTTGGGAAAGGCAAGGTGATTATCCCCCCACTCTTGAATCCTACAAAGGAGTGGGGAACGTTCCAAGGTCTTCAAAGTGACTGCTGGACGATCCCTGGATTGTTTCCCCGCAGACAGCCGGCGCCGTTTAATCCCCCCTCCCGCCATCGTGACGGAGAAGAATCCGGAAAGTTCGGAACACACATTGTCGCGTTCCGCCGCCTCGGCGCCAGCCGCAGGCAGAGGTCGGAAGGGTTGACACATGACGTGAGGGAGAGGAGTCCTTGAGCGGCGCTTCCCCGGAAGCGACTGACGCCAGCCAGACTGGCAAGGCCCCGAGTGTTCGGCTAAGCCGGGGCTAATCCTACCCCCAAAGTGGTCCTAACGACAGGGAAAATGGTTCGATGAGCCTCGCACGCACTCACGAACACAGGGAGATGGGGCGGGTCATAACAGTACCTAGATGCACGGCAGTATGATGAGGACGAATATCCTCACTGTAGAACACCAAACAAAGGATTGCAGGGGGACCTAGTCGACATTTAGGGTGAAGGTGCTGTGGCGCAGTTGACCTGCGAAACGCCGCTGTATATACTGGAGTAGGACCGATAGGCCAGAAGAATGTTCAGGTGCCTCCTGCACAAACATCTTTGGTAGACCGGTAAACTTAGGCCTTCGGAGGAATGAGGGGTGTCGTCATACTTGGAGAAGAGACAACCGCTTCTAAACAGTATCACGGATCTTATAAAAGGCAAATCGAGGTAAGCAAATGGACGAATGCAGTTGGAGCCATCTGTCAAATAGGTTGTTAAACAAGAAAATCTTGGCGATGGTTTGGGAGTCAGTGACTCCTTTTGCGAGGACCTTGCACAAACTCTCAAAACACGACTTTGAAAATGACATTCGGTGTTTAGAACTCAAGTCGACATTGACGTCTGTGAAAAGGCAGAGGAGATGACAGGAAATTTCGTTGTGCGGTTTGACTCCCAGAGCCCGAACGTCCGCATAAATGCGCCGCTTTTAAGCGTGAGAGCACTTTTAGGCGAAAACAATTTAGACAGAAAATCTACTGGGATACCAGAGACAATGAAAATCCTAAGATCCAGCCTGGGTGAATTTGTGGGTCCTTAAAAAAAGCATGATATGAGCCTCGCCATGCTGAAGAATGAGCAATATTCATGGTTCAGTTTGTAGCGAATTCCCAAAATGGCTTGTAACCAGACGTCCTGAAACGTTTGACCGAGCAACAGCCCATTGCCAAGATAATGCCAGAAAACTAAACTGTAAAGCTATTACTCGCGCCGAGAGGCGTCAACCTGAGTATCATTTGCAAAAGCGGAAAGTAACCGCAACGGGAAGGAGAGGGGGGTGATGGCAGCTAAGGTTGTTGTGGCAGCTTTTCCCAACAATGTTTTCCAGAAAGAGATAGAAATGGAAGGAGGGAAAAAAGGGAAAGTTGAAATAAACTCAAGAAAAAGAACAAGTTGGACGATAATATAGATAAGATAACTAAACTAGGGTTAGAGGAACACCGTTCGTTGGCGAGGCCGGTTGACTCGAGAAAGTCAATTAAATAGTCCTCCATTTCTCTTTTTGAAGAATTTTCTATTTCAACCGTTGAGAACTTAGTCAACTTTCAGCATACAAGTATTCCGGCCAGTTTAGCAAGATGTGCCTAGAATCGCCATTTTCCGAGCATTTAAGGCCTTCTGGGCTGTCTATTACGCCTGCTTTGTAAAGAACTGTGTAAAGATAAAAATCCCAAGATGCTGCCATCTCAACACAAAAACCCAGACACAAAGAACAGAATCAAATTTAATTACAAGCCTTAATAGGTGCGCGCCAATGCCCAGAGCAAGTTTGCTCGTCCCCCAAATCTACAAGCACGCCCAAGGAAGAGGTCCATCCGGCGTCCGCCCTGCTCTCCCTCACTCACCCGGAAGCATCGTGTCACCCGATTGTCCTTACACCCTTTTCATTCTGATTAATGAATGCACCGTTTTCTCCCACTCCCTCATACTCTCTCCCCTTCTCTCTTCCTTTTTTTTTTCCTCACGCGTGATTGTCTCTTTGTTCCCTTCCCGTCTTAAAGCTTCATTTTCCCGCTTTCCAACTTGAAGTCGGCGTTGTGAAATTCTTCTATGTGTTCCTCATGTTCGCGGTCTTTTTTCCATCCGATGTTTCGGTGGCAAACGCGCATTTTTATCCCGTCCTTACCATTTTCTTTCTGCCACTTCTCAGCGCAGACCTTTCTCCCCGTGCGCTCCCTAACTCAACCGGGTTATTTTTCGTCTTGTTTTTTTTTTTTCTGTCGGCTTTAATTACGGCCTTAATGTCGCTCGTTTCGAAACCAGTTTCCATACTCCACCAAAAAAAAAACAACAACAACGAAAGCTGCAGTTTCTTATTGAACAATGCTCGAGAAACGCGTATTTCGGAGCACTAATTCTAGCTACAAAAAGAGAGCAACAAACAAGCAAACAAAAAAAAACACGACTGGAAGTTTCGCGCAATTTTGTTTTTGTTTGTTTCCTCCATTAACTGAGCAACATAATCAAAGTAAAGCATAGTGGAAAAAATAATTTAACAATGTTTGCAAATTTATTATAACGTTATAGACTGCGGAGTTATTTGGCGAGAGTCGTGAAGAGGTAAGGAATTTAGAACGAGGCAGCGTACGTTGAGTCGTAGTTTGGTGTCTTTAATTGTTTCAACTGAAACGTATATGAAAAACAGTAATTCGAAAAGATTTGTGAACAACAGTATGCGTGATATTTCTCTCAAACTGGTTGGTTTAAAACAGAATTAGTACCACGTCAAGGTTACTATAACATGTCATGAGTATTTTTGAGTATATTGAAAATAACGTAGTAAATGAGAGACGCACGTTGGTAAAACCGCAAGTCCGACGTGCGTCTAATTTGTTACCCGTTGTGTGGGTTGTCTTGAGTCCTAAACACGGTACTAAAAATTACTACAGCATGCGCACGGGTATTTGGTTCTACAAATAAGCATTGTTGGTATTACGCGAAACTTCAGAAAGGTCTAGGCCTACGTCGGATGACAACAGTCACTGTTCGAGGCGGGGTTTAAGCCGTACGTCCGGAGGCCTCCTGTCCTTTGACGACGTCCATTCCCCGAAGTGAAGAACCCAGGGGTTCAGTGGAGGTGGGAGAATTGGTAACGTAGCGAACGGTTTAATTACATGGTTGCGATACAGTCGTCCAAATCAGAGAGAATAATCGAGCAGCCTCACGGTCCGCCTTATATAGACCAGTGTCCGCGCCAATTCCAGGGCGCCGCCATGTTTATCTACGCTCGCGCCACCACACGGAAAGAACTGGCAGGCAGGAGGGGGGGGGCTGCGTTGGCGGCGTTGCTTTGCGGAGCTGGATGCGGCAGGCTGTCCGAATGCACCGACACATCGTGAAAGATGTCTTCACCAGAAGCCTCCATGGCCCGTTCTTCAACAGGGAAGATGTCGTGAACATTCGAGAACCCATCTCGATCAAGAAAACAAGGGAAAACCTTTCTTGTCTTAGATGTTCTCGGTGTCTGCTGACCCTTGACATCCGCGTTTCATTGATACCGAAACCGAAACGAAGGTACCATTCGTAGCTAGCGTACGTACACGACGTAAACGACCTGCCGACTGATCACGGAGAAGTGACCACCTCTGTTGTATCCATCACGCACGCCACACGTACGCATAGAAAAAAAAAATTGTTGCTACACTGGCACTCACTCTTGAGTTCTTGCTCGGAGTGAAGTTTTTTCTTCTGAGTGCGGCTGTACATTCTTGCCGAGAACCTGCATGGGACGGAAACTTGTGGAAGCCGTAGACGTCGCATCCGCACTCGCTTCTTAGGCAATTGTGTCACGGGCAGTGGGTGTCCAAAAGAACCCTGCGTTTCCTCCGGTTGTTCGTACAACCAACAACGGCACAGTGCCGTCCGGACGAATTGCTCTGATACATTACATGGCGCTAACCAAGACCGACGCCGGCAACGTGCCAGTACTGCTAGACAGTGCTAGTACTGGGAAAGGTCGCAGTCTATCGCCCCCCCCCCCCCATACACACACACACACACACGCTGCGAGCTTCTGGGTTCGAAACTATTAATTGCCAGTTCTAACGGATGGTACTTACTTGAAGTGGGAGCTGGAATTGTACGAGGTACCAGGAGACACTTACTATTGGGCAACGAAGCAGGGTGCCTGTGGGGGCGGAGTTTAGGAACGCTAATATTGTGACAGGCGATCAGTTATAATAACAGACGAAACTTCGACTCGTTTGTTCAGAAGTTCGCGGTGATATTTTATTAGCCCTCGTTACAGCACACCAAAGATCCTAGGCAGTGAAATTCACATCACGCAGGCTCGTGCGTCGTAGTCAAATGAGCGCAGTCGACGACGAGGTGTAATGAGCTACTAAGCTTCACAAGGAAAATGCGGGTGAGAAAGTGTTTTGAGGCAGTCCAAAACACCGATCCAGTAGACGCACGTACGTGCGTTTACTCCGGACTCCATGAACCCGACGGCGCAAGATCAAAGAGCACCGCCGCCATCGCCACCCGGTTTTCTCTGCACTTTGCGCGACAACGGCACTGCAACGGAGGGCACTCGCCTCGGCGCTAACAATCCGCGAAATAGATTAATTTGCCACTCTTGAAGCCATTCCAAATCATAAATAAAATACCTCGGCGTTGTAGAAGATCTGACAACACAACGGTGCCGAGCGCCTGCTCGGCATCGTCGTTGCTCGTGAAGGCCTGCTTATTTGTAGTTGAGACGATGATTCCACAGCTTTCGTGCCACTCGTGGTGCTTGCAATAACTTCGAAGGGCAGGAGAATCTTCTCACGAGGACGTTGAAGACACGCAACACCGGAGCCACCAAAGCAATCGTACAAACCGTCGCCATGTTTGCTTTTTCTTCGTCACTCGCGGCGCGGTCAACTCGTCGCGAGATGTTTTCTGGCTCGGCTTGATGGAAACCAACAACGGCAAAGTGGCGTATGGACAAACGGCTCTCACATTACGGGCACTATACCCACATACCGCGGTAAACAGGACCGATGCCGGCGAAACGGCAGTCGGCACACCAGCGAAGAAGCCTTCGGCGGGTAGCAGCGGCGCAGGCCAACGCAGCCCCCCCCCCCCCTCCCGTGAGCGCCTGGGTTCGAGATTATTGTTCACTTCCGGAAGAGCACTTCCGGACAAAGGTCTATAGGGTCCGTTTCTTCCTCACTCTCCGCCAGGGCAGCAGGTGCGACGTAGCAAACCGCCGCCAAGTGCGTTGCAGCAAAGCCGCCGCGTTGTAGCCAGAAGTGCGTCGTAACCATGATTTTCCGCAGTTAGGCCATGCCTCTCTCCCCTTCCGGAGCGCACGAATCCACACGCACACACACACACGTCCCGTTGACGTCACGGACGCGTTGAGACTCGTTTTGGGCAGGCCCCGACAGGTGGGCGACGGTCCTGAACACGTCGAGACTCGTTTTGGGCAGGCCCCGACAGGTGGGCGACGGTCCTGAACACGTCGGGACTCGTTTCGGGCAGGCCCCGACAGGCGGGCGACAGTCCCGGGCATGATCGTGACTCGTTTCCGCAGCGTTGAAACTCGGAAGAAGGTCGCCGAAGGTTCCATTCTTAACATCACCATTCTCACGAAGAAACGTAAAAAAAAAAAAAAAAAAAAAAAGATTTGTGTTTCGGCAGTGTTTCGCTGCAGAATAGTTCGAAATAGGATAGCATCGCTTCCCTTCAAACATTTTGCCGAGGAAATTGAGACGAGTCCCACAGCGGGCAACTGAGCATCAAATGTCCGTACATTCGTATGCACTAAATACGTTTCCTTTCTTTGTTACTTCATTTCTCTCTTTACGTCTTTACCTGTAAATGATGTAGTCTAGTAATGGAGACAGCGTATATAGCCACGTCTTCTTCAAGACTAAATGCGGTTTCCTTTTTCCGGCGTCTCAATGGCACAACCAACACGCTTTGATGCACCGACGCTTTTACTTAGCGATGTACCCTTAGACGGTTTTTTTCTCTTACGGGGTATTGTAGAGAGGACCGGAAGACCGGAGCACTTCCAGAAAGCGTCTCATTTTCATAAGCGCGGAGTCAACTGAGACAATCGCTTAGCTGCCGGGACAACTGC
This sequence comes from Ixodes persulcatus, assembly GCA_013358835.2. Lineage (NCBI taxonomy): Eukaryota > Metazoa > Arthropoda > Arachnida > Ixodida > Ixodidae > Ixodes > Ixodes persulcatus. The sequence continues at coordinate 431,884 of JABSTQ010010367.1, read as the reverse complement.
TCATCAAGCCAGCACTCGTACAATGATGCACATGTGGAGCCAAATGGGGCACGCTCGAGCAACTCGTGACCCGCGCATGAGCACGATAAGAAGAGGACAAGTTGTGTGTGTGTGTGTGTGGGGGGGGGGGGGGGGAGGATTGATGCCGCATTTAGATGAAGGAAAAATGCCGCCACTCAGCTCGAACTTTTATTAAAGGCTCTTTGATTCCTTTCTTTTTCGATGCGAGCACAATCTCCGGCTTGAACAACAATGCCATGGAAAAGACCACGGGTTCAACGAGCACAAACACGTTGCCTCGTATGAGGCCATCATGTACAAGACTGCAACCGACGACGAATAAATTCTAGAAAAAATGCGAGGACACAATTTTGTGTTTGTGTAGCTTTCTTGTCCAAATATTTTCAGCTGAAGTAAGAATCTGAAATACTCCAACGTTCTTTTATTTCCGTTTATTTTTTTACACGCGTGTTTAAATACATTAAATTGAGAAAGTATCTGGTGCGCCATTATTGCGCAAGTTTGCGCATTCAAAAAATGTTTAAGATATTGTTTACCAATCTCTCGAGCATCATTACTTCGGATTAATAATATTGACTGGTTAGAGTATCTTTCGTTGTAGTTGGTGTTGTTTCAGACGCTGTGTACTCTAAATCGAATCGCATTCCGTTTTTTTCCCCTTGAAGTAAATGTTCACCTGTAACTTTGATTGGGTCTCGTGAGTTGAAATATATTTAACTATATAATTTTATTTGATCGCTTCATATACGCATCAATAATAATAAAACTGGGCGATTTCATTTATTTTGTTCGACAAAAATGAAAGATATACGTACAAAACCAGGGGAATTCATAGTGCACATTTAAAAGTTCTATTAGATGGTAATATTTCAGATGCTTTCTGACTTCCTCCATTCAAGGAGTATGACCAAAAAACATCATAGGAGCACGTTATCTAAAATAATTTTCCTTTTGTTTTTAGCGCCGCTCATTACCTGTATTTAGTCCACTGTTTCCCTAGACGAACCAGTGTTCGTGCACATGTTTGTGCGCATAAAACATTTCAAATTTTAAACATATTTTAATCGCTGATGACGGGAGTAAAATACGTCACTGTACTGCAGTCACAATGGCGGTGTGCGATATTTCGCAGAAGAGAGCTATTTCGCATCCTCTGAACGCAAATCACAGTCCAGTTAACATGGATGGTAGCTCGCAAAAGGGGAATGGTCTATCTCTATAGCCTTCAGTGAATATGCCTCTTATGAGACCCTATTACTAACCGGTTCACACCTTGCGAATTACAATTGTCCATTAAATTTTGATACCCCTAAAACTTACGTATATTTTTGTTGTTTCTGATATATATAGAGTGATGTCTCGGTAATATGGACAACCTTCGTTCCCGTAAAAAAACGTCCATAATGTGAGTTGTCCATAATAACGAGACAAAAATGCATGTATTTTCCCAATGTGTCCCCGAAAGTGGTGTCCATATAGCGGGGTATCCATATTAACGGGGTCCATATTAACGAGACATGACTGTATATAGATATATGGGCGGTTACAGTTTGGATTCAGGCAACGAGTGGCAGTAGTATGTTTTATTTTGCTTCACATTTTTATATTTTGTGTAGCATGTTCTAAGAAGAACAATCTTTTTTTTTATTTTAATGTCCTGACATGTTAAGTTTCTGCGAAACAAAATCTCAAAGAAGCGGGAAAGAAGGACAAGTTTTTGACGATTGTCGTGTGTGGCGTTTTTGAATCACTCCCTAGCATTCAAAACAGAGCGTCTATATTTTTTTAGTGTGATATATATGAAAGTAGGTAAAACGGTATTAAAACTACTATTTATTATTCGTCGCTGCAATCTTTGTAAAAATCCCCAAACATGCCTCCGCGAGCAACTGCGACCTAAATTGCAAATGTTTTGTTAAGTATCGCTTTTAAAAAAATACCACGTTCAGAACCTTTCATTGCCTTCCAAATTAAGCAGACTTTGTGTTTTTATCATGTACGAGTACTGAGAAATAAATTATGAAACAGAGAAGGTTTTCACTTTTCGTGCAATTGCAGCACGCTGTATAAAAAAAAAAAAAAAACATTTTTTTTTTTCGCGTCGCGTTTTCTTCGCACCCTTTTTTTACCCAGAATACATTTCGTTAGAGGTATTTGCACTGGTTTTGAGTTTTAAGCCGATCAATATGCTAAAAAAGATCAAGTGCCAATGGTGGTATTTGACGATTGTTCGTGTGTGGCGGTTTTGAAGCACTCTCAATCTCAAAGTATTCAAAAGATAGCTTTTATATTTTTTTATTGTTACATATATGCAAGTCGGTAAAACGAAATTTTAACTAATATTTATTATTCGTCGATCCAATCTTTGTAAAAATCCCCAAACATGCCTCCGCGAACAACTGTGACCTAAACTGCGGATTTTTTTTAGTTCACTATGTTTAGTTTTGTTTTTAAACTAATACCACGTGTAGAGCCTTTCATTGCCTTCCACATTATGGAAAGTTTGTGTCTTAATCACGTACGAGTACTGAGAAATAAATTATGAAACAGAGAAGGTTTTCACTTTTTGTTCTATTTCAGCGCGCTGTATAAAAAAACATTTTTTTTTTCGCGTCGCTTTTTTTTTTACACTTTTCTTTTAGCCAGCAAACATTCCGTTAGAGATATATGCACTATTTCTGAGTTTTAAGCCACTAAATATGCTAAAAAAAAAGCAAATTCTGTTAATGGGTTTATGGGTTATAGCAGTATATTTTATTCTTCATTTTAATAATCTAAGGGGCGTTTATTTAATAAATAATCATATAAAAGACATTGATGCCGTTAGGCGTATAATAACAAGTTGGCAATTCCAAGCGTCTAAACACTATAAAATCGTAACTGCCGAAAGCTGGTTTTCAGACAGTTTCCGCCGGTGCCATGATTGGAGAGGCCGCAAGCCTAAACCCTATGCGCTACATAATCTATACTACGTTAGAAATATCAAAGTATAATATTGTAATACATTAGAGTAAAATACATTTCCTATTAGAAACCTAGATTTTTAAATTTCGCAATTTTATATTTTAAATGCGAAATTCATGTTGATAACATAACACAATCATTTTTCAACATATTTAGAGGCTTAAAACTCAAAACCAGTGCATATACCTCTAACGAGATGTATTTTGGGTAAAAGAAGGGTGTGAAAAAAACGCGACGCGACAAAAAGAAGAAAACAATTAAATATGTTTTTTTTTGTTTATACAGCGTGCTGAAATTTAACGAAAAGTGAAAACCTACTCTGTTTTATAATTTATTTCTCAGTACTCGTACATGGTAAAGGCACAAACTTTGTTTAATTTGGAAGGCAATGAAAGGTTCTACACGTGGCAATATTTTAAAAGAAGCGATACTAAACATAATCGACTCAAAAACAAAATCCGAAATTTAGGTCACAATTGTTCGCGGAGGCATGTTTGGGGATTTTTACAAATATTGGAGCCACAAATAATAAAAGGTAGTTTTAATGTCGTCTTACCTACTTTTTATATATATATATATTGTTACGGGTAAACCAAAAACCGCCGTTCCAATCTTCCTTCTTCGTCTTCTACTACTACCGCTAGTCCACCTCTACTACCTTTACCGTTACACTCGCCCCTCCCGTGCACTGGGCTGTCCGTCTCGGACAGAAGCAACATGTTCATCGCGCGTTACGTAAAGTTTCAGTTGGCCAACGTGCAAAAGATACTAGCAACTCCACCTCGGAACACCAGACACACCCGAGAATGACTGGTGGGTTTAAGTTTTCCACAATAAAAAAACAAAGATTTACAGTCCTGCCCAGAGCTTCGACGGTCAATTCACAACGCCCCAGGTAAGGTATGAGAGTATTGTTTGCTGACACCAGTCGAGTGTCCTTACAGTCAGTGGCCGCTGCCGCGTGGTCCGTCGATTGCAGCAAGGCAGCATCAATGACGCTCACACCAGCCCCCGTGTCTATTCGCAACTTTCAGCGATGGTGGTACCGCGTTGTGAGAATCGCGCACCCTAGCTCCTGGATGATTGGCCTCATAATAAATGGGCTTGCCTACACCTTTCTGGCATGTAAAAATAACGTAAGGCTCTAATACTGCTCGTATATAGTAAAACTAGAATTACTTACGCGTCGCAGACCCAGCCTCGTACCGCTGTTCTACGGCGATCATCCAGATGACAGCCATTTTGATAGGCACCACTGCGCCCCCTATAGGTCGTGAAAGTTGCGAATAACGGCATCGACTGGTTGCGTGACTCCGTGTATTTGAACTGAAAGGTGAGGTGTACGCGACCTGCTCACCGACGCTGCGGCCAGAGGGACTTCGTGAACTACGCGGGACCCTGCCCCATCGGGCCCGCGTGGGTGTTTTCCTGATGTTGAGAGGTTGGATTCGGGCACGGAGCGAGCAAGGTGACCTGGACGTCCACAGTTGAAGCAGTGGCGCCAGTCAGGCCTACGACGCCTGTATTGCGAGTAGTCGGGTAGAGGATTCTGAATTATGGGTCGGACGGTGGAGGTGGTGGCTCTGTTCGCCGCGTCCATTTCCAGCGCGTGACCCAGGGCCGCGCTGAGTGTGGTAGGACGAGCGAGCCGCACAAATCGCTGAATATCAGAGTTGTGGATGGCATCGATGAAAGCTGATGTAGTCATCAGGTGAAGCGTGGCTTCGGAGCACCCTAGAAGTGCTTTTCTTGCCAGTCTATCGATAGTGTCGGCCAGGTCTTGGAGTGACTCTGTGCCCTGGCGATAGGTTTTGAGTGGCGTGAGATGTAGCTGCTGTAGATGGGCATCATTAAAACGGGCTTCTAGTGCTTGCAGGAGGAGCTCATACGTGATTCGACTTGAATCCGGTACACTTTCAAGGAAGTCGGCGGCTTTCCCACGGAGCTGGGCGACCAGGGCTGCAGCCTTGCCATGGGAATGCCACCCATTGTGTTGGGCTACCGTTTCGAATTGGATGATAAATGCGCGCCAAGATCCAAGTCCATCAAAAGTTGGAGGTTTGAGACGCATACCATCGGAATGTAGATGAGCACGTCCAGCCTGGGGTATCTCAGCTTCGTCGGGTGGGCGGCGAAGTACGGTAGATGTCTCTTGAACTTGCGGAAGGTCACCTGAGTCTCCTGGTCGCATGGTTGGGAGAGCTTCTTCAAGGTGCTGCAGGCGGTCTTGTACAGACGTGAGGTGGTGGTCAACCTCGGTGAGCCGTTGGTTCCCGTTCTGTTCAACGTGTGTGACACGGGCGGCGAGGCGACTGTCGAACTGCTCAAGCAGAGCTGCGGCATCTGTCGCGCTCTTCTCTGCCAACCGGTTGTAGAGCTGTTCAGCAAGCTCGGCCCACGGTGTCTCCGCCGTTGCTGCGTGGGAGCGGGTTTTCATGCCGTTTGGAAAACCGCTGCCACCATTTGTTACGGGTAAACCAAAAACCGCCGTTCCAATCTTCCTTCTTCGTCTTCTACTACTACCGCTAGTCCACCTCTTCTACCTTTACCGTTACAATATATATATATATATATATATATATATATATATATATCACACTAAAAATATTTAAAAGCTCTCTTTTGATACTTTGAGATTGAGAATGATTCAAAAACGCCCCCCCCCCCCCCCCCCGAAATCTCACATTTTGCTGGGACCTCCTCTTCCCCCCCCCCCCCCACCCCCTTATACAGCATTTTGTCATGGGCGCCCGCCCCCCCCCCCCCCCCCCCCCAAAACAAAATCCTGGCTACGTGCCTGGTTGCTAATGTGGTATAGATGGCGGCAGCACTTCTTCAGAGGAAGAAGAGCGGGAAAGAAACGAACGGCGATGTGCACAGCAGCGCGAATGGTTCCGCAACATGTCGCGAGGTCGCTATCGCGTAAAGTTCCACTGCGTCGAGCGCTTCAGATTCCCTTGCAAGAGAAGAGCAGATCTCTCGCCTGGAAAGCCACCACCGATAACAGAAGGTACAGCTCCGCTGCTCTTCCTTTTTCGCCAGAGTGGAAAGGCTGAAAGATTTTTGTTTTCTTCTTTTCGGAAAAGAAGAAAATTTTGAGTCGACCCTTGTTGGGATCGAGCGGTTGCCCGGGACTTGGAGCGCGGCAGATAGCCGAGCCAGGGCAGGACCTCATCAGGAAGCCGTAATCAAGAAGAACTAGGGATTCGGAGGGGTGTCGTGTAAAGCTCTGTTTATTTACATAATGACAGGTTCAACTGGAGAGCACTTGAGAACCCACGAGAACACAAACTAGCAGCCAGCGGCCGCTTGCTGCTCTTTTTATAGCGTCGCATTTCCCATACCCCTAGCAGGGAATCCCCATGGTCAATAGGGAGTTTTCGTAGATCGTATTCGCCGTCCCGCAACGCCCCCGGCAACCCGCTACGATACCCGGAACTCTACACTCGAGGCTATCGGCGCGCAGGCGCAGTAGCAACTTCTTCGTTGCGGAGGGCTTAGCGGAGGGTGAAACGCGGTCTACGAAAAATTTTAAATGTCTCGACCAAAGCGGTAGGGTCAACTGTTCCTAACGACCCGGCACGCTCCTCTTCTATCCCTCACACACCGCCACTCGCGTAACGCACACGGAGAGGCTAGATGTCCTTGGTCCATGTGTCACCGGTCAACGACGCCATTGGAAGTCCGGAGGGGGGCAGATTGACAATTGTCCCTAAGTGCAGGCGTCTTGTTTTCCGTGTGGTACGGTGCAATACCATAAAGCATAAACATTCAAAGCTGGAGAGAGGGCGCGGAGCCCCCTCCTTTGTCCAGAAGCGTCCCAAGGCTGTCGGGGCGACGAGTGGTGGGTTGATAATTACGCGTCCTGTTGACACTTCGACGGTCAACTTGATAATCCCTCCTTGGAGGCCTCGTCGTCCCTTTCGCGAGGGCACAGTGGTGACCCCTTGGTGCATCTAGCCTCGCTTCCGGAGACAGTTCACCGGAGCCACCTGGCGACGACGCCCCAGGCTGTGCCCCTGTGGCGGTCGGACTGGACGGGCGAAAATTGTCTCCTGGGGCCCTTCGCAACGGCTACTCCGCCGCCAGGAGGAGTGTCTTGAGGGGGAGCTGTCTACACTGCTCCCTTGAAATAGGCGGTCTCACGTCTGGGCTGGCGACTGAAGTCCAGGCTGGGGTACACTCTTTGAATTGGCAGTAACAAAGAACCAACAACACCAACCCAAACTCCGCGCAGGCAAACGCACAGCCCCCCCCCTCTCCAATCCGCCAGACCAAAACGAACAATAAAATAAGCAGTGATAGAGTACAGGCGAGCTGGTAAGGAATCGACATCTTGTAGACCTTGAGATGGGGTGGTTCCCCATTTTAGGGTGTACAATATGTCAATAAAATAACTCGCGAAAGTCCCGTGCGCCATTTCTTTAAAGAAGAAACACACGCACAAAAAGAAATAATTCTTCCGACAGGCTAATCTAGCGAAAGAAACTTTGCAGACTAATAAAAGTCCTCTAACGCTCAACCTAAAATAAAGCGGACTACCGTGAAACGACTCATATTACAAACCGTAACGTAACTCACACACGGCATACCCCTATTAAATTTGAGAGCATCCTCCATAAGGCAAACTCTACCGAGGATAAAATCGCTTTGAATTAACTTGCCCGCCAGCACAACGAGCTAAAGTTGAACAAAACGCAAAAAAACTCAAACTCCCGTGAAAAGAAAAAAACTAATAACCTTGCCCAGTAGCATAGTCGACTCAATAACACAAAAAAAAAAAACACGTTCAGCCCTCCTTTTTTTCTCGAAAGTTTATCTCTGCAACTAACCCGCACCCAGTTTTTTCTTGGCCTCACTCCGACTGTTTAAGTTCTTCTCCTTGGACTTGAGTGCAGGCACGAAATTGCAATCCCGGAGATCACACTTGATCTCCACGTCTGACGTGATGCCAGGCTGAACCACGGGCGATGAGCTGTGCCTCCGTCTGTAATCTCGCTGTGTCCTCCCAGGCTCGTCGTTGTTTCCTCCAGGCTCCTTGCTCGCACTTGAGCTGTGGGTTCGTAGCTCGTGGGAGGGAGGTCCTGTAGTTTTCCCCCACTAAGCCTCGAGGACAGCTTACTCTCTCTGAAGTGGCGCTCGTCGCGCTTTCCTGGGCGCTCTTTACAGGAAGCGCCACTGCCAGATCCTACAACGCTGATCCGGCGCTGTCCCTTCCTCTTCGGTCTCGGACGCTTGCTCACTGACGGCATCCGAGTTCTCGGTCTCAGATCCACCATGCCGCAAACACGACGCCCCAGGCTGGGTGCAATTGCTCGGGTGCAATTGCGTCGGGTTTGCTTTGTCCCTCCCGGGCTCCTTCGTGTCCCTGGTGAATACCTTGCTCGCGCAGCTGCCACCAATTCCAGGTCCCTTGGGATGGTCGACTTGAAGTCTCCCGTCCTCCAACCTCTATGACGACCCGCAGCCGGACGCACAATCGTCGATGTTCTCCTTGAAACTGGACTCCGTGAATGGCCTGGAGTCCGGGTTCAACAACCGCACCAGGCAGGGCTGGTTGATCTCGTCGAAGGAAATCCCAATCACCACCCTCCTAATGGGCCGCTTGAACTCCTGCGACGGCGCCGTGGGCTTGGTTTCAAAGTCGCACGGGTACCGATCAGAGCTGTCAGGGTCCCTTGATTGCTGAACCCCTATCTCTTGCACCTCGGCGCTGCTCTCCATGAGCCGGCTGGATTTCCCCGGCGTTGTGTTCGTCTCGGCGTCGCTTTCGTCCTCCGGGAAGCCGCCGCTGAATGCCCGAAGAGTCTTCTCTCCTTTCTCCGGCAGCTCGGGCTTTGGGTAGGCCTAGTGTGGAACGGCGTCGGTCTTGCGTGGAACAGCGCTGGTCGCGTCGGAAGAAACACCCTGGTTTCCGGTAACCTCGGCGTCTCCAGTTTTCATTTTTCTTCTCTTTCTGACACACCACTTCTTTCGCTGCCTCTACGTCACTTTCACCGTCCCGCCGCTCGGGGTTTGGGTTGGTCTTGTGAAGAATGGCGACGGTCGTGTCGGGAGAAAGACGCTGGTTTTCGGTCAACCCTGTGTTTCCAGCTTCCACTTTCTTCTTTCGCTGACACGCCTTCTCTGTCACGCCTTCAATGCCAGTTGTCGCCCGACGAAGAGACTCCAACTCCAGCGTTTTCTTCGCGAGCTCGAGCCCTTGTTGCTCGATCTCGTAGTTGAGCTGCTCCATTTCGCGCTTCCACTCGCGTTTCTTGAGCTCCCGCTCACGAGCTTCGCGTTCCTTTCACGCCCTCTCGAGAGCATCGTCCCGTCCCACCCACTCCACAGCCTCTGTGAGCTCCTCATTGCTGACGTCTGTGGTGTAAATAAGTTTTGTAATGTGCATGATTTTTTTGTCTGCCCCAAATCAAACCTTAAATGTGTACAGACTTGTACCAACTCGTGCACGAGGAATGCCTCCAAACTCATGATCTAGAGTGTATTGGCTCTCGTTCCTACAAAATGCTCGCATCAGAACGGTCGCACATACCTTCTGACAATGACTATCTCGAACCCCAGCTGGCAAAACTAAGAATGGGTCTGACAGATGAAAAAAATAAAGGCCGGGCACTCACCCACAAAAGTGGTCATCGTCTAGCGTAGTGATCCCGCCGCTGCAATCCGATCCAGTTGTCGGATGGCAGCGGCGGGATCACTATGCTCTTTTGAGAGCGGCTTTTGGTTTAGCGAATGGTTTACCGCTCCTCCGTGATGTGAGGGGGACGAAGGAATTGTGGCTCGATGAATAGCAAAGGTAAGACGTAAACTGCACGATGTAACTGGGTATCGGTTGTCTCCGTTTAACATCGCAGTGCTGACGACGAAAAGACTGAGTAACTGCTTTCGAAACGCAAGTTTCTTTACCTGCGGGGGAAGCTGGCTTCAGAAATAAATACAGTTCGCGGAAAGCTCAGTTTACGCTTTTATTTGCTGCTCCTCTCGCCCCGTTTAATAGCGTCCTCGTTAAGCCTTATTGAGCTCAATTTGCTCGATTAGGGGCCGCCATAATGAGATTATGGCGTACGGAGGAACTTTGCTACCCTGCTTTCAGGACGACACTTTATCCCTTTCTAAAGGAACATAGGTTACAAGAGCGTTCTTCCCTTAGGGAGGACTACCGAGACCCTTTTTTTTTTTAAGAGTGCATGCTGTGCACCTCGGTCGGACTGGACGGTCGATTATTGTCTCCTAGGGCCTTTCGCAACACCCTGCAGTCTTCCGCCCCTTTCCCGTTTCTCCGTGCGCCAGTAGTCTCCATTCTTTTTTCTCCGTTGCGGATTGTGGTTGCTGTTTCGCGGAGAGGCCACCGCGCGTATTTTTGGCTCTGGCTGAGGGACCACCCCAGATGCGGCTCTGCGCTATCATATCGGTAACCGTTCGGCGCTGCTCCTCGCCTTTTTCCGGCGGAAGCTCGCTCAATGGCTACGTCGTAGAATTGGCAGGACAACTACAAGCGCAAAACTCCGACAAGGTTGTCGCACGTGCAGAAAGACTAAAGTTCCCTCGATGCATCGCGGCCGCACTGGCGTAGTCAAACAGGCTGGTGAGATTGGCATATTGTTTGCAACTTCGGTCGGTCGAATCACGTCCCGATACGACCGTCCAATGACGAGCCTCAAATACGTTCTCGCTTCGACCAGAAAATCAATGATACGCTCGTATAAAACAAAACTGGACGAGAAGGCTAGAAATATAAGCGAAATGATTCGCCTTTGCCTACTTGAGTAGCAGCATGTCAATTTATTGCTGAGGAAGATCGCGGCAAAGAAAAATTAATCGAAAACTCGCGACCATAAAGCACGTCTAAAGAAACTAGCTCAACGTCCTGTGGTTACACTCCTCAAAAATGCTGCCAATACGGACGATCTTATATTCGAGAGGTCGCGCGCGTCTTTCCTTCCTGCTGATTTTGCGAAGTTGTGGGTTCGAATCCCCTTGAGATTAAGATTCGTTTCTAGTTCCCTCTTATGCTTTAATTTAATTCTAATTCACAACCACATTCCACAACGAATACGAGCAGCAACGAGACAAGCAACATGATTACGATGTTTACCAAACGACACAGGATCCGGATATGTTTGAAGCCGAAACTCTATCACAATCACGTGATGCAGTCGTGTCCGACTAATACAAAAACGCCAATAAACCACTCAATCCGTTTTATCACTCGCAATGTTTTGTTCTAAGATTAAATAAAGTTGAATATCTGTTCAAACTTTGTTTACATAGCTACCACGACGTTTGATTGTTCATGCTGCCGGAAGGTGTCGCATGGTTGTTTCAGAGAGTCCAGGAAAACGTGATAATTAAACTCGTGGTATAAAATGCAGGCTCAAAATTTTGTGATAATACTTAGAGATAAACATTTTTTGTGGTTTAATGTATAGTATAATAAAATTAAAATCCGGCAGATAATTTTATTTCATGCCCCCTTTAACGTTCAAATCAATTCTCAGTTACTATGCACCTCCGCAATAAACCTCAATTCAATTCCGGGCAGCTCGCCCGGGATTCAAACACTTAAACTGGTTATAGATTGGGATGGATGCCTCGGAGTCACCAAGGCGAATAGTTGAAGACTTTTTATATGATGTTGAAATCAGCCTTTGTGATTATTACTCACGCACTTAGTAAAGGAACAATAAAAAAAAATATTTCGACTATCCCGCGTAATGCGCAAAACATAAATACTAAATAACGGTTAAAAGCTGAGCTTGTTGGTTCATACTTGTAAATATATCAACATGAACTTTAGAATGGTACTTGGAAACGAAGAAACCTCTCCTCTCCTTTCCTTCTTCGTGTTCAAATATTATTCTAAAGTTCAAGCTGATATATTTACAAGCATATACTAAACAGCGGTTACATTAATATTACCGTTTCTCTCCAGTTTGGAAGCGTCGTCGGCTCTATTACAACGCGGCGTTCTCAGAGCCCAACTTGAGTTACCCGGAAACTGCTGTGCGGCGTTTTGTTCTCGCCAGTCAAACACGCTTCGCATGCACGCACGCACTTTCGAATTACCAGCACCATTGTTGTCCCAATGTCCAAGTACTATATCTAACCTGTCACTGTTTTCAAAACGAATCGCCATTCTCCTTCTCTCCCTCCCTCTTTCCGCAGCTCCCACGTGACGAACACCCACTCGACTAGCATTCTCTCTAATTCGAGGGCGCTTGTTCGATCGGTCGCCCAACTTTTAATTAAACGCACGTTGCAACGTCGAGAAACGTACGCCATTTGAAATGCTTTGTCCATCGATGTCGCGTATGGATATCGTACAGCGCGCAAATAACGCACTTTACTTTGAGTGTTTAGTCATTCACGCTGCTTCCGGTCGTTGATGATCCACCTTAAATTTGATGCGAAGCTTCCGAAGCACGTATTTGGCGTTGCTGCTCTTGAGATCATCGTTTTTCTTAGAGTGTAAGGCTGAAGCCACACGGCGGCCGTCCTGAATACGGTTGAAAATGTGACTTTTCTTTTTGAACCCGTCAGCATTTATTGCCCCGGTGCATGCGGTCGCCCTTCGTTTGGACGCTCGTGGTGTGGACGGCATGCATCGTGTCGTGAAGCCGCGGCGCTGTTCTCGCCGTGGTCTTTCGCTTCGTTCGTTCGTTCTCTCGTTACGTGCACTTTCCCTCGCTTTTGCAGGGAACGACAGGAGGTGCGGCTGAGCGCGCATGCGCCGTTGTGCATCTCCCGAGTCAGTCGGAAGAGCCCGCGCGCGGGCTTGGTCTTCGTGGTTGTCGTGTCGTCTGCTCGCTCGACGGTCACTTTAAAACTGCGCTCTGGCTATAAAATAATGCAACTACATATATCTAAGTGGCGCACACAGTGTCCGAACGTCCAGGAAGCTTTCTGCTTGTCCTACTTCAGCGTAAGATTTGCATTTCGCGAACGCAGAGTAAGCAGCATGCGGACCGTAGGCGGCGATCGAGGGGCGCTGTGGTGGCTGCACCCGATACCGTCGACGCCCGGGAGAGCAGACTGGCTTTCGGAAGGCAACAGTATGCGGAGCATTGCAAGGTTGGAATTTCCAGCCTTCGCTGAGTTGGAACCCCTGCACTAAATTCTAACGCATTTCGTTGAGAATGAGCGTAGAGACAGCAGCGATTTCAACATAATTTTTGGTCCACTTTACGTGAAAATACACGTCAATCTGTCGCTCGGTCACTATTGCATTAGCCTTTATGAACACTTGGGCTTCATTGTTGGAAAGGTTTCATTAAACGATATTAATATACATTTATTCAGGGGAACTCACTGCTTAGATTTTACGTGAATTACTAAAGGTTTTACTATCACAATCTTTTTTTTTAAAGTATTTGCGTGATTGCAAGAGGATGTGTAGTCTAACCCTTTTTTTTTATTATTCTGATTTCAGGCTCCTTTCATAAATAAGACTACTTGTATTGCCAAAAAAAATTATATAAAATTTGACGTATTTAAAAGGAACTAATATACTCCAATTCAAAAATAAATTACTCTCGTCTGTGTAAACTGTGATTCTTGTACAACCAGTAACGTTGGGGACTTTTTCCTACCAAATGGTTATTTTCAGTTTTGTCGGGGAAACAGAGACAGGAGCTCATTGGTGTTTTCATTTATTGAAGGAATTACGACTCCAAAAGAAAAATTAAAAAAAACTAAAAATGTTTACGGAAGAGAGGGAAAGGATACAATAAAACAGTAAAAAAAAAAAAGATAAACAAAAGCGCAGAAGAAATTGAGAAGCAAATTCAACATTTTCATTCGCACCGTTCATGTCCATCTGTCTTTACCTCGAGTTAAGTGTTCAAGAAGGCTTCAGGAGGCCGAACGTGCTCAGGATCGTTACGGCATCCTTTTCGGAGACTCAAGTTGTCCACTGCCGGCTCAGCGGCACTCCAGGAACTGATCGTCGAGGCCCCGTGACGTCGAAGCACCGCTGCTTCTCCGTGGAGGAGGGCGTATGCCCTACCGTCTAGAAGAAGAGAAGGCCTGCTCATGACGTCATCGTTAATGGCTCATCCGAGCGGCAAACGCGCTGTAGCTGGACGAGACACGCCGCAAGGCAAAAGACTGCGACCGTCTTAGCGTCACCTGCGAGCCAGTGTCGCTCTCGTCGTGAGAGGCTGCGAGACACGCTGGAGGTAATGCTAACGCTAGCAAGGCGGCACTGCGTGGACCCACTGGTCCACGCAGTGCCGTATAAGTCTCTGCGTTGAAGAGGGGGCGCTGCAAAAAGGGACTCGATAGAACCTGTTTTGGGTAGTACAAACTTCAGCGTCTCAAGCTGCCGCACATGTATACAAGCGTGCCTGTTCTGGTACGGACCGCCAGATCATGAGGAAAATACAGAAACAACAAAATTCGAACACCGTCGAGGCACGGGTCAAATCTAAAGGGCTGTTCATATTCTGTCCTAACGTCGACGAACGCAGGCACTCGACCCCGTCAATCGACGCCGGCTGCGACCGGGGATTTATGCCCCGTCGTCATGTGCAACGCGACAGTGGCGCAGCGTAGCCCAGCGCGCGTCGGCGTACTCACGACAGATTCGAGCATGCTCTATTCCCGCCGTCGACAAGCACAAACCGACGACGGTGGCTATCCCAGAAGCCCTCGCGCGAGTGCCTCATTCGGGAATCCGGTTGTCGAGGAGTCGGAGCGATCGGTGCCGGTCGGGGTGTGCGAGACGTTCATTTTTGGGATCTGAACCTGTCGTTCATGCCGTGTGTCGTGCTCTGTCGTCGTGTTCCCGTGTTGGTGTGCGTATTTAATGTTCGTGCGCTCGACTGGGCGAGTGTGTGCGTGGACGTGGACTGCTTCGAGAAGGCGCTACACCCGATTCTCCTTAGGCTTATCGACCTAAAGAGCCGGTGGTGGTGGGCCGTGGTGTTGGGGTGCCGGCAAAAGCTGGAAGCTCAATGACGTGCCAAAGGTAGGGTTAATTAGAATTAAGGATAACCTAATGCGTGTGCTAGTTATGATCGTGTGCTATTGGTACTCACCGAGAGCCACTCCCGACCGAAACCGCGCCGTCAAATATAGGGGAACGGCGGACCCAGGGAAACCTCTAAGCTATTCAGCCGGCCAGAAATGTTCAACTGTGGTGTCTCAGCTTTTAAACGATAGTATCGGTATGCGATGATAATTGGACCGAATCCTGTATTTTTTTGTATATGCTCTGTAAAGTGCGCTACAACTTCAAACGCGTTCATTGCGTAATTGTGCATCGTCCGCTTTCTTCGGTATCAGTTCCTTGAGTCAGCGTGAAAGTCTACTAAGGTGATATCACACCGGTCATCTGTCAAAAAGAAGTCTCTGTGGAATATCGAGTGCATAGATTTCATCGAAGCGGATGGTGGAATCACCGGAGTTGTTTGGCACGACTCCGCCTTCGAAGCAGCTAGGCTCAACAAACGCGTTATCGTGATTTTTGTTTTATTGATAATTGTGCGACATTTTGGAGAAAATAAATTCTGCTTTGCACTCGCTATGACCATCATTTGCTTGTTTTCCAACTGCTAACCATTACCTCAAATGTTTGTTTTGAAGCGTAACAACACGACGAGGACGAACCGCACTGACCGATTGCATCTAGCTAGGTGGCGCAAGCTACCGCCCGTAGAGACGATTCGGTTGCCACGGAGCCGCGCTTGCGCAAAGTGGGGCGGTTCGTCCGAGTTCGCTGGACCGCGCCGGTCTGCGCTGGACTGTAAACACCATCGTTCGGGCGCTTCTCAGCGCGGCGCGACGTAGCGCAGTGGCCGACAAACGTCGGTCTGCGCTGGTGCACGTTTCGTTCGCCGTCATTGGAGCATTAACAGCACTTAAGACGCCAAGAACGTGAGCCAAAAGACGCTGTTTCACGCGTTCCACAGAAAAAAGAAAAAAAAAAGCGTCGGTACGTTACATGTTTTGACTTCACCACGCAGAGATAAGAGACGCGTACCCTAGCGGCGTTGATCCTAGCCGATTTCGGACGTCCAAAGGTGTTTTTCCGTTCTTCAACACTACACGAAAAGATAAAAACTCAGGGAAGGTGCCATTAGTAATGCGAGGCCCAGTCAGGTGAGCTTGTACTACCTGAAATGAGGGCGCCACAGTCTGTTCAGATCTTCAGCGCAAGAGGTCTATGTGGGAAAAAGGGCAGACCTAGCCTTCCATACTTCGTCTTACTAAAACCATGCGGTACAGCCAAAGCTACAAAGGAGAAGCGTATGCCAACCTGTTCAAGAGGAGGGAAAGGAGGAACGCGAGAGAAGGGCTGGGATTCCCCCGTTCCTATTTTCCCTGCTCTTGAACATGTCGAAATACACTCTTTCTCCTGTAACTTTGGCTATACTGCACGGTTTTAGTGGTCGATAACTGTCGGAGCTGGTCATCCTTGGAGTGCTGCTCGTCTCTGTCCGTCGCTGTCGTGTCGGCTTCAAGTCTCACTCTTGTTTCCACGCTCTCGCCTTCGGTTAGGTTCTTCTTCTCTCTTCACTTTTGATTTTTCCAAGCGTAAACACCATTCCAAAATAATATTACTGATAATAAAGTAAGGAGAACAAGAGTCTTTATTGGCTCGGAGGAGCCGTGGGACTACAGAAACGCGACAACCCGTACCAAGGAGGTCCGCGGTGCCAGGTCTAGAGCTGGTGATTAGGTGATGGTATGTTTGCAATGTTTAAAAATCTGCAGCACCGTGCGCCATTCTCACTATACAACAAGCGCCGGTTCGTCCTCCTTGTAAAGCGAGCGATTCGGGCGCCCTACGCACGAACCCACAAAATGGCACCGGACCGGTTATAAAGCCCGTTTTTGAAATGGTATTTAGTCCGATGCAAGTTAAGAATGCAGCAAAAGCTCCATCACCGGTAGCGGTTGTTGGCTTCCGTCGGGCTTTGGTTGCGCGTGCGCTGCAGTTCTATCCAAAGCTGAAATCTCGCATTGGAGGCAAAGCATCTACTGAATTTTTAACCTGTCAGCGACTATAATCATTGTCATGAAAACATGAGAGTCGTATAGACGAAATCCCTACCCCTGCCCTTTTCACCCTCTATTAACATTGCCCCAGTGTGCGGTTGTGAATCACTATTGAGAAATGCACGTCAAAGACCTCAGGCTAGCCGTCGCACAGCATTAGAAAATTGTTTTATCTATAGCATGTAGCAATGTTGTCGAAAACTCTTTATTCTATCCTCCGGCTGTTTAAGCATATAAAAACAAATTTGATATTTTTGGTACGTTTTAACTTTTCAACTCTTTTAAATATAACATTTAGCAGCCCTCAATGACAAGGCCTTAGTGTGCATTGACTCTTCTAGAAGGTTATGTGACTTTTATTCAAAAACCATTGACTCTTCTAGAAGGTTATGTGACTTTTATTCAAAAACATTCAATACAAAAATTGTAAAAAGAAAAAAAAAATCAAAGAAGCAAGGATTTTTAAACTTAATCATGCATGTACGCGGGAGCACGTTGGAAAGCTCCACTTTTTTAAGAATATTATACGCTGTTTGTGGTTATGGAACTGCTCTGCCATTTTACTGGATGACTGTACTAATCCAATTGCGCCTAAACCCAAAAGACGCACCTAAACTGACTACCTAAGTGGTTTGGGGCACGTAGCGTTGCGTTTTCCTATTCTCTGCCGTTTGGTACGGGGTTAAAAATAAAACTACAACACGGTTCGTGCGTATAAGAACTATTCACCTTTTTGAAGATTCGTTCATGAAAGTGCTAATTGCAAGTATATTTATGTAATCTCTCTATTTATGTTTATTTCTTGCGCAACGATGTAGCCCTCGTTTTCCTCCTGCCCGGGAATTGAAAAGCCCCTCCCAACCCAGGCGGTCTTGTTTCCAGCAGCTTTCTCAGAGTTCCGACGAACAACCCGCAGAATACAGCTGCAGAGGATAGAAGCGTGCAAGAGAAGTAAATGAAGAAACACGACCTGAAACATGTCAAGTTTAAAAATGAAAAAGGACCTTGTTTGTACGGCGCAGTAGACCATTTATCAGCTCACCTTTGACCGGCTCTCCGACAACTTGAAAAGCGCGTCGCTTTCCTGTTTACTTTATTTCGTCGGCAAGCTTAAATTACGTGACTTTTTTCTTCTTCTTTTTTTTAAGCTTCTATTTTTTTTTTTTAAGCCAGAGAAAGAAACGAGTGAGATCCCCGAGCGGAATGACGAATGTGTTCCCCGAAGTAACTTCTCTCCCGACGTCGACTTCTGGGGAATCGGACACGGCAAAATAAAGGAAAAATGGGATGACCAAGAACTCATCCCAAAATTTAGATCTACAGTTTTTAGTTTTAGTTTAGAATGCCGGGTGAAAAAACTGGCGTTTCAGAATAAGGCGGGAAAAAAAAAGAAAAAAAAAAACGAAGCAGTTTCACAAAGCGTTTTTTCCGGGCGGGGGAAAAGAAGATTTATTCTGCCGTTGGTGGATAACGATAATTCGAAATGGGAAACGAGAAATTATATTAAAAAAAAAAAACTAATACACCATTTTCTATAAAAGTTAGGCTTCAATTTCAAACCCAGATCATTCCGCCGCCTGTAAAATAAACATAGGAAACACCAATGTCGCTATAATTTGAGATGTAAACTTTGCAATACTGTCTAGCTAGTTGTAAATTAGACATTTAGTCAGCGCAGATACGACTGCTAGACGCGAATCTTTAACCTGAGGCGTGCAGCGGTACTGTATATGAGTGCATCCCGGCACGATACTCATCCAAGTCGAAATGGGCTGGAGTGGGGATTGAACCCAGAATCCCTGGGTTCCGCAAATTGATGGTTTGGTTTCGATTGAGCTACAACTATCTCTAAATATATGACAAAGACAATAAAACCGCTGCATATCGGGCTTGGCAAAAACTCGTAATAAAATTTCGAAAAAAAAAAAACCCCACTTTTTGTGAGTGTTTTTTTCACAAAGTGTGGATATTTCTGTTCTTTTTATCATTAAAAAAAAACATATCCTAACATTTGTTAAGTGCTTTATCAGGTGATTCTATCATTTACTTATCATTACGCTTTCTCAGTTTTTTAGGCACGTTTCGTTATTACATAACATTGTTAATTGCAATTTCTATATTTTTTTTTTAAAGGAACTTGGTCATTAATAATGCGGTTAGACTTGCGATTCTAATAAGTTCAAAACTTAATTCTGCCTTTGCAAGTGAGCTTGGATAGCTCTCAAGACGGTGACATTTAGCAATGTATTGTTGTGACGCACGAACCTGCATGTCAAACGATAAAACTTACAACTTGCTTTCATTTTGGAGCGGGTGCCAACCTTCGATTCATGGCCACGCTTTACGCGAGAAGCGCGGATCTCTCTCTAACTTGCGGTCGGATCTTGACGTAACGCAGTTAAACGCAGTGAAACGCAGTCAAGCGCAGCAAAATACAACGGCGTGAAAGGGCTTGTATACGGCCGTATATCCACACAAATACCCGCCCGTATATATTAGATTGAGCAGGAACGCGCACCGAACTCTTGACCACGTGCTATAGACTGATCCCTAACATCAGAAAGCGAGT
Organism: Ixodes persulcatus; assembly: GCA_013358835.2. Lineage (NCBI taxonomy): Eukaryota > Metazoa > Arthropoda > Arachnida > Ixodida > Ixodidae > Ixodes > Ixodes persulcatus. Next base: position 412,326 of record JABSTQ010010367.1, on the reverse strand, counting down.
TTTTACAGCGAAGCTGTTAATGGCTAGTTCCCCCACTATGGTGTCCGCGGACAAGCGGTGTGTCGACACAAAACTCGAGCCTTTCGTGTGTGTCCTGTATCCCGTGACGTCGAGATCGCACTAGCACTCTTATCCGTTTCCCTTTGGGCTCACGATGAGCCGGCCGCGTCCCGTTCGTTCGGAGAAAGAAGAGCGGGAGCGCAAGGAGCGGCGACGTGCGCAGGAGCGCGATTGGCCGCGCTTAACGCCGCGAAGCCGCTATCGCCTCGAATTCCACTGCATCGAGTGGTTCCGAATAATCCTGCGAAAGAAGAGCAGATCGCTCGCTTAGAACGCCGCCGAGAACAGAAGTGGCGATGTGACCGGCGCCGGCGGGCCAACGCCACGGACGACGATCGTGCCTAGGGTGACCACCCGTCCCGCGACTCGCGGGACTGTCCCGCATTGAAGGCTCGCGCCCCGCATCCCGCAAGAAAGTATCAAAAACTTCAAATCAAAATGTCCCACATTTCACACTGTCGTAAAACTCACTACGCAGCTTATGGCCCTGCCGAACAACGGGGCACAGGGAAACGCGGAGATCGCTGGTGAACGTGTGAATCGCGATGGTACCATTTTCTATCGAAGCATTGTGGGAAGCGACCGTCGTTCTTGCAGGAGATCTGACGCGCATGCGACAGTTGTGCCGCTCTTCCCTTGGTGGCAAAATATTGCGAGGGACAATTGCTCACCAAAAGTTGAAAATAAATTATTTTAATTTTTTTCTTTTCAAATCGTGTGCGTCCATGCGAAAAAATTGCTGTAGGAAGCTTTTATTTTTTTTAGTAAAACGATCACACAAGGCAAGAAGACTGCAACTCACAACGGGGAAACGCAAGACCGTAAAATTCGAAATTTGCGTAAAAGCATGTTGGTAAAAATACGAATCGAAAGGAAACGAGAAGCCGTAAAAGATTTACAGCTTCTTCTATCCTTTTGATGCATTGAGTTCTGTTGCAGTCGATTTTATGTTTTCAACTCAGACAATGTCACTTGTAGTGAAAATTATTTTAACTAAAATGCCGCGATACAATTCGCAGCTGTATGATATGCTTTCAGACAAGACAGGATATGAAATGTGTTAGCAGAGCGGCATTTCGTGGCGTGTGTTGATAAATTTCCTCGAATAGTTATTGTTTTTCATTTTTTTTAACCTGCGTCTGGTGCAGAAGGCGGGAAAACAATTTTCCTCCACCTGCCCCAGTCTCGGGTTAAAAGACAGCATGGTAAATTTCCACCAGCCCGATTGCGCACTAAGTTATTTTTTGAAGTTGCCACAGTCGAAATATAATACCGTTCTTCTTTTACAACCCCCCCCCCCCCTCCCCAAAGGCGTGTACCGCATTTCGCTAGCGTGTAGGTGGTCACACTAATCGTGCCACGGAAGCCAAGCGCAAGCGCGAGGCCCATCGACGACAGGACGCCACGCCGACTGAACAGTTTTTACAAATACTTCAATCCCACCTTAGTACAGCTTCGCTGGTCTTCCATCTTGACCAGAGTGAAAATGCTGAAAGTGTTTTCTTTCACGTGCCTCCCGTGCTTCGAGGTACGACGCATTAACGCGCGGAAAGGTTAATAGCTTCACCAAGTCAAAGCTAAAACCTAGGCTCTTACTTTCTTCTTAAACAAATACCTTAGAGTAGCTGCGTTTCTTTGCGAGGCCACAGACTAAATACCGAAATATTTAGATCCCCTTACAAAAAAAAAAAAATTAAAAATGAGTTTTCCCGTTGTTGTGTTGTTTTTTGCTTTTTTTTTTGTTATTGAGTTTTTTTGTTTTGCTTTTTTGAGGTTCAGGAACGCCACAACTGGTAACGAATTTAGGTTAGCTTGCATATGACACAATTAAGGGTTAAATACAACTTGCCCCTCTCACTTATCTATTTAATATAATATTGATCACTCGCCACGCCTTTAATATAGCAACCTCTTTCTCGGGGAATAAATTTTGTATGCGCGATAAGGTCAATGTTTTCTTTTCTCTTTCCTCTTCCACTCGTCCTGCGTGGTGAAAACAACGTCTTCGTTCGTCTTGGTTCATCTTGATTTTTCGTTGTTGCAATATTTAAATTCAATTGTACTTCTGAAGAGCTTATTTTGCAGGATAAAGACGGGAAGATTGCGAACTTCGAGAATCGTCCCCCTTTTTTCTTTTGATTATTTGTTAATCGGTTGCCAGGTGACTGAGAAGCCCGGGTTATTTTGGAGACGTTCGCCAAGCTCGTTAAAGCCGTACTCTAAGATTAAAGAAGTCAGGAGTCGCTCCCTCCCTTCCCCCTTCCCTCCCTCCTTGCCACACTCCATTTCAGGAATGATTTTTGGGGGGCACAGTTTCATTAGAAGAGAGGGTGAGGAGCACTAGAAAAGAAAATAACGAGGCCTCGAACCATCTCTCGTCCTTAATTATACGTCTCCTTGGGCAAATAGTGAACGACTTCGAGAAGTACATGACAGCGGCAATACAGCTTCTAAACCAAAAGGGCCCGAGGGTCGGTTCAGGTGGACGGCGTAAGCAGCGTTCGACTAAACAATCGAAGCGGTGCGGCGTCTGAAACGTGCCATCATGCGCGTAGATGCGCGTCGATTACATTTTTGGTTCTTTCGCTTGTTGCGTTACGGATAGCAGATGCTTGAATCGGGAATGTTACAATAGAATTCGCAAACTCCAGCTAGACAACCAACTACCGTTCGATTCGTGGGAATAAACAGAAGTGCCTTACACTTTTTCATCTAAACGTGAGATCAGCACGATCCAAAACTGATGAACTTTGTTTGTTTTTTAAACAAGTTTCAACCATTGTTTAATATTATAATGCTCACTGAAACTTGGTATAGCGATGACAGTGACTTTTTTATTTTTGCCAGGTTACGCCCATTTTATTTAAACCGCAAACAAAACCGTGGCGGTGGTGTGTCCATTTTGATAGCGGACACTGGTTTCGAGATTGTACCCGAATTTTCTATGATTACAAACGACTACGAAGCATTATGCATACGCAAAAACCTTGAAGTTTATTGTGTTATCTACCGACCACCAAATGGAAACGTATTCCAGTTCTTTGAATTTTTAGATAAGCTATTTACCACTATCACTGAGGTGACGTGCAATTTCACCCTTGGCGGTGATCTAAATATTGATATGCTTGATGTATCGCGCAACCAGACTGAACTTTATTATTGTTGTCCGCAAATAGTCTTCATAATGTAATATCTCATCCCACACGTATCACAACATCATGTTCTTCCATGCTCGACTTGTTTATCACAAATCAGGAAAGCTCCGATGTTACTGCTGGGGTGCTGTGTTCGGACCTGAGTGATCATTTACCTATATTCATGCTGATTCATAAACAAAATCTGTCATCACAAACTAAAACCAATGAGGCTCCTCCCCCGAGATATGTACGAGATATCAACGAAAAAACACTGCAGGCGTTTAGACGGAATATAGAGACAACAAACTGGAACAGTATATTCGACATAGCTGATGGAAATGAAGCGTACGACAAATTTATCGAGGTTTTTAAAAATATTTATAGTCGTTCATTTCCATTAAAACTACTTAAGAACAATAAACGTGCGCGCAAACCATGGATTACTGGGGATCACTTAAAATCAATGCGTATCAAAGCTTGCTTATATAAAGAATTTTTAAAATCCCGAAACCTAGTTGTGCTTGCAAAATTTAAGACGTTGAGAAACCGTCTGAACGCAGATTTTGTGTGTCTGGGGAACAATCATGGCGACAAATTTCCAGAAAGTGCGCTGTATTCAAAAGAACGCTGCTGTGCATAATTGCAAATTCACCGTACATCTCGCACTCAAAATACCTATTAAAAACTTAAATTATGCTAATATTCATAACATTTGCAATTACAACCTACCCAAGACTTAAAACTGAACCGCAATTGAACACCTCTTCCCCGATAAGACTGGGTAATCTGCAGCGACATCTCGTACCCTACCAAACTCGGAGCTATGACTATTGGTGAGGACCAAAAGTACGATTGAGCACTAGAAATGAAATGTTGACCTACCAAATTCCAATACTCTATTTCTTTTTTTTTTTTTTTAGAATTCTCATGATCTGCACATCATGAATGTTTGGGAGTTGCGTAACATTATGCGTACCTTTTCGTTTACGATCTGATGTTTTGCTTATTGAACCATTTTGCTAAAATTGGTTGTAGTGCAAAATCTTGTTGCTTTTTACTCTTTTTTTCTTTTTTGTGAAGTGCTAAATTATAAGTCAATTATGTGTACTTCGCATGAGCGTCCCTGTTGTGCTTTTGCTGCAGGATATATTTGACGACGAGGACCCACCATTTAGCTGAAATGAGAATATTGATTTATTGATTTTTTTTGATACTGCAGAGTACAATTGGTTCAAGCAGGATCAGCAAAGTACAATAAAAAAATACCCTTCAAAATAAAAAAAAAAATCAAGAAACATGAAAAGAAAGTCAACAGATAACTCAATAAAGGCGATACAATACAACACTACAAGCAGTAGAACCAATCTCCAGTCAAGAAGCACAATACCAAAGTATATGAACACCAACAGTATCAACAACAAAACACCTTGATATACAAACAAAAAATCTAAAATGACCCTTCACACAATTCTAGAATAACTAATTTAATGATAAAGTAAAATCCGAAGATGAAATAACCGAATTCAGAAGAGAATTCCAATCCTCAATCGTGCGAGGGAAAACGAAAATTTAAACAATTAGTGGGTGCAAAGTATTGTGCTAAGGAATGCTCATGATGGTGCCAAGTTCGTACTCTGGAAAGCGGCTTTAAATAATAATCTGAATCCAAGAAAAGCTTTCTTTTATAAAGGGAGTGCAAATATTTTAAACGGGCAATTCGTCTACGATGTTCTTGAGTTTGTATTTTGTTGTTTTCCATGAACAGTGAAGGCGAATCAGTTCTTTTAAATTTTCCATAAATGAACCTCACGGAACGTTTTTGAACTCGTTCCAATATTTCAAAATTTGATTTAGTGTGAGGGTTTTAAGTTATACTACCATATTCTAGCTTAGGTCTAACGAGGGAATAATTTAAGTAAGCCAATAATTTCACATTGGGAGTAGCGTATTTTAGCTTGTGCCTCAAAAAACCCAAATTCTTGAAGGCTGCCGAGGATGTATTTTTTATATGGGTCGCCCAATTCAAGTTCTTATTTATGGTCACTCCGAAAAAGAGAAGAGGTTTATTTAAAAAGACAGAGAAGTCACTTCATGCAGTTTGCATTAACCGGTTTCTCTGTGCTGGGGAAGGGGAATAGGGGATGCCAAAGAAGGGCAAGAAGATGAAATTAATAAAAACACATCAAAATAACGTGGAGCTCCATATCTGCTCCTTAAATACGACAAATAATTTGGGTAACACGTAAGATACGTAGTAGGTATTTGGTCGCATTAGCCAGCTTTTCTGGGCTCTCCCACGCTCCTAAGATCTTCTACAGAGAAAACGGTCGGGAGTCCAGCTGGGAGAGTTCTTCAATTAGCAGCTCTCTTTCCACGTCATAAATTGAGCAATTGCATAACAGGTGGTTCAGTGACTCCACTTCTTCACGTTTCAAGCAGTTTGCAGAAGGTCTTTTCCCAATACAGTGAAGATATTTATATGTAAATGCAACGCCCAGCCTGATTCGATGAAGTACTGATTCAGTCTTTCTTGTAAGGTTTCTGGGCGGTCTGAACTTGAGTTCAGGATCTAGATTATAAAGTCGTCGATAGTGGTGAGAAGGGCTTGCCGAGAGGGCCGCACCTATCTTTTTTCCGACCCAGAAAACCGTGGCACCAGCGTCCGTTCTTGAATATGGAACAGAAATGCTAGATATGTTGTCGTGCCCGCTCTTTGCTGCTTGGTCAGCGGCCTCTTTACCAGGGACGCCAGAATGGCTTGGGATCCAGCCTTTTGGGCCTGTTGGCAGAGGCTGTCTACGGTGAATGTCAGCTGTTCATTTGCTCCACGTCGTAGATAGTGCTGCATGCTCTGGAGTGCAGCTTTTGAGTCAGTGAAAATGGACCATGCTCGTGGTACGGTGCGTATTATATATTTGATGCTTTCACTAATGGCCACCAGCTCCGAGACAGTTGATGAGGTGCGGTGGTCTAGTCTGAATTTAAGCACACCTTGTTCCATGGGTATAACTACTCCTGCAGCTGAGCTTTGATGAGTTGTTGACCCGTCAGTGTAAATGTGAGTTCTGAACCGATGGTTGACATGAATTAATGAGAGGGTCAGTTGCCTCAACACTGTTTGTACAGTTGACGCTTTTTTTTGTATGCCATCTATATTGAGTGATATTGTAGGGCATGTAAGTGTCCAAGGTGGAACATCCGCCAACTTTGGTGTTTCAAACTGCTCTGGTATATTTGGCTCCTGTTGTATCAAGAATTTAGCATAGCTTGAATATTTCCTGGATGATTGTATCCGGGCAAGGTGGTGGGATTCATGTCTTGTCAGGTGTCGTAGATGTACACATAGTGTTTCTTTTGCACGAAGTGCTTCAATGGATAGGCACCCAGCTTCTGCAGTAACACTTAAAGTGGACGTTGAGTGCGGAACACCTAAGCAAGCACGAAGAGCAGAGCCCTGTACACTTTGTAGTCGCTTCAAATTCGTGGAGCACACCCCATGAAGGACTGGCAGGCTGTACCTCAATAGATCCTCAAATAGAGCTTTGTAAAGTCGCAGTACTGATGTTACTTTCGCACCCCAAGTTGTGCCACATATAAAGAGTATGAGGTGTATAAGGCTGGTCAATTTTGTTCTAAGGTGCATAATGTGAGGTGTCCATGTCAGTCCTCGATCGATCGATATGCTTGAAAATATGTGGTGTTTTGCATTTTTTTAGATTTATTCTTATTTTTACATTTTTATATGTGGTCACTCCGAGGTATTTGTAATCATCAACCTGAGCAATTGTAATGTTATTTAGCTTGCATTGAAAGTCGAATAGTCGTTTCTTGTTTGTAATCCAAAGATAAACAGTTTTTTTTTCTCAAGTTTTTAAGGTAATAAATCCTATTATTTTTATTGTACTTTCTACTATGATCATTCTTAGTATTTGCTGTTCAAGAATGATAGCGCTCCAAAAAAATAGATGGAAACGCTGTTAGTCAACACCACCAAGATAAGTGCGATGCCGGTATTACTGTTTAAGATGAAAAACGTAGAAGAAATCACGAGACTCAAGAATTCAAAGACGTTGTATTAGGAAAAGGTTAATCTGAAAAAAAGATTAATTAAGAAAAATGTCAAATGTCATCTAGAACCACCAGCCGCGTCTCTTAAGCCGTGGCCTCACTGCTCATACACCATACAAAAAACGATCTGCAAACACGAGTCACAGCGATGTCCGTAGTTCGAATGCCGGAGTCACACAAAAGACACAGATTCGAACGAGAGTCACCGCGAGATCCATGCTTCGAATGTCAATGAGTTCAAGGAGAAAACTATGGGTAGGCGGCATTCTAACCGCGGATACTGCGTTGACTCGTGTTTGCAGACTGTCTTTTGTACGATGTACGAGCAGGGCGACAGCGGCGCTAGAGATTTGGCACAATGTCGATCGTCTGTTCAACACTGATTGTGTTCGATGACCATTGAAGCAGTCTTCAGCAGTCCCGCTTCTAGCCAAATCTATTCGAACGGTGTAGTTCGTTCATCCAGTAATGGTGAATTCCACTCGTAGATCCGGAACGCTTTCCAAAATCCGCGAGGGAGGCGAAATTCCGCTCCGTGGGACCCGCTCCGAATCGACGAGGGGAAGATAAACTCGCACTTTTGGAGCGACCTCCCCCACAACCCTCCCCCCCCCCCCCCCCCCGCTTCCCCCTCCGCCGTTCATAATGGCCGCTGCTCGAACTTGACAAGCCCACCAACGCCTCAGCCGACTGATCTTTCCGACGACCAGTGACAACTGTCACTGCTTAGGTGCAGAAATAACACGCGACACATAACACGCGACACAGGTCGGGCGAAATTATACGTACCACGGCGCCCATGTCACAAATAACGAAGACGTCCGCATTCGGCACCGTCAGATACCTTTCGGCCGCCTCGAAGCGGCGGGGCACGGAGAGCGATTGCCAGCGGTGGAGTTCAGATTTCTGGTACGACTTTAATAAACACAGAGGTAACAAACGATCCTTTGCACTGTCGTTGCCTAATCTCTTCTTGCTTTATTGCACGGGAAAACACCGGCGGAATGCAGTGTAAAAAGGTAAACAATCATTGGCTGCAGAATGAACAGGCCTAACCTTGTGTCTGCCTCTGGCTTTTCTGTCGTTCTTCCTCTCACGATCACAGACGTCAGCGCTTGCGATTTACCACTCTCCACAGTCCCGGCTTTGTATCCCTGATTCACGCGAGGCAAAAGCGTTCGAGCCGTCACAATCCCACGTAAACAACCGACGCACCCTAACAGATCCAACTCGACGACCCGACGTGGCCCGACCGGCCCGCCGACCTCGCCAACCTCGCCGCGCATGCGCGACGTAGGGCGCTCTGTCAACTTCCGGAAGGATGTGTGAAATCCCGCAGAGCAAGTTTGGCGGGTTTTGAGGCGCTCCGTGGAGCGGGTGCTGCTAGAGATCTACGAGCGGAAGATGACCAACTCGAGCCAGATCTGATAGCGGAATATGCGCTCTCCAAATGGAGCGCTTTTGGAGCGCTCGAGATCTGCGAGCTGAATTCACCATAAGACTCGGCCTTAACCCAACATCCAGTTCCTTCCAGGTTTTTTTTTGGTTTGTTTTTAGAGAGCAGCTCTTAGGCGCCCGTTTCCGGCTTGAGCGGCATCGGCGTCGCCGTCGGCGTAACCGCGCGGTGCATTATGGGAAATGTCCCATAAGGCACCGCGCGGGACCCTCGTGACGTCACTCGTGACGTCCCGTGTGACATCACGAGGGTCCCGCGCGGTGCATTATGGGACATTTCCCATGATGCAACGCGCAGGGAGGAAGACGAGGGGGAGGGGAGGGGGAGGGGAGACGGAGGAGGATGAGGGAGAGGGAGGGGAGGGGGAGGAGGAGGGGGAAGAGGAGAAGGAAAGAGGGAAGGAGGAGGGATGAAGAGGAGGAAAGGAGAGAGGGGGAGGAGGAGAGGAGGGGAGGAGCTTGAAGGATGAGGGGAGGAGGAGGTGAAGGACGAGGAGGAGCGGAGGAAGAAGACGAGGAGGAAGAAGGTGAGGAGGAGTAGCAGGGAGGATGAGGAGGTGAGGAGGAGGAAGGAGGGGTATAACCTACCCTCAGTACCTTTCCCTCTTCCTCCCCAAGAGCTGCGCTCTAATTCGGCATTACAGGGGATTGTAAACGTCTTTCATTCTTTTAAACGAACACTGAATATTTGAAGAAGAAAAAGTAAATATTTTTATTCAATAGAACCAAGTGTGTATTTATTGCCTTAGCTCATATAAAACAATATTCGAGCAAATAGGTGAGAAATTTATTTGAAAACAGTGGATTCAGAAATCTGTAGTAAAAATTCATGTTGCATCTATTAGCGTCCTAATATAGCAAAATATTGGTGTGTGTTTTTTTTTTAATAAAGGTGGAAACGAGGGTTTAACCCAACATTTCCTTGGAAATAAAATTTATAATCGAAATAAATTGACATCAAATAGAGCTATTAAACCAAACCCGTAACTGTGAGAGGACCGCCTTCGCATACGGGTCTGTCCGGGCTAGGGAAATTTACCAGAGGGTAATCCTGAGTGAATTTCGCGTAATTACTGGAGCTGGGGCCCGGTCTGTATGCGGCCGCGATCTGAGGTGCATACAACCTCCGGCAAGGCTCGCAGTTACTGACAGTTATCGTGTCCAGACGCTCTTACGGGTCGGAGGTTGTTTTGAAATAATTTCGGGCTTACCGCTTTGCTCGGGTAAATGTTACGGGGCAACAATATATCGGAGATCGTATATTACTAACTTTCAATTCAAGGTTTACAATTCCCTAATGTTTCCGGCGTACAAAAACTGTAGGGAGGGAAAGCGTGATCTTCACCACGCGTACTGGCTACATCGTGTGAAATAATGTCCCTATTTCACGGGCATTTCAAAAGCGTTCAAACCTAAGGCTTTAATAAAACCGCCGAGTGAGCGCATTCTAAGGGGGAAGTGCATTGTTGAGTCTGCGAGCTCATTCGCCGATTCTGTAAAGCCCTTCGATTTGAATGTCTTTGAAATCCTTCTGAAAGGAGCATTTATCAAAGTAATATTAGTGCGCGCTTCTTTCTTTATCTATGTTTGCTTCGGTACTTTTTAAGTAACTAAACTATGCAGTATATACACCAATTGAAGGCTACTTGAAAGCCCACAAAAGCGTCGTCCTCAATTCATATCGCATTTCAACAATAAATGTGTAGGAAAATTGGCATTTTTGATGGGTTGATTTTATTTTAAGCTTATGACTATTGTGAGAGTAAAAGGTGAAAGAATTTATCTTCTTACACGTAACTGTGATTGCGTTGTGCGTATGTTTATACAGCCTGAAGTCACGCAGCCCCAATGGGTGTCTGGTGTCCCAGCTAGCTGTAGGTGCGAATTTTAGCCAGTGCAGTACAACCGCTGGCTGGGGTCTTTAACGTGGCCGCTCACGACCACTCCTTACACGTTGTGCATACTATGTCGGCTAACGGTTCATATGAAGCACTGCAGAGATTTAATATTGTTAGAAACCACTCCTATTTTTCCCCCTCTTAGAATCGCATTTACTGTGTTGCCGGTGCACACAAAAAAAAAAAAAAATTAATAATCTGCAACTTTTTTTTTCTTTTTACTGTTGTGATTGCAAAACTAATTTTTTTTTTTACCTTATCCCTAACTGGGAAGAGAAGTGTCACGGATCGTGCGCAGCGAGAAAAAGTAAATTAAGCATGTTTGCGCCGATATTTTGTTTTATTGTTATTATTAGAATCTAGGATTTATGGCTTAGTTCGCGGAAGATAAATTGTTCCAAGTGGCGCAATGCGGAACGCTGATATGGTCCACACTGAGGCTGTTATAAAGTTCAGAAATGTAGTTAACGGCTTACTATTGGTATTTTTGGCTTACATATATTGCACAGTGGACCATATGTGTCGAAACTTTCACGGCCTTATGATTAATCGCTTTATTCGCCAAAATATTAAAGCCTTCTCCTTTTCTGTCTCTCTCTTCTCAATATTTCGCAATTTCGGTTTGAAATTTAACAGGATTAGAAAGCGTTATACTTCAGATGTTTATATTTGATCGTACTTTAGTTTATCCACTGCTGTGAGCATTGGAAAGGATCCCTCTTCCCATTTATTTTGAGCAAATGTTTAAAATACGAAAATGGGCGTGGCTGCACAGATCTTTACTTCGTAAATTACTCAATAAACATAAAACAGGCCCTCACATCCCGCAATGAATGGGTCGGTCCATATTATACGGGAAACGGCTAGTCGCACGTCTCGATGTTTACCTTCTTGCTTTAGCCTAAAATTAATTACCGTAGATAGGGCACGCGCACACGGATTTATCTTCCACGGGCTGCAAAGGGGTAGAAACCCCCTCGTCAGGCAGCAATTCCTATCGTTCCTGTCTCCCTCCCTTACGTGTCTTAAGCTGTCATTGCTATAGTCTGTGGGATTCGATCTCGGGACCTCTGCGAGACTATGCGAGCGCTCCACCGACCGAGCTAACCTGGAGTTCGTCGAGCGAGTAGAGCGCTCTTCTAATCTTGGAGAGGTGAGAGGATCGGAGTCACGTCAAGGCTAATTATTTCAGAGGTAAACCAGTCACATAGGTGTCCCGTGTGACGCTCCATCTCAGGTAAAATTCTCTTCTCCTTGGCCACTTACCCTAAATTCGTACCATCGAACTGCTAGCCTGGGGCACGTGTAAGGGGGACACTATCGTACGCCCGTACGATAATCGTAAAAAAACAAAACGGGCATTGGCTAGCGGACGATCTTACACATCGTTGGCGAGCGATGCGCTGTAGTAAACCCAAGATGTCAAACGGCACTTTTTCTTGGCATGACGAGAGATTTCTACTCGCCAATGGTATCTTCTCAAAAAGAAACTGCACGCCATTTAGAAGCTGCTTGACCAATTATTCGAAACCGGCAATGTTTGACCACGCACTCTAAGCACGAATGGGACACGAGGACTGCGAAAGCATTAAGCGTGAACTCGGTTGGGCTTGTATCGAGAACTAGAGCGGCGTCGGCCTTCGGCTAGAGCTCGGATCAATCGCAGGCTAATTGACAAAAAAACGGCGACCGCCAATGTTGCTTGAGGGGGGTTATAAAAAATTTGCCAGAGACACTTAAGACTGTTTACGTGTAGGAATGCGAAAGCATTCCTACACGCAGCGTATTCCTACAAGCAGCGCGCCACGTCTTCCTATCGCACACGGCACTGAGGCGGTGACATCACACTCCCCCACTGCGCAGGCGCGGCGAACCTTGCCGTCTTCAAGACGGCTTCCCTTACGAGGCATCTACGTTGCTGCACTTTTCTTTGTGTTTTATTTCTTAGGCGCGTCCTCTTTGACCTCGAGCGGCCGCGCCGGCTTCCTTGACAAAGCATCTGACATGACGCGTCGCAGCCATATTAGGTGAAGTTTTCCGCTGTTACGGGTTTTTACTTTTAGACGCCATTTTTTCGCGGTTACAGACGCCGCCGGCTCCACTCCATGGAACAGTTAATGCTTTCGCATTAAAAGGGCCTATTCTGGCATCGCGTGAACGAAATAAAAAATCGGGGATTTTGGACTCGTGATTTTTTTTTACAGTTAGTTGCCTTCACATTATTATTGACAAAATGCATGATTTTTCTTTCGCAGGACTTGCAATGATGCCAGCAATCCGAGCTCTTATTAAATGACGAACAAAAAAAATAGTGGATAGCCTTCGAGGCATCTATCACTGAGGACTACACTATCTTTCAATCATAGTCAATCAGAACTCGGCGTCGTTCTGACGTCACCACCAGCCCTGCGCAAGAAGCAGACGACTTGCTCTCCGTATAGCTTCCGCGGTCACTGACAGCTAACTATAGCAACCCATTAATCTACAAAATTGTAACTCCAAGTAGGCGTCGCCGCTGAATCTTCTCAAATCATTTGAAACAATACATTTTTACAGCCGTTTGCAATTGTGAGATATCTTTCCCACGCGAAGAGGTGTATATATATATATATATATATATATATATATATATATATATATATATATATATATATATATATATATATATATATATATATATATATATATATATATATATTACGTAGCTGCCTACGTCTGAATTATAAAGTAAGAATAATAACATTATATGAAATTAGTCGAATGACATGACGAGTGGATTCGTAATTTTGTATGCAGTGATTATTGTTTTTAGTGCGTTAGCTACCAGGATCGCTTGTTTCTTTTATCGAACCGGTCTTCACTTCCTGAGGGTGGATTGCATAAAAAAGAAGTTTCAATTATTTCACTCTGTGGAACCTTAAATGTTTTCGCAATTTTTTATTTTCGCGTCTGTTTATTTTACATATTCTAGACGTTACTTTCACAAAACAAAGCAACTCAGATTATTTTTTTATCGTCTAGGACTCTACTCTTTAGCTCCATTTTAAGCCGTATCATCCAAACATAAAAAAACTCCGTCGATATAGGGCAACAAAAAAAGGCTTAAATCCTTAACTACGCAGGTTTTCGCAAAGTTTCTTCGTTATTTTTATGGTAGACAGTGTGCAAAAGTCGTCGTCTCTATTGGGCAAACTACTAAGTACTACGTAATTGGAACAACCTCCTCCCCCAAACACACACACACACACACACACGCGCACAAACACACACAAACACACATCTCATTGCGTAACTATTCGTCCTTTACTCTCAATTATTGACCAACGGCCCTTGCATAACTCCCCCGTTTATCTAGCCCCCGAAATAATATTTTCTCGTTTATTTCGACAGCAGTCGGGGATTCTTGCGAGGAACACCGCCGGCATCGCTTCAAAGACCTCGCCTCATGCACTGTCAATGGTGACGCCGCGGACCCGAAAAGGGAAAATAAATCTGTCCCGCGACTTCAGCGGAGCGAGCGAGCAACAACAACGGCAGAGCAGAGCCCGCGTCTGTTTCGCCGCGCGTTACGAAGGATCGCAGCCCGCCACCAAAGCCAAGGGCTATTCCTTTGAATCCTACGCCTTTCGTGCCTTTCCTTTGCGGTCAGGATGCGAAACACCACGCCGCCAACAACTCGTACAAAAACAACAAACAGCAGCACACACTTCATTTTTCAGGACGCGAGCGGCGCCAGGCAGTTGGAAAAAATGGGTGCGGAAAAAGCGAGAGAAGAACTCGCGCGCGCGAGCGTGCTGCGAATGCGAACGAACGTGGCTCTCCTTTGTTCATGCAAATGTCCCCCGCGCACGCACCATCTCCTTTCGCCGCTCAAGAGGCGGCGGCGGCGGCGCAGTACATACTCCTAACCTTGCCGCTCTTCTCGCTCCCCTAGCTAGCGTACGAAATGAGACAGATGACAGCCTCGCGTTTGTCAAGAAGGCGCGAACAACAGCAGAACTCGCAGCGAGGTGCCGAGGTGTGTAAGGCGTGTGCGTCCTTATACTTCAATCGACTCGTCGTGTCTGAAACGAGAGAGAGAAAAGCAACGGAATGGTTCTGCGCCGATGTTGTTGTTGTGATCGTCGTCGGCGTCGTCCCTGGTACTGTTAAGTGAGAAGTATGGCACGCCGTACGAGAGACAAGGTCTGCCGGCCTTCTCTTCTTTCGTTTCATTTGTCTTCGTTGGGGGATAAGAAGAGAAGGCGGCGGATAAATCGCACTTGGCGTCCCCGGCGTGTAATCGACGGGAGGAGCGACTTCGTTCGGCCTTGCGTAACTCAGGCTGCTGCAGTGTTTTTGGCGACGCGCGGGCGAGTGATCACTTTGGTTATCGCCAAGGACTTTGGGCACAGGGAGTTGCGTAAGCTGCCCCCTTTTCCTTCCGCCTTTGTGCGAATGACCGTGACTGTCTGGTCCTGACAGCCGCGAATTGTCTCGAGTGTTCTCTGTGAAATTGCGCGGCGAGCATTGTTGGACGCGACGGGAACGTTTTAGGTCGATAATAAAAATATATGCGCATATTTCATTCCACCGGCCGCTCCTTTCGGCGTATTTATGCGTCTCACAGGCGCGCTTCGGTATGCGAAGTGAGATACTCCAGACTGATTTACCTCTTGGTACGTCGTCAGCAAACGTGCCGTCAAAGCGCGAACAAACAGTGAGGCACTCGCATTCACTCACGGCTATATCGTTGGATGGAGGTCCACTTTTTATCACCGTTAAAACATGTGGCTCCAGCTACGTACGCACTTTCCTTCGTAAAGACGCAGCCGACGCTACGAGGTAATGGGACGAATCAAGCAGCGTCAAAAACGCAAGTTGCTAGTTTTTATTTTTTCATGATTGGTTTAGCGATGATAGAACACGCTCAGAAACATGACGAACACCATGATGGTGCGCCTTTCAGGCTGTTCATTGCTCCCATCAACTCGAAGCATCGCCTGCGTCTGGATTTCAAAAAGCCCTGAGGAGGTTTCTAACATCGCCTAAAGCTGGCAATAACTCACTCTGTTTGCTCGAAACATCCTAGAAAGCTTTAAATTATAAGCATACGTGGTCTATTTCTCTATCAAAGAAGCAATCAAAGATTGTAATACACCGAGCTCATCTCAGACGATAGGAGGACCACTCTCAGCCAATAGAAAGCGAAGGGTCCTAGCCTCTCTGATCGGTGGAGTTGCGGAGTGATACCTCGAATGCGCGCTGCTCGTCGCCCGGACAGCCCAAAGACCCAAACTTCAACAAGTTTTTTTTTTTTTTTAGTCAGTCGCATTTGCGGATGATGGCGGATAGCAAAGCACGCTTAGAAGTCACCTGCGTCGCAGTCGGAGCCTGCGCGAGGAAGACTTTTGATTCAGCCCAGCGAACGCGCGCTCGAGAGCAGACCAGCAGACGACCGGACACATCACTCCCGCGAAAGACGGAAAAATAAAATGTTAGAGCGCAGTTTCTGAAACGATTATCACAGTATTATGTTCTCTTCCCGCAAAAAAAAAATATATATATATATTTCTCTCCTATATATCAAGCAGCCTCTGCTGCGTTGCGCGAGGACAGCGCAGGAGAAGTTGGTTGCAATATTTCCCACCGGGGCGCGGTGCCGTTGGGGCCGAGATGCGCTCCGATTGCAAACCGACACTTAAAGGGGCCCTGCAAGGACTTTTTACTGGTTTTTAATTTGCACCGAACCTGAGCGCACTGAACGTAGTAACTTAATAAAACTTTTATGCAAATTAAAATTACAAAAACAAGCAAAAAATAACTTCCTTCATGACGTCCTTGGGTGCTAGAGTGGCCGTGAACTAGAGGAGGGGTAGTGAGCTCATCGAGTGGTCACGGCTGCCGCACTCGGTGTCGACGGCTCGAGAGGGCGCCACTAAAGCATGTACTGGCTAGGCTGTATGAAGCGGGAAGCCAGGGCGGCTCGCATTGCATTTGCTGCGCGATTAAACACTAATTCGGCATGAGACTTCATTGGCCACAAACGACAGCAAACACGGGGTAAGGATAAGTTCAGAATGGGAGCCACTTCGCGCTGCCATACCGCCAAAAGGCCAAACCACAAGCCAAAGCTGCTCGCCGAAAGCCTTGGGAACGCTCGGAACCGGTCGGATCCTCCAGTCCATACGACCGCAACGCCGCCGCGTACATCCGGGACCTCTCTACGCTCGCCGCTCGTTGGTGCCTGATCCCACTACACCTTTCTAGTATGCGCCGCCTTTTCCACCGCTTCGTGGCGGGTATGTCGACGGGTCATTTCTTGTTTCCGTGCTTTCTAAACTGCATTTGTTTCTTTTCTGATCTAAAATAGTGAACAAAAACTACTTCTATCAATAATTGAAACGGTTCGCGCCACTTATATTTTGTATTTCGACTACAAAGAAGCTTTTAGCGGCTCTGACCAGTAGTAAGCCCAGGACCAAAGACGTCACATATCGCGCGCTTTTAACACCTTGGGTCGCCCCCGTAGGTGGAGGAGGTTTCCGCGTCGTCCGGTTAAAATATGACGCACTGATATTTAGTTACTCTCGCCATGCCCGCTGGCTTGCCCGAACCCCAAGAGACGTGGAAACCGCAAAAAAGGTAGACGCTTAAATATGATTGCAGGGCCCCTTTAAAAACCCGCCGAATTCGTGCCGTTTTTCAGAAAGTCGTAAAATGCTGCGCGTGCCTTCTATCGTTCTGCAATTTGTTGATTGAGTGTTTTCGATGATGCTGAGCAATTTCCTAATTGAAACCACACCCTTAAGAGAATATTAGAAAAGTTAATTACACGAAAATAAATAACAATATAATTATCTTGGACTTTAATAATTTTCCTAAAAAAGCCCCGGACCCAGGACCAAAACGACACGAGCCTTTTTTTCGCTGCGACGAGTAGTTTTCGCAATATCGAATTTGTACACTTTCGTGAAACACCCTGTAGATACTTGGATGTGTCAAAAACTTGGAATCTTTTATTCACGCCGCACTGGAAAGAACGAACCTGATGAATGATACGGCGTTTACACTAATTGTATTCTTAATTTCCTGACAACAATACTACGTGAGAGTTGATTGAAATATAGGATTAGTTCGCAATAGCGTTTTTGTTTTTTCAATTGGGTATAAACAATTTCAGGAACCTAAAATATTTATTTTATTTATATCGTTACACTCTGGCGAGCTGTCAGCTCGCTGATTATTTAGGGGAAAGAGCATACCCATTCTGAATAAACCCGAATAAACGCGGATTTCATGCTATGCCACTTAACGCCGAAGCCTAAACCCGGGGTCGCACTGCACATGCATCACACAAAAGGCAGTCTGCAAACACGAGTTACCGTGGCATTCGTGGTCCGAATGCCGCCTGCCAAGTTTCTCTTTGAACTCATCGCCATGAGGCATTCGAAGCACGGATCTAGCGGTGACTCGCGTACGAATCCGTATGCAAACTCTCTTTTGTATGACGCATAAGCAGTGTGACCCCGGCTTTACACGGACAAAACCAAATCTTCAGTCGCCTATATAAAAAAAAATCTTGTCAGCTACGTCTAAGCGGGCTCTTGTTGTTCAAAATTGTAAAACAAGAGTATTTCAAAGGGCTAAACAAACAATCCCGGACCCCCCCCCCCCCCCCAAAAAAAAAAAAAAAAAAAAAGAAGAAAAAGCAGGCCAAAACTTTAAAGAAGAGCATCGTCGTCAAGCGACACAAGAAGTGCATCCCACACGGTTCCTTGTTTACCCGAAGTAATCCGCGCTTCGACAAGAGGCGCAACTATACCAGCAGCCCGGTGTCTTCCAAACAACCCTCGTCGCTCTAAAGCGAAGCTCATTCCGGGCACACAGATGCGAAGGTGCCGCATTCTCCTAGACAAAGACCGATACAAGGACTGCGTCGACAAACACGAAAACAAAAATAACAAGATGGGAACGGAAAGAGCAAACAACTCGATGGCTCTGAAGGAAATAAGTTCCTCAGTTCGTTATTGCCCCTCGGCTGTCTCCGACGGGAAGTCCCCTTCGCTCAAAACAGTTCCCAGCCACGAGCTGAAGAGCGGAAAGCGCGGAATCGAGACGGTGCTACCTCTCCGCAAAAACAGAGTCCCATTCATGGCAACACGCACCAACGGAAACTTGTGTCCTAAACCGCCTCTGGAATGACCGCAGCCGAACCGTGTCTCGATGCGCAGTTGTCTAGACCTGTACCACACTCCAGGGAAAACCCCATGGAAGCGCGCACCCACAAAAAATCTATACGCAAGCATGAAAAACATCAATGGCTCCGAGATTCGGGGCCCCAACAGAGTGTATGAGGCGGGAGAGCGGAACCTTCGGCCGAGAGTTGGTTTTACGCCGCCCCTCTCTCACGGTATAGAGCAATTTCGCTGTGCTTCGAAGAAAAAGAGTAACACAAAAGGAACATTTCCGCCCTAGATCTTACCCGGCGGAATTTCTGCGCGCCGCGGTATATAATAGCTCGTGAGGAGGACAACCCGGAGAGAAGGGGAGGAAAGATCGGATCTCCACGGGGCCTACACAGTACGAGAAAGGACAGCCGGCAGAACCCTACATCACGGACGGGGAGCGCCACACCGGGAGGGGAGGGGGTTATTGCCGCAGTTGTGGCGGGCAAGCGGAGCGAAGCAGCGTTGCAGCGGACAGAGTGCAACTAAATCAGCAAAAGCCGCTAGAGAAACGGAGCGCGCGCGTCTCTTGATCATGCTCTCGCGCGAATGAAACGGCGATGCTCTTTTCCGAGTACTTACGAGAGAACTGCAGCGCGGTATACTGCAGTAGTGGCTTCCGCGAGCGCCGGCACTTCGGGATTCATTTGGTAGATTTGTTTCCAGCGCATCCACGCTCGCCTTGCGTGCGCGCTCGCGTGTGTCTGTGTGCATGGAATTGACAGGGTGTACACTTTGCCGCCGTTCTGTTGTTGCTTTTTTTTCTTTTTGTGTCCGGGTTGCGACGCTTGGGGATTCTATGCCATTATCCCGGATAGCAGGAGCCGGCGGCGTTGCAGTGGCTCGACGTGTATGAATCTGTCTGGAAGGCCGGGCGCGGCTTCCGAGGATTGCCGCGCGTTCATCCCTGGACGAGTTCGCTCCTGCGGCCGGGAAAACGCTGCGCGCTTGATTAGTCTACGGCCGGCGCTTCTGTGCGCCTGTGTCGTCCTGGAACCGTAGGAATACTTGCGAGTCGTAGAGAAGTTTGTGGCATTGCACATTGCTCGTTCCCTCAATATGGGATCGTCGTGGAAATACAGCGGTGAACAAGTAAAGCACTCTGTGCATAATTGCTGAGCGGTGGAACTTTTTTTTTTCTCAGAAATCTAACGCAAGTTTTTTTTTTTTTTTGTGGTTGTTTTATGCACTGCATTTTGGTGCTGGTTTCTTGTCTGTGAACATCTGCAAATAGCACCTTGAAGAAATCATGAGTCCGCTGCAGATTTTCTTTTCACTTTTGTTTCATGGGTTTGAATTTTGTGTTCTTTCGTTAATATTTGGCTTATATTCTTCGGTGAAAGAAAATATTCGAGCATTCTGTAATTTAGCAACATTCAAGTTATAAAATATCATTCCTAATAAGGAGCGAGGGTGCTTGATTTGAGGCTAAAGGCGAGTAACTACACTGACACAAAGACGTGCCATGTCTTCCTCGCAACGTATGCTATATACCCAGGTAGCACGTTAGAGAAATGCCTAACTTGGCACAAGCTTGGCTATCCTATGGGGCCTAATTTGGGCCTGATACGGTTTCGCTCTAAGGCGTTCGATAGTGACAAAGTGCATTTGTTTTTGTTTTTTCTTTAGTCTCTGTGGCATTTTTCTAGCTCGACACCTAATTACCCAAGTGTCAGATTTCAGCTAGATGCCCTCGTGCCACCCGAAGGACCAGCAACGAAGCTTAACTCTATCATTTGCTTCGCGATTCCGGCCCAAAAAATGCCGGGTGACAGCCAAATTAGCACAACTGCTGCTAAACTTTGGCACTGGTTGGCGAATTAGCGCCTCGATTATCATACTCTGGCCAAAGAGGTCAAGTTTGGCTTTACATTGTATTCTGTAGTTTTCTGCGTTATTTTAATGCCCTAAATTCCTAGACAGAAATCAAAGTTTGACCCAAAGACCTACGCTACATGGGTATACTTCGCTAATATTTTACACTCGATTTTCTCGAGCTTGGTTGCATATTTTAAAATAACTTGAGTTGGAAACTCTAGAATAAAAAAAAAAAAAAACTAAGCGCAAAGTACGCTTTATATTCTCTCCTATGACTTCCAGTTTTAGACTCGAATGTTCGATCTCCACCGGCTCGCCTTCGTCCTCTCCATTTCTTTGTATACTTTCGGTTGTTTTGTTGAGCACTTAAACGACCTAATCTGAATAACAACTAACCATTTTACAAAATTACTTCGCTATATTTAAATTCAATTATTCATTCCGTTTTAGCTACAATAGATAGTCCGCGCAACTATACAATCAGTTTCTAAGCCCTGCAAATAGGAATCTGCTCTCTGCATCTAGTCCCACCTTTGCAAGTTAATAAGCAAATATTATTCAAACACCGTTTAATCGAAAGGAAAAAAGCTAAGCCTAATCCTGTTAAAAAGGTCCTCATTGTTTTTTTGTCCTCTTATTTTACGTCACTCTAATATTGATTGAAAATGGCTCATTCGCCAGTGCGTCTTTGGAGCCGCCTTTGATGTGCAAGCCACCGCACCCTTGCATTCCTTTTGTTGCTAGCCAAGAAAATTGCTTTGCGCCAAAAGGTGTTCGGGTAAAACTTCCATCATCTATTTTATAGCTGGGCTACAGTTGACAAACTCGAGGATCGCGGCAATCCACCGTCCTCTGAAAACAGCCAAGATAAGGGCTGGCTTGCCCAAACAATGAGCCTCTTTCTTCGCTGCGTACTGGAAAAATATCGAAGACTGTTTACCCGTCTTCAGGAAAATAAGTTTTTTTTCTTCTCCTCCCTTTTTCTTTTTTCTTGGAACGCTTAATGAACGCTGCGTGGCTGAATCGCTTGTTTTCGCCCAAAGTGTTTTTCGAGCAGGGAGAAAATTACAATTTTTTCTTTGGCCATCGCAAAAGTGCGTCAACCTCTCCAACTTACACAGAAAATGTGTGTCTTTCGAAGCCTTGGAAAAACACGCTACTGAACCGTGTAATCCACCCCGTCCCTCAACCTCAACACAAAACAAACCAGAAGCCCTTTAAAGTTGTTTTGTTTTGGCTGGTATGAAGCCTCCTTGGCATCCACTTACGGTATTGGATAGTCTTCTCGACCCAGTTTGTCCACAGTGCGACAGTCTCTGCTCTTAGGAAAAACAACCCGCTAATAGTTCGTCATTCTTTGTTTCTTTCTCGTGTACCTTTTTGTTCTCTTGGCGTGGTTTATGCTTCGTGGTGTACTTACATAAGAGCCCATTGTTCATTTTTAGGCACTGTCGGCTGTTGGACTGTTGTTTTCTGTATATTTGAAGTGTTTTTTCACTCCTACGATCTCTCCAAAGTGGAGTATGTAGTATTTATGAATAAATAGATAAATAAATTTTTTTTGCGTGCGTCCTGTCTGCATCACTACTCGTTTTCTCATTATCTCTACGGGGTCAATGATCGATCTAATGCATCCAGCGCCTTATTCGGCACTCAAAAGTAATTTGCATCTACCTCGTTCATTGCCACAGCTGCATCGTGAACATTCCTTTAATATGAGACAAGACCTACGTACGAGTGTGTGCGCTTCATTTCATCAAGTTTCGTCTTCGATAAAAGGCAACCATTCTGCTTTCGTGTCTATCTATGTTTTTGCCTTTTTATTCTGTCTTCCTTTTTTTCACTATCTTTTTTAGGTTCGTGCATAAATCGGCTTGTACTGTGATTCTGCAACTTGAACCTTTTTTTTTTTTTTTCCCCTCAAAAGGACTGCACCAAAATATGAGAATAAAATGCGACACTGACGCTTAAAGGGGCACTCAAGTGGTTTTTGAGTTCGTGTTTTGATGATGACAACTGAATCTAGACGCCCTAAGTATCCCTAAAAACCAAAAAATACAGTCATACGGTGATTATTTCTTTAATAAAAATGTAATTGAAGGCCGCCAAACCTCGGATCCATCCGAAAACGAAACCACTCTCATTGGTCCTCGCACGCTTATCAAAAGGATCTCGGGCCAATGGCGTTGGACGACGTTCCGTCGCGCAGTGATCCCGAGGGAGCCGCACCGGCCGAACTTTTTGTCATTCGAGCTTCGATCATGGCGGAGTTCTCTACGCTCGAGGACCTGACGCCGTTAGAGGTTAAAATTTTTCGGCGGACAGCCGACCTGGGGATGATTTCCTATGACGCCACTTCGACGTGCGATGTGGACGATAGCAGCGCTTCGGAGTCATGTTTGGGTTCCGAGGACGGCGAAACACAGACCTTTTCGGGCATTCTTCGATTTGCGGTTGGGGCAAGTCGTAACCAGACCAACGTTTGGCATCGCAACGTAACCTCTGGTACGTGATGTCAAACGATGTCGCCACGTTTACTTTCGCCTCGGGAGTAGGCTGGTTCAGACATGTGCAACGAGCGCGTTACCTACGACTGCGTCCGTTGCAACTGGAACGACCGCTCTGCGCCGCGCGTACACACACCAGCAACCACTGCAACAAGCGCAGCGGGTCGTCAGCACGGCGACCACTTCTACGCCGCCGTCAGCTGTTTCAGCGGCGCCTCTAAAAAGGGGACGCACTGCCACTCAATGCCGTAACAGAATATAGACATTCAGTTTTCTATAGCCTAAAGCTTTATTTCTTTTTTTCATGATAGGCTTGCAGGGTACAGTGGATGAAAGAAAAAGATTCAGTAAGCCGTCTTGGACGATCACGACTCTAATACACGACTTTGCCAATAGTACAAACATCGCCACACGCCTTTTCTACGATTATAAAAGACGACGTAATATTAGTAGCAATATAGCAACGTAGAAATATAATTTCGTGATCAGATAGACGTTGCGAGCGTTCAGCATTGCTAACACTAATCACTTTTCTCCGGTGATGAAAACGCATGAAAATTCGCATCCTTTATACGGTACGCGCCAGTAATACCTTGAACTTGAGCACACGCATGAAATGCGCCAAATGAGAAATCCGGGTGATGTTCGAGGACACAAATGCTTAGAAAGCACCACTGTAGTCGAAGTAAACAAACACGACGGCACGGGCGTTTCTGCTGTCTTGAGAGTGCCGCCACGACATCGCCGCACGAGTAGGTGGATCTTCCCTTCTAGTACGTGCTGGGTTATCATAGAGACACACGACGAAAATTCACAGTCCAGGATAGCGCTTTTACGCGGAACGATGAGCTTCCACCACGCCGACCACGCCAACGATCACCACCGACGCCATGCCCACGACCGGCATGCAACGCGCGCAACCAGTTCTCCTCGACCTGTGATTGGACTGTCGCTGAGGTTGTTTCGAACCCAGCGGGGAAAGAAAGGCCGCCAAAATTTTCAAACATACGATAATTTCATTGGTCGGCGCAGGAACAGAAAAGAGTCCGCACGTATTTTATTCCTGCGTGATTAATAGGCGGTTCTGCCTTCTAAAACTGAAGATACTCATCACTGACACTTCCTTAGCCATCGCACAAAAGTAGCTTCCCCAAAAACCGCTTGAGTGTCCCTTTAAGCCATCTTTGAAAATCAGGTCAAAGTTTCTACCGGCATCAAAGAAATGACAGTCAATGCTAGTTAAACGTGCGCCTTTCGCTTTCAGCCTTCCGAACCTCTCTATTTAAAAATTATGTTTAAAAAAGGTGCATCCAATTTATTTCTATGCTTCGATTATATTTGATCGAACGTTCTCCCTGTTGTTTATTGATCACACGCGCGCCTTTAAAGGGGCCGTGCAACGATATTCATTTTGAGCGTTTTTCACTTTGTGTGAGCTTACTTGCACTAGTGGGACCCAAGTACACTCGCACGCAACGCCATTGACCAAGAAACCTCTTTGTTGCGGTGTAATTTCAAGGAGAAAAGCGAGCGTTTTCTTTCAACCTCTCCTTCGCAAATTTTGATGACGTACCCTGGTGGTAGCAGCATCCTCCAGGGACGATATTTGAATGCGGCTCATAGATTGGACCCGAGCATAGCGTGAGCACTCGATTTGGGCTCGTAATAATTGGTAGCTCGAGAAGCATTCGGGTAGTAGCCCATGTCCAATCACTGCGATGACGACAATAGCCGAGGCATACAATGTCTGGACCTCAGCGCGTGTCCTGTGGCTTGCCAACCCCAGCGCGTGGCTACGATTAACATTGGCGGCATATAATCGGCTCAAGATCAGGTGGCCGCTTGTTCTGGCTGCGAGTTGAGGAGGTGAACGCTGCTCGTTTTTCTTTAATTTTTCCTGCGACTGATACTGCGCGTGGTTAAAAACGATCGCGTGTTGCATAGTTCATTGGCGTCAGGGATTCGTGCTGAGCGGTATTCGCGCAAAGTACAAAAATCTTTGCATTGCCCCTGTAACGTACTTACTGCATACATATTACACGTTCAATTTAATGTCCAACATGTCTTGCTAGCTAACTTTTCTGAAGTGATCACAATACTTAATGTTTATTAACAATTGTTTTTGTTTTTTTTCAGAACTCTCTACAGCATCAATCTGGGAAGAAAACACTTGGAGCGTCCACGGGTGAGCGTTTCAAGGCTAGATGTTCGTGATAGATAATGTATATTATGTATTTATAACCTTCTTTTAGTAAAATACGGACATACAGACCCAAATAACTACATTTATTTTAAAATATTACATGTCCCTCGTTAAGTGTGGTGGCACTGCTTGTTTTAATGCCGTACAAATTCTAGGAAAACGGGTTTTATGTTCGATACTGGGCAAAGGTACTTCGAAGCCATTATTCATACAAATCATCTAAAATCTAGTTCGATCAATCTACACTGTGCGACCCTGTTAACCAAAACAAGCGAGATTTTTTTATATATTTTTGTAAAAAGTAACTTCTGTCGTCAGGGCTACCAGTGCTGGGGAAACAGCACCTTCAGGGAACCATGTTGAGTTCTAATGTTTGATTTTCCTCAATGCCTCGTTTGAGTAACATAAAAAAGCCATGTGGTTCTGTTAGCGTTAACTGTGCCATCCAGCGCGCCTTCCTTAAAAGTATTTATAGGATTGAACAAAAACCGACCAACCGACAGAAAAAAAAAAACTCCTTGATGTGTATGCCTTTATCAATGGGTTTTAGGTAACAGAAGTGCGGTACCCTGCCGCTCTCCCTGAATTGACTAGGACGAAAATATTACAAAGGTGTGCAAAAAGCGTAAAACGCGAAATTATATACACGCAATTTGTTTTTTATGTTCTCGTTTTCATCGACTTTTTTATTTGGCGGATCACAGCTGCACGCTGCATTCCCCGGCCTCTGCTCAGAAGGCACGATAGCATATAACGGCGTCTCGAAGCCGCGCGCCCGCCTGGCCGTCACAGGTAAATATTACCAGATCTCCTCCTCTATATTCACAAAGCCTGGCAGTTGAACGACAGAGCGACAGAGTTCCCGGTCGCAGATTTGGAGCACGAGGATCTGGTAGCACAGAGGCATCAAAGGACCATTTCTCGGGGAACCTGGACGTCAGCGCACAGCTTTTGCAGCGGCGAGTACCCGAAACACACTCGTTCGCTTGGGAGAAGTGTGTTTCGGCGTCTCGCCGCAGCGGGGCGCCAGTCACGTGGCTCTCCTCTCATCCGTTGTCTGCCGCTACACGTTTTCTATTTCGGCGGCAACTTCTCGTGGCAATCTGCCAGGCTTTGTCAATATAGAGGAGGCTATGCCATAGTCAATGAGAGCTACAGAAACGCAGGACGTGGCGAGTCCCCAGAGCTTCTTATCGTCGCTCCGCAGCAAACGAAACTAACATGTGAGCCGACAAGAACGCTAGAGACCGAATCGTAAGGCCAGCAGACTGGACGTAATAAGTCACCCCCTGAATTTCTTAAGCTCTTAGTGATCATCGCACAACCTAAAATGCTCGATTGATTTCCGCAACAACAATGAAATTCGACACTTTAACGCATAACTTACATACCAAATTAAATAATAGTAAAAAAAAAACACTGGAAGGCGCCTCAAGTGCACTTGATTGAACTCGTTTCACCACAATCCAGTTGGCAATTGGAACTCGTCCGTTCCTACTCATACCGCTTACTAAACAATGAACTCTACTTCCCGGCATGTGGACAACCGTTTCGAAAGGCCTAAATTACGAAATAAGTTGCGGGTTTTCCCTTTGGGGGTGGTGCCACGTAGGAATGCATGATATCTTTGAGTCCGTAGAGCGACTTGTTTATCAAGGTGTTTTGGTAGATCATTTTCACCGTCCCACAATGCTCTTCGCAACCCGCTATGATACCCAAATCAAATCAAGTCAAAATTCTTTATTTTTCTTCATTTGGAGAGAGAAAACTTAGAAAAAAGCCACAGAACAGTTGCTTGACAGGTCTCTATCTCCCCTCAGCAGCAGCAGAGACAGCACACAAAGCAGTTAACACACAGAAAGAAATTGTATATGTAATTATTTGTTTGATATAAAACAAATAGCAATGAGAAATGAAAATCACCACACGTCATGCACCTACACTGACACTGAAGGCTCAACAAAAAATGAAAGAATATTTGTTTACAATAGACAAAAATCCTATGTTTAATTACCTCAAATGATTTAAAACACGGGGAAGAGTATTTTGCAACGTCTGATTTCCATAATTTGTTCTTGAGTGCGGCACTAACCACTTTTCTCCGCTGCGTGTATCATAAATCGGGTTCTCTAATTGTAATCTGGGAAATAGACAGAAACGCGTTTTCTTTGTGATGAAAACACTTTTTATAGGTAATGCAAAGTTTATAATTATAGAAATTTGGAATCTGTACGATATGAAGGTTTTTTAAACAATGGCATTGTATGAGCATCGTATGCAGTATGGCATGTAACACGCACAACTTTTTTTTTTTTGCAGAATTTGTATCTGCTTAATATTTGTGGACGTTGTATTCCCCCAAACCAAAAAGCAGTAATTATAATGCACTTAAAATAAAGAATGATTTATGAGAAGCATTGCGGACGTCGGGAGTATATGACGATGTTTGTACATCGTCATATTCTCCCAACGTCAGCTCCCAGGACTCCACAGTCAAGGCCAGCGGCGCGCAAGTGCAGTAGAGGCTTCTTCGTTGCGGAGGGCTTAGCGAAGTGGGCCAACGCGATCAACAAAAACTCCCTATTGGCTCAAGTGGCAACACGCTTTGCCCCCAATAGGTCCGAGGTAGCGGAGTAGAGACAGTTTTCTCTACTCCGCTACACACTGCACATCGTAGACGCCTCTAGAGCGTATGCGCGCCGCTGGCCTTAATTGACTGCAGAGTTCCGGATATCGTAACGGCTTGTGGAGAGCGTTGCGGGACGGAAGAAACGATCTACTAAAAACCCTCCAGTGTGACATGATCCCCGGTCGGACTCCGCACTCAATTACTCAATTTCTAAGTGAGAAGTAAAAATAAAGGAAGTAAACTGTTTCTTTCGACCAGCACCGCCTGACGATATAATAATAATAATAATAATAATAATAATAATAATAATAATAATAATAATAATAATAATAATAATAATAATAATCTTTATTTTTCGGGTGCCCTAAAACGGCCGAGCGGCCTTCTCTTAGGTACACCAACTCGTACAATAGAAACTCTTAAGTAATAATCCTACTCATTAAAAAGAAATAGATATGCATATACACTGACGTGCTATGAAGTGACCAAAAGTTCGTCCAACTGACAGCGAAATGTAGGCAGGGGTGTGGTGATGTCAACTTGAGGTGGCACAATGCTGTTATATAATGTCTGTAAACGAGAAAGAGGTGACACACGGCATGGTGAGCAAATATCAAAACAGGTGAACTATCTCGTCGCGCGGAAAGGAACATGGAAATTGATTTTATTAATAAGCCATGTATAACAGCTTTAATCCAATTTAAAATGGAAAATGAGGGCCGTAATTGGCCAGAAGTTTCTTTAGCTGTAAAGGCCAATTAAAAAGAAAACCAGGGAGGCAGCTCGACCTTGGCATTGGAACGAACTTAGAAAAATTATGGCAGCATTTATGATTATCTGTGTTTCGTTTTTTTTCCTCTTGATATTAAGTGATTAATTGGTTTCCCGCTTAGTCTTGCCTCTTTTCTTCGGTGTTCTTGGCGACGAGGAAGTTGTCTTGTTCTTGTTTAAAATGTATGAAAAAATGAATTAGAAACAATTTAAAAATCCTGTTCTCGTTTAATTATTTATTTATTTAATTATATATATCTGCGTTTCTTTGTATTCTCATGTATGTTTTCGTTTTTTTTATTATTTGTCTTTCTTATTTTTATGTTTGCTGCTTTTTTTTTTTGGGGGGGGGGGGTGGATGAGCAAAGATGATTTTATTCCTTCGTTGTTTTTAATTCTTTTCAATAATATTTTTTTAAAACCGCACTGTCGAAAAATACAGACTCACGGAAAGGGGAAGAGCCCCAAACAGAGCTCTCTGGTGCAAGGTCCTCACCCGACGAGAGCCCCCAGCTGTTCTTTAGGCCTGGCTTATATAGCCTGCGGAAATGGACGCGCCCGAGTTGCCAGTAGTAGGTTCCCTCCCCGAAGGGTCAGTTTCGTCCAAATATCAAGGTCCCGAAGGGTGTGCCTGAAGCAAACCACCCGAGGGGGCGAAGGAGAGCCGTCCATAAGGAAGCACGGCCTCGCCCCGCATCTGGGACGCGCGTCGGCTTGGCGACGCCCCAAGGCCTGCCTGAACTAGGCCTAGATAGAAAGACGGGGAACACGTGATTTCCATGAATCCCGGAGCAAAGCTCACCGTGAAAAAGCTCACCGGAGGAAAACTCACTGCAATACCGGCGGATGCGGAGGAAAGCTCACCGGCCCTTGAGCGAATGAAAAGAAAAGCTCACCGATTTCTTTTTTTTTTTCGTTTCATAGCGAGGCAGTTAGTTCATGCTTAATTTACATCAATTTTTTACCATTTAAATTTGTCAGTTATGTAAAAACGTATGTGCTTTTCTTGTAACATTTGCGAAACCTGTTTGGTATATTGCTCCCAAATGAATAATTGCGGCCGAGAGTTTTCTGCGGTTTACTCAGTAGGCAACGAAAGCCTAACTGAAAACGTTACGAACTTGGAAAACGGGAAAAAGTTCAAAAACTTAATGATGCCTGCTTAAAGCCTTAAAAGCAACGCTGTAAATGCCGCAATTTCGAAAATACAGTACATGTGCAACTACACGGTGCCTGAAATTCTCTTTGAAGCTTCTGTTAAGCTTTGAAAACAGGGTCTGTAGGACCTTTCGTCGAATGACAATTCTTCACACGTCAACTGGCGCAGGGATATTCGCCACATAGGGCAATTCGTCATAGGGTAGTTCATCACTATGACAATTTGTAAAACTATTAACAGACATTTCTTTTATATTTGCAGAAGTTCTGATGTTTACCGAGCATAGGTCTTCCGAGTACAATCACCAGCAAACCCCTTCCTTGATTTAATTATTTGTTTCTCGACACAAGAAATCAGACTCCCAATTTTCTAATATACACTGATTAATTTTGTCTTGCCCACCAAAATATTGGCACCTCTCTCAGTCACTAATGAAAAAAAATAGATGGCAGAGTTGCTAGGCAATCGAGGGTTGTTACGTGAAACGTTTCGGTCGCGCATGTGCAGTACGTGTCTGTGTCTCGCATGCGCAGCCTGTCTCTGTCACGCTAGTGGACGAGTTATATTATTTCCGTGTCGCCCATGCGCAGTCTGTGTCGCGCATGCGCAGTACCTGTGTCGCGCTCCTAAAAGTTTTTATGCTTCCAAGGTGAACTAAAATAGTAACAAACCTAAAAACAAACAAAAGAGGACGCTGCACAGAAGCCGAATATAAAAAGCGACCGATCTTCACAAGATCTTCAAACATTATCTCCGGCTTTTCGACCAGTTCTCCCAGTGACGAATCGCCCTATGACGAATCGCCCTATGTGACGAATAGCCCTGCTTCGAATTGCCATATTACGGATTGTCTTTTGACGAACGGCCCGTATCCCGAAAACAGGATAGAACGGTCAGTAGGATATCGAGATTTCTTTCTTCCAAAGAGAGGCTCGTTTTCTAACCGTGCGTGCTTGCTTTTCCACACGTTGCCTGTGTGCGCACTTCTACGGCGAACCACCCATAACCTTCAGAGCAGAACACTGTCACCATAGTGAACCGTAACCTATATAAGATCTAGTCTTCTGTGCTAAGGATACGAATCGGTCGAGTTGATAAACGTAATACGTCATGAGTACAGATCAAAAGATGAAAACGGAATGAAGACAACAAGCACTACAGGACGAAGCTGTTTTTGACACTAAAGTTCTACTAGTGAACAAAAAAACGGCGTAGCCGAAATTTAATACATCAGCAAACACCTACTCATCTACTAGGCACCACAAAATCTTCGGAGCTGAAACGTTCACACAACGCTATTCATATTAGCTTGCAAAAAACAAACCTCTTCACCAGGCAGAGCTACCGACGGCGCACTGTCAAGCTGTCAATAATTTGTTGTTCTTTATACGGGTGTCCCATGTTCTGATTTTCTACTTATGGCCTGATT
The DNA here is from genome assembly GCA_013358835.2 of Ixodes persulcatus. NCBI lineage: Eukaryota > Metazoa > Arthropoda > Arachnida > Ixodida > Ixodidae > Ixodes > Ixodes persulcatus. The sequence goes on along the minus strand of JABSTQ010010367.1, from coordinate 380,985 downwards.
AATAGGCAAATTGGGTGATTACTAATTTCTGCTTCAAGACTATTACGAAAAGAGGACACTTCTTTTTTCATGAAGTGCCGAATTCTAATTCTGTTAAATTGCCACGTATGACGCACAATCCACTAAGCAAGCGGTTCTCAAATGGGGGTCCGCGAAGGCATTCTAGGAGTTCGCGAAGCCCTGCGTCATTAGTCAAGCCGGGCAATAAAAGTTCGCTTTTTTCAGGTCGAAAACAAATTTTTTTTTTTCATTTTCGGACTATTTTTTTGTGTTTTCCAGTAAGAGAAGTTTCCTGCACACTAGCCGTTAGTAAAATTCATTTATTATATGATTCTTATATTTAACCTATACCTTCCCCTTGCCCTCACCACGAACAGGGTCCTCCACCATCTCCGCCAATCAAGAGAGGGTCCGCGAAACATTGATGCTTGAAAACCACTGCCTAAGGTATGAAAAAAAAAAAAAAAAAGAGATGTTCAGCTTTTTTTTGCATCCGCCCAAGGGCCGATGAGCTTTTCTCCGAACATGCCGGTTTCGCGGTGTGTGTTTCAATTGTAAGCTTTTCTCCAGTGAGCTTGTCTCCGCCGCGCAGTTCCCACAAACAACGCTCTCGTAATGTGCGGTGCTTCTTTTTTTATTTTAATCACAATTTTGTAGAGTCACTGAGCATGTGATGCTTTGCGTTGCTACATCGGGAAACTTTGCCCTTTTCATTGCTTATGTTTTCTATAGCACTAGCAGTGTGGTGATGTTCAAACTAATGCAGAAAGCAGGCCCCTGATTTCGTGACGGTAAAGAAAGTGCACAATGTATACAGTAGTGGCGCAAACCACTCAGAGACCTCTTTCATACCTGCGAAAGGACAGAAACTATAAAACCTCGCACTCTCACTTCTTTGAAAGTACTGAAACTGTAGATAACCCTGCTTATTTATGGAATGATGTATATTATGATAAAAGTTTAAGCCTTCTAAGACAATATCTTTTTCCATATTTACAATTTCTATCCTCACTATTGCAAACGCCGCGAACTAACACAAGCGTTTTACAACGCTTTCTATTCTTTTTAATAGAAATAAAAAGTTAAAGTCGAGGTGTCTCAGTTTCTGTTTAAAGAATCGGCTAGACACACATTTTGAATGGACGTGTCTACCTTCTTTCAAAGCGGCACAACTGAATTCGGAAAACATCCAGTGAAATTCACACAATGAGAATCCCTCGATTTTATTTCAAGATTTGTTTAAAGAAAAAAAAAAAGAAAAACAACTGTGTGTTTTTTCATGCATCTCAAATTCGGATTATTTAAAGAAGCGGCGGAGTTGGCGGCGGCTGCACGCGCGCGCAAATTTAGGGAAGCGAAATGCTACACGCAGTCATCCCGCATCTCATTTTTCAACGAGCCGCCGTTATGACGTTGCAGCTCTATTCAGGCGTTCATAAAACTCTCCCCGCGTAAAAATGTGCTTGCGAGAAAAACGAGCGCAGCATCCGAATAGCTATCATTTTTTTCTTTTTAAAGAAAACTTGAGAATGTGTGTGTATACTGTTCTTTTTTATACTGCAACACGTTCATTCTATGTTGTCGAATTGAAGCGCATCTGCGAAACATCATCTTTTTTTTTACGGTACGTTTTCAAGGTTTCTGGCACCAGTTTATCGACAAGTTCTTTGAAATCCTCCTGATATGCTAGAGTTTCCGTTTTGTGTTTACGGGTGACTTCCGATTTCATAATCGAAGAAAATTAGGTTCAAATTGTGTACAGCGACACAAACGAAGCGGCTCTCAAAAAATTCAGGCAGCAGCTTACTTTTTTTTTTTTCTACACAAATCTCAATATAATAAAATATTACCTTTTTCTCTCCTTCAATGCGCTCGGTGGCTCGATCGTAAGGTGTCCGGCCAACTATGAAGCCGGACCACCGCTAACAGCTTATGGTAACTCATGAGCATCGTATTAGAGCTCCGCAGCAAACAATAGAGTAACGTTTGTCGAAAGAAACGCCGAACAAATCACGACCCAAAAACGAATGGCCGTATAATAAGGCGCGCCTCGGGTATCTCAAGATCTCCGCGACGTTCCTCATTTGAGGAAATGCCTGTGAGTCTACTTTCCCGCTACACACTGTGCTGTGCAACCGACTAGGGGCTTAACCGACTGTTCACGGATTTATCCACACGTGGTGTGCTTTTCGGGGGGGGGGGGGGGGGGGTAATCTGTGTGATGTCAGTGATCGGCGGAATCAGCGGGACTCCCTTTCCGACTCCTGCTTTCGCTTGAACGACGGAGAGCCCAGAGGGATGTCATACCGCTGTCAGACGCACAGCAGTCTCATTCTCGACCACGGGGCACGGTGTGCTCTGGCCAGAGGAGAAAACTGTAGGCGTACGCATGACATGTCGATGCGCGATTATGGCATCAGCGCTGTTAGGATGCAGAGGACGACGACGTGTTTCCCGCTGAAAGAAAGATGCTCGTTTGTTGTGAATAGTGAGTAAATTTGTAAATAGTGAATTTTCGTATATCGTTCTCGCCGTCCTGCAACGCTCTCCGCAACCCTCTACGATACCCGGAACTCTACAGTCGAAGTTATCGGCGCGCCAGCGCAGTAGCTGCTTTGTTGTTGCGGATGGCTTATCGGAGGGTAAACGCGGTGTACGAAACTCTCTAAAAAAAGTAACCTGCGTTACTTTTCATGGGTAACGGTATCGGTAACTCATTACTTTTATTTTAAGGTAACGTAGGTCAGTAACGCGTTCCTTTCTTTTGCAAGTAACGAGTAACGTATTTCTTTACTTTTCTTCAGTAATGCCTACAACACTCGTGGATCCAACGCAAACAACGTGGAATTCAAAAGAAGTTATATGAGGAGCGGGTTGAGGACGACATTTATGATTATCGAAGACTCCTTTGGGTGCCTCGGACGACATGCGCTACAGAGCAAGCTTATAAGTTAGGCGATCCCAAGTCCACCGCTCATTTCTCGCTGATAAAATTTATAAAGTTGCCTGACACGCGAAGGAAATACCGCCATTCGCAACAAGATCCGGGAGTGTTCGTGCAGCCCGAGGAAACGCTCCCCCATTTCCCGGAGGTGTCGATGTCAGCGCGACTCCGCGCAAAAGCGTGACGTTGTTACCACGTGAAGCGCATCGCGGAGAGCAAAGGGAATGATTTCTCCTCCGTGCGAATACTCCTTTACCTAAAGGGGTAGTAAAACATCAACTAATTAAACCGGTTTTTTTTTTTTGCTTGACACGAACTTATTGGAATTACAGGCACCGACGAAGAAACTGGTTTGTTGCGGTAAAATTAAAAAAAAAGAAGAGGCGTGATGATTTTTTTTAAATTATATAACAAAAATAATAAAACATAGAAAGGACAAAACACAGACGAGTATAGTCTTTCATGTACTCGTCTGCAGGCACGTAGCCAAAGAAGGGGGGGGGGGCGTAAAGCGCGGGCCCCCCCCCCCCTCCCACCCCGATGTTTTCTATTTAGCTGGGACCTCCACTCCCCCCCCCCTCATACAGCATTTTGTCATGGGCGCCCCCCCCCCCCCCAACCCGAAACAAAATCCTGGCTACGTGCCTGCTTGTCTGTATATTTTACCAACAACCTCGTTAGGAATAAAAAAGTTTTTGTAGCGTGAGCTACACTGGCCGAGGTTGAGCAGTTTCGCGTGGCTCCTGTAGAGCCGTGCTGCGCATGCGCGAGGAGCAGTGACGTCACACGTCACACAGCTGGCGCGCCTGAGCCGCCGCCGCCGCGCGCGCCTCGCCGGTCTGCGGATTCCAGAGGAATGACGTCATAGCCGCAGCAGACGCACTGGCGCCGCCACGTGCCCAGCTGTGTGCCTCCGTTGCGCAGTAGCCAAGTCTGACGCTGCACCGGAGCCGCTTGATAGCGCCTCTCATTTTGTGCGCATGCGCAGAGGTATCAGTGGGGGTATACATGTAGCGGGGCGCTTGCCAGTGTGGTATAGCCATGGAGAAGGTGAGCGCAATTGCTGCTCAGCGGCGTGTTATGGAGACGGCAGCGTGTTACTACATTGATTACCGAGCCGTCTTTGTGGCAATAGAGAAGCAACCAGACGTTGAGCAAAAAAAAATATGCATGTGTCACAAAATGCGTATACCCTTGTGTGTGTCATTGAAGCAGCAGTAAGCATGATAAGCAAGTTAATCCTAGACAACCAGGAAACCTAAGAATAACCAGCTGAACCTAAGCTCACGCTACGTATATCCTGGCATAGCCGAGCTAAGCCACTGCCATATTTTTCATCATTTTTTTTTGCAACCTTTAATAACGTAGATTGGAGGTCGCAGTGCTAGTATAGTCCCCCGAGGGACAATATTTAGAGGCGGCTCATATATTGGACCCGAGCATTGCGTCAGTATTCGATATGGGCTCGTGCCAATCAATAGATCAAAAATATTTTCGGTAGTATCTAAAGTACAATCGCTGAAATGACGACACTACCCCAACTCTAACAACATCTGGAACTCAGCATATGTCCTGTGCTTTGACAACCCCAGCGCGTGGCTATGATAAACATTTTCGGCATATAATCGGCTCCAGGTCATGTGGCCGCTTGTTTTGTTTGCAAGTTGAGAGAGTAAATGCTGCTCATTTTTTTTTCTCGATTTCCATTGTGTGGGCAGTAAAACTAGCGTTTCATACGTTATAAACGTCAGAAAACTCATTCTAAGGAATACTTGCTCAAAGTACAAAAACTGTTGCCCCGCCCCTTTCATTATTTCGCTAGCCGGTTTGATATTCACAGTTGTTTAAAGGGGTCATGAAACGATTTTCCTACTTCTTCCTCCTTAGCTTTAATCCTCAACTCAAATGCGAATTGTGAAATCACGTCCTCGTGACACTCTTCTGCACCGGTGCGATGACTCCTAGCTTCCACCGTGCTTTTTATGCACACCATAGAACTTGTCATTCGCCAGTGACGATAAGTTCCGTCAGGGCACTCATTGGCCACGAACGCGAATCCAAATATTCGTCGACGGATTGATTGTTGACGAGCGCATACGTCCGAGTGACGCAGTTCTCGTGTCCAATGCGTGAGCTGGGCTCGGCTGACGTCAGTTTGGCACCGCTGACGCGCTTTGGGAACCGCGTATGTATCATATTGAAAAGGCGAAGAGCTTTCGAAGGAAAGAAGGTACAAAATAGTCCGTTATGTTTTCAAATGTTCGTACCGAAAGCCTGGCTTTTGACGTTCTACCCTCTTCCTTTTGGCCAACTAAACGATATGCGATTAGTAAAGTCCCAATTTAAAATCATTTATCCCAGCCCAAAATTCGTTTCATGGCCCCTTTAAATTCGCATAACCTCAGCAGCGTTCAAAGGGTACGTTTATATTAAATTTATGTCTTGTTTGTATTGTATAAACTCTTTTATCGGCTAATGACCCAACAAGAAAGGAGAAGGAACGAAATATGTACAGATTTTTACTGGCGTCAAGTACTATGTAAATAATAAGTAAGTAAGATAATAAGGAAAGGCTTTCAGTCACGCGTAGAATGAAGTCAAGTTTAATATTACTTCACTAATCATAGCTAACGATTAAGTTTTTTTGTGTTTTTTTTTAATTTATGAAAAAAAATAACTTTGCTGTTCTATACTGCGAAAACATGGCTCCCAGAGGAACAGACGTCACGCCAGTAATTAAAATTTTGATGACGAGTCTTTACAACGACGACGAAAGCAATGCCCGGCAATTTTATGAAAAGTCCCTTTTTGATCGATGAATCTGTTATGAAATTTGTCGGCGATTATTGCATTCCTCTTCTTAATCGGCAGGCTCAACGATTAGTTTGGCAGCCATTTTTCACTGAAAAAAGAATAGTAAAGAATGCGATGCGATCTTGAGTATGATTATGAAGGACACGTGGTCCTTCATGCTGAGCGGGACATAGCGTCACAATTGCTGTATAGATCATAGCAATATTTGCTTCCCACATGCAGCCATCTTTCTGCACTGGGCTGTCAATCGCGTTCTAATAATGCGCAATATCTCTCTTCTACGAAATTGGTGGCACCACGCGTGAGCCCAAAGCTCATTGAGTCGGCATTTTTCATCCGTGATTAGCGCTGCAAAGGTGTATAGGACGAAGGCTCATCCTTCGAGTGCCGACCTACGCTCCAGAATGGTGCTGGAGACAATGCTTCGCTCATATCCCACGGCAAGCCCCAATCACAACAATAGCCGAAGAGAACCCAACGATTAAATGAAGAAGAACTAAGCTTGTTCTTAACCACAAATGTAATCATATCCTGGGTTTTGCGTTCAGACTTTAGCGTTCCTGTGCTGATCCAGTTGCGGGGTCAGTGCACAATTTTTAGAGAACGTGATCAGCTGCTTTCACTGCAAATAACGTCGGCGAACGTTTATATATATATATATATATATATATATATATATATATATATATATATATACAGGCACGTAGCCAGGATTTTGTTTCGGGGGGGGGGGGGGGGGGCCCGCCCATGACAAAAGGCTGTATGAGGGGGAGGGGGGAGAGGAGGCCCCAGCAAAATAGAAGATTTCGGGGGGGGGGGGCCCGGCCCCCCCCCCCCCCCCCTGGATACGTGCCTGTATATATATATATATATATATATATATATCTTATGCGTGAAAGTGGGCTTGTAGAGATAAGGAAGGAATAAATTAATAGGGCCTCATGATGATGTTTTGTGCCTTCAAAGAAGAGGTAGAGGAATAATATAGTGATAAAAAGTTTATATGATTGCATACGTTCGGAAAACGCTCTTTTAAAAAAACTAGTCTTTAGTTGTTTAGACCCCAGGACTCTGCCAGAGTATGGTGACATTGTTACCCACTGTAGATAAAACATTTATTCAGTGCAGTACGACCGCTAGTCTGGGGTCTCTAACGTGCATCACGCAGTAGTCATACTCGACCGCACGCCGGTATTCGCGACTCCAGCGACCTATAGGGGACACCATTATCGGGCAAATATGGCGGTCTAATACAGGGCGTGCCGTGTCATGTGCAAGGCCATCACACAACGCTGGGGCATCAGCAAGCAGGCATTGGACTCAAAATGGTTTGCCCCGCTTTTTAGCCTCTACGTTTCGAACCTGCGAGCTTTTAGATGCTTGACTTTCTTCGAAGAAGCGATGAAAGACTGCCTACTGTCCTTAAAGGGACACTGACAGGGTATTTATGCTCGCCGAGGTTTTTACTTGTATGTGACATATGAGAGTCCAACTACCCATAACAGAATTTGCGGCTCGAAATTCGTTTTCTTTCCACCGGAAAACCGCCGATCGAGAACTGGCCGGTTTGAGTCGCGCTCACTCTCTTTTCGGTGGTCACGGGCCGTTTTCTAAGGTTTAGACACAACCACCAAATATAATCAAAGTTGTAGGTCATCAAAGGCACGCATACATATTGAAAATAGGAAAGAACTATGATACCTACTTTGGAGGGCTTCTAAAAACCTGCAAATGTGTCGTTTGCAGGAAAAAAAGTATCAGCCACGTGACTTCCGCCACTTCTTTCCTCCTCTATATTTCTCCTCCCCAGTCCAGTTTCAGTTTCGGTTTCGGGCAGTTGCGTTCTTTTACTTTATTAAAAATATACGTGACGCTGTAGCAAAATATCGATTGGGTAGTCTTCTGACACCATAATAAATCGCCTGGAAAAAAATTAAAAAAAATTTGGGGGGGGTGTCAGTGTCCCTTTAAACGGTGCTGATGAACGTTGATAAACGCGGAATGACTGGTTTACGCGTTTACGTAGTTTGCGCACAGAGCAACCTGGGAACACGCTGATACTAGTGTTATTACAGAGTCACAAAGACAAACATTCTATCCCGAAAACCACTGAGAACATGTAATCACGGAAGCTACAAGAGGCGAGCAGAAATCGCAAAAGGACGTGTTTCGGACAGTTGTGTGTTTTTACGCTAGGTGCCGTACGTTTTGTTGGAGTCGTGAATTACCGGCACGATGTTTATCCAGATCAAAAAGGCAAAGGTGGGAATGGGCCGATCTCACCAAACGCTCGGCACAAGCGTCAAGCCGCCATAATGTTTGTTCACATGAGAAAGGCGGCAGCGCTCGAGACGGCTCGTGCTTTCTCGTACGACATGTGCAGAGCTCCAGCAAGGTTGTCGCATGTGCAGAAAGACTAAAGTTCCCTCGGTCATAGCCTCCTCTATACATAGGTTGCACTGACGTAATTTGGTCCCCCTTTCTGGTGGCCGAACTTCCTCGAGCGCAGCCTTTACTGTGCATATTCTACGAGCAGTACACGAGCGTCGCGTGCGAGCGGAAACGAGTGAGCACAGCTTCATTATACTTCGTTTCACTTTATCTGCGAGCGAAGCCAAAGCTAGAAGCGCGAGACCAGCACTTTTTGCGTTTCTGCCCAGCTCGCGCGCTCGAGCAAAGCCTGAAGGCACGGAGCTTTCGTGCTCGCGCTTCCAGCTTTGCCTTAGCTCGCACATAAGGTGAAACGAAGTATAACAGCAGGCTTTGGCCACCAGAAAGGAGGAAGGATATGACGTCACGTGCAACCCATGTATAAGGAGTATTCACTGGGCGCCATATTTGTGGGTGATGTCTAGAGCGCATGCTCTGAAGGAGCCCACATTAATAGGCTGCTAAGACCGGCAATCTTGAGGGTGCGGAATGCACGTTACAAAAGAACTGTGGAAGCTCGCCATCAGCACGCGCTCATCAGTCGTGCACACAGCTATGGCCGCCAGTGAATACTTCCTATACTCACAAAGCCTGGCAGTTCGACGACTGCGCCATAGAGTGCCCGGTCGCAGATTTGGAGCGCGACAATCGGGCAGCACAGAGCATCAAAGAGTCATTTCTCGGGGAACCTCGACGTCAGCACAAAGCTTTTGCAGCGGCAAGGACCCGAAAGACACTTGTTCGCTTAGAAGAAGTGTGTTACCGAGTCTCGCCGCAGCGGAACACCAGTCACGTGGGTTTACTCTCCTCCGTTGTTTGCCGCTCCACCTTTTCCAGTTCGGCGGCTGCTTCTCGTGGCGACCTGCCAGTCTTTGTCAGTATAGACGCTTTCAGCGCGCGCCAGATTGAGCCGCCATAGCCGACCTTCTCTTGTCTTACCGAGATGCCGAGCCACTGAAGCGGGCGTTGACGAGTCTCCACAAGAGCCTATGCTGGGGAGAAGGACACAATAGCACTTAGTGGCAATAACCTGTCCTGCTGTGGTAATGATGAAGTGGAGCGAACGGAATAAGAGGGAACAAAAACTGAAGGTCGGTTATGGCGGCGCCCTTGCACAGCTGCCTGAAAGCGTCTATACAGGAGGCTATGCCTCGGTGCATTGCGGCAGCGGTGGTGTAGCTGTATCCAAACTGGCTGGTGAGCTCGGTCTATTGTGGAAGAGTTGTTCTTGTGGCACCACTGATCTCTATTGTAGTAGGCTAAATCGCGGATCGGGAGCCCGTCGGTGGCACCAACGGCAGCCAGTGCTTGACACCAGGAGGCAATACACGCAAGTCTATACGAGAAACACGCAAAAGTAGAAATATTGAAGCTTCTACGCGGTGCTCGAAAGCGAGTATTTCATAATCGACTGAGATCATTATGCGGTGTGTTTAGAGATTGAATCAGTATTTGTTAAGCGTTCGAACGCCCATTAAAAATCAAACGTGCTAGAGCACCCACGGCTGTGCTGGTAAGCTTGCTTCGTAGTGGAGTAAACAAAGGAAGTTCCCGTAAATAAGACCATCCTTGGGGAAGCTTAGAAGTAGATGAATGTCGAAAAAGTTCAATCTTGACAGCGGCTTCCCGGCAGTGAGCGAATTCCGCGTAGCAGAGCCTTCGAGCTTGTCGTCTGCTAAACTCAACTTTTCAGAACCGCCACCGACTCCGCGGTAACTCTAGGAAACTCTTGTCTCACTGAGCTGCGCTAATCTTTTCGTCGAGTAGAGTCATGCTTGACCACGAAACATTTATTTATAAGAACTGCGGGGGCATTTAGTTTAATGTCTGAGCTTCCCGAAAAGCAGCAAAAAAGCTTCAGTGCCAAGAACAGCTTAGAAACGGGGGAAACGGCACTTTTTCTCGTTTTTCCCATAGAGCGCCATGCATTAGCTGGTGTCAAGTGATGGCTGCCGGTGGTGCTACTCGACCACAGAAAGACAATCCTCGATCCGCCATCTAGCCTACTACAATAGACCCTTTTCATGTTTACCAGAGCCGTATATTAGGAGAGTTTGGACAATAGGCGGAGCAAAGGCCGCCGCCAGCGCCGAATATTCCCCCCACGCTTAGAGCGTAAACTAAATTTGTGACACAGCGTCGACCAATCAGGAGACCTCTACTCCATCTCACAAATGTCTGCAGTGAAGACAAAGGCACAGGCGCGTGAGCCTAGCTCAGCGAAACGCTTTTGTTTGTACGAGACCTCGTGCATAGGAGGCACTTTCCAAAGCTACGCGCTCGTGCCCATGCCTTTGTCTGCACTGCTAGAACAGCGTCCTGAGACTGGCTGAAAGAAAGCAGTGCAAAGGGTGGGGTGCGCGAGCGTCTTGAGACGCGGAGTTCCGCTCGGCACGGCTCAAATTATACTTCGTTTCACTTTATCTGCGAGCGAAGCCAAAGCCAGAAGCGCGAGACCAGCGCCTTTTGCATTTCTCCCCAGCTCGCGCGCTCGAGCAAAGCCTGAACGCACGGAGCTTCCGTGCTCGCGCTTCCAGTTTTGCCTTCGCTCGCACATAAGGTGAAACGAAGTATAGTCGTGGCACAAATTTAGAGCACACGACCACCGCTAGGGGCTGTTTCGCGGCCTGTGGTTGGCCCCGAGATGCTCGCCTATTCAAACCAATGTATGGCCAAACTCTCTTTACAAACATGAACTGCCTCCTGCGTCCCAAGCAACTTCCGGTCGCTCCGTCTTTGAAAGTATGTCGAGCTTGCCTATGTCGCCAGTGCTAGAAAGCATAAACGCTACACGCACATCAAAGTTGGAGATTTAACGAGGGCCCTCGGCTGGTCAATTTAACGTCTTGGAGGAGGCAAGTTGGTTTACAAGAGTATTCGAAAATATTTATCATATCTGGGGGTTCTGCGTTCTTTTGGCGTTCACCTGAAGAATTGGTGGTTAAACGTTTCATCAACATTTCAAACAGCGGTGTTAAGGCCGGTTCAGACACTTGCGGTTGAGTGCGTTTGACTGCGTTGCGGCGAGAACCGAAAGCCAGTCACCGGCACATCTGTGCTTCGTATGAAGCGTGGAACCCAATTTAAGGAATCTCTTGGCACGCGCTATGAGCAGGAGGAATGTCCTGGTTTCGCGCTCCCGCAACGCAGTCAAACGCAGTTAAACGCAACTGTCTGAACCAGGCTTTAGGGTGGGCTTTGTTCATACTTTTTAAGTTCTCTGGGACGTCATAGACTAGAACAACTCCTGGTGGCGTTTGCCATGAAAAGGGTCTATAGAGATGAGTGGGTGGCACCCTCTTATGGTCTCTACTCCTCATGTCACGACCAACATTATTAGTAGCGAGCGACAGGTTCGAGGGTGCGTAAAAAGCGAAGGTGGAAGCCTAGTCATCACGTTCTTCAATCAACACCGTCAGAGTTTAGAGTCTGACTTTGCTCTTATTTCCGTCGATTAGAGCAGAAATCATCCTACTCAATACGTCAAAGCAAGCGCTAGGCCAATCGTGGAAGGCCGATCACCGCGACGCTTTTGTTCGCGCACGTCGCCAATAAACCTATTGCTCGTTTCTAAAGTAAATACCTAAAACAAAATACATATTGCACGCGCGTTCGTCAACGCTTTATTTTGGTTATTTACTTCGAATCTATTTATACGGAGAAAGCGTGCGCGTTTGGCGCGTGGAACACCAATCCCTGCCTTCTCCTTGATGCAAATGGTCTATAAGAAGTATTCACTGGCGGCCATAGCTGTGTGCGCGACTGCTGAGCGCGTGCTGATGGCGAGCTTCCACAGTTATTTTGTGACGTGCATTCCGCACCCTCATGATTGCCGGTCTTAGCAGCCTATTAATGGGGGCTCGTTCTGAGCATGCGCTCTAAACATCGCCCTCAACTATGGCGCCCACACTCTTAAAAAAAAAGGGTACTGTAGTACCCTCCTTAAGGGGGTAACCGACTTGCACACAGGGCAATCCCGTTTGGAGGTATCGTAACCCCTGCAATGAGGGTGCAAACTTACCGCCGAGGTTAGGGTGCAACATTGCCTCCTTTTGGAGGTAACCTTAGTTCCCTTTGGTGTTAAAAGTGCATCCTTTCAGGGTCAGCCTTTACCTCCTTTAGGGGGGAGTTTCAATCCTTTTGAGAGGTAAGACGACATAATTGAGGGCGCTGCTTTTACCTCCTTTTGGAGGGAACTATGATCCACTTAAGGGTTAAATACACACGACGAGGAAAACAGCTCAGAAATTGCGGACTACGAAGAACAAACACGACAGAAAAGTGCTGTCCTGTCGTGTTTGTTCTTCGTAGTCCGCGCTTTCCGAGCTGTTTTCCCCATCATGTATAACAGCTACCAACTGGCCCAGTTCACCACCTTATTACAGGTTAAATGCACACTTGATGGAATCACTTTTACCCTCTAAAGAAAGCTACTATGGCCCTTTGTGGGTGTGATAGTACGTGCTTCAAGGGTGGGTCTTATAAGATGAAGACGGCCTAGTTCTGAAAGTACATGACAATGTTAATGTGGCTGTCACAAACAAAATGGCATAAAAATCAATGGCATCACTAGATATCTTATAAAAGTTCTAAGATGAAACCACTAAGCGCAATGAAGGCATCTGGAACAACACTTTAGGGGCTAAAGTCGTAGCTAAAGATGATCTAGAGGCGGAATGCAACCAGGATTGCCTCAGCAGGCGACGCGGCTTCGAGGTCTCCCTCCACTGCCACATAGCTGGGCGCCTCAGGATTAATTAGGCTTGAGTTTACAGCCACCGGGTAGATTGCACTCCCTGCCTGGAACCAAAAAAATGTGAAAATCATGTGATATGAAGTTGAAACATATCATCCCCAATTTGAAGAAACTGTGAAGAAATATTAGATTTTTCTAGACGCATTTGGAGCATTTGATGGGCCACTGATTCCAGCATTATAAAGCATCGACCATATTTTCCAGACGTGACCAGTTTAACTGTTGACTAATTACCACTGACTAAAATTATCACATGGCGGGTGGTAATCGTAGATTAGTAAGCACTTTGTATTCACCGGTCATGTTTAAATTTGTCACCCCGACTTACTTATGTGACTAACAAATCTTATTTTTATTTGTCGACGTAGGCACTCGAGAAACTGTCACTCAAGCATTCACACACCGAAAGAACACACACACGGTGTGTTCTTTGGGTGTGTGAATGCATGAGTGACAGTTTCTCGAGTGCACTACGTCGAAAAACATGAATAACCAACTCGCGCAATCTCAAGTTCTTATAACAAATCTTAGTCAAAGGGGTACAACTACTGTAGCAGGTTAGTATATACAAGTGCTGATTGTTGAGCGAGTTGGTATTGTACGTGAAAAAACATGACTGTGCTTTCAGACAAGGGCAGAGGAAGAACATACACCACAGAGCGCTACACCACATTAGCTACTCAGCACCACAGCAGATCCCTATGACTGCCAAACCTAACTGCCGAACTTTGGCAAATATGCAAATATTTTTGCCGAAGTGCTCTGCCAGATTAAAATTGAATTTATGTTTTATTTAGACATGAGAAGAACAGCACACAAGGACAAAAACACAGAAAAAGAACACACCGAGAAAGACACACTCAAGCGTCTTGTGTGTCTTACTCTAATTTATTTACTCGAAGTATACCTTCAATTTCCTCTGTAAAATGAACGAACACCACACACAAAAAGAAAAGATAAAAATCAAGAACCTCATTTCAAGTGCCCAAATGCGAACAAGAACATCAAAATAAAATATCTGACTACGCTTACCTGCAGTTGCGTCCAAGGTAGCAGGCATCCAGTACCCTTGACGAAATCACCCTACAACGTTGACGCAGTAAGGAAGAAAAATATTCAATCAACTTCAAATAATGCAAACTTAGCCATCTGACTCGCAATTGCATGATCAGCTTTAAAAAATGCCTGATCGCACGCAAAAAAAAAAAAAGCCAAGACAATATACTTGCTAGTCTCTCTGCCGGCAATAACTTAATGACCTTATTCAGTAATATACTACTATTAATATTTGCGAAGTGCACGAATAATTTCTAACTGCCGAATGTCGAACTTCAGCAAATATGTAAATTTATTTGCCGAAGTAATTTGCCAGAATAAAATTTTAAATTGAATCTGTTTTATTTAGACATGAGAATAACAGCACACAAGCAGGAAAACACAAAAAATAACACCAAAAAAGACACACTCAAGCGCCTTGTGTGTCTTACACTAATTTATTTACTCGACGTATACACTCAATTTTCTCTCGGACATCAACAAACAGCACACCCACTAAATAAACATAAAGATCAAAAACCCCATTTCAAGTGCACAAATGGGAACAAGAAAATCAAAATAAAATATCGCACTACGCTTACCTGCAGTAAACAGTGTTAAGGACTGTCACGAGATGCGTCCACGGTAGCAGGCATCCAGTACCCTCGACGAAATCACCCTGCAACGTTGCCGCAGGACGAAAGAAATATATTCAATCAACTTCAAATAATGCAAACTTGAACCATATCTAACTCGCCTACTGCGTAATTAGACTTTTAAAAAAGCCTGATCACACGCAAAAAAAAAAGCCAAGACCACACTATAATTGCTAGTCTCTCTGCCGGCAACAACTTAATGAACTTATTCCGTAATATACTACTATTAATGTTTGCGAAGCGCACGAATAATTTCTAACTGCCGAATGTCGAACTTCGGCAAATATGTAAATTTTTTTGCCGAAGCAATTTGCCAGAATAAAGTTTAAAATTGAATCTATGTTTTATTTAGACATGAGAAGAACAGCACACAAGCACGAAAACACTAAAAAAAATAACACCGAAAAAGACACACTCAAGCGCCATGTGTGTCTTACTCTAATTTATTTACTCGAAGTATACACTCAATTTTCTCTCCGAAATGAACAAACAGCAGACACACAAAATCAACATAAAAATCAAGAGCCCCATTTCAAGTGCACAAATGGGAACAAGAAAATCAAAATAAAATATCGGACTCCGCTTACCTGCAGTAAGCAGTGTTAAGAACTGTCACGAGATGAGTCCAAGGTAGCAGCCATCCAGTACCCTCGACGAAATCACCCTACAACGTTGTCGCAGGACGAAAGAAGTATATTCAATCAACTTCAAATAATGCAAACTGGAGTTATATCTAACTCGCCTACTAAATGATCAGTTTTAGAAACGCCTGATCACAGGCAAATAAAATGCCAAGACAATATAACTGCTAGCCTCGCTGCCTGTAACAACTTCATGACCTTATTCCGTAATATACTACTATTAATGTTTGCGAAGCGCACGAATAATTAGCTCAGACATTTATATTCGGTATTTCAAAGTAACGTGAGATTTTACCAAACTATTTATTAAACATCGTTAAATTAAAAAAAAAAACAAAAAAAACCGTTGATAATAAAAATTAGTGTTTAACACTGACTTTTACAAATATCAACGACGTTCAGAATGAATCGCGCCGGTTGGCCGGTGCCGCCAATGAATGCCTGATAAACTACTGCTCTGCGAAAAAAAAATCTTTTGAGATTATCAAATATTTGATCAAATGCTCAATTTAACGTCCGAACGCGACATACCAACGGCCCCAAAAAGAGAAAACCTCATACCCCTCACTCCTTAAACGTAGGCGACCCCCAATTCAAAGGGCGTCTTGTCGCCCGGCCACTCGGCTCGCCGAACCGCCGCTCTCTCCCTTCCTCCACCCGCACACGCATACACCGGGAAAAGCTGCTGGCTACGCCACTGGTTAGAGTATGTCAACCTTCTAAATATGCGCTAGTGCAAGCGACAGTCATTCCTGTTCTTGCTCTTTATGAACTTCGATGGTCTAAACCGTGTTTGCGTTCGCGCCACACACTAATTTTATCGAACGCTCGACGCCTTCAGACGCGCCAACATGTCCGCCAACCCTTTGTCTAAGGAAGACGGGGGTCGTCTTCCCGGGCGGTCATAACCAACGTCAACTGCCGCCCGCGCAGAACATTTCCTTACCTGCATACGGTGCACACGACTTGGATCTTCGACTGAAGTCAATGCAGCGCTCTCGGTGACCTCGTAAGAAGAGACCGAGCCGAACAGAACAATAAAGAACGTTCCTGCGCTGGGACGCCTCCGTCGAACGTTCGAGAAGAAAGACCGAAGGCGACGACGCCACCGACGCTCCCGGTCGACCGGGCAGGCGCTCTCCCACGCATGCGCGAAGAATCACGTGCCATACGAGGAGACCAATTAGCGAACTCGTTTGCGCCTTCCCTCAGCCAATCGCAGCGCCCAGGCTTTGGCAGTGCAAAACAGGCACCCCCTCTGGGAGGTAATGCTTGACTCCTGGGTGCCCCTTCGCGGCGAACTTCACCTGGTAGCACCGTATTCTTCGTATCTGCGGCGCCTGAGGAGGTAACAAGGGGAGCGCTTCCCCCCTGGCCGGGAGGAGGGTGGTAAAGGCGGTCTGTTACCTCCTTTTGCTCCCCTTTTTTCTAAGAGTGCAGTGAATACTCCTTATTGAACCCATACACTAAACATTATCACACCCTTTAGGGTGTAAATGGCTTGTCCTATAACTAACACCCTTATGGGTGTAGTGAAACGCCCTAAAAAAGGGCGTTTTTCCTAACACCCCTTAAGGACGGCGTCATTCCGAACACCCTTAAAATAGGGTGTGATTCCACTGTACACCGTTTTATTAGGGTGTTATGACTGCGCAGTACGCCCTCGAAATTGGGTGTACCGCCGCCAGAAAGGTAAGTAAAAAAAACGCAATGACCAACACCCATAAGATAGGGTGTAATAAGCCAAAAGTCTGCACGAAAAAATGACTGCGAATGAGACGAAACATGCCTGGTTCACTTTTTATTTTTCGATCATACTAGGTTCTACTAAATTCTCTTTAGACGATTGCAAGCAGGCCATCTGGCCGTAGCCATGTATCTGCTAACTACGTTCACAAAGACGGAACGACCGGAAGTTACTTGGGACGCAAGCGGCAATTCATGTTTGTAAACAGTAAAATGGTCTATTGAGACGGAGGCAGGACTGCTATCAGAAGCATGCTTGCAGAGTACTTACATATAAGGGAGCGATCTCATGTAATCCGTGATAGATGCATAATCCGATTCGAGCAGCACAGAACAATTCGCAAACACAATGCCGGGGATGAGGGCGGTAGCTCACATCCAACGGAAGTCTCGCGGTCACCGATGAGCAGCTCTCTGTCGTGATAGATGCACAATCTGATTCGCGCAGCACGAAACAACGCAAACACAATGTCGAGGATGAAGGCGGTTGATCACATTCAACGGAAGTCTCGCGTCCGCCGATGCTTTGCCGAAACGCGTTCTACAAACACAGCACAGTAATTCCATAGACTCCGACGAAGTAAACGGCCATTATAAAAAAAAGTTGGCATGGATGTATTCCGCCGTTCACGACGAAAAACCACGGTCGCGAAATGGAACTCGTCAGGACCTGCTTGCATGGAAAACAGGAGAACACTGAAGGACGCTTTTTGGAAACCAGATTCGCGTGGTCCCTACAACTCACCATAACCTGGCAAACGGTGAAGGCTATGACCCCGGTGAGCCCCTCAGCGTGTCAGAAAGGGTCGCGTGACAACTTTTCGTCCAAGCGTTTTTGTCCTACGGAGAGCGGTCACGTGTTTCGCTCTACCCCTCTGATTCGCTAGAAGTTGCCTTCGCAGTCGCTCACAGCCACACGAAGACACAAAAGAAGGTGTGGAAGCTTATCAGAAGACGAGGTCAAAGGGGGTGGACAAAGCAGCTAATCTCCCTCCGCTGCCTCCTGCGCTGCACAGGGAGGGTCGCCTTGCGTGCAGGACCTTGGGGTTGCTGTTCGAGTGGCGGCGGTTCCCTTTCGAAAACTGTGGAGCCGGGGAGTGGCTTATGCTGTCTCGGTAGAACTCGTTGATCGTCGTCTTGTTTATGCGTTTGAGTTCCTTCTTTGCCTTTCTTTTTTTTTTCTCCATGTGTTTGGAAGTGTACTTATTGGTCCAGTCAGGTGAGGCTGTACTACCCGAAATAAGGGCGCCACAGCTTGTTCAAAACTTCAACGCAGTTAAAAAAAAAAAAAAGATTAAGCAAAACGGTATTTGCTTGCTGTTATCCCGAGAAAGACTTCTCGGGCTAAAAGCAAGCAGATTCCGTTTTGTTTATTTATTTTTTTTTTTAACGTCGTATTTAAGGCGGTCAAGAAATAGAAATACCTCTCCGGCATAGCCGATTTACGCAGGATACTCTCAACACTTAACCAAAAACGGCGTCGCGTACGTTATGTCAGGATGGCGTCGGCGCGACTCTTCGCATTTGTTAAGTATTGGCTAAACCAAAATGGTGTGGGCACAATCGTTTCGATTCGATCCAATATCGGCGCAATACGGTGTGTTTCCTGGGCTGTATATTTACACGTCTTCGGTCACCTTTTGCGAGCGGATGTGATTTTTTAAATCGAAGTTGACCTGATAAAACTGATGCACGCGCGACACGTAATTCTCGGTTCGTGTCAGACGGAGAGTTCGATCTTAGTTGCAAAAAATTATTCTCTAGCACTTCCTAATCATACGCGCCTTCGTGTGGCGATTAATCATTCTCGATGTTTGTACCACCGTACATCAGCAACCGTTTCACCAAATCAATAAACATGAACGGTTAAGAAATCATGGGTATTTTCGACAGTATCAACATTACGCCCCTCTCACACCGTGTGAATGAAGGGCGTAAAATTCGCCCATACACCCTCTTTAGACGATTTCAGAAACCATCGCTACAAGTGGGGCGTAAAAAGGGCGTGTAAGGGGTGTAAGGCGACAGCACACCCTTTTTACACCCACTGATATTCAGAAATCGTGTAAAAAGGTTGTAAAAAGGGTGTTTTTCATAACTTGCACCCTTCTTACACCCTTTTTACACGATTATGGGTGTTACAATGTTTAGTGTGCAGGAGGGTTCTGCAGCGCGAGCTTTCGCTCCACATGCTCCGAGCTGTGGTGCCCGTTTGCTCGAAGCGCTAACCGTGGCTAAAGTTAGCCGCAGTACCTAGGAGAGTGATTTTGAAATCACGTGACATGCTCGGTAGGGATGCCGGGAAACATGGCGGTGCCCCGGTGAGTGAGCGCCGCTCGATTTAAAACTAATATATCGTTGTAGCTGCAATATCGGGCGCGTTTGTCAGCAACAAATGGTGCAGGAGGCCTTCGCTTTGCCTTACCTCACTTAAATCGCAAAGCATGAGCAATGACCTCGCCGCATTCTTTAGATAGTCTTTCAAATCTGGCCATTCCTAAGCCTAAATGAACGTTGAGCTAGTGGACCTTTTTCACATACCGACGGCACCAGGCGGTGGCTGCACGAACTAAAAATCGAGGAAGTGACCTACCTGCGCTACCAATCGATAATGGGAGCTACGCCACCAGTTGCTTCGCTCTCCGAGCAGCGGCGCGTGCCAATACCACCTAGAACACAAGGCCTGCGCGTTTCCTCCTCTAAACGTCATCACTAGTAGATCCCCTCAGCGCCCCCTAGGTGGCCCGGATGAGCACCGTCGTCTGCTACATCATCTGCGACATCGTCTGCTCCATCGCCTGCTTCAGTGGTTTGTGTAGCAGATAATGAAACATGCTCACGCCGAGTGTCTGTTGCTACAGCATACGATGAAGTTAGACGTTCACGTGGAGCGTCAAATGCATGAGTGAAAATGCCTTACTGCTGTGCGAAGGGCTGCAAAGCCCTTCGCTGGACGCTGGCACTGGACGCCATTTTCGAGGGCGCTGTTTATACTCCGGGTCGCTGCTTTGAAGCGTTCTTCCGCAGAACGAGCGCGCGCGCTAGAAATGCTCGTCTCAAAGCAAGGAGCGCATGCTAGCTCGCGCTTGTGGCCGAGGGAGTGTTCGCGTGCGCGTTGCAAATGAACTGGAAGCTCGCAATCAGCTCGCGCTCAGCAGTCACGCACACAGCTGTGGCCGCAGGTGAATGCGACGTAGTTGCGACGCGGCTCATACTCTCGTCAAGCTTCAGCCTGTTTGCCGCTTGGGGCGGGTCGGGGATCTACTAACGAAACCTCATGCGCAGGCCTTGTATTCTAGGTGGTATTGCGCGTGCCCAACGCGACTCTAAAGAGGGGGATCTGTGGCGTCCACCCAAACGTCATGTTTTTCTTTCCGTCCACTTTCTTTTTTTGTGTAACACAATTATATATATGTTGCAATTACGTGTTCTACTCGCTGATCCACAGCCTCCTTCCGAATTTCCTCGATTTCTAGTGCCGACTTCCGCCGCTTGGCATCGAGTGCTCGCGCGTGCGCAGAACGCTTCTCGGAAAAGGTCCGTTGAGCTAGTTGGTACATACTGTTGGCAATCGGGTCAGCTGAACACGATAATTGTCGGCACGACAGCGTCTTTAAAAAGCGGATTGCCTTGACTCAATCGACCGGGTATTGATAGCACACAAAAGCAGAAAGCGTCCCAATAGACCTTTTTCTAAATTACCCAAGCATCGAGGAAAACGCTGAAAGTGTAATTCTACGGTCCGCGCGCGCTGGCCTTCCTCTTATAAAAGATTCGAAGTAAATAATCATAATAACCCTTAGCGAAAACTAAGACGTTTGAAATATACCACATTCTAATTTGAGTATATTTGAAGTACAGCTCATAATTGTAAGTACACAAAAAATATACCGAAAATACACACTTCTTTTTTTTTACTTAGTTCAAAAATATATTTCTGAAAATTGTTTTAAAATGCCTTTATTTAAACTACATTTGAAGTCCTCTTCATGCGTTCTGAAATATGTAAATACTAAATTAGTAGGCACAAATTACCTTTTAATTAGATTTCTTAAAATATTAGTTTATTTCATGCAAAATATACTACAACCCTAAAAAAGGCAGCGATCAAAAATATGTGCAGAATGCTCTTAAAATACCTAGAAATTGTAAATACTGTTCTGTTATACCCTAAGTACGTTTTGACTGCAATAATTTGGTAGTTTGACTTAAACTACCAAAGTATGAAAAGCTTAGCCTATCAGAAATTCACTTCAAGCAGATGTGGAGTACATTGAACTGCCTAAATACGACATTTGATTAGTTTGTCAATTGAGTTGTGCAGCATCAAACTGATGAATCAGAGAAGTTTATGTTATTGTTTTTTTTTCTATCAAGAACACACCTGATGAGTTTCTTGCACACCAATAACAAACGGGGTTCGGGAACTACAACCACAATACTTGCTGATGCTGGAAAGCTTCAGCAAGAGCAGTGAGCAGATATGTTTGGCGTGGAATTGTGTTAGCGCATGCGTTAGTTCACTGAATGTGTATACTCGCCATTGTATGTGATGTGAGTAGTGACTTTAATATAGTGACGTTAATGACCGTATTAAATAGTCAACTAGTAAAGAAAAGCAAAATTACTATTTTAAAGTGAAGAAACTAGCTTGACTCGCTTCATCCTGAGTGGTGCTATGCAGAGAAGCAATAACATTTTTTCTAGAAGCCGTTTGTGTGGATATTGTTTTAGCGACTGCGCCAAACGCCAAATTATTATTTGTTGTACCAATGCTTTTTAGTAAGAGATATCGTCCACGAACTGCAAAACACTGTTTCTCATTTGACAGACTCCCTAGGAGAAGATAGAATACTTAGAACCTTAATAGGTGCAGAGCTGGTCACCGGCCAAATGATTACCTTAAATATGTAGGCTATATAAGGCTCTAGAACAGTCAACGGGACTGTGATTCAGGTGTCCAGTGCGTCGTGGTTTTTGTGTTTGTGTTCGTTTCTGATGTGTAGTTGTGGGATGTATTTAGTAGAGTCTTCAAATACTACACAAAAATGCATTTACTAACAAAAAAAATAAAAAATTGTGTAGCCGCTTTTTAGGACACAAATGACATCTTGAGGGGGAAGGAATTATTTTTGGTATATCTAAAATATTTTCTGATCAATATTTATGATATATTTTGAATACATTACGTGCGTATTTCGAATGCGGACAAAATAATACTGAATAAATACAAAATGAATATTCATATTCAATATATTTCAAATTCGTTTCAAGTACGGCCTCTTTTTGCTAAGGGAAGGCTTTGACGAACGCGCGTGCAAGGCAAAATTTGTTTTAGACTTTTTGCTTTAAAACATTTACTACTGCAGACGCCGGCATGTGCAAGTACAGTCGTATGGTCGTAGCATGCACCTCGGTGCTTGGAAAATTTAGGAAGAGATCTACTAGCGGTGAGATGTTTCGGTGGCGCCCTCGTTAACTTTCGTGACGTCATTACCTTGCGAACAACAAGTTCGATGGTGTTTGTAATAAGCATGGCGGATGCTTGAAATCATAGCGTTCTTGAACCAACGCTGTCAACACCGTCAAAATTGAAGTCCTCACGTTCCTCTTATGTCACCCCATGAGAACTCCTTTGATGACGTCATACTCAGCATTCGGCCAATCGTGGAAGGCCGACCACCGCGACGCTTTCGATCGCGCACGTCGCTAATTGGGACGCTCTGCTTTTGTGTGCTATCAATATTCGGTCGATTGAGTCAATAAAATCTACTTTCCAAAGACGTTGCCATGCCGGCAATTATCGCGTTCTTTTAGGCTTAGGAATGGCCAGAATCGAAAGACTATCTAAAAAATGCGGCGAGGTCATTACTCATGCTTTGCGATTTAAGTGAGGTAAGGCAAAGCGAAAGTCTCCTGCACCGTTCATTGCTAACTAACGCGCCCGATATTGCAGCTACAACGACACATTAGTTTTAAAGCGAGCGGCGTTCACTCACCGGCGCTCCGCCATGTTTCTTCGCATCCCTACCGAGCCAGTCACGTGATTTCAAAATCCCTCTCCTAGGTACTGCGGCTAACTTTAACCGCGGTTAGCGCTTCGAGCAAACGGGCCCAGACCACCAGTGTCCCCCCCCCCCCCCCCTCCGCCCCCCCGTCTTTCCCACCGTACCAGGCGATTTTTGTAGATCGACATCATTATCATCATTTTTAATGCGTTAGCGATAATACTCACATGACAGGGTCAAAACAGTGGAAAGAGAAGCGCGCTGCGTAGTAAGGAGGAGCGCAGTGAAGGACAAAGGCGTGAGGGAGGCGACGTCATGGGGAGGAAGCCAATGCGCGCGCGGGTGCTGGGGCGCGTCTAAAACTTGCTGGTGTGTGTAGCCCGTCTGCCTTGGTGTGTGCTACAAAATGAAGTGTGAGCCATGTGGTAACGCTCATCCAAGTAGGCAGCAAAAATATTTAAAGGCAGATTCATTGGTGGATCCTTAGGAAATGAGTTCGCATGACCCTTTGGAAACGCCACAGACATCCCCTTTTGGGGAACGCTAACACCGACCCCGTAACGAAGCCCAAAAAGGCAGCAAATAACAGAGGAAGCAAAAAAGAAAGCCAAAACCAAAAAGTGAAGGGGTAAGCGTTAGCGTTTCCCAAACGGGGACGTGTGGGGCGTTTCCCAGGGGTCATGCTAACGCATTTCCTAAGGATCCAGGTTATGCAAGGGGTATGACACAAAGAAGTGGGCATGCATATAAATATGTACATATACAAAACAATAAAGAAAACGTGAACACAATAATGAAATATTGTCACCTAATTTGAGGAATTAGGAAGAGGATAGTAACTGGTTCAACTGTATGAGTGTGATTTATAGAAACAAGTTGGTCAGGTAGTACATTCCATTCGACCCTTTCCGAAATCCAGTCTTGCCACTTTGATCCATATCATCTGATAAATGGCATTTGTGAGATCAGTGGCATATGTGTCGTACTAATGACGGCCTAGGGGTTACTGATGATGGAATAAGTTAAAGACGCTTCGAAGTGGATGCTGCGAGGCCTGTGAACATACCTAGATTGACAGGCTTCTCCGCTCTTCCAATGACTTCACGCTATGGGCCCGGCCGCGTGACATCTCTATTTGCCAGTCGTTCGGCAATGACGGCTGAGACTATGTGCGTTTCGTAGAATTTCATTTTTCAGTTTGAAGTAATCTCTGACAGAATCAGGGATGATCCGTACGTGACAGTATGTGCTGTGATGTGTACTGTCATGCGGGAGAAAAGGGCAAGAAACTTGAGCCCCCGCATACCTGTACAAATAGACTAAATAGAGTGCGGTTTCCATTTGGCCATGTTTTGTTGGACTTGCAGACGATAATATTTCTTGACAACTACGCTACTGTTTCCGTGTAATCCTAACTCGTAGATTTGTAGCCAAGGTAACACACTTGTTTGCCGGTTCCTTAATGGTTCCGGTCTAATCGAATTTTGCTGAGCACGATACATCAATAAAGGAAAGACGACGACAAACCCTCGCGAAACACGCAACGATCCGGACGTTCTAAGCTATGTGTTTTGTGTACATATTTAATACTTACCTCCTAGCTCTGACGACTGTTGGAACTTTCGCGAGAACGGCATCGGATTCCCTCTGCGGAGAGGATGCGGCTTGCCACGGCGGAGACGATCACGCGCGGGGGGCGAGCTGTGAACTTCGTACCCGCAGCGGCCGGATGCAGCCGCGAAGATCAACAGCTGGGAAAGTGGAGACGGACAGAACGAAAGCTGGAACTCAAGCGAGCGGGTTGTGAGAAAGTGGCTCGTCTGTTTTGAATGTGTAGTGTGTGTAGTTTAAAATAAAAGTGTTGGGTTTTGTTCAAACAGATCGACATTTCTGAACGCAAAGAAGCAACAATTCTCTCAACAAAATAATTGGTTCTGAAACCCGGGAAGGAAACTACTGCACTGCAAATGAAACCGACGAGCAGCGTGGGATCGAATCGCCAGCAGACAGAGAATGGAACGTAACGACTGAACGGGCGAAACCTGGTAATCAACGGCAACATCTACCATAAACCGACACAAGCAAGCAGCACTGCAAGCCAAGACTGAACGGCAATGAACGTCCTCAAGAAAAAACGAAAAACGCATCGAACGCAAGTAACGAAGCTCCTCGGCGAGGCACAGGCTTTATTACAATCAGTGACGCCGACCATCGATGATCTCGATATTTTGATTGAACGTCTAAGCCTGGCTCGGGACCAACTCAACCACGTAGATGCCGCGATCGAGTCGTTGATTTCCGAAAAAGAAGCAGAAGCGGAATTCACGCAAGTGATAGATTATTCTGACAAGATCGTCACGTGCCTAGCGAAGCTCAAAAGGAAAGTGAAGAGCCCGGAGGACAGCCAAAGAACAAGCGGGCAACCGAACGAAGAGCGGAAAGCAAGAAAGGTGACATCAAAAATCAAGCTTCCCAAATTAGAGCTCATCAAGTTTAACGGACACCGAAGAAACTGGCAGCCCTTCTGGGAGCAATTTCAGACCGCCATTCATGAAAATCCGGACCTATCGTCGTCAGAGAAATTTAACTTCTTGAGGTCAGCCCTGACTGGGTATGGAGCAGCCGCCATCGCAGGACTGCACCCAACCGCTGAATGCTACGCCCACGCCACCGAGCTCCTGCAGCAGCGGTTCGGGAACGAGGCGGAGCTGATCCAGGATCACATGACAGGGCTCGTGGACATCAATCAGGTGCCGTCATCGCGCAGTGTCAGAGCTCTGCGGCGGGTCTACGATAGCGTCCAGGCTCACATCCGGGGCCTTCGGGCGTTGGGTGTGATGGATCAGTCATACTGTGCCATGCTCTACCCGGTCCTGCTTCGAGCGCTTCCAGAAGACATGAGGCTGGAGTTCAACCGCAAGATGTCTTCGGGGAACCCCGAAAACGCCACCGCCGGGGGAACATCAGCAACCAACGTCGGCTCCGACTCAGCAACGGAGCAAGGACCCGTTAAAGGGGCCATGAAACGAATTTTGGGTTGGGATGAATGATTTTAAATTGGGACTTTACTAATCGCATATCGTTTAGTTGGCCAAAAGAAAGAGGCTAGAAAGTCAAAAGCCAGCTTTTCGGTACGAACATTTGAAAATATAGCGGACTATTTTGTACCTTCTTGCCTTCGAAAGCTCTCCGCCTTTTCACTATGATACATCCGCGGTTCCAAAGGCGCGTCACCGGCGCCAAACTGACGTCAGCAGAGCCCAGCTCACGCATTGGACACGAGAACTGCGTCAATCGGACGTATGCGCTCGTCAACAATCAATCCGTCGACGAATATTTGGATTCGCGTTCGTGGCCAATGAGTGCCCTGACGGAACTTATTGTCACTGGGGAATGACAAGTTCTATGGTGTGCATAAAACGCACGGTGAAAGCTAGGAGTCATCGCACCGGTGCCGAAGGAATGTCACGACCACGTGATTTCACAATTCGCATTTGAGTTGAGGATTAAAGCTAAGGAGGAAGAAGTAGGAAAATCGTTTCATGACCCCTTTAAGGAAGTGCGCGCGCTGCTGAACTTTCTCAAGATCGAGGTGGAGAGCCGGGAGAAAACATCCAAGGAACAACCCGAAGACGCCGGCGGTAAGCCTTGTTTCCCCATGCATGAACATCCGAAGAGGCGCCTAAACTATGCCAAGACTCGGAACGCTACCGCTACGGCCTTGCATGGCAGGATGGACAGCAGGGAATGCTTTCTTTGCAAATCAAAGGCGCACAGCACACCAGACTGTAACGCAAAGATCGAGCTCAAGGAAAAGAAGCGCAGGCTGCAGGCCGATCGGAGGTGCTTCCGGTGCACAAAGCCGAACCACACGGCAAAAATGTGTCGCGGCACGCTCTGTTGTGACAGGTGTCGAGGGAGGCATGCATCCACTATGTGTGATCCAGATTACTTGCCGGGACGAGCTGCCAGCGTATCGGATGAAAATCAGAAGAAAGACAGGACGCCTCTCAACCTGCATGTGAGCGAGAAGGGCAGCAAATCTGCTGTCCTTCTGCAAACGGTTACCGCGTGGGTGGAAAGCAAGATCAGAAGGAAGTTGGCCCACATACTCTTCGACAGCGGTTGTCAGCGCTCCTTCATTACAGAGGAGCTGTCGAGGGGTCTTTGTGCAAGCTTCTCGGGACGGAGGTTCTTACCGTCGGAGTGTTCGGTGGCAAGACTAGCGAACAGACGTACCGTAGAGTACAAGTAGTTTTGAGTAATCGTCTAACCGGCCAGACATACGAGATAGACGCCCTCCAGACGCGTTCTATCTGCGAACAGGAACTTCCAGGCCCGGATGACGACATCCTTGAGAATATGGAGGAGCTCGGACTAACGGTTGGCGACTATCTGAACGGACTCGAGTGCAGCGGAGTAGGAATCCTCTTGGGATCGGATCACTACTGGGGATGCGTTACGGGAAGAGTCCGTCGACTGAGCGAGAACCTGACGGCAGTGGAGACCGCCTTTGATTGGGCAGTACATGGACGCTCCCAGGCGATTTCATCTGTTGTCAACTGTTCCCAAGTGATCGTCCTCAGAGCTGCCGTGAGCGACCAGGAGAACACGGCTGTCCTGAGAGGCTTTTGGGAGCTTGAGAGTATGAGAGTCGTGGACGCAGAGGTCCAGGATCACTCCGCGAGCGACATCATGCAGCGCTTTGAGGGAAGCATTACCAAATCCGATCGAAGATACGAAGTGAGCCTCCCTTGGAGACCTGATGTAAAGCTTGATTGCAACCGAGAGATGGCTTGGAAGAGACTCGAAAGCCAGCGAAAGAGGCTGAGCAAGAATCCTGAGCTCATGCAGAGATATGATCAGGCAGTCCGGCTTTACGTCAAGAACGGAATGGCTGAGAGGGTCGAGAGAGAAGAGAACTCGGGTGAACGCGTGTACTACATGCCCCACCAGGCTGTTCTGCGAGGGGGCAGCAGTACGACGAAGATGAGAATCGTTTTCGACGCGTCTTCGCACGGACCGAACTGCAGGTCACTAAACGACAACCTGGAAAGCGGTCCGAACCTGAACCCAGACCTTGTTAGCCTGCTTCTCAACTTCAGGCAACATCCGGTAGCCCTGGTTGCGGACGTCGAACAGCCCTTCCTTCAGATTGGAGTAAAACCGGAAGATCGCAATGCCCTGCGGTTCCTCTGGTACAAAGAACCACCTCAACCGAACCTGACAACTCCGGAGGTGGAAGTCTGGCGTATGAAGAGAGTCATTTTCGGAGCCACGACCAGCCCCTTTCTGTTGGCCGCAACCCTGCGACATCATTTCAAAGAAATGGAGAACGTATTCCCCAAGACAGCAGAGCGACTGGGTAGATCGGTCTACGTTGACGACCTCTTGACGGGTGCGGAAAGTGAAGAGGACGCCCGGACATTCTGCAACGAGGCGATCGAGATATTTGGAGCAGCGGGGATGAAGCTCCATAAGTGGGGCTCCAATAGCGCAGCCCTGTCGAAAATGCTTGAAGACGAGGGTCCCGATGAGAGACCATTGGGACAACAGACGGGTGTGTTGAAGGTCCTCGGTCTGACGTGGAAGCCGAAGGAAGACAGCCTTTCCTTTTCGGCAGAACACGTGATTGAGTTTGCCCGCCAACGAAGAAACACCAAGCGTTTCGTGCTCCAGACGACAGCACGACTGTATGACCCCCTTGGTTTTCTCTCCCCCTTCGTGGTGCGAGCCAAGATCTTGTTTCAGGAAATCTGGAAGATGAACCTGCGCTGGGACGATACACTACCGGAAGAACTGATGAGTGGCTGGAACAGCTGGTGCGACGAGCTCACCACACTTCAGCAAATTAACGTGCCCAGATTCTACGACAGCGAGCAGAAGGGCAAAGTTGTACATCGAACGTTGCACGTGTTCTCGGATGCCAGCACCTCCGCATACGGATCCATGATCTTCATCTGCTCAACGGATGACACCGGAGAAACGACCGCGACACTCCTACTTGCTAAGTGCCGCGTGTCGCCCCTGAAGGAAATCTGCCTTGCTAGATTAGAGCTCATGGCATGCTTGATTGGATCGAGGCTGTTTAAGTATGTAAGGACACATCTCGAAATCAAAGTGGATGAAGTCCACTTCTGGACGGACTCCATGATCGCTCTGCATTGGATTAGGGGAGAGCCATCCAGGTGGAAGATGTTCGTGAAAAAATAGAGTACAGGAAATTCAAGCAAACAGCGAGAAGGCAATGTGGCACCACTGCCCGGGGAAGGAAAATCCTGCGGACCTGATGACACGAGGGCTGTCCGCGGATCGACTGCTTTGTGCACCGCTTCTGGTGGAACGGACCAACTTGGTTGCTACTACCCGTGACAGAGTGGCCTGGGGAAAGTGACGAGGAGCTTTCCCACGACAGGGCTCGAGGAGAGGACTCCGAGAGCAGAGCTCTTCGAGGTAACTGCCACTGTACCGGAAGAGTTGCTCGACATCTCAAGGTTCAGCTCGGCCTTGAAACTCCAAAGAACAACGGCCTGGATTTTACGGTTTATCTATAACCTAAGATCGTCAGAGAAAAGGATAGGACCACTGACCGCCAAGGAGATCCACGTAGCGCAGACATACTGGATAGAAAGAGCACAAAGATCAGCGTTTGCCTCCGATATTGATTGTGCAGCAAAGAGAATGTCGCCCCCACCTGGGTCGCTCTTGCGTGACTTTCGCACTTTCATTGATGAAGAGGGATTGTTGAGGATCAGCGGTCGACTCCAGTCATCGAACCTCACGCAGGAAGAACGCCACCCCATTGTACTGCCTAAGGAGCATCGATATTCAACGTTGCTGACTGTCGACGCCCATCGCCAGGTACTGCACGCGGGAGCCAGGGACACTCTCGTGCAGCTGCGCGAGAAGTACTGGATCCTCCGCGGAAGACAGCTGGTAAAGAAAGTGGTGCGTGCGTGTGTGACCTGCCAGCGATTCAACGCGACTCCTGCAAGTGCTCCAACGGGACCCTTGCCGGCGGACCGTACCACGCGAGCGGACCCGTTTGAAGTAGTGGGCACAGACTTTGCGGGACCCCTGTATGTTAAGGCGAACGACCTCACCAGCAAATGTTACTTGCTGTTGTTTACATGTGCGGTCACACGAGCGGTCCATTTACAGTTAGTGACAGACATGTCGACAAAGAGCTTTCTGTATGCCTTTCGCAGATTCGTGTCGCCGGAGAGGGGTGTGCCGCGTCATTTATTCGGATAACGCTTTGATATTCAAGCGGGCCTCAAAGGAGCTAAGTGAACTCTGGAAGACACTCCGACACCCTGATGTGATTCAGCATTTTGCCAATGCTGGCATAGAGTGGCGATTTATTGTCGAACGAGCGCCATAGGTGGGAAGGATTTTATGAGAGGCTCGTACGCTCAGTAAAGGTGTCACTGAGGAAAGTTATCGGAAAGAAATGCCTGGGCGCGGAGGAATTGGCCACGGTTCTCACCGAAATTGAAGCCGTGGTGAATTCGAGACCCCTAACCTTTGTATACAACGAAGTTGGAGAGGGCAACCCTCTCACGCCGGCCAGCTTTCAAATCGGTAGACGGCTGACGGCAGACTTGTACGTAATCCGTTACAAGTAACGAAATTACTTGTAATCCCTTACATTTGTCAGTAATTTAGTAACGGAATAATTACATATTTTCTAGAGTAATTTTAAAGTAATTCCCTTACATTTTTACGTAACGAATTCCTTGTAATCCGTTACATTTTTTTCAGGACCCCCCCCCCCCCCCCCCATTTCTTTTTAAAGAAATGGTTATTTTTATTTTGGTAAAGTCGAGCGCAGTGACACCGCAAAGGGAGGCTTGGCACTCTTCAGTTCCGGAAAGCCTTTTTTTTTTTGTTTGCAACACTAAGCCCCTGAATCTATTTTGTTTAGACCCTAGCAACAATGTCAAAAAATCCAAATGAACATTTCTACAAATATAAGAAAAAAAAAGGGGGGGGGGGGCGCAAGTTATATCCGCTTTTTTTTTTGTCCCTTTTTTTTTTTTTCTTTGCGATCGAAGGTGGGCACCAAGTGATTGTGTGCCTCTTCGAGAAGCTCGAGGCGGTAAGTGCACATACAAGAATTAACAATGTCCTTCTCGGTTACAGTGACTACGACCATTTTCATAATCTCACAACACGAGACAACGCTCCGACTGCCCTAAAATTCACTAAAAGGGATGTGATAATATGTGAAGGGGTTATTGCCCCAAGCATCCTCGTTCGTTGCTGCACCCTTATCATCTTCTCTTAGAAAACAGGGTGTATTATTTTCTCCTTCTTTCACCTTATTTAACCCTGTTTTAAGAGCTACTTAAGGCCCGTTCACACTCTTGCAACTGAGTAAGACCGAGAGAGACCAGACCGGTTTTTAATCCTCTTGCGATCTCTTAGAACCAGCTCCGCTGCTGCGCATCCGGTCCTAAGAAGTCGCAAAAGGCTTAAACACCGGTCTGGTCTCTCTCGGTCTTGCTCGGTCGCAAGAGTGTGAACGGCGCTTTAAGGCCCGTTCACACTCTTGCGACCTCTTAAACCTGGGTTCCTTAAAACTGCTTAAACCAGAGGACACACTGGCATTGTGGCGCCATCTATGCGGTGACCCTGGAACTGCAATTCACAAGAGCGAAGGTTTTGCGGGATTTCCGAGGTCAAATGTGCGTAATACCCATAGAAAGGCTCGTTTATAACATTGACAAAAGTTTTTCGAGCCAAGAAAGAAAGGATAATGCTCGAGAGAAATAAAAAAATATGCCGGTCCGCCGAGTTTACACTGCTACCCAATAGATGGCGCCAGTGTGTCCTCTGGTTTAAGAAGTTTTAAGCAACCGAGGTTTAAGAGGTCGCAAGAGTGTGAACGGGCCTTTACTCTTTTGTAGTCCAACTTCTAGGGTTGGCCCACTTTATTTGTGAATTCCAGCCACGTTATCTGCATCTCAGTCACCATTTTTGTGAGTCAGCATTGTGCGAGCACTTCGAAAATGATAATAGTCTTCCTTTTCTCTTCTCCCTGTTTTTATCACAGCAGGACGGATCTTATCTCAAGCAGATATTTTTACAAATAAAACATAATGGTGGCTAACGTAGACTTGATATTCTGGGCTTGAGGAGAGAGTGAAACTCGTGAGTGGGGCCATAGCGCGGCTTGCTTAGTTCTCTGCCCATCGCTGCCCGTGGCATCAGCAGACGTCTATCTGGAGAACACCGGAGTAAACTGCAGTCGGTTCGTGCTCCGTGCGTTTTTGAACGGCATCAAGAAAGGTACACACGGCAAACGTGCGTTTACTTTTCCTTGTTTTAACCGACGTTCTAATTAATTGTTGTTATGAGTGTCCTTTTTTTTTCTTTCGATTTCTTATATTTTGTATACTGGAAACCTTTTTTTATTCACCAACGTCTCAACCGAGGCTCGACCTGTTCAGAACCAAAGGAAGAAGAATATCAAGAATGCCTTACTGTTACAACTATGTTTTGCTATTGTCTGGCAGTATATGCCGGTATACTAACATGGACATAAATTAATTCTTATTCTAGTTTTGGCCAGATGTATGGTGACTTCTACAGCTTCGCGATTTAGACAATGGAGAATTTCAGTAGATTGGTCCGATGACTCCGATAACGATACCCGATACTCCGCCGCCGCACATGCGCATTCATCATAACGTTATCGGGGGTATGGATGTATCGGAACGATCTACTAAAACTCTCGAATATCAGGCAACGGCTGCTACGACGAATTTTTGCTCTATCTTCGAAGTAAATAGTACTTCCATTGCTTCGCTGAAGAAGCTCAATGCAGAGCATAAAGCATTCGTGAGGAATAATATGCCACTCCCATACAGTGCCTCAGTTCAAAGGGTGTTCAGCGTAACAGTCGACATCTTCAGTAAGAAATAGTGCAAAATGTCTGACGAGACTTTCGAGAGTCAGCTGTTGCTCAAAATACTCAAGGGCATTAAATGGAACAGGTTGCAACAATAAGAACTTGAATAACCCTCTTCCCTTTGTTTCTTAATTGTAGACAATACTGTTGAAAGTAACGCCACGAAAGTAACGGATTACTTTTTGGGGTAACGGTCACTTACTTTCATTGGTGAGTAATTGTAATTGTAATAAATTACAATCTAGCCTTGGGTAATTGTAACTGTAATTCCTTACTATTTTTCAGTAACGTGTACAAGTCTGGCTGACGGCGCTGCCGGCGGCCGGGGGAGAGCCGCTCGCTTCGACACCGGAAACACTTCGCGCTCTGTGGGGAAAACGAAAACGGATCCTAAATTTATTTTTGGGGGACGTGGGGGGCGGAATACCTCCGAGAACTGAGGTCTGCTTACGCTAGTCACCAAAAGCAGTCCCCTCCGCCCCGAGTGGGCCAGTTGGTCCTTTTGAAAGAGCCACTTCCACGACTGCTTTGGAAGCTTGGAAAGGTTGAGAAGGTATTTTATGGACGCGATGCAAGGGTTCGTTCGTGCGAGATTCATGTACATCGCGATACAGTCTTGCGAAGGCCAGTGCAACTAATCTACCCCCTAGAAATGACGGAACTCTAGAATGTGCTCGCGCCCATTCGGTGGGGAGTGTGTTGGAACTTTCGCGAGAACGGCATCGGATTCCCTCTGCGGAGAGGATGCAGCTTGCCACGGCGGAGACGATCACGCGCGGGGGGCGAGCTGTGAACTTCGTACCCGCAGCGGCCGGATGCAGCCGCGAAGATCAACAGCTGGGAAGGTGGAGACGAACAGAACGAAAGCTGGAACTCAAGCGAGCAGAGTGTGAGAAAGTGGCTCGTCTGTTTGGAATGTGTAGTGTGTGTAGTTTAAAATAAAAGTGTTGGGTTTTGTTCAAACAGATCGACATTTCTGAACGCAAAGAAGCAACAATTCTCTCAACAACGACTGCGTATTCGTCAAATTTAACGACGTATTTGACGACGGGCGAAAAGCGTGGGATGAACAGGCTAGAACTTGCCCGGCGGCTCTGCTGGGATTCGTCAAGCGCAGTCGAGATGACTGGAGAAGCCGGACGCATCGGTTGACATCACACCGATGTGGAGAGGAGGTATTGGAAAGGCCTGTCAGTCTAGGTGGTGTTAGGTCTGTACATTGGAGACGTTAGTTTGATTCGACGCAGGGATTGAAAACAAGGGCTGCGTAAGAGTTTATTTCTAACTTAGGTCCAGACAATAATCCGCTTTACAGCCCTTTGATGTAAAAAATGTTATCACTGCTTTAATATGGGTCGGCGTTTCGTCCTTACCTGCTGTATATTTGTCACCATCATAACTGAATTGTTTAGAAAGAATTGTAAGGTGAAAACACAAATTCTCAACTGCTGTTGACTAGCTAAAGGGATGGTACCCGGCAAATTACTAGAGACAGAAGGTCGATTACCGCCATTAGTACGGTAAAAGGTAAACTGCTATTTGAGCCCCCAGATGGCACTGAATTTCGAAAAGGGTCTATTAACAATGGTGTTGTAAACATCCGATAAGAGACTGTGAACGACTAAATGTCACATAGTTTAGAAGAATGGTTTAGACGCGAGAAAATACGGTGAAAAGGAGATTGCAAAGATTCTCTAAGATCGTTGATGTCATAAAATATGCTGAAGTCCAGCATACCTGGTCCGCAAGCGACCGTCGGGGCGAATCAGCTTACTTAGCCCGCTGGCGAAAGTTGGCGGCAACTCGTACTTAGTCCAGCATACTAGTTCGCCGGCGATCGTCAGCGGCGAGTCATGCTTAGACAAACATTATTAGTGCGACCGTTGGCGCGCGCAGCTGACTCCCGAACGACAAAGTCTAGCTCCTCACTTGCACTCGGATCACGATGGGGATCATGATAAACAATGGATAGGCAGCGGGTGTATGACGTCACAACTTCATGCAGCACTTAATAGATAGAGAAAAGGGGATCAATAAACCTCCTCCCGTCGCTATCTTTCACACTTAGCGTACAACGCTATCAAAACTACTGGCGCGAGCATGAGGCTTGATATCGTTGATCATTTGCACGCGTGCTCGTGTGAACGAAACCATAGACAAAGCCACGCGCTCGCGCCTGTAGCTTTGACAGCGTTGCATATGAAACATAGTATAGTACTTTAGTTGCCACAAGCGGTTCCTCGCCATCCAAGAGCCCTAAGAATTCAAAACCCTACAGTCACCCACTGAAGAAGCAAAACCCATGGAAATGTTTTTATTAAAACATGCGCGTGACACACCTTACGCCTGAATAAATTTCAACTTTCCTCGGTCATTGTGATTAACCCGGAGTACACTACAGTGTGCTGTGTGTGCAGCGCATCCGAAACCACCCAAGCTCGCTGTAACCAGGCTTCGCAAAATAATAACGGATGTGCAGGATGTCCCCGAAAACAAATTTACAGGATTTGTTTTATATATATACCGAAATGTGAGTTGTGTATTGCCGAATACTCATTTGCCGCCCAAAGGTAGCGCTAGAGGCCCGAACCAGATGCCATGATTTCAGCACGAAGCGATATTTTATTCAAAAGTTACGTGATTTCTTGCAACTTTCAATGGGAAAATGGTGGCCGACGGAGCTCTCGAGTATTCTATGGCGCCAGAAACCGAACACGGGAGAAAATGGGCCCCGTTGTCCCATTGAAATTTTTAGAAAATCACTCGTAACTTTTGAATATGATATCGGTTCGTGCTGAATCTTTGGAGTTTGGTTCGGACCTCTAGCTCTACCTTCGGGATTCCGCGGCGATGCGTAATTTATTTTTGCGGTGGAAAAAAAAAAACTCAGTTTTTCTTTATCACACCTTGTATAACTCACACGAGACACATTCCGTGCTCCTGGGGTTCATCAGAATGATAAAAACAATTTTTTTTTTTTTTTAGCTTAGGTGAAAAAAACATTATAGTCAAACTCCTGTCTTGGCGTTCCTGAAAGCGAGTTGTAAGAAGGATAGAGAAGAACAAAAACAGGTACGCTTTCAGTCTTAATCTTTCCTCTAACCTCGCCGAACCTCGCGGGACAAAAAAAAAAAAAAAAAGTAAAAAATAGGAACGAGCGTTATTACTCTCTCGGTCCGCTTATGCTCCAAATTGGGGGTTTCAAGAGCGTCTGTAGCTTCCCGCGAAAGCGAAACAAAGGAACCGGAAGCAGTCGAAGGAAACTTGAGAAGGATTTGTTGCGGTCGTTCGCGTTCGTCTCGAGCCAATGCCCCATTGGGCGGCGAGGGGCCAGTGACCAATGGTGTCTCTGGCAAGACAAATGGCCGCACGCCCTAAGCAGTGCGCTTGCTTTCCAATCGCGTCCCCTGCCTTTTTCTATGGCGCCAGCCTCATTAAGGTTTAAGCCCATGGTTCGGAGCGATCGGTGTTCCGCCTCAAGCCTAAGCCGGCCGTATTTCACGCTTTGGAGCGACGCCATCTCGTTTTTTTTTTTTTTTTTTTTTTTTTTCGCCCGGTTGAAGGAGAGTGTCTTTGGAGGATTGCTTTCATTTGTTGCAGCACTCTTTTAAGTGAAGTAGCGAGCACTCAATCGAAGTTGCGTTCTTCTTCGTTAGACCGAACCGCGGGGACGGAACCACACCGGCTCGCTTCGATTGGCACTTTCAGTCTTTGCTCGCTCCGAAGACACGAGTGAACTGCGAAGGATATAAGCGTGTTCTTGATGGACACTGCGCTTCGCTTTCAACTTGTTTTATTTAATTTTATTTAAATGCCGGGGCTGCCAGTAAGATGTAAATCGATGTCGCAGTGCACCTGTCGAGTCGGGCACTCACTTTGTAAGAGTTACTCCGACATTGTATTGAGCCATACCGCTTTTCTTTTTTTTTTATACGTTGTTATCTACCGCACTGTAGGGTACTGTACTGTAGTGCACCGTTCTCTGCCTACAATATTATAGCTTAGCGCACCGGTATGCAGTGCACGAACTTCGCTTAGTTGTAACGTAAGGCAGTGGTTCTCAACCAATGATGTTTCACGGACCCCTTCTAGATCGGCGGAGATGGTGAAGGACCCCGTTTGTGTGTGTGTGTGGGGGGGGGGGGGGGGAGGGAAATGTATATATTAAATATGATAATGATTTAATGGTGAATATAACAGGGTGCTAGTGCGAAGTAGACTTCTCTCATTGGCATACGTATGAGAAAACGTGCCTGAAAATTGAAACGTTTCTTCTCTATGTAAAAAACACAACTTTTATGGCTGGGTTTGACTGATGAGACAGGCCCTCGCGGACCCCTAGAATGCCTTCGCTGACCCCAAAAGGTCCGCGGACTCCCATTTGAGAACCACTGACGTAAGGAACTAAAATATTCCGAGCTATATTGCGATAACATTTCTAAACTGAAACAACGTCGACCCACACAAAATAACACCTAATACTATTTTAAGAACAACTGATAAAATGTCATGACAAATTTTTGTTAGAAACTAACAGAAGTACACTCATCCCTGCTCATAGTATAAACAAATCACAGCGATGCATCACGCGGGGAGGGGAAGAAAGAAAAAAAAAAGGGGGGGGGGGGGGCTCTTCATTTTTTTTTTGCTTTATATATGACGGTTTTAGCGCACGCGCAACGGTAATTTTATACGACGTCATCCCAGTACATCAAAATCTACAATGTATCGGAGTGACAGCAATCTACAGATAGGCTTGCGTTATCAGCTGTAGACGCCGGTCATACAAACGCAGAAAGGAAAGTCGATTCTACGCTCCGGGTGGATCCGAACAAATGGAAAACAACCACTTAGTTGTCTTCTCGGAGCATTGCATTGGGATCTTGGTGAAATAGTATATGGCCAAAGAGCGGAAGAAAAAATAAGTGAACAAATAAAAACAGAGTAAACTTCAAGAGCTTGGGTTCACTTGCTTTTCATAGAGTAGACAAAAATACACATTCTAAGAAAAGGCAAAACTTCGGAGAAGAGGAGAGGTATTCTTCCCGCGTCTGTGATTCTCTTTTATCCCCACTAGTCTGATCGATTTGCTTTGGGGGAAAATTCGAGCCGATGTGCAATTCCATTGCGAGATTCACGAAACTTTGCGATGCGGCGCCACGCCGTTCCATTCGATTGACTTTAACGACTTGGTGGCAATTGTTTTTTATTTTATTTTTTTCTCTACATTGTGCACCTCAGTTTTAAACGAGCGGCGTCAGGAAATTCAACCACTATGAAGACATCCAATCGACCCGTAAACCTATCGCAGACGCCTTGATCGGTGATGATAGCTCTTTTTATACGAAATACGTGTTTTTTGTTTTTACGTTTTAGAGTTTAACTTGAGTGTGAAGGGTACACTTTTTACGGGAGCCATGGCGTTTATTTTTAAGACAGAATGTGTTTGGGGACTGAGGTTCCCCAGAAAAGTGTGACCTGAGGCCACGAACAAACCGACACACCACAAAAAAAAAAAAGAAGCATCAAACGCCCGCCAAATTTAGCGGACGATGTTCAGATGGCGTCGTCAGCATGATGGTGGTCACGTTACACCATGACGGGATATTCCGTCAGGTGACACCATGACTTGACATCGTAACTTCACTTCACGTGGCGTGGTCGAATAATTGATTGTGGTGTCACGTAACGTCATGTGACACCGTGACGTCAAGCAAAATCATGACATCACGGTGGACACTACAGCAAGTGACACTGTGTCCGTGTCACACTAATCCCGCGAAGCTTGAAATACGCTGCACAATTCAGTCTCCAGGCTTCGTCCATAGGATACGCACAGATTTATTTGAATGCGTTGGCATTAGTACCCACGTGAGGGGGAAAAGCTGACGGCCTTTTCTGTGGACAAAACGGTGGAAAGGAAAGCGCGCCGTGTAGAAAGGAGGAGAGTAGGGAAGGCCAAAGACGAGAGGGAGGTGACGTCACGGGGTGAAGCCAATGCGCGCGCGAATGCTGGGGCCAGTCTGAACTTGCAGGTGTGCGCAGCGCGTAAGCCTTTTATTTGTGCAACAACATGGGGTGTGAGCCAAGTACTACCTCTTAACAAAGTAGGCGTCAAAAATTAAAGTAAGATCCATTGGAGGATCCTTAAGACCATTGTCAGCTCTGTTACATAGGCGCCGCCATGTTCGTTTATCCTGACGCCGTGACACAGTTGGGAAGCTGAGCTTTTTGCGAGACTTCGTTTTTTTTTCTTTTTTTTAGAAGCCTTCGCAAATTAGAAGCCTTCGCAAATATATCCAAATGCAAGAGCGTCAGAAATGCATAGTCACGAAGCTCCAAGAACAGTACCGATGCCAAAAGTGCTGTGAAAAGCAACAATATTGTTTATGCGCAGCCCCTCTTTTCACAAAAGCCTGCGTTTGAGGTTATTATTTCCCATTTTTATCGCCGGAGGCTACAATTTCGGACACCGGTCTATAGATGATTACAAGAAAGGCGACTAGCGGCCGCCATGTCTTTGATCGTGCGGACAAGACCGTGCAACGGCTGGCTTGCCAAAGCTATGTTCACAGGCAAGTTGCACGTGCTTGTAAGCATGGGGCACGGGTAGGAACGCCGCCATGCTTGCAAATGTCTATAGACCTTTTTCGCATAACCTCAAACCAGCCAGTAACTGACGTACCCTCGACCTGGTGCATTTTTGGATTGCCCGCTGACACAGGGTATGCAACCGCCAAGGTTATGGGCGAAAAGGCTTAAAAACGGACGTCGTGCATGAGTTAGTTCCGAGTGCTCCTTTTTACCGTTCTGCAATTTCCGAAAATCTACGGTTGTCTGGCTACCACTGCGTGGTCGTGGGATGGATACAAAATTTTAAAAAGCATAAGAGCAATAGCAGAAAGAGCCCCATGAGCACAAGAAGCTGCAGCACGAGTGTGGCTGCAATGTTATCGAGCTTCGCATTTTCCCCAAGAATGCTTATTTATGAAGTCAGTCGATTGTGAACTTGAATCGCGTGAGATTCGTATCAGACTCAACGTCGCGTTTAAGCTCACGACCACTTCGTCTATGAGAAGAGGACCGCTTTTAATTCCCGGTGCAGGTGGTCCAATTAGGTTATCACTGCAAGCCCCATGGTATGTGAAAGGTATGAAAAAGTCTACATGCCACCACTCAAGATGGAGCTATCAAATACCGAGAGCTTACCTGCATGGACTACATTAAACTGCTCAGATATACTTCGCTGTGGAAACTCAATCAAAACACCCCACCGTCTTCGTCGTCGTTCTATCGAGGAGGCAAGGTGATGGCCTGAGAGTAGCCAGCTGGATTCAACCGGACAAGCTCCAACAACATTATTGCAGCCCACCATAGCCAAGTCTAGCCAAGTTCTCCCCATACCCACACCGTTGCCTACCCAGATAGCTGTGCTGCCAGAACTAGGCGGTATTTCTTTTTCTAAGCCGCTAGACGGCGTCGTCGGCGCCGCAATTCTCAAGATGGCGAGACCTTTTATTTAACAGCGCCGCCATCTTGAGAATTGCGGCGCCGACGACGCCATCAAGCGGCGTAGAAAAAGAAATACCGGCTAGTTTTGGCAGCACAGCTATCTGGGTAGGCAACGGTGTGGGTATGGGGGGA
Organism: Ixodes persulcatus; assembly: GCA_013358835.2. Taxonomy (NCBI): domain Eukaryota; kingdom Metazoa; phylum Arthropoda; class Arachnida; order Ixodida; family Ixodidae; genus Ixodes; species Ixodes persulcatus. Next base: position 340,395 of record JABSTQ010010367.1, on the reverse strand, counting down.
ACTTGGCTAGACTTGGCTATGGTGGGCTGCAATAATGTGGTTGGAGCTTGTCCGTTTGAATCCAGCTGGCTACTCTCAGGCCATCACCTTGCCTCCTCGAGAGAACGAGGACGAAGACGGTGGGGTGTTTTGATTGAGTTTCCACAGCGAAGTATATATGAGCAGTTTAATGTGGTCTGTGCAGGTAAGCTCTCGGTATTTGATAGCTCCATCTTGAGTGGTGGCATGTAGACTTTTTCATACCTTTCACATACCATGGGGCTTGCAGTAATAACCTAATTGGACCACCTGCACCGGGAATTAAAATCGGTCCTCTTGTTGAAGACGAAGTGGTCGTGAGCTTAAACGGGACGTTGAGTCTGATACGAATCTCTAGCGATTCAAGCTCGCAATCGACTGACTTCATAAATAAGGATTCTTGAGGAAAATGCGATGGCACACTTTCTGCTATTGTTCTTATGCTTTTTAAAATTATTTATCCTTCCGACGACCACGCAGTGGTAGTCAGGCAACCGTAGATTTTCGGAAATTGCAGCACGGTAAAAAGGAGCACTCGGAACTAACTCATGCGCGACGTCCGTTTTTAAGCCTTTTCGCCCATACCCTTGGCGGTTGCATACCCTGTGTCAGCAGGCAATCCAAAAGTGCACCAGGTCGAGGGTACGTCAGTTACTGGCTGGTTTGAGGTTATGTGAAAAAGGTCTATACATCAAACAAAAGACAGTTTGCTTACAAATTCAAAAGCGAGTCACAGCGTTATCCGTGATTCGAATGCTGCATGGCAATGAGTTCAGAATGAAAACTTGGCACGCGGCATTTGAACCACGGATATAGCGGTGACTCGTGTTTGCAGACAGTCTTTGGTATGATGTATAAGCAGTATTACTGCGGCTTTGAGGAATGAGTCACCTAGGGTGCCTCAGTGTTCATCTGCTTAGGGTGATGCCACCCTTTGTAGTACCCGATGCCGACAGCACGCGCTCACGGGTAAAATACAAATAAATTCACGAAAACCAAATGTTGCCATAGCACAGTCAGCGCCACAAACGCGTGCCGGGACACGCTCTTTCACGCTCTTCTGAACAAAAAATAAAAATAATAGTGTGGGACAAAATGGCCAGATGTCTCCACCCTAAGCAAAGCGCGCATGAAGGCACCCTAGCGTCAGCATGACCCTTGTGAAACGCCACACGCGTCCCCTTTCTGGGAAACACTAACACTGACACCGTAACGAACTCTAAAAGAGGCAGCATAAATAGAGGAGCAAAATAGAGGAGCAAAAAAGAAAGCCAAAACAGAAACGTGAAAGGGTCAGCGTTTGCGTTTCGCAGCCTTTAATTTCAGACATCCAAACTGCGGTTTTATCCGGCTGTTATTCTCTTAAACCGATAGCGTTCAGGAGCTCATGTCGTAGAAGAGCCGGCGTCGAAGTCGGTGGAGTCGCAACAGGAAAATCCTGACTGGTAGACAGGGCCACGACGTCACAGCCACATGACCTCGCGCGGGAATTTCCAACAACCCACAACGCTCACGCGACACGTGACACCACGCGTGGAAATAAAGTGATTAAAACATGACATGTAATGCGAATGAAAGGTCGCCGCATGCCTCAAATGATTTCAATTTATAAAGTAATTAGTTTGCCTTAAAGAACAAATATGAAGAATTTTAGGCGGGATTCGAACCCACGACCCTTCGGTTGCGAGTCAGTCGAGCTACTGACCAGAGATCTTTTTTTCTTTTTTTTTTCTGCATTGCATGGGAATACCAGGCCACGCAGAGACGCCTGCACGGCTTGGGAGCGAGCGGGAGTTTATATGTTTAGCTATAGCGATTTGTTTTAATGGAATATTATTTTAGAAATTATTTCACGCAAAGGTGGTTAGAACCTAAAAGTAAAAGGAGTTTAAGATTAACTTAACGCAATTTCAGCGCACGCTGGCGCTAAATTTAGCGCTTGCCTTAGCGCATGCTGCGCCGGAGTGTTCAGAATAGCGTTTCTCCGCCGCGACGGAAAAGCCCAAGCATCTCCCGCTTGCAACGCCAAGAACACACGGTAACACTTTTTATATTTCACACACGAAATACGAGGGAAGACGGGGAAAGGAGGTGAGGCCGAGGAGGGAAGCTGCCCGGGAACGGGGCAGCTCTTTCTCCTCGGCTGACCAAAAATGTCACGATTTCGTCACATGCCGCGCGCGTTAGATACCACTGGGCGCCCCGTAAGAGGAAAAGGTTTCCGCGTCGCCCGATGGAAATATGACGCACTGATAATTAGTTACTCTTTGCGTGCCCGCTGGGTTGCCCGAACCACAAGAGACGTGGAAACCGCAAAAAAGGTATGTATATGTGGGGAGTGAGGTACGATTGACAAGTGCAGCCGTAGTAACCTTGTGAACTAAGAAGGGCGAGATGGATTAGTGATTTTATTGCAATAAAGTTAGGGGAAGGGAAAGGGAAAGTGAGCTGGCGAAACACTGGGCCAGGACCGGGAATCGAACCCGCAAACTTCGCCTGTCCGGGTGACGCCTTAACCGCTTAGACCATCCCGGCCACTGATTTCGACGGACTCAATTACTGACCAGTTCTTTTTGTATAGTTAGTTTCGACTTCGCTTGACTGGGTAGACGACAGCCATAGCTCATTTGAGGCCCAGGCTAGTTTCGAGTTAGGGCAATGACGTAGGACGTCATTTCTGCTCGCAATGTCAGAAAGGGTCCGCCTTCGGCAACGGCTGTTGTCTACCCAGTCAAGCGAATTCGAAACTAAAAATACACAATAACTGGTCAGAAGTTGAGTGCGCCGAATCCAGTAACCGGGATGGTCTAACCGGTAAGGCGTCGCCCCAGATAGGCGAAGGTTGCGGGTTTTATCACCGCTCCTGGCCCAGTTTACCGCCAGCTCTCTTTCTCTCTCTCTTCCTATGTATACATATATAGTACACTTTTTCACAATATATATATATATATATATATATATATATATTGTGAGCAATCTTCACCCTGAGAAAGAGTTGACGAAGCGACATGAAAGAACGCGACCGAAAAAGCTGTCGCAGAGCCACCGAGCGGCCTGTCCCGTGGGCGTAATTGTTGTTCACTCAGCGCTCGATAACGATTGGCGCAGGATTTTGTGCTGCTTGGTTCTTGTTCCTAAGAACAGCTTTAGTGGAAAAACAAATCGTAGCAAAGAAGCGATGGACAGGCGGAGCACTGCTTTGTGTCCGGGACGTTGGAAGACAGTGTTGACAGACACGAATAATGCGACGTAGGTGACGAAAAAATGCGAAACAGCACTTGAAACTACAAAATGTTTTCAAATTCAACAAAACGATTATCATGTTAAAGATGTAATTGAATTCTAACTATTTAGTGCGCATTTTATCCTCTTTTGTATTATTATTACTATAGGAAGTATTATATTGCATAGGTGAATTAATGGGTCCTAAGCTGTTGCATTCTCATGTATTTTCTTCGCAGTAAAACCTTTTACGCCCATGAGGGTGTTAATCAGCTTGCTCCAGGGCTAACCAGGAACCAAAGAGGGCTGGCGAACATACTAGTCATGGGGTGTTGGTGACCGGGCATTCTAGAGGCCTTGTTGCGGTATTTGTACGGGCAACGAGATTACAAGCAACACGCATAACGGGAAGTTGTCACAGGCACACAAACCGCAAACGCAGGTGCTATGAAGCTGATACGAAACTAAGATCACAACCCTCTTAACTTTTCTGCCGCGTTATAAATACTCATTCATCGGGACCACTTCCGGTTACAAGTAAGTAGCTTTATCGTTATCGATATTGCACATAATGCATAATATTCCGAAGTTCAGGGAGTGTACATCCAAGTAAAACGCATCGGTGCAGGGAAAAACTCCCCGGTGTATAGACACCCACGCCTAAACATATGCTGTGTTTATGCGTGGGGTGTAGAGAAATGTAAGGTTTTTCTACTAGTACATCATTATAATTTAAGGAAAAGTATTGCGTTGTGGAGAGGAACACCTTTCATTTTCTAAGGGTGTGTGAAAACCGTGTCGTGATGCTCTGTGGAAACGCGACCGTATTGACCCGCTTGAACTGAAAACACTTCGCAAACATCACCATACAAGACATATTGAGAAACGCAATTGCAGGCTAAAACAATAGGAATAACAAAAGAAAATAAGCCTGCAGACGGCCGGAAATACGTAGGAGTCCCTCGGCGACGGCAAGCGTTGCGACGCTCTTGCCCAACAAAAGGGACCGAGAAAGGCGAAAAAGGAGATCGGGCATTTTATAATTGTGGAGTCGGAAGCAAAAAGAAAGGAGAAGCGAGACGAAGTACTGATGAAAAAATGAAAGGAAGATCCGTTGTTGGCTCCTTCGGGAATGCGTTAGCATGACCCTTGGAAAACGCCACACACGTCCCCCTTTAGAAAACGCTAATGCTAACCCCTTCACTTTTCTGTTTTGGCTTTCTATTTTGCTTCCTCTATTTTTTGTTGCCTCTTTTTGGCTTCGTTACGGGGTCATCGCTAGCGTTTTCCAAAGAGAGACGTGTGTGGCGTTTCCCAAGGGTCATAATAACACTTTACCTAAGGATCCACTTTTAATTGTCTTACGGCGAAGCGCCGAGCCTCCTCGCTTCAGACTCTGTAGCACGTATAGCCGTGTCGGCTTGCCGCTTTTTGCGCCTTCATTCCAGCCAGTTGAGCTAGGCACTGCTTCCGCTCCTCTGTCTCATTCGCCCGCCTTGCACGCTTTGCAGTGGCATCTGCTGCCTGACTTCTTCTTCTTGAGCGTTGTGAAAAGATGGGGGAGGGAGAGAGGGCCAATGGACCTTTTCCGAGAAGCGTTCTGCGCACGCGCGAGCACTCGATGCCAAGCGGCGGAAGTCGGCACTAGAAATCGAGGAAATTCGGAAGGAGGCTGTGGATCAGCAAGTAGAACACGTAATTGCAACATATATATAACTGCGTTACACAAAAAAAGAAAGTGGACGGAAAGAAAAACATGACGTGTGGGTGGACGCCACAGATCCCCCTCTTTAGAGTCGCGTTGGGCACGCGCCGCTGCTCGGAGAACGAAGAAACTGGTAGCGTAGCTCCCATTATCGATTGGTAGCGCAGGTAGGTCACTTCCTCGATTTTTAGTTCGTGCAGCCACCGCCTGGTGCCGTCGGTATGTGAAAAAGGTCCATTGTGGATGCGCACCTGGCGCGTTTGTCACTGGCTCTCTGCTGCCTGACGTTGCTTTCGCTGTCCACCGGTTTCGCGCGCGCGCATTGGCTTCCGCCCGTGACGTAGCCTCCCTCTCGCCTTTCTCCTTCACTACTCTCCTCTCTACACGGCGCGCTCCCCTCTTCACTGTTCTTGTCAGCAGACGGACGGCGTCAGCGTTTCCCTGTCGCGTGGATACTAATGCTAACGCATTATAAGAAAAATCCACTCACTCGCACAAGCGACAGCAGCGACATGCCTTTTTTTGACGAAAGCAGTGTAAAGGCAATTTGAGGCATGCTCCCCCCGGGAAATTAAAAACTTTCCCCTATGATCCTAGTGTTGACGTAGTGTTCTACATACACGACCGCTTCTGGCCTACAGTTCCAGCACTCCGCCCATCCGGTGGTGCTGGTGGAGCGATGGGATCGATTAAATGGTGCGGTCGTGCGGCCGTTCGGACCTCGAGTACTTCATAATAGTGAACTACCCGGGGTACTAACGCGTTGACGGCACCAAGTGGCAAAGCGCATAACTACGGTACGCTTGGCCGTGCGGAAGTCGATGACGTCACGGGCACGACCGATATCCCGAGACGCGTCGCACTCTTAGATCGCTAATTTTGAAGCGCTCGCCAAAATCCGGCATTTAGAATGAAAAATAGAGCCATTCACTCAAAATAAAGGTGTGAGATTATCATTTGCAGGTATTAGAGATGCTATTCGAATTATTTCTGAACGTTTTGCGTATATTCCAAGTTTCGATTCAGTACCCTTTTAAGTAGATATAGAGTTAATATAATCTCCGAATTCAAGAAGGTTCCTTTCCTTGAATCAGTGTCTTTTGTTTCGTAAGAAAGCAGATTTACAAATCATCAATCAACCTTATCTTAGACTGGCTCCTTGAATATAAGGTTTCTTTACTTGTTTTCGTAGAGAACCAAGAAGCGACGTAGCTTTTTTACATGCTTCATTCCTTCCTTCCAAGACGGCGACATTCTGGGTGATAGGCGAAGTCTTCCTACGTCATCGGTTATTGGTACAGTGTGGTAGAATGGGGCCAATAAAGTGAACGGAGGGCGCGCCTCGTGATGAATATCACCGCCAGTGGGGAAAGCAGCGACTGCTTTTCTGTACTTAACCCTTCAACATGGTTGCTTTTGACACGGTTGGACATTGCATTTCGGTGTCATGTCAAGTTGAGTTTTGGGGTCCCGTTGCGTGTACTAGCGAGACTTTAATATGTGCATCAACGATACTGTGCATCAGCGAATTCAAGGGAACTCCGAACTCACTCCTACGCTCTGGGGTATGGCACAGCGTACGCCCGAAGCAAGATTGCAAAACTACCCGACCTTGCTGTTGGAGACTGAACACACGGAATCAACCCTAAGCCAAAAAATCAAGTTATTACTTTAATAACCTAGTAGATAATAGCCAAAGTAGAGTTGGTCAAGCACTGATGCACGTGTCACAATATGCAATTGAAATGTTTTTTCGTTTTTTTTTTCTACAGATGTTGATAGGTGATTTACACGTTGTTGTTTTTTAATCTTAGTAATAGTAAAAGTCTAGATATAAATGGCATTCATATAAAACCTGTTTAATACACGATTACATTAATCGCACCTCTGTTAACTTGTTTGTTTAATTTCGCTCCCTGACAAGGCATCATTCCTAAGAAAAGGCAACTGGAAAGAGTGTCGATACTTTATAAATCTGACAATAAAAATGATTGATCAAATTATAGACCAGTGTCAGTGTCCCATATTTTCGAAAGGCCTGAAAAACGTTAGGCACGTTCGGCTAAATCAGTTTTGCGAACAATTTTCAATTATCACATATTTTCAGTTTGGATTCCCAAAAGGATGATCTAACGAACTTGTGTTGTTGAACATAACAGAAAACATTTAAGAAACATAAAAGTAGAAAAAGTTAACGTTGGGAATTTTTATCGATTTTTTAAAGCGTTCGATCGGCCAAATAATGTAATGGAGAATCTTTAGCGAGAGGTAGGGAGACGAAACGGGGACGACATTTTGAACGAACAAAAGAGCAGAATGATGTTTATTGCGATGGGTATGAGCTAGTTGGAAGGAGTTACGCTGTAGAGTTCTACTGAATATTCAACATAATGAAATATTAATAAGTAAATTTTATAGATCTGGTATTCGTGGCAGCGCATCGCAATTCCTTCAAAATTATTTAAGCTACCATTTTCAGTGCGTTCACACGAATAAGCATTTTCCTCATATGAAAGAACTATGTACGGGTTTACTGCAGGGAAGTGGTTTTAGGTCATTTATCGCTCAACATGTACATTAACGACATCATTAATATTTCTACCAGTGTTTAGATAATAACGTATGCTGATGATACGACCATATTTTTTTTTAATTAGAATATATAAACACTATTGTGTCTAAAGCGAGTGACTTTAAAGGACCTTCATACATGGGCAATACTAAACTCGCTAAAATAAATGGTATTGAAACGAAAGCAGTTGCATTCCGCCTTAAAAAGTCTACATATAATTCAAATACATCGCTCATGATAAGATATGTCTAACATACCGTATTTACTCGAGTAATAGCCGCACTATTTAGGAACAAGGCCCTTGTGTCTACTTTCCCACAGAACACATACACACCCAATCATTGCGTAGCGCGTCAATAACATACCGAATAACCAGGTTGAGAACACGATTCTCCAAACAAATGCAATCTGCAAAGATGGTATCTTCGAACGAAGGCGTTATCTCAGTTCTGTCAATAGCTGGAATGATGCTGTCGATTGCAGTGATTGGTAATCTGCGCGCTCCGCCGAAAAGCGAACCCTCAGGATTTCTTCGTAAACAGTGCGGCTGTTACTCGAGTAAATACGATAGAAGTCTTTCCCACCATAAAGATGTTAGGGGCACTTTTTAACCGGTAAAAGAGTTGGAAGAAACACTTCGAAAATATATTGTGAAACTCGTCTAAAATATTAAGTAAAGTTTATAAGCATAACTTTTTTTTTTTCTGCCGGAACGGGTCAAGAGGCTTTTGTATAGCGTATTATTTTGTTCGTATCTGAATTACTCTCAACTTGTGTGAAGTAATACGACTAATACGAGACTGTACGCGGGCACAACTTTTCTTGGCAATGCAGTCAAAGGTACGTCGCACGCTGCAATCTTTTATTTGGAGCGTTGATTAAATCTGCGCGCGCGCTCTCCTCTTCTCCTCGCAAATGCCAAGAAAAGTTGCTTCCGGGTATAGAAAAATTTTAGACTTGTACGTAGTTTAACTACTCTACTCAAGTTACCCTAGTTGGACTACTTTTCTGAGTATTTTAGAAACTACCAGTTACATTCTTATTTCGATAATTATAGTACTTTAATTACTTTTTCCGAGCAAATTCTGCTCAAACTACAAATTACTTTCAAATTTTAGTGGTAGGTTTGCTTGCCAGCACACAGTCCTTTACAAAAAGAGATAAGATGTTGGATGATCAGCTGATATTCGCAAAGAGCGGGAAGCATGTAACGTAGGCAGAAAGGGGGGGGGGGGGCGGGGAAGGGGTGGTTTTGGGGGTCCAAGACCCCCTAAAATTTTCATGAGCCCCCCCCTCCCCCCCTCCCCCCCCCCCCCCCCCCCTGCAACAACAACGCTACTAGGCGCGGGGAGTGGACAGGCACGTCGCAAAACGAATAACTATTGGCGCCGAAAACTGGCGTTTCTTTGTGTCACGCAGGTCTAGAAGATTTGACGCATTTGAGGAAAGGGCTTGTCCGCGCTTCTCCCTAACGTAGGAACTCCCGCCTACTACAGGAGGTGTACCAGGTTTACACACTGCATCCTCACTCAAAGGAGGCAACAAAAGGAAGCACCCGCTCTAAAGTTCATCTGGTGCTCACGTAGTTTGTGATGTACCTGAAGAATTGGGTTCTAAAGGCAAAGCAAAGGGAACCTTTTTGAGTTGCATTTTCCTCCCGATACTCAGAATGTGCATGTCTTCCAAGCTTCGAAGATCCTCAGTCGAGACGCCTGATAATAATTCCCCCAAGCCTTTTACATAACAAAAAAAAATAAATAAACAAGCAATGTGGCGAAGTACTTTAAGACCATGGTACTTAAAGTACAACTTTAAGTAGGTTTAAAAAACTTGTACTTTACTTGAACTATATTCACTGAGCACGTACTTCAACTTTACTAAAGAATTTTTTCTGGTACTTTTCGAGGAAAGTACAACTCCCGACTTCAAACTACATTCCCCAACTTTGAAAACAAAAAATGAAAGACGTTTACAATTTTCTGTAATGCCGAATTAGAGCGCAGCTCTTGAGGAGGAGGATCGGAGGGTACGAAGGGGAGGATATGTCCCTCCTCCCCCTCTTTACCTTCCCCACCTACTCCCCTGCTCTGCTTCCATTTAGCGGGAAATGTTCGCAAAATTTCCCGTTAAATTTAGCGTAAATTACTCTGCTAAATTTAGCGAGAAATTTAACGCAACTTTTTGCGCTATTTCCTCGCTAACTTTAGAGGGAAATTTTTTCAATATCCAACGCGCGGTGACTCCCGGTTGCATTATTCTCATAATGCAACGCGCGCGGTCACGCTGACGGCGACGGCAACGCCGCTCAACCCGGAAATGGGCGACTAAGACCTGCGCTCTAAAAATGGCGTATCGCGATGTAAAAATGCGCTATCATCTTTTCAGACGTCATCTGGTCATTTCTCTGAATGAATTAATGGCACCTCTAAGTGCCTTATAAGTTGATAGTGTTTGATAGTTCGTCAAAGAGAAAAACTACTACTCTGTGACGACTTGACTTTAATCCAATATTGGCCACCCCTTCCGAAAAACTGATGCACCTCCAATTACCCCTGGAGCAATGCATACCAGTTGAAAAAAACACGGTAGGGGATGAAAGGTCAGCATTAAAAATTGTGTTAAAAGTACTTGTATTTTACCTTGAGAGTACATTGTATTTATAGTACTTTATTTAAAGTAGATTGCACGCTGTGTACTAACTGCATTACTTCAAGTACATAACCTTTCATTCACCATGCACTTTATTTCAAGTACTTCTTAACAAAAAGGTACAAAACAATTAGGCCCGCAGAAACAGAACCAGCTTTTGTGGGAAAACACAAGCCCACAAACCGCTTTATATTTGGCTAGCAGAATATCATTAACAGATCAAAACCTACGTACTTTCATGTTACCATAAAAAATATAAAAGTAACTTCAAAAGTAATTCGCTACTCAATTACTTTCGTTTCAGTAATTTCTACTCTACTCAAATTACTTTTGAGGCCAATACTCAGTAACTTAGCATAATTACATTTTTAGTAGCTTGTGCATGTCTGAGTGAGATTATAAATTGGGAAAGTGATTCAACCGTCGCACCCCTAGTGGCTCAATTGAGAACTTCACCAATGGGGACTGCAAAAACATAGATTATTTGTTTGCGTCTTGACGCAGAGTTCGACTCACGTATAGCCGAACATTGCGTCAGCGTTCGGCTGAGGCTCGCAAGTGCCGCAATCGATAATTATTACGGATTCCAAATGTTTCAGCAGGTTGTACCATCCACCCGTAACGAACTCGTTAACCAAAATATTCACATAAAAGATATGTAAAAAGAATTGAAATGAAATAAATATATGCTGGACAAATAGAGTGAAAACCCTTGATTTAAAAAGAATCCGTTTATATATATATATATATATATATATATATATATATATATATATATATATATATATATATATATATATATATATATATATATATATATATATATATAACGGGCATGGTGGCGGGAGGCCGAAGGCGTGGGTATAACTGGTAAGAAAAAACCCTTGGTGAAAACAGCAACAACGGACGATTTAATCGGCCGGACTCCGGCCGAAACGTCGAAAATTAAATCGTCCGTTGTTGCTGTTTTCACCAAGGGTTTTTTCTTACCAGTTATATATATATATATATATATATATATATATATATATATATATATATATATATATATATATATATATATCATAATAAACGGATTCTTTTCAAATCAAGGGTTTTCACTCTATTTGTCTAGTATATATTTGTTTTATTTGATTTATTTTTACCTGTTTTTGTGTGTAGTGTTCTATATGTTATTTTATTTATATTATAAACCTTTGACTTATATAAGTGCTGATAATTCTGTCAAAGTTTGTATGGGAAGAAGGAACGTTTCAAGCCACGTTCAGTGGCTTTTTGTCCTGTCTCACTCTGCATGAACTGGAGTAAACAAATCGAATTGAATGCAATTCAATTCAATGAGGGACGTCTCCTTATTCTCTCGGCGCTATCCCCGCGGTTTCATAAAACGTCCTGTCTCGTCTAAGCAAAAACATGCATTTTAGGAACAAATAATTAAAATGAAATATCACTAAAACTGTCATGCCTAACGACAGACATGATGTGAACTATGAATGAGCGGTCGCAATCGTCGCCGCGTTATGGAAGAACATACGGCGCAAAAAAGCATTGGACACTTCAGGAGCTTCACGACACCGAAGGAATGTGTTTTGCTCTTGCATCTCTTGTATCCTTTGCATATCTTGTCAATATCTAAGGAAAATTTTCTTTACATGGCAGCCACGCCCCATACGACGAAAGGAAAAATGTGCGCAATTAACGTTCACCAATTGAGCGTAGCTGCGTTATTTTAGTTATTTTGTCCAAACACACACGATTGCGTGAGCGACGTGTCAAAGATCCCAATTGAGCCTCTTGATTCTTACATCTCTTGAGTCGTTGGACCTCTTGACTCGCTGTGAATCTCTCGATTCGTTGGACCTCTTGGCAAGCCGTAAATCTCTTCACTAGTTGGTCCTCTTGACTCGTTGGACCTTTCGATCCACATTGGATCTGTTGACTCATGTTGAACGAGTCTACAGGTCCAACGAGTCGGGAGATCCAACATTAACCTCTCAACTCCTCTTCGCTTGCAAAGCGAAGCAAAGATTGGCTTTCCAAAGATATTCCAGAACGTATCAGTGCAGTCCTCGAAACCCCACGTAGCATGTAAAGCGCAGATACGTTTTAACGTTCCCCCAACAGATGACAGAGTGCACTGTTGCGTTTTAATGCCAAACCCAAAAATTGAGGACTCAAAAAATCGTCTTAGAGCAGACTTTTTTTTAGACAAAATAACCTAGGCGGATATTAATATCATATTGAATTTGATTCGCGTAAACCGAATTCGCTGTGGAGTTGACTTTAACGAGCCATGTACCTATTCACTCGTTGAAGCTCTCTCTGCTCGTCGGAACTCCCGACTCCTATTGAATGTATTGACCCGTTGGATCTCTTAACTCGCTGAATCTCTGGACTCTTTGAAACTTTTGACTCGCTAGATTTATTGACCCAAAACACTCGAGGAAAGCCGCTGACAGTGTGAGTAAAAGAGAAGCTACGGAAGCGAGCGTAACGCTTTGAGCGGGCCTTCTATGCATGCGCGCCACTAAAGCGAAAGCGCCGTTGAAAACATGTTTGTGCTTGTATGGCATCGGTTTTGTTCGCACTTAGGGTGAAACAAATTATAGCTGTTTGTGGTGCGTTTAAGAGTTTTCATCATCGTCATGTCAATGAGAGCGTGGACGGGGCAGATAAATGCGCGAGCGGATGACGTGTAATCGTTGCCTGACGAGGACGCGATGCACGTAATGGACGTTCAAAACACGTGCATTATTTATGCTTTCGGATTGACTATCCCCAGTTTTAGCTGTCTGGTTTACAAAAACGCAGTTGATGTCAGAATGATTGTTCAAATACTGGTATCAAGTATTTTTTGTGTGGTGCCGAGAACACATTGTATCACAATCTCGACCCCAGATACCCTCATCTTGCCCTCACTCCAAGAACGAGTCTTTCCTCCTTACCTAAGGGAATGGTGAAGCTGGTTCCTGAATAAATAGACCAATCTCACCAGCCAGTTTCGTTAAGCCGCCGCTACCGCAATGCATCGAGGAAAGTTTAGTCTTTCTGCGCGAGCGAGAACCCCGCTGAGCTTTGCGTGTGCAGAGCACGAGACAACACGAGCCGTCTCGTGCACTGCCTCCTATGAACTAAAGCTATGGCGGCGCCTCGCATGCGTGGAACGTTTAGTGAGATCTGTCTATTGAAATGGCTCCTTTCCTTACGCGATGTAAGGAAACGCTCTAAGAAAAGCCACGTTCTTAAATTCAGGCGTTTCTGGGACGTCCTTTTCACGCCCTTAAGTGCGTAAATATTGAAGGTGCAACTTTTTTTTGGTTCTTCTTGTTGTTGCAGTCGTTGATATTGTTGCTGTTGTTGTGGTTGTTGTTGTTGTTTTAGCATAGCATACAAATCAAATGTCGCCTACACACAGTACTCACAGCGCGCAGCGGTGGTCAATGCCTGCACCAGAACGGATTTCGCTGAAGTCGTCTGAAATGCACACGGATTTCTTCTCCTAAAGCGAGTGCGCAAACAGGATCGTTGTTGTTTATCATGCAAATGGCCCACTCACTTCCGCGTCCGGGAAGAGAAACCAGCCCGAAACGGCTGCGAGAAAACAGTAGCTGTGTGCGAGTTTCACATTTCACCTTTTTGTCTGTTATATTCTGCTCTGGCCTCTGAATATAATTTTTGTTCGTTCTTTCTTTTTATCATAGTGCATCTAGCCAACCTTTTCTGTCACGTTTCATTGTCACAATTTGTTTTCTTTGCGGCGCTTTATCCTTTCTGGTAAAAAAAAAAAGAAAAGCCGCAGAATACAAGCTCCTGCATTTACCCGGAAACAAATTTATCTGACTTTTCGCAAGATTTAAAAAGTGCCGGCGCATATCTTGAATCGGTCCTCAAAAGAGACATTACATAACTTGTTCTCTAGTTGATCTTGTTTTCATATAATTTTCATTGTAAAAGTTTAGGAGTCATGCTTCACGTCATTTTTATCATCTACAGATATATATTTGTATTCTCGCTGTCTTGGGGTGTTCCATTTCTTGTCGAGATGGATGGCCGAGTGTGTTAAAGCACCGCAGCTCAGATGGAAAAAGTCTTCTCGAAGTCTCTCGGCGCCCTATCCTGTCTCTTTTGTTTTCGTCTTGCTTTTCTTGTCGTTTTCTCCGTCGGTTACGCTGTCTCGCCGGCGGAGCTCGCGGCGCAGGCGGTTGGAAGTCGACCTCCTCTTTTCCGCCGTAGCGCCCAACGCTCACTGTGATCACCGGCGAAATCAGAGTTAGCAACAGTCGGAACAATGGACCTTTTGTAGAAATACGGAGTGCGCATGCGCGGAGTAGTGTTTGCGCCTGGGTTCGAGAGTATCTAGTTCCAAACAATCCGCCATCTTGCATTTCTCGCCTTTGGGCGCCTTGGAGACCACCGAGAGTCGAGACTCAAGTTTTGATATTGCAAACAAGGTGAACACGAGTCATCGTACTGACGACGCCCGTTCTAGATTACGACGTGCACCGCAATCATGCCGATGAAGGCAAGCGCATCCCCGATGCGCTTGCCGCAACGAACTGTCCTTTTTGAGGTAGCTCCATTCGCGGTCCTGGGTGAGGTTCGTACGGTCCGGGGGATGACGTACCCAGTGGTCCGCGTCAAACGCGAACGGGATGTTCTCATCCCGAGACATCGCGACTCAAAATGCTTCGAAAAGCAGCGAGTGTACCCAAAAAGAAAACGAACCGGTAGCACACAAGAAGCCTAACGTGCACGTTGTTTTATCTACAAAAACTCTCCAACCCAGTGCGCCTCAGGTTCGCCCATCGCCCCATAGGCGGCAGCACATATTCGCCAAAAGGTCCATTACGCATTAGTAAATATTGATACATCTAGGAAACCTCGTTCACTGACTACTCGGCCCACGTGAACTGTCTAGTCACCTGTTTGCAACACGTCTCTATACCCGGCGTCAACTATTTCGTGCTATACGTCGTCAAGGCTAGCTTCACTAGTGCTCTAAAACTGAGTGCATAGGTAGAATGTCACGATCGGAGATGTGTGACGCGAGCAGAATGCACAACGACAAAACATTTTGGTGTGACGAAAAAAATGAATTGCAATTGAAATCATTTTACTGGGGAAAGCAATGAGCAGTACAGAAGGCAGCTGAACACACAAGAGGAAAGTTCGTCTTACAGTCCGAGGGGGGGGGGGGGGGGGGAGATATGCGGTTTCGTTATGTTTTGTGTAGTGTCGGAGTGGTAGCTTATGCTCCGGTACGTTCTCTTCCTCTTCGGGGCCCGTATGATAAAGCGAACGATTGTGTCATCTTTGCGGGTCCAGGACTTTGCACGTAGGTGCTGGTCTTCTGAGCTCCCGTGGGTTTAATAAAAAACCATTTAATCAAGCCGAGTTTTCTTTTTTTTTTTAAGTACTTTTACAGCGAAGCCGTATATGGCTAGGGTTCAGTGCATTTTTGGTTTCTGTGTGCAAGAACAAAAGTCAGAAATTGCATGTGAAAGCGCTCCATTGTATAGAAATGCATATACACCTCGTCACCTCGATATGCATTTTGATAAGGAAAGACATCGAAACTTGTAATAATGGAGATACATCAGAGAACAATGGGCCGTCTTCCACTCGAGTTGGATGACGTCACTGCTTTACATATATAAAAGCAGCAGCTGCCGAGAAAGGCATTCCATTGTGTTCTGTAGTTGCTATGGGAAGGACACGTATAGTTATAGACTCCCGAAGAGCAACGTGCTTCTGAGGAGCGCCATCGGTCATGTATAAATTTAGCTTTAGCAAAGAATCTCACGAAAGTTGTAATTAACCCCATTAGTGTATATCATAGTGATCACAAAGCAATGATCACTACCGTTTCACAATTACGTATATACACTGTAAATATACATTTGGTGAAGCGATTTTGTGTGTCTCTTGGTGAATCATTCGTGTCACAGAGTGGAATGGCTTCAAATTTTTTTGGCCCTTATCTAGATAGGGGACTGCCCAAGAATCTGGATCAAGCCGAACCTTTCATTCCGTTCACTTCTTCATCTCTTTAGTTCAGAAAGTCTTTTTGGCACTTATCCAAAAAGGGGATAGACCTCTGACTTTATATTGCACCAAATACAAGCGACACCCAATACACCCCATTACAACACAGGGCCCCAGATTTCGCTTCCGCGAAATCTGGGACCCTATGTTGCGCTTTTTGGATTCCCACGGCAACTATTGGCAACGTGAGCGATCGAAAGCGTCGCTGTGGTCGGCCCACCACAATTGGCCCAATGCTGACTATGACGTCAGCAAAGGATGTCTCATCGACGGAAATAAGAGGAACGTAAGAACTTTAATTTTGACGGTGTTGGCAGTGTTGCTTTGAGAGCTCTATGATTTCAGGCTTCCACCTGCTCATTACGAACACCATTGAACTTGTTATTCACAAGGTAATGACGTCACGAAAGATAACCAAACGAGGGCGCCACCGAAACATCTCGCCGCCAATACTATGTTTCATACTTAGTGTGCAACGCTGTCAAAGCTTTTGGCGCGATCATGGAGCTTGATCCCGATGATCATTTTAGTTAGTATAGCAGATGATCACAACCGAATTCGAAAATGAATCAGGCGTCGACATCGCAAATCATCTCTCTAACGCAAACACCTAGAATGAATTTGGATTTTTTATTTATTTATTTTAATTTATTAAATACTGCAGACCACACGTGGTCCAAGCAGGATGGGCAGGGTACAAACTCAAAAACCCGTACAAAAAACAAAACAATACAAGAAATAAGGCATACAAATCGTCAAAAAATATGAAAGAGGCAAATGGAATTAATTAGAGCAGTTGGAAAACGGAAACAACAAATTCTAGAGAACTTCAGCAGCACAGTTACCTGACGAACGAAGAGACGGCCATGGGAAGATATTGTCAACTTTCCGCAGAGTGTACGGCAGAAGGCGTGGCGGAAATTGGTAAAGAAAGCCAGAGACATGTATGCGCTCTTCCGAGGTCATGAACAACGAACGGGTTAGTCAGAACTACCCGCCCAATGATTTCATAGAGCTCATAGGGCCTTGTCTACATTCTCAGTGGGAGTGCAGTCAAATACAAAAAAAAAAAAAACAGAGTTTCTGGCGCGATTTGAACCCCGGACTTTCACGCCGCGACGTCAAGTACCGGCGCTCTAACCTCTCGACAGCAGCAGAAGGCGCGAGCCGCCGGCGCTGGCGCAAGTATACAAATATACTGCCACCACTTTTATCTCGCGTGGTTTTTCTTTATTTTGGCTCATATTTACTCTCCCTGGCCGTTACTTTACCCGCCGCTCCTACAGTATAAAGGGGCGGTCATTTGGACCCCACTTGAAAGTCCCTGCAGTCAGTTCCTGCGAGCGAAATTAGGCTTTTGTGCTTGAAGCGATGCGGATTTCTCCGCCATTAGGCAGGGACGCTAGGTACTTCCTTGTCCCCATAGAGCTGGTCACGTGACAGAAAAATCCCTCTTGACTGCAGCCGCGGCCGCGTCCGCAAGATGACCAAACCAAACGTCAGGCTTTGCGATGTGCAAAAGCCTCGCGTTTTCATCTCGTGAGGCGCGCGTGCCGGGGAGAAATCCCCGGGATTTCTCCCTCGTGTGAATACCCCTTAAGGCCGGTTCAGACACTTGCGTTTGAGTGCGTTTGACTGCGGTGCGTCGAGAACCGAAAACGAGTCACCGGCACATCTGTGCTTCGTATGAAGCGTGGAATCCAATTCAAGGAATCATCTTGGCACGCGATAGAAGCAGCAGGGATGTCCTGGTTTCTCGCTGCCGCAACGCTGTCAAACGCAGTCAAACGCAACTGTGTGAACCAGGCTTTATTCTGGCTCCGAGTAGAGAGGACGAACGATGCTCATATCTCTCGAATTTGTTTGGCGACCGCCATTGCCTAGAAAAAAATATAATTCAAGTGTGTTCAGTTATTAACGTTAGGGAGTGATTCTAAGTAGTATTTAGTGAAAGTAGAAAAATCGTTTCATGTCTCCTTTAAGCCGGGGTCACACTGTTAATACATTATATAAAAGACAATCTGCCAAGACATCAGTCACCGCGATATCCGTGGTTCGAATTCCAAGTGCCAAGTTTCTCTTTGAACACGTTGTTATGCGGCATTCCAAGCACGGATCTCGTGGTGACTTGCCTTCCAGTTTGTTGGCAGACTGTCTTTTGTATGATGTAAAAGCACTCTGACCCCGGCTTTAGGTTCGACTGCTTGACACCTTCATTTCGTTCTAGGCAATGCGCGATGCTAGTTTTTTTCTGCAAAGTAAGCTGTACTCGTATTCACCTCAGTAAAAAAAAAAGACCGGGTTTTTTTGCGGTATGTTACTAATTTGCCCTTTCGTGTGTTGAATGGACTTCTTCCAAAACCGACGCGCCCCATTGCGTCAAAATACCACGCAGTGCACTCTGGGAACTAGTTGGCCACTCAGTTTCGGTTTCGACTGAGCAGCTTCATCTCAGGCTATCACGCCGCGACCGAGCGCGCTGCTTGCGTTTTTGATTATCTGACTTTTCACGAACGTACAATACACTCATTCTCGAGCGATACAAAACGAAGACCGGGGCACTTTCCTTGGTTCCCGAAACACCGGGTATTATGATGAGTGCGTATGCAAATGAAGTAAGACGTGGCTTAGTCACCTCACCCCACGAGTGCATCTTTGAGTTCAATTTCAATATTCCCGTCTAGTACCAGTGAACTACAACTGAAATTTGGTCACCTGGAGCCTTACACGTGTTTTGTCTGCCAAATGTCCGCTTCTTGTTACTTCATTGGGCAAAACGCAAGCCGCATCCTCACGGGAGTATCAAAGTTGAGCCCAGCGTTGACGCATGAACTTTTAAGGAAACGCAATAAATTCGACCTCACTACTGCACAAAAGTTACTATGATGTCTTCCTCGTGTCATCATATATCTCCCACTCAAATGTTATGCTGATAGAAGATTAAGTTTTTGCAAACGCTAAGATCGGCTAGCTACGACGGAGGCCCTAAAAAGCGTCCCCTACTCCTCGCTAAGCCATTTTGGACGAGCTTTTACTGACGCCCAACATCTGTGCCTGAACGGTGTGTCTGAAATTATCTCGGCATACTTAAGCATGAAGAAAGCAAACACATAACAAATATTATGGCCATTAGCAACCGTCAAACGCGCTTTGAATAATTTCGTTCGTTTGGCGCACCACATAGGGGTTGCTAAAGCTTGTTGATTCGCACACAAGGAAGATCCCCGAGCTTCGCAGCCTTGAGATTTCCAGCACTGGCTCGTCCACATACCTCGATCGGAACGCTAACAGAAAGGCTCAAGTACAAAAATACAACAAGCATGTGTTAAGACAAGCTATACGTCTCGGGCTTGTGCTAGAGCCTCGAGGTCTGAACCATTTAGGTTAGTTTAGAGACCACAAGTGACGCTCTCGGGACCAGAAAACATGAGATAACGGCCGGTAATAGTCCACGCTCTGTGTATAATCTCTTGTCGACGTGTCGATCGAAACCGAAACCATGCCACTCTCCTCCCTGGCCAACTAGTTCCCAGAGTGCAACGCGCGCCGTGTTGCATGCAGGGCTTTATGGAAGTAGTCTATTGAGATATATGAAGGTGCATCTTAGGTTAGCCTTTTGTTATTTTATCAAGAAGTACACGTTTCAAACGCCAAAAGCATCGCTAATTCTTCCTTTGACATCTAAATATTGTAGGAACTACTTCCCGCAACTCAGGATTGATGCTTTCTTTTTTTTTCTTGGTGTGACAATGGCCATAAACAACAAACAACAATATATATATATATATATATATATATATATATATATATATATATATATATATATATATATATATATATATATATATATATATATATATATATATATATATATATATATATATATATATATATGTCTAAAATTATCTACCACTGTACAGAGAAGGGTAAAAAACTAATTTTTATTGTGCTTTTTAGAGCGCCGCTCTTAGGCGCCCGTTTCCGGCTTGAGCGGCGTTAGCGTCGGCGTCGCCGTCGCTGTCGCTGTCGGCGTAACCGCGCACGGAAACGTCCCATAATGCACCGTGGTTTCGTTTCGTCACGGTGCCGAAACGTCACGAGTGACGTTTCGGCACGGCGCCGAAACGTCGCGTGACAACGCTCGTTTGGCGAGTGAAAGAAGGAAGAGGGGAGGAGTAGAGGGTACGGATGATGAGGAGGGGCATACCCTCCCCTCAGTAGCCTCCCCTCCTCCTCCTCAAGAGCTGCGCTCTAATTCGGCGTTACGGGAAGTTGTAAACGTCTTCTATTTTTTACACACCCCATAGAACTCGTCGGTGTCAACTGGTGGTAAGTAGCCAGGATCACAACTCGTGACGTTACGGCAAGGCAAATCCAGTTGTGAAACTCCACTTGGGGAATTCCCTTCACCCCCTTTAGTCCACCTCCGGTCGTTTGAAGCGCTATCAAGATTTTCGTTTCATAACTATGTGTTCCAAAGAGTACGGTGAAACGCCATCTAGAGGTTATGCTTCAAAACATGTGTATCCCTTAGAATACACTGCAGTTCAGTCGTCCCCGAAACGGTGGCGAGTCGAATGACGGAAGGAGCGGCGTGGGTGAGAAGGGGCTGCTACTCGTGGAAGTAGTACTCCTATGTGCAGTTTCGTAACTGAGCTAATCTAGTTGGTTTAGTTTGTTTTAGTTAGTAAGTTAGTTAGTTATTGTGCTTGTTTGTTCGTGTGTTTGTTTGTTTGTTTGCTTGGTCGTGTGGTCGTTAAGTAACGGATGGAGACCATATGAGGGCGCCACCGCAACATCTATGCGACAATAGCGATTACGCGCCCCTTACTACTTGAAGAAAACGAGCAGAATCATAAGGAACACTTGAGCTCCCGTAGCACAACCCAGCCTACGTACATTCAACTATAAAGGGAGCCTTAGGTTTTTCGAAACAAGACTTGCCCACTTTGAAATGAGCACCCCATTAAAGGGTGTGATCTGACACGACCGACGGAGTTCGAAATGGGAGCCGCCACGTCGCTAACGCTGGATCGCGGCGCGATCAACGGTCACTGCGCGCTGGATTTCACGACGTATGCAAACGACCCAAATTTGCACATCGAGACGTCGCCGGCTCCATGCAAATCCGGACCCTTCCTGCGCGCTGGCACCCGCCGTGAAATGGGAGACACTCTATCAGCCTGCCTTGCTCAGACGACGACGGTCGAGCAACACACGAGACTATGGTTCGTCGCAGCACGAGAGCTGCGGGGCAGGCTCCACCCTGAGACATAAAATATCCTACGCTTCAATGTAGCAATAATTCGGCCATCTTGTTGCTTAAAGAATCGCAAGAAACTTCTTTATTTTTTTATTTTGTATAACGTTTTATAACAGTCAGCCGGAAAGCAAGTCAATACCGCCTATGCTTCCTTAGAGCGTATATAAAACTCAGTAATTTCTATGTCCCATTTTTTTATCGTACCTACTTTTATTAGCGCCCGCTCTACACCAGGCAATAAAATGGTGGCACTTTCGAGACAGTCGGAAAATGGAGTGTCAATACGCTGATGCGTGTCGCTCTAGGTTGGCCCATAAGAGCCAACGTCCCCTTCAGTCCCAATGCGCCCAGGAACGTTGCACTGAGCTATGTGTTTGTAAACGCTATACATGAGAAAGAAAAAAAGGAAGTCGCTGCCGGATTAAATTGAACTAGAAACGACTGAGTGGGGCGAGCTACAGGCTCCACTCATGCTTTCAAGTGGAGGTCAGAATGTGGAAAGCGATCAGGTAGAGCCAAGCCACTTCGATCGCAGTTTCGCGACATCAAGTCGCCGTTGTAAGTTGTAACGCGGTCGTGACGTCGCGTCGCGTTGAGGACGACGCCGTTACGCGACATCAAGTCGCCGTTGTAACGCGGTCATGACGTCGCCGTGGTCGTCGATGCCGACGTTGACGTCGACGCCCCAGGCAACCTCAAACTTCAAGACGTCATATTAACGTCGTCCTGACGTCGTCGTAAACATCAACGTCACTACAACGTCATGACGAAGCCTTGACGGCATCTATAACGTCACCGCCTTCGCCAACATCAACGTCGACGCGCCGTCACGACGAAGTCTTGACGTCGTGTAACGTCGTCGTCGTCAACAATGACGTCGACGTCGACGTATTGAAGTTGTCGGAACATCCTCGTGACGTCGAGATGTGTCAAGTCGACAACGGCGTCGACGACCTGACGCCAAGCGTTTGAATAACGTCGCATTAACATCGACGTCATTCGAAGAGCGCTCGAATGACCACGAGAGAAGAGGGGAAGAAGGAGCTCCCCTCTTATCAGGATCTTCTTTTGTATACCCGGATTTGCACAGACGTCGCGATTCTCCTCCCAGAAGATTATAGACGATTAACCCGTCACTTAAAATTCTTACAAAAGCAGCTTATTTCTCCTCCTCTAAAAAGGTGGTCAAAATTATGCAATGTGACGTTGGTGCAAGCCATGTAAAAAATATAGCCCGGCGTTCTATTTTTTCTACAACCTAGAGCGGTGTGCTAGCCACTTAGCTCGTAGCGCGCAAGAGGGCGGTACGAGCGAAGTGGCTTGGATTAGCCTTTTTTTTTTTTCCGACTGCTTAAATAGCACTTGGGTGGCCCCACTCCTCCTTTCTAGTATACTCTAGTCGGTTGCTGCTCTTTTTCTCTGACGTCAGTCCTCTGTCCTTGACCTCTGTCCCTTTCGATCTGGGGCTTTAACCTGGACACTTCGAGAAAACATCAGCGTGGAATCCGGCGGCCGTGCTTGGCCGACAACGCCCTTGACCTTGGTGACGGCCAAACAAGGCGGTCCAATTCCCCGTCGACTTTTTCACCAAGCGTCCACATTAGAGCCCCTAAACGGGTATAGCACCGGCGTGCGGTCGTGTATCACTACTGCGTGATGCACGTTAAAAGCCCCAGACTAGCAGTCATTCTGCGCTGGCTTAATTTCTCATCTACAGCGGGTAACAATGTTGGCTAAACTCCGGCTGTCTAAACAACTAACGACGATTTGTTCATGTCTGTAGGCACACATGCCTGACGGCATCTTCATGACCACAGGTTACAGCCTATATGGCTTTTTACATGACGCAGAACAGCACAAGGCTCGCGGCCGCGGTCAGTGCTATCGTTCAGTACCTGCGTAATTTAACGATACTAGAGTTTTAGCATCGCGTATATAGGAGCAAATGCAAGCGTTTTGTGTTAGCGTTTGCGTTGCGTGCTTCATGCTGCACATGCGCGTCGTCGCCATGCGCCAATTCAAGACCTCAATTCAAGACCTCTGCGCACGCGCAGTGTGGAACACGCAACGCTGACGCAAACACAGCGCTTACGTTCGCTCGTATACGCAATACTAAAACTTACTATGATAGCGCGTTGTCACCTCCAAGTAGGGAAGCTCGTAACCACGCCAGCGCTACTTTGTTATTATGATGTCAAAGCGTTTTCGTTTCACGTAATTACGAAATCACAACGTGGTAGCAAGCTCCCTCGCAAATCTCAGTTCGTCATTTCTTTATGCACTTTTAAGAACTGTTTTACAAAGAGATGTGTGCGAGCAGAGAGGTGGAGTTTGCAGCAGCCGCGTGTCTCGGCTCTATCCGTCGTAAGCAAGAGGGTAGCACAGGTAATAATTATCCTAATCTTATTTGGAGCCTCCTGCCTTGTTCGAGACAATCATGGGGCATTTCTTTATTTCTTTGTTGTCTGCCTCTCTCTCGCTGTCTATTTCTATCTTTCTTTCTTTCCTTCTTTGAGTTAAATCTGTCTTTCTCGCGCCTTCCGTATATATCTTTTTATTTCTCCGGACGCTCCAGCAGCCATCACGCAGCTCCGAGTACGTAATTATAGAGTATAATAAGTGCGGATGCATCAGCCCGTGTGGGCTCACATACCTAGCAGCTTATATGCCCTATCCCGTGCCATCGCGACTTTCATGAGTGGCATTTTTCCTTCCATTCCTAAACACCAGTGTTACACCATATGTTTGATCATTAGAATACTCCCTCTTTAGTAAAATAAATTATACTCAGTGAGAGGTTAGGAACGCAGTGGACGCTCCGCCCCCAGTGCGAGCTTTCTGCCTTTGATAACTCCTGGGTGCTCACGCTGCCGAAGCACGAATGAAGGCAACGAGAGCATAATTGAGACCGAACTTTCGCTGCCTTCTTAAGCTGTCCCCTACTATAAAGCACTACGAACTATTTCAGATTCAGATGCACTTTGAGGAGACTGGGGAACCATGAAAACAACTTGCACCCGAGCCACCATGTAAAAAAATGACAAAAAAAAAAAGAAGTATAGCAACTTCACTGTCCTTTCGCCTTTACGACTTCAGCCGAAGAGCGCGGCTGCACACACCTGAGAAACTCCACTGGTCACACAAGCCGCAAAGTCCGACGAAGAAACAATCGCGGAGTTCAGGTATTGGTCGGTCGAAAACTTGGCAGGACCTTGGAGAGCGCGGGGCCTGTTTGTTCCTTCCGCTCAACCGCCGCTCTGCAAACCTGTCCTCAGAGTGCTGACGGAGGGAAGCTGCGGGGCAAACAGCGGTCCGGCTCTGCCCAAACAGCGTGCCCAGATTTCAGAGTGTTTCCAATCCTTCGATCGGGGTCACGTGGTTTATGGGCCGCATTGGCAAAACGAGCTGCGAGTATGGGACGAAGACGCCGACCGTCTGCGGGGAGCCTTCGCTTCTTCCGCCCGCTTTCGTCCACGCTACGCGACAACGCAACACATGCGCACTTGCGACCAATGTGTCCGGGAGGCGTCTGCCATTGAATTCCAACCGCACTCCGTGCTTCGAGTTTGTCCCTCTCTTAAATCCAGGCTCTCTATGCCCGTATCGCGTTGCAGAGCCCTCGGCTGGCCGGCGTCCGAAAGCGGACAAACAGGAGCCGACGGACGATGGGGTCATCTCGCGTCCCCCGCGATCCGAGAAACGCCAGTGCCTTTGCTTTCCCCACAAAGCACCCGGGGAGTTATAGTTACTTTGACCTCGACGATTAACGAAGCCGAAAAAGAAAGAGCCAAGGAGACCGAAAACAGATGTTTATTGTGTCAACCAAAGCGAGATCTCAATATGCGAAACGATGTTGTGCTCAGTGTCACACTGAGCTCTTTATATTTATTTTCCGAGGCAGTGTTTTTAGAGCGCAGCTCTTAGGCGCCCGTTTCGGGCTTGAGCGGCGTCGCCGTCGCCATAACCATGAGGTCACGTGAGTCCCGTGAGGTCACGTGACCCCCGTGAGGTTACGTGACCTCCGTGAGGTCACGTGACCCCGGTGACGTTACGTAACCCCGTGAGGTCACGAGGGTCACGTGACCTCCCAGTTACGCCAATGGCGACGGCGATGCCGCTCGGAGGGAGGAGTAGCAGGCAGGATCGGGAGGAGGGAAAAGAGGTATACGCTCCCCCTCAGTACTTTTCCCTCTTCCTCCTCCTCAAGAGCTGCGCTCTAATTCGGCGTTACAGGGAGTTGTAAACGCCTTTCAATTTCAACGTTGTCATTCTCCGAGCTCCTAACGTAGAGAACGCGACACAGGTAGCGCGCACAAACGTTCGTCAGTATTTCCTTTGTTTTTCAGGTTTGTTCTAGCGTTGCAATATTGTGACTAAAATTAATAGCGTTGTGAGATATGTTTATACAAAGAGCTTACACTCTCAGAAATATGGGGTGTAGTACTTACCCCCA
Source organism: Ixodes persulcatus (assembly GCA_013358835.2). NCBI lineage: Eukaryota > Metazoa > Arthropoda > Arachnida > Ixodida > Ixodidae > Ixodes > Ixodes persulcatus. The sequence goes on along the minus strand of JABSTQ010010367.1, from coordinate 314,468 downwards.
TTGTCTCATTTGATACACCCCAAAACTTCAATTTGACGCACAGCGCACTGATGGCATACCAAAGTTCCCAACGTTCACGAGCGCCTTGATAGCCGAGTGGTACAACTTAATAAAATAGCTAATGCACGTGTTATGGTCTGCAACAAAAAATATATATTCAGAGAGTCTTCGCTTTACTGCAAAACCTCGGTGTTTGATTTCTGTCGTCCGTGCTACGTACTTTAGTTGTTTATTAAGTTATATTTATATCGCACCGTTATCAAGCCCCTCGTAAAAGTTGAGGCCGTCATTTCGACCGTAGTTCGATGTACAACATATGTTTTGGGGTGCATTTTATGGGACATATGGGTGTAAGACTACACCTTTTTTTTAGGATGTACATCGGCGGTAGAAATTATATGTTCGTAAATAACTGGTACAAAAAAAAAAGAAAAGAAAAAGCGGGGATGCCGTCTTCGCGCTGCGTAAGCTTTTCTTTTTCTTTTTTTTTAGAATGTTTTCGAAGCGCACAATTCAATATTGAGCGAAGATGATTTGTCCAATTGGGCCATTGGCCGTTTTTTTAATGTTTAATATTTTCCAATTTAATATATAAAGAAATGTAATATTTTCAAGTTGCATGTCCCTTCGACACGATTGACCTATTTTCAAATGCATCGAGGACTCTAACACTTTTTCATGCAAGTTGGGGACCTCTAACGCTACTTTGAGCGCTCTGTGCCTATATGAAACTGATTTGTAGCATCATCCGCATAATCTTTTTGGTCATCTTCACATTCGTTTCAGCGTGCTCTCTTATCTCTTTGTGTTTCTTTGCCCCCTTCCATAACCACAGCAGAGTGTATCATTCTAGTACAAGCATCCAGGATAACCGCCTTGTTTTTCATTTATCAACACCTATCCAGACTTTTCATTTTATTTGAAATTATTCTTTCTTCTTTTGAGAACTTTAAGGAGTCATTATAATTCAAAAACGTCTGGTAGATCAATGTTTTTTTCTGCGAGAGCATTGTTTTGTTAACTTTTTTAATGCGATAGCATTAGTGACCTGGTACTACGTGCGCTGACCTTGGATTAGTTTGGAGCACACGAATATAAAGTTCGCAGCATCGCCACGGGGTGGCGTGACAGTCCCACTGGCTTTGTGGGAGTGAGGGAAAACACGTTTATTGGTACCATCTTTGATGACGGGTGGAGGCAGTACGGCATGATCTTTAAGGGAGGGGGAAAGAGGGTTAGAAGGACTGGCTGAGTCCCGTTTTCTCGATGTAGAAGACCACGGATCTCAGCACTCTCAGTGTTGTCTCTTCGTCGGCTTCCGGTGGCCGGATCCAGGCTCCTTGGTCTTCCTGTCGTTCTTCATCCTTTAGGGTTGCTATATCTTCTTCCCTCCCCTTTTTAAAATGCTCACACTCCCAAAGAAGGTGTGCAACGTCGGTACGAGTAGCTTTCTTGCAGTGGTTGCAGCTTGGGGGCTTCGTAACGTAATCAGGATCATTCCGCTTTTTGCTTTCGTCGGCCACCTGTTGAGAAGATATGGCGTTATCGCACTACCCGTCCTCACCCGTCTCAGTAGCACTGTCTGGTACTTCCCGAGTCCTCGGGAGGGGACGGGGTACGGTTCTTGGAGCAATCTGGTCCTCATCTCTTCCTTGAGCTTCGCCTTTGCCTTGGTCGTCAACGCAATCGGGTTGTACTCTCGGTAGCCATGACTGATTTCGCCTGCTCGCTGTCTACGTGGGCCGTTGGTGCTGAAGAGGAGAAAACGTTTGTGCTCTCTCGCAGCTACGTGGGCCGCCTCGTTACCCTCCAGGCCCGAGTGCCCCGGGAGCCAGCGTAGCTGCAAGAGGATCCCGCGGCGATTGCGTGCGCGGATGGCTGTCTTCATAATCTCTCGTACCGTCGGGCTCGCGATACGATATTCTTTGCATGCCCTCAACACTTCTTGGGAGTCGGTGAAAATCATCACCATTGTCGGCTTGTTGCGGTCCTCGTTGTCCCGCCTCTTCTTGTTCGCTCCTGCATAGGCGTGCTTCACAGCCGTGAGGACCGCATGCGTCTCCGCGTCGTCCGGGGTCTCGGCTTCCAGGGGAACCGCCCACGTCCCCTCACCCCGCACCTTGATTCCCGCCGCCGCCGTCAGCGAGTTTTCATCCGCCGCAGCATCCACGTAGTACACAACGGTCGCTTCGGGCTCGCATTTCACCATTTCCTTTACCTCCTTTAAGTGCTTGTTCGCGTACCGTCAACGTCTTTCCGGCTGCTCCGCACCCATCTTCTTTGGGATCGGCACGGTCGAAACGACGGCTGCTCGCTCCCATGGCGCCAATTGCCTTGGAAAGTTCGGGAGATCTCCGAACTCTCGTCCCAAGAGCTTGGCGATTTCTCTCCTTGGTCGCGTGTGCATACGTTTTAGTTCATAGGCCTGTTCCTGGTGTTCTCGCAGGTCGTTACCGGAAGGAAAAGGGACGCACTCGTGGAGCTTCATGAGTTCGACGTTCCTAGGTAGCCCTGCCAGGCACCTCCTGGCGTCATTCAGTAGTCTTTCTAACCGGGCCATGTCTCTTTTTCAGAGATGGTAGTACCTGATGCCGTACATTACTCTCGACACTAACAGAGATCGGATCAGCGCTCGGGCCACTGCTTCGCCGGCCCCTCCCAGCCTGTGCGCAAATCTTCGTACGATCGACGTCCCCTGCTTCCAAGTCTTCTCCATCTTTTGTATCCAGCTTGTCGCGTTGTCCGTCACGTTCACAGTTATTCCGAAAACTGTGTGCTCGTCGGTCTTTTCGGTCTGTTTGCCGTCAAAGGTCAGCGCCACCGCAGCCGGAGATTCTTTGCCAAAAATTAGGTATTTAGTCTTCTCGGGTGACGGCTAGGAAACACCTTCCGCAAGCGCCGACAGATGGCGGTGGGGTGGATATTTCGGGCAGAGTCATATATAGGGGAGAGCTTGGCCAGCTGACGCGGCCTCGTTGACGGCTCGTCAACTACGTCCCTGACACGTCACGCGCACGCCATGGCCACGCCCATTTCACCATCTTCAATCCCAACCGCCACCGGAGGCATATGCCCGAATGCTTGGCTCTCGTTTTCCTCCAACCTATGACTGTTTTATTGTGTTTCAAGTCGTCCGCTAGCAGGATATGGGCTTCGTCGTGCTTATTTAAGAGCCATATTAAGTTACTTCCCGGTTACCTTGTTTATTCTCCCTCCGTACGCGCCGCGTCACCAGCCTGTTCATACGCTTCGCAGGCGTTTGGTGCGTCGCGCAAATTACGCTTGCGTAAATTTTGCAATTTTAAGTTATAGTAGACGCCTATAGTTATTTTAGCAGTACGCAACGATAACAGATTCTAATTTGCAGCTGAGGGGCTTTCAGTAGAGTGTTCTGAGAAGAGGAGCGAATGCGAGAATGCGATACCGTGTCCAGTGTTTTCGAAGAAAATTGCCTGTTAGATTGTAAAGTGAGCTAAAGCGCTTCGTTCGAGAGTTTCCCAGGCTTTTGTTTCTTCCTGATTGCATTTGCTCTTGACTACGCGTCAACGTGTCAAACGAGATGGCTTGATCGAAGCGATTGCTATTCCGGATATGAGATGGCCACGCCGCGCATGCACAACGCGTGCCTCCACCGAACTCTCTCAGCAATAAAACAGGGATCTTGTTCTCCGAACATCTAGGAAACCGCGAGGTTACAAAGAAATGAATAAAAAAAAATGAAGCTTATGCGAGTTTGCTGGCATTAAAAGTGGCGCCGGCACTAACGTTTTTCGTAAAGTTAGAGTCGTCTATTTTATAACGAAAGGTTACGAAATAAACATCGAGCGACTCAACGTCAGGTGGCTTTAGGGAATGGTAAGCTTGCTCATTTTAATAGATTCAACTTAATTGATTGGCCGTTTCTTACGGCGCTGAGATCCCAGCATCCATCGTCAAGTCATTACATGAAAATTAAGGAAAATTTGAAAGACAACGAATTCAGCATTTGTTTATCACAAAAACATTTATTACGGTCTCAATAATAAATTAATTCATTTCGCGGTCTGGGGATTAAGGCGAGGGAAAACGATTCACAAATGGGACGTCCCTGTCTCGGGTTGAAAATATTCACATTACAAAACACATGCGAGCTTTGTGTAGCAACTAGTTTGCTTGTTGCTACACATCGAGATTATCGAAATAACAAAATGTTCTACAAACTTGCCCTAACATACAAAATTCCTCAAGTAGCACAAACCGTAGTTTTCTTTCGCTTGCCTCTCTCGACTTTAAAAGACCCTTGTATTCCATTCGTCATGCCGATGTCTGGATGGTCCCGCGCTACAGAACCAACTACGGAGATACGATGGTTAAGTATCAGCTCCCAAGAGCGCTAAATTATCTTGTGTCACTGGGTATTTGCATTGAACATGTTTCACGGAAAGCTATACGACTACTAGTTACAATATGGCAAGCAGACTCTATGTACTAATCATTTTGTTATTCTGTTATATTAATAAAGTGTTGGTACCGCTGTTGCTGTAGGGGAGGAGGAGGCTTTGTCAAGCAGATTTTACTGATTTTTTGCCCTCTTCTCTTTCTTCTTGTACGAAGGGAAACAAATAAAATTGGAACTTGAAACTAGTTTCCGTCGCTACTGCAACGAAAACTCAATTTTATAAAAAAAAAGTTTCAAGACCAAACAAGCATTAAAGACGAAAGCCTTCCGTAGGCGTCCTCAATTGCCGCGTTTGAATATATTCAACCATATATTGCGGCGTGTTTTTAATGCGAAAGCATTAACTGTCCCATGGAGTGGAAACGGCGTCCTCCGTAACCGCGAAAAATATCCGAGAAATTCACTCCGCGCCTAACCGCCAAAAAACGGCAGAGAACTTCCCTCCTCAGAACGGCTCCTAAAATGGCTGCGACGCGGCCCGCGTCCCGCGCGCCGGGTAGTTCCAAGGAACGCCGCCCCACAGAAGCCCTCTCGTGGCGCTGCTCCCGCGCGCAGCCGCAGCAGCGCACACCCGCCGCTTCCCAGAGCCCGGCCGGCCGGCGCAGAGGCTGTCCGGCTTCTGCAGAGCATAGCGGGGTGCGCAGCTTGTACGAATACGCTAGGTATGCGAAATTCCTACACGGAAGCGGTCTTAAGTGTCCTGTATTTTGTTTTCTTTTTTAGTATTATTAAAACAAAAAAACACGAAAACCGCGGCGGCTGTGATTAGAACATCAACCCCACAACAACCGACCATTTTCTCACCAGAAAACCTAAAAATAAGGGTTTGTACGTACGATACCATGCGTCCCTGCATACGCGCGTGTTGGCCTGGGATCAGTCAGGCCCGCGCCGTTCCCACGGCATTTTTCCTTGCTAGGCGGCTGCTAGGCCTGACGTCAGTTCTATGGGAGGGGTCTCGGAGGAGCGAAGGTATGGCGAGAGGTCACCGGGGGACAATAGATGTCCAGATTCTTCCTCTATATATGCCTCTGATTTCCGCAACGGGGTGGGATGCATGGCAACGGAGGCCGCACTGAATAGACCGATCTCACCAAGTGTTCGGCGCATGCGTGACGCCGCCATAACTTTAGTTCACGGGAGACAAACGGCAGTGCACGAAAGGGCTCGTGCCGTCTCGTGCTCTACAGGTGCAGATCTCCAGCGAGTTTGTCGCACATGCAAAAAGACTAAAATTCCCTCGATGCATTGCGGCAGCGGTGGCGTAGTCAAACTGGCTGTTGAGATCGGTCTATCGGCTGTTTATAGGACGCGACGCCCTGACGTGATCCAAGCCGAAGATCACCGGTGGCGTCCACCTTCGCCAATATCGGCGCCGCGCAGTGGGGGACGGCGAGTGTGTCACTGGGGCGCGTGTAGACCCCCCCTCCCCCCTTCCCCCGCTCCCCGTTCACGCCGCTTCGCGGTGACAGTGCGCGGATGGCTCATTGCATTAACCCATCTTGGCGCACCCGTACGCGCCGCTTCGCGGCACCCCTCCGGCGCATCGAAATAAGCGGCCGAGGTGCCGGTGCGTGCCTAGGAAGCCCTCGGAAGCTTTTGCCGACGGCATTGGAGACCCGTGGACGCAAACGGGCTGCGGTTCCGTTCTTCGGCCTGCCATGACGTTCTTGAAGCGCGGACGTCTTACCATGTCACTGGCCCGTAAGTGCACGGTGTCTTTCCCCTATATGCACAACATGTATGCATAACGACTAAATGGCTCTGTCGCTTTCGGCGCGTCTCGTGCACGTCCAGCATGCGCTGGCTAAGGGAACTGACCTGCTTGTCCCGGATAGAAGAAGGGTTCCGGAATAGTTCACCCCGCGGGAAAGTGCTAAGAGGCTGCATTCACCAAGCTTTGTTATATATAACCGCTGCGCGAATTACTAACGCATTTCTTTGAGAATCACCGTTGAAGAAATTAGGGTGAAGACGCAGGCGAGCTGGTGACGAATCATAGTAGAAAAGCCCAGAGACAAGGAGCTAAAAAAGACGAGAACAACAGCCTCTCAGAACCAGCACAACGATAATTTAATTTGACATAATCTTCCTTCTTCTCTTCACACATCCCGAGCACAACCCCTGGTCATCGGCAGGCACCACGTGTGAAGCTCTTAAACAAAAAGACACGTGCACGACTGCAGTCTTAAGCGTCCGGTGAATACATCAACACTGGACCCACAAAAAGAGACCGTGTTGTTTTTGTCCTTTTTAGCTACTTGTCTCTGGGATTTTCTACTCGAATCAGAGTGTCAGCAGCAGCGATTTCGGCCCATTTTTGTTTTCCTTCGAGGAAATGGCACCAACGCTTTTGTGGTCGTGCTGTTAAGTTGCCTCAACCGTGATTCATCTTTGGGTAAGCCGGGTTATGAACCAATGCCGTGGTTGCCTGCAGTGCTGCGGCTATGGCGATAGCGGGTGACAAAGAGGTTGCGACGGCAATAAACATTAAACTTGTTGGCTAGGGTGAGGGAACGGCGTTGGCGATTGCGGTAACTTGGCTTCATGGGCGGGCAGCCTTTCGGTACTTTTGTTTTGTGCCTTCGGCGTCTTCTCCGATGTCCGACATTCGTCGGTGGACGAAATGTGGCGGCTGAATCGTCTTCAGCGTCCACTTGGTAAGCCCTTCAGGCCAGCATCAGGACACTTCGCTGCATGCCGGAAGATAAATCCTCATGGGCTAAAATTGCAACTCCCGGTTGTTCTTGTTGTTATCCTTTTGTACACTTCCGTTCAAACGAATAAAATTACATAATTTATGCGGACGTCTGTTCATTTATGGCAGCGAAAAAAATTTATCTTTTGAATGTGATAAACAACAACAACAAAAAAAAAAGCGTACGCTATGAGAAGCTATCATTTTCAAAAAGAGCCCGATATTTTTTCTTTCAAAATGATAGTTAAGCAAGAGCTATGATTAAAATTTACTCCGATGTCAAACCGATTTCCGGTCGAATAAACTCGAAAGCCTGCAATCTTCTATGCATTGCAAAAAAAAGCTCAGCGAAGCACCTTTTTTTTCTACCACAATTTTTTTTTCTTCTTTTTTCAGGCTTTGAGACTTATCAAATATTGAAGGCCTTTCTACCGAAGCACTCAAAAAGCTTGGTTTGGTTTTGACTTTGGGTTGCGGTCGTGAATCCGACCCACAAAATTGCACTTCGCTTCTCGTGCAATTTTTTTATTTTTTTTTATATCCAGGCCAGAAACATTGGCTTATCTTGATTTTGTATGTGCGTTTCAATATACCATGGTTACATACCTATACTGCTTTTTCTTTCTTTCTTTTTTTTTTCCTTTTTTTCATACCTTGCGAGGACTGGTACCGCTTTCTGAAGAATGTTTTCTTTTGACAGGGGAAGTAACAACAAGGCAGAAACTACCGATTGAAATCGGGGAGTTGTACTGACATTTCGCCAACGTCGAATAAAGCATACATTACCTGATTTGATGCCGAAATCTTCGTGCAACATTTTGTTGTTTGCAATCTACGTTTATTAAATCTTCAGACTGCAAAGGAGAAGCTGGAACGAATAAACATTTTGGGACGATTAACAAACGAGATATTATCAACAATTTTTATTTGTAGTGTCTGATTGAAGCGCCGTACATTCTTACGAATCTGTCATTAATTTATTTTGCTCACTGTTGCGAATACAACTGATTGAAATGTAACGGCTGCAAGAATTATATGCAACGGGTTAATTAGTCGACCTTATGCAAGTATTTTGCTAATTACCACATCACAATCGTTTATTGATATCCATCGCGATCGCAAGCTCTACAATGTGGAATTTTGTCTTTGTTGTTTTAAGTGTGTATTATTATTGGTGCTCAGTAAAACAATACCCTGTACACATACATGTGCATACGCACTCTGTAAACGCGCAGGGGGTGGAGAAGGAAGCAAAGAAGACAAGAAACTCATCCACAAGGATTGAGAGCATGCAAGCAAGCGTAAGGAAGCATCCTAACCCAAACCCTTGTCTCACGGTTTAGGTTATGATCATATCCACATTCGCTGTCATGAGCTGTACAGTACTCAACAAACTCATACAGAACACCCGAATTGTCTCTTTGCTTGTGGCTGCTTTTTCTTGGAGGAGGCTTAAGACCGGTCCCCTCATGTAGCACTGCGGGTTGTTTTGTTGCTTTGTGGCAACAGAACATCCCGCAGTCCTGTGCAATGTATAATACAAAACCGGTGCTCGGCTGCCACAAGGACAGCGATTTTATGAGAGAAGACAGTTAAAGTGTTTCGTGGTGAGCACTGTTGCGAATGTTTCACATGCGTGTGGATAGCTTAGGAAAGCCCTTGGTTGGACCAGCGCTCATCAAACAGGAATTGATGTCTCTTGTCAAGGCGTCGTACAAGGGCTCTAAGTTAGATTGGCAAAAAGGTTAGCGAGATCGCCGACTTTCTCGCGGCGTATCCATCTTAGAGCCCCTGGCATTGTCTGCTTACTTTCTTCCTTAGCCCTGAGGTTCACGTATGCGGTATGGTCAGAAAACTAAAATGTCATTTTAAAAAATAAACATATAGGCGAGACGAAACAAAAGTGCTGAAACACTTACCTAAAACACCAGAAATTCCGCCATTGGGGATGGATACGGCAGCGTAGTCGAGGTCTGTACAAAATCTGAAATGATTAACAAATACTATTAATACGCTTTGTTTTCAGGATATCAAAATCACCTAACGTGAGCGGTCTATTGTGCAGTCTAAAATGTTTTTCATTACTTCAAGGTAAACAGAAAAAACTCACACCTATCAGTTTACGTGGTAAATGAATATTCATTAACACTAATAAAACTACCGTTGTGTTTTTGTTTTTTTACTTATTTAATTGTCTAGAAAATTTTATGTTACGTATGGCTTAGATTTTAAGGGAATCGCTGGCAGCAAGCTGCTGGATCTTCGAGTTCGTCAAGGGTCTCATTTGTTTCAGACTCCACCGAATATTAATTTTCCTTCTCGAGTATAAAGCATAAAATTTATATCTAAAAAGAAAAAAAAACAGGCACGAACGAAAAAGATCCCGGGCAGGTTCGATCACCTAAAAAGCTAGCCCGGAAAGTGTTACGACTACACTGTTCTAGAGAGTTGTAGTGGCAAGAGTGACAGCCGCCGCGTGAAGATTTTGCGCGACATCGTAGCGCTGCTGTTCTGAGCCTAACGAACGTGCCCCCGTCAGCTTCGTCGTCGGCACTGCTCGGCGCGTACTACTGTGGTTCGACTGGAGCTTTTCGCGACGCAGAGCAGTTGCTAATGTGAAAACATTGTAGGTTTTCCTTTGGACTAATGCCTCTAGAGTGTGTGCTATCCATTACTTTTATTATTCGTGTGTTTTTAATGGAGATCATTTGATTAATATCGACTCCCCCCCCCCCCCCCTTCCCAGTACTGACAGGTCGTTCAGCAACGCTATCACGTGGGCTGCACGCTTAATAGCTGCGAAAGAAACCACGCGATACTGATATAACAAGGAAAAATAGACTAATAAATCTCAATAAATCTCACTTTTTTAATGGTGAGAGGAACAATAAACTGGTGTATTATTTTTTGTCATCGTGTTGCTGATGCGGGGACCAGAGTTGTGTAAGGTGCAAGGCCAAGCGCGTTTGGGAACGACCAAGGCTGCAACTGGTGAACATATAGCGAATTGTCTTTTCTGGAAGGCAGTCTATGAAGAAAAAAATACCTCAATTGGGAGTACATGAAGCATTAAAATACAATTTCAACACAAACTTCAACAACCCCTAATATGAAAAACAGTTATTCTCAACTCACTGCTTTCTGACCTCTCAAAAAAGGTAAGACACTCCAGCGACATACACAGCAAGGCACATGACAGCTATCCAGCAACATACTAAGCAAAAAGAGTACAAAATAGTCATAATATAATGCGGCATAGAATCCTAACCTCTTCGCCATTGACGATGTGCACATAGTCCCGAAGGATAAGGCGCGGTTCAAAATGTCTCTCGAACACCGCTGATGTCTCGGCGAGGCGTTTATCTTCTCGATTAAGATTTTTTTCCCACTGTAGTCTGCGCGACTCCTCGTTTGGCGCACCAAACAGCCCGACTTGCATCCCGGCGCGAAGCAGTGTGTGTGTCTGTCTTTTTCCTTGCATTCATCACCGAGACGGCAACGGAACTACAGTGTTGTGCTACGATCGCGAGAAGCGTACCGCCTCAGCTTCGTCTTCCTCTTCGCTCATCGCACATCTGCCATCTGCCTCAAATTCTCCTAGGGCTCGGAACTCCAGCGCCACTCGCGGCATCTACGTTGGCCGTCTTCACATGGCCCAATGTAAGAGCGCGCCGCTCTTGCCACTACATCCTCTAGAACACTGTAGTTACCGCGAACAATCCTGTTGAAAAATGCACGCTTTCTTTCTCTTTTTCTTATCTCAAAGACGAGAATTTTTAATATATTTATTGATTTAAATACCTTAAGAACCCTGAGTCAGGGCATTACATAAGGGAGTGGGTTAAAAATAGCGAGGTTAACATTTGGCAGAACGAATCGATGTCTTGAGCAGAGTCGATGGCTTCGGGCAGGCCGTTCCAGTCCACAGATGTCGCCGGGAAAAAGGATTTAAAGGGTAACTGCAAAGAAAAAAAAATGTTTTTTAAACAGCCTAATTGGGACAAGCATGTCTAAAAACAAATGTTCCGCGAACAAAATATTTGTTTAGCAATATTTACGCCACAGGACGTAATTTAGTCGGAGTCGGAACCTCTCTACATTTGAAACGCCCGCTCTTTCGACCCCCGCGGAGGAGAACTACCCCCACCCCTCACTCTTGGATTTGCTCTTGGGTTGACTTGGCTGCGGAGTTAAACGACGCAGCGTCTCGACTTCCGGTAAGATCTGGCAACAACGCACGTTAAACATGGCGCCGGTATTGTTTTGGTTTGACGCAAACCTCCTTGGTTTGACAGAACACAAGAAGCTGCGCGGTTTGCGAGCACATAGCGAAGACGTGACCGGAGAAGTGCCCCTGTGATGTTCCCGGAAGACGGAAAGTATCATTCGTAATCCTCGTGTGTGCTTTTAAAGCGAAGGGAGTCACAGGGTCCACGAGTGCACAACCACAAACCAACGTCCACGACAGTGCTGCGTCGACTTCGGCGATCTCGTTCTGTTTGGTGCAACACGGCGATGCGACAAAGAACTGAAACGTTTGTGGTGTGTTTGGTGCGGTGCTTGGAAGTAAACAACTACACTAACACGGAGCGCAAATTTGTTTTTGTGGGGTTGAGGTTCAACGGTTTCAGTCCCGTCGTTGTCAGCTGATCCAGTCAAACTGGTCCGGGAGGACGCAGCGAGCGTTTTTAAAAGTAAATCTTCCTTCGTTCTGTTTCAAAATGCGGACGATTCCCGACGCATACCGTGAGTAAAACGCTGCGGGCGTTTTCGACAAAATTACGTCGTTTTAATTGAACAATGGACTCCGAATTGTTGTCCTAAATCTGCCGTTTTTATGCTTCGTGTTGTTGGACTGTTTGCACAGCGACGTGTTGCGCTCATCGGGCGGTGTGAATAAATTTGGGCAAGACTTCCTACCTGCCCACAGATGCATGAACTGAGACCATTTTTTACGTAGTAAACATAGTTGTTTTTGTTTTTTTTCATGGGGGGGGGGAAGAGGCGTTGTGCATTTATTACGGTATATTCACTTGAGAGTTCAGAAATTGGGGAGGGCGAGCAGGCTTTCCGAACTTTGTCTTTGCTCTCTGGCACTGCCCCTAGTTTCAAGTTGCAGTTTCAGTAGACACACCTACTAACAGCCAGCAGGTACAAACTGCTATTAAGCAGGTTAAAGATTGGGAAGCCGGGTCGGTGTGGACTCCGTGTTTCGCGCTTTTCGCAAGGTGACTAGGGAAGTGCTCTTGCAAGGTACGCGGAATATGCAACCAATTTTCTTATGCCCGTCGTTGGCGTCTCTCCAGCAAAACGAATTATTTCTACAAAGGCGTAATCACAAGCCAAGATTTACAATAACAGTACACAGTCATTCAAACAACTTTACTAAGTGGTTCGGAAGCCGACAAAAAAAAAATGAAAGCCGTTTACAACTCCCTGTAACGCCGAATTAGAGCGCAGCTCTTGAGGAGGAGGGGAAGGCACGGGGGGGGGGGGTCACGTGACCTCGGTGGGGGGGGGGGGGGGGTCACGTGACCTTGAGGGGTGGGGGCGGAGAAAATTTTCCGCTAAATTTAGCGGGGAAAATTTTGCGCTAGATTTAGCGGGAAAATTTTTCCGCTAGATTTAGCGGTGAAATTTTTCCGCTAAATTTAGCGGGGAAAATTTTCCGCTGGATTTAGCGGGGGAAATTTTGCGCTAAATTTAGCGGGGAAAATTTTTCGCTAGATTTAGTGGGGAAAATTTTCCGCTAGATTTAGCGGGAAAATTTTTCCGCTAGATTTAGCGGATAAGTTTTTCGCTAAATTTAGCGGGGAAAATTTTCCGCTAAATTTAGCGGGGAAATTTACCCATCATGCACCGCGCGGTTACGCCGACGGCGACGGCGACGGCGACGCCGACAACGCTCAAGCCGGAAACGGGCGCCTAAGAGCTGCGCTCTAAAATCTGTCGGCTAACGCAGAATTCGGACGTCCGAAGGCTTCTGCGAACAGCCATTACGTAATAACCTGGCTGTGCCAGGTTTTTTACGTAACAGCTGTGTCTAGTCACGGACGTTCGATCCACCCGGTGCGAATCTCGACGGCCTCCGGAGCGATATGACGAGAACGTAACTGGACACGTTTGTCGCAAGGCGAACGCCTGATTGCCTCCAGCAAAATAGCATTCCTTTCGGGGCGACATGGCTGTTGGAAGGCTCGCTGTCAGAATCACTCATCTGACATCTCCGAAAAGTAGGCATTTGCACGCGCAAACAAACAAAAAAACAAACAAACAAAAATAAAGAAGCACTCTAAGCAAGCAAAGAGGAAAACGAAAGAACCGCGCTATGAAAGCGAAAACCCCGCGTCGCTTCCTATCACTAACATCTGCGACAGCTGCTAAACACGCACTACTTCACTTCAAGAAGTCTCACTCAAGCACCTGGGTCAGCACGAAACACCGATCACTTCGGCGAAACGATTAGTCGAGGTAGGCGAGACAGGCGGAAGCTGAGACTTCGGCGGCCATGAAAGAATGGCGAGTAGCTTTTGTTTGTTATGGTATGAATTGAAACGGAAGTGCCCGTCTTGTGAACCTTTTGTAAAGAATAATAACTCTCATCACATGGGTTATTCTTTGAACGTAAAAATATGCCGCTCAGAAGGAACTTACTACATGTAACAAAGGTTTAACAACCAAGATCTAAGCTGTCAATCAATCTCTTAACCAATGAGAAGTATAGCAGCCAATCGGTGCTAAACGTCACGGAACCCCAACTTTGTGGCGCGCGATTTAAAACGGACGAAATCGCCGCAAACTAAAATCAGTCTCACGCAATATATATTGCTGTAAATTTTGTTTACTCGCGGAAAAATTGTTTTTTGACATGCTTGTCCAAATAAGGCTGTTAAAAGAAAAATTTTTTTCTTTGCAGTTACCCTTTAAGGAGTGCTGTATTTCGAGTGAAAAAAAGGCCAACTTTTGCATGGTGGTCAATGCGAGGTGATATGCGATGAGGTGGCAAGATGAATGATTTGTGTAGATGATCGTCGAAGTAAAACCTGTAGAAAAGACATAATTTAGCGATGCGCCTGCGTGAACACAAAGGGGTTAATAATGAATTTTGTTTAAGTTCAGTAACACTAACAAACCTAGAGTATTGAGACGTTATAAAGCGAGTGGCACGAGTTTGAACTGATTCTAAGTCGGATACAAGTTATTTAAGATGGGTGTTCCAGACTGACGATGCATATTCTAGTTTTGGATGTACCAATGTGACATATGCAAGCCGCTTCACAGATGAGGACGCGAGACGAAGATTACGGCGCAAGAGACCAAGAGTGCGGTTTGAGTCGGAAATGATAGTATTAGTAAGGGTTTTCCAAGAAAGGTCGTGAGTGAAGTGAACGCCACGATACTTCTAAGTCAACACGGAATCAATATTAAGATCACCAACAGAGTAGGAAGAGTGAAAATGTTGACGAGTTCGATAGAAAGAGAGGCGTTTGGATTTTGATGTATTTAGTAGCATCTGCCACTTTGAACACCAATGGTTCATACGCAAGTCATCTGTGTTAGATATGGCTCTGTAGACTGCGCAGTCATTAGCGTCTGGTGCGTCACTAATCCCACGAAACACCAGGGCCGGCTTGCTAGAACCAGCGTGTCAGCTGAGACTGGGTGAACGAAAGCACTGCCAAAGCCAGCGCACGAGCTGAGCGGGACTCAAGCTGCGTCTCAAGACGCTCGCGTGCCCCAGCCTTTGCAGTGTTTTCTTTCACCCAGTCTCAGCTGAGACGCTGTTCTAGCAAGCCAGGCCAGGTTCGCTCGATGCGAGCGGTCTTCTAGCTCATCAAGGCGGAGCCGAGCTTGGTCTACACTAGTTGTTGTCTTCGACACCGACTCTTTAACGCGAGCCATATCGTCCTTTAATGCTTTTACGTCGCTTAGGTAGCCTTCAATTACTGAGACCCGCGAGTTTAATTCAGCAAAGGACTTAGTTGCAATTACCTGGTCTGCGCGGACACTTCTAATTTCAGAAAGAAGGAATGCGTTCATGAGATCCAGTTTATCATGGACATTAAGCGTAAAGAAATAGAAAACCTAAATAGAGTGTAAAAAATTAAGAAATCTTAGTGTATAAAAAAAAGAAAACCGAAATCAAGGATTAGAAGAAAAGGAAAAAGAGGCATCATTGAATGTTGCTAGTCCAGCGGTGCGAATGTTATATCTTTTCTCTGTGTGTTTTTTATGTTCAGCTGGCCTCATTCACAAACACTATCATGGACAGTTTGCAGGTTTAGTGTATCAGGACCAGGGTCTAGCCCGACGTCTCCCGAGAGTAACATACGGTACGAAATACAAAAACACTCATATGCAATAGACATG
The DNA here is from genome assembly GCA_013358835.2 of Ixodes persulcatus. NCBI lineage: Eukaryota > Metazoa > Arthropoda > Arachnida > Ixodida > Ixodidae > Ixodes > Ixodes persulcatus. The sequence continues at coordinate 298,962 of JABSTQ010010367.1, read as the reverse complement.
CAGGACGTGGGGGATGGCAGCACGAACAAAAAATATCGTTACTTTGCTTGCAGAACTACGAGACATTGTTACTCACCTGAAAATACATGGCGAACATTCTGTTACTCTGCACTGCTGACGTGCCACCATCCCCACTGGCGATAAAGCTGTCGAGCGGCGCATAAGTACAGCCGAAGCTGCCACCAGGGTGAAGTCCAGTCGACGACGGTAGCAATCGATGTCCATCGATGATAACGTGCTGATTTGCGGCGTCACCTTGTCTTGGATCCGTGCCAGTGATGTCGAGGAACATGCGGGTCATCGTCCATGACGAATGCTTCTGCGGTGTATGGCCAACGAAAAAAAAAAAAAGGACTCGTTCCATGCGCAGAAATTGGCGTGCAGGCGAGCAGGAGCTGAAACTACATGGCGAACATTCTGTTACTGTGCACTGCTGACGTGTCACCATCCCGTAGGTGACGCTCTCGCCGGTCGAGTGCTTTACCAACACACATAATTATTGCTGTGTATTCACTTTTGTTTGCTTGCTTTCAGCGTTCGAATAAACTTGCTCTTCTATTTTGTATACCGAGTGTTCCTGCGAATATCTTCGAAAATTCGTACAAATAGGGTGCATGAGAAAAAAAAACTTTTCGAGAACAAACTACTAAACACGTTTGGACATCAGGAATCGCAACAAAAAAACCTAATATTTTGAAACATTATTACGTAAACTTTAACTACTTAACTTTTTTCCTTATGAAGAATAAACATAATTTTCCAATTAGAAAGTGACCGAGCGTCATTGAAAACCTGTAATTCACTCAATTTTATGAATACTGTTACGGTGAAAAAGAGGATGATTTATTTATAGGTGGGTAATGGTGGTAGACAGAGGATTGAATTCCTTGCTGCGAGCGCGCTGGCGATCCTCTACTTCTTCTCTCTCTAGGCATCTCATCAGCTCTGTAATATTACCCCCCCTCCAAGAAGCCACGACGTCTCGTCGTTGAGTTACGTGGTGGTTGGGAGGGTGTATGGCTTGAGCCGAAGCACGTGCACTGTGTCTCTTTCTCTGCGACGTCTGTCATTCTGTTGCTCGAGGGCTTCAATGACGTATGTAACGTCGCTCAACTGGTGATGAATCCGGTATGGTCCTGTATAGCGGTGGAGAAGTTTGTCAGCAAGTCCGACATGACGTTGGGGTGTCCACAGCAATACAAGGTCACCAGGAGAGTATTTGATGTGTCGATGAGAGCTATCGTAGCGTGCACACTGGCGTTCTTGTGAGTCAAGCGTGCGTATCCGAGCTAATTGTCGAGCTTCTTCAGCCCGACTTATGGCATCGGATGTAAATTCGGTGAGGGAAGCGTCTGGTTGGGGTGGAAGGAGAGAGTCAAGCATTAATGGTGGTTCGCGGCCGAAGAGAAGGTAAAAAGGTGTGAAACCAGTAGTGTCGTGGCGGGATGAATTATATGCAAAAGTGACGTATGGCAGTGCATCATCCCAATTTTTGTGATTTGACGACACGTACATTGACAGCATGTCGGTTAACGTTCGGTTCAGCCGCTCAGTGAGCCCATTGGTTTGTGGGTGGTAAGCGGTCGTCACTTGATGGTGGACCGAGCAGGCCTGCAATACTTCAGACACAACGCGTGACAGAAAGGAACGCCCACGGTCACTAAGAAGTTCTCGCGGTGCGCCATATTTTAATATGACGTCCTCCAAAAGAAACTGGGCCAGGTCAACAGCAGTACTGGTTGGGAGAGCGCGCGTGATTGCATAACGAGTGGTGTGGTCTATTGCAACTGCAATCCAGCGGTTTTCAGAGCGTGACGAAGGGAATGGTCCGAGGAAGTCAATCCCTAGACGATCAAACGGGCTGATGGGAGGGTGCAGTGGCTGAAGGAGCCCTGATGGCTTGATGGTTTGTTTCTTTCGACGTTGGCAAAGGTCACATGAAGAGACATATCTCTTTACAGTTCGGTACATGTCCGGCCAGTAAAAACGTTCCTTAACCTTTCCGTAAGTGCGAAGGAGACCCAGGTGACCTGATGAAGGTGCGTCGTGGAGTTCGTGAAGAACTGTGGCCTGTAGGTGTTTAGGGATCACGACAAGCCATGGTAATCCTTCGGGTCTGAAATTCTGGCGGTATAGAATGTTGTCGCGGATACGAAAGAGTCCCGAGGACGGTTGGTTAGCATCAGCTGAGAGGCGTCTTATAAGAAGCTTCAGAGCTGGATCACGACGCTGTTCGTGAGCGAGGTTTAGGAGCTGTGATATTGGCAGTACTGGGAGTTCAGTTGAATCGGTGTTGTAGTCGGCTGGACTTACCGGGTAACGAGACAAACAGTCAGCGTCCTGGTGCATCTTTCCTGATTTGTAAACGATAGTGAAATCATATTCTTGAAGGCGCAGAGACCAGCGTCCAATGCGACCAATGGGATCTTTTAATGATGAAAGCCAACAAAGGGCATGATGATCAGTGATGACACGGAAGGGACGTCCAAAAAGGTATGGTCGAAATTTGGAGACCGACCACACCACTGCAAGGCATTCTTTCTCAGAAATTGTGTAATTACGCTCAGCAGGTGAAAGTAGTCGACTAGCGTAAGCAATTACCGTTTCCTTTCCGAACTGATGTTGTGCGAGAACTGCTCCAATACCGTGGCCACTGGCATCGGTGCGAATTTCAGTGGGTGCCGTGTCATCGAAATGGCCGAGAATGGGGCCGGAGGTCAAAGCATCTTTCAGGTGAGCAAAAGAAATCTGATGATGATCCTTCCATTCGAAAGCTTGATTTTTTTTCAGGAGAGATGTCATTGGGAGTGCTATGTGTGCGAAGTCTCTGATGAAGCGGCGGAAGTAAGAGCAAAGTCCTAAAAAGCTCCTGACGTCTTTTGAAGAAAGAGGCGTGGGGAAATCTTTGACAGCCTTAATTTTTTCAGGGTCGGGTAGAACACCATGTTTGTCCACGAGATGTCCGAGAACTTTAATTTGTTGACTACCGAACCGGCATTTAGTTGAATTTAGTTGTAGCCCAGCTTGTTGAAAGACTGCGAGCACTTGGGTCAAACGTTCAAGATGTTTTGGGAAGGTGTCAGAGAAGATGATGACGTCGTCAAGATAGCACAAGCAAGTGACCCATTTTAGTCCCTTGAGTAGGCGGTCCATCATTCTTTCGAACGTTGCGGGCGCGTTACACAGGCCAAAGGGCATGACCTTGAATTCAAAAAGTCCGTCGGGCGTAATGAATGCCGTTTTCTCACGGTCGGCTTCATCAACGTTAATCTGCCAGTAGCCGGCGCGAAGATCAATGCATGAGAAATATTCCGCTCCCTGTAGGCAATCAAGAGTGTCGTCGATGCGTGGCAGAGGATAGACATCTTTTTTCGTGATCTTATTTAACCTACGATAATCGACGCAAAAACGCCATGAGCCGTCCTTCTTTTTTACTAAAACAACAGGAGAGGACCAGGGGCTGGACGAGGGTTGGACAATGTTTCGCGACAGCATCTTGTCAACTTCCTGTTGAATAGCGCGCCGTTCGCTTTGCGACACTCTGTAGGGACGATGGTGGATGGGAGGTTCGGAGCCGGTGTTGATTCGATGAGCAACTTCAGTTGTCTGGCCAAGAGGGCGGCTTGTAAGGTCAAATATAGTATGGTACTTGCAAAGTACGCTGTGGAGTTGCTGTGCTTCTTCTCTGTTCAACGTCGGGTCAATCATGGTGGAAATATGTGCAATGTCAGTCTCCGAGAGTGGTTGAGGAGGTTTGGGCGGCAAAAATTCTTCAGAAATGACGGCGACGGTGGAGTCAAGAGCCGGGAAGCTGCGCGCAATTGTCATACCTTTGGGGAGAATTTGTGTACTGCGAGTGATATTGAGCACCCATATATCGGTGGCACCATTCTGGATGGCTGCAATGCAGTGTGGTACGGCGAGTTGTTTTTCGAGCAAAATGTTCACAATAGGTGAGATTATGTAGTCACCGTTCTGGATCGGTTCAGTGGTTGTGACATTGATCGCTACAGCAGACAATGGCGGTATGCGTGATGTTTCAAAACAGCATAGCTTTGCCCCAATGGCGTCTGACACATCACAGGCCTCTGTAGCATCGAGTTCAATTTCGCCTTTAGCGCAGTCAATGAGAGCGGAGTGAGTGGCCAGAAAGTCCCAACCAAGGATAATTTCGTGAGGACAGCTTCTAAGGACTGTAAAAAGAACAAAGGCGGTCTTGTGATGAAGGGTTATGCGAGCACCGCACATACCATGAGGAGAGATTGCGCCGCCGTCAGCACCACGCAAAATTTTTGTGTCAGGTGGCGTCAGAACTTTTCTTAAGCGTCGTCTGAGGTCTTCGCGCATGATGGAAATAGCGGCTCCGGTATCAACAAGGGCAAATGTGCTAATACCGTCAATGTCGATCAGCAGTCGATTCTTGGCTATAGCGGCGATGCTTCGTGGAGGATTTTGGGCTGGGGACTCTAATGCAGCCTCACCTCTTGAAGCTGCATTGGTTAGTTTTCCGATGGTCGAAGGTCATGGGTTGGCGACAGTTGGCGGCGGATGACTGGAGACAGCGACTGGCGACGGCGCGGCGATGGCGAACGATTGTTGCGTGACGAGCGATAATACACTTGTTCATTCGCGGGGAGCCCGGGAGATGGAGAGAAGTTTCCCCTGTAAGGGCGACTGGAGCTGGAAAATGAAAACCTGGGCTGCTGGTTGCTCCATGGGTTGCGGCAATAGCGGGCGACATGACCAACGCCGTTGCAGTGGAAACAAATTGGCCGATTGTCGGGTGTTCTCCATGCGGCTGGGTCCCGACGTTGGGGCGGTCTGAAGACTGTCGCTGCAGTTGGAGGTTTACAGGGGCAACGATCAGAAATGTGATGGTCAGGGGTGGGTTGGAAGCGGGGGCATGAAGAAGCGCAGAGCTTCTCAATTTCTTTCCTGACGACACTTTGAACAGCAGCTATCGATACTGTCCCGTTCGGTGATTCGGAAGGGCGAGAAAAACCCTCACTAGGCATCATTGCTTCCAGCTCTCGGCGGACGATTTTGGTAATCTGTACCGAACTGGAATCTGCGTCTTCGCAAGATGATGTTGCTGGTGTGTTGGGCAAGCGGTTGAATTTGTGTGCTATCCTTCGTGTTTTAGCAGCTTCGAACCGGCGGCACTCCCTGATGACCTCGTCGACTGTCGAGCAGTCTTTGATTACAAGGAGCTGGAAGGCATCGTCTGCTATGCCTTTTAGGATGTGTTCGATTCGGTCAGTGTCTGACATCTCAGGGTTAGCCTTGCGGCAGAGAGAGATGACGTCCTGTATATAGGTGACGTAGGACTCTGTAGATGTTTGTACGCGGGAACCCAGCTTACGCTTCGCCGAGAGCTTACGCCCGGTGGGACGGCCAAAAAGATCTTGAAGTTTGGACTTACAGAGTTCCCAAGAGGTGATCTCTTCCTCATGCGTTTCGAACCACGTCCGGGCGGTGTCTCGCAAGTAAAAAATAATATTCGCAAGCATGATGGTATTGTCCCATCGGTTATGCAAGCTTACTCTTTCATAGAGGTCGATCCAGTCTTCGATTTCCTGGTCGCCTGTACCGGTAAAAGGTCCGGGGTCCCGTGGCTTTGTGAGGACCATGGGTGGCGGGGGCGTAGCTGGAGCGCCTTCGCGTGGTGTCCCTGGGGGTGGAGTCATGCCGGATGCGGGCGGAAGACTCCTGCTGCGAAGGTCCAGGTCGGGGATGGGTCCGCACCTCCACCAAAGAATGTTACGGTGAAAAAGAGGATGATTTATTTATAGGTGGGTAATGGTGGTAGACAGAGGATTGAATTCCTTGCTGCGAGCGCGCTGGCGATCCTCTACTTCTTCTCTCTCTAGGCATCTCATCAGCTCTGTAATAATACTTAACGTAGTACGTCCGAAGCTCGAGGGTGCGCTCAAGCTTCCACTATTCCAGCAAGCGGAAGGCTGACGATGTGAAAACGCGGATGACAATAAAATCATCCGCGTACTCTTATCACCAGCAGATTAAAAAGAAAAGTTTATCCAGATTTGGGAATTTCGAAAACCCGTTCGATGAACCAACGCAGCTGCTGAAGAAGGCTACTGGACACATTTGGGTTGGTTGCGTTCACAGCAACCGAAACGACAGCAATGGCAGAAGTCGCCGGGACAAGTGTAAGATGAGCACAACGTGGCAAGGTGATGCAAGAGGTAGTTGCTTCGCGAACCAATAATAATTTGTCACGGTTGTCCGCGTGTTCTGGGTCGTTTCTGTCGTTCTTATTTATTTATTTTTTGTGCATTTGCTGCCACCGATTAAACCAATCACAAAGAGAAGAAAAAAAAAAACATGGCGTCCCCTCGGCCATAGGCTCCTTCCGAAATTCTGTCTGGCCACTTTATCCCTATCATCGCCATCTTAGGAACGACATAGTATCGTTCTGAAGGCAGCGGCCTTCTGGTTCCCCATTATGGAAGAAGTTAAAGATGCTCCGAAGGTAGGATGACGCTAGACCTATACGTTCGAGACGTTTAGTACGATGCGACGCTGGAATTGAATACAAGAGCATGCGTAAGCGTTCATTTCAAACTCAATCTGTTGGTGGCAAACAAATGGCTTGACAGTGCCTTGATGTATAACATTTTTATCGCGGTTTCGTTGTGGGTTTGTGCTTCGTCCTTACCGGCTGTATATTTGTCACCATCACAACTGCGATAGCCAGAAAGATTCTCGACTGCTGTTGACTAGCGAAAGTAATGGTGCCCGGCAGAAATACTACAGACTGCAGGTCGATAACCGCTATTCACCTTTTCCACAAGCGTGCAGCCATCTTGAATATCGTCACTTCTGGTGTGCGGTAAAACATCTTTTTGATCTCTCTCCGAAGCTGGAAGGTGTTTACGAAAAATGCGTGATTGTCACACATTCTTGATTTGCCTCACCTATATTTTCTCGCATATTCCAGGTTCAAACGTTTTAATATTTTTTCGCCCCGCATACCAGATACGGAACCCACGTGACTGAGAACGACAGGAAACAGAAAAGGTCTATAGGGAGTATTCATTGGACGCCATATTTGAGGGCGATGTTTAGAGCGAATGCTCGGAACGAGCTCACGTTAAAGGGGTCATGAAACGATTTTCCTACTTCTTCCTCCTTAGCTTTAATCCTCAACTCAAATGCGAGTTGTGAAATCACGTCGCCGTGACATTCTTCGGCACCGGTGCGATGACTCCTAGCTTCCACCGTGCTTTTTATGCACACCACAAAACTTGTCATTCGTAAGTAACGATAAGTTCCGTCAGGGCACTCATTGGCCACGAACGCGAATCCGAATATTCGTCGACGAATTGATTGCTGACGAGCGCATACGTCCGAGTGACGCAGATCTCGTGTCCAATGCGTGAGCTGGGCTCGGCTTACGTCAGGTTGGCACAGCTGACGCGCTTTGGGAACCGCGGATGTATCATAGTGAAAAGGCGGAGAGCTTTCGAAAGAAAGAAGGTACAAAATAGTCCGCTATATTTTTAAATGTTCGTACCGAAAAGCTGGCTGTTGACGTTCTACCCGCTTTCTTTTGGCCAACTAAACGATATGCGATTAGTAAAGTTCCAATTTAAAATCATTTATCCCAGCTTAAAATTCGTTTCATGGCCCCTTTAATAGGCTGCTAAGACCGGCAATCTTGGTGGTGCGGAATGCACGTGGCGAAAGAACTGTGGAAGCACGCCGTCAGCACGCGCTCAGCAGTCGCGCACACAGCTATGGCCGCCAGTGAATACTCCCTATTAGTACGGTAAAAAGGTAAACTGCTATTTGAACCACCAGATGGCACTGAATTTCGAAAAGGGTCTATTGGACCCGAGCCCGACGGCGAGCGTGCTTCGACTTGTTGATTGGATACGAAGACCGGCAGATCGCTGATGCAGCACTCGTGTTGAATCTGTGCCATCTCTCAATATCACTGGGATGAGCTCAAGGTTCCAGTGCACAGGCCTCGAGTATTCCAGGTGGTGTTGTCCCGGCCCAAAAAGAAGTCCAAGCCATGCCACTGTGCCTAACATCACCACCATATGCGAAGTTATAGGTTGAAGCGAAAGGAACGCAGTGTTAGAGTGAAGATGGGTACTGCCGTATAGAAAACGAAGCAAGTGACACCACCAAAAAAAGAGATCGCGCATACATAACCGCACCCCATTAGTAGCGTCATAAACATGATAATCTTAACCTGGAGACAAGAAGTAATGTATTAGCCAACACTCCTTGTTCCAGGGTTTAGAACTTTAGATTATGATTTTCGTCACCAGCTCTTCTGGGTAGTTCCTCCTTTTGCAATGAACGTGAGATTGAGTCAATCAAGGTATTTCAAATTGCTATCCCATTCGAGCACAAAGAATGCGTTTAGAGTCCCGGAGCTCCTCGCCGCAGCATGCTCCCAATTTTATCAATTGAGCAGTCCTTAGCCGAGGCCTGATATTCAGGCGAACAAGCAGTTACCTTTTCCCCTTTTCAGTGTCTTGTTCAACTTCTCTGCTCATTTTCTAAGCTGCGCTATCGTCAGACTCTTCAGCAAGGTCTCCTCAGTGACTCATTCATATGCCTCTCGTACAAAGCAATAGTTCAGGTTCTGCAGCTTTCACGAGTTAATTAAGATTGAGTCCCTGAAACGAGAAGGGGACTCAATCAATGGGGAATTAATACCGCTCTGCCAGGCGTACCCTCTTAAAATTATATTTGACTCCTTTAGAATGTTATGTCATCTGAGTTCGTCAGTCTCTTCTCTCTTTCATACACAAACACACTCACTCACTCACTTTCTCACCGATCTCTGAAATGACCGGCTTCAGGGCACAGCAGGAGGCGCAAGACGAGAGATAACCTCGCGGGTTGCCCAACTCGGGGCACTGGAGCCGACTCGATTAATTAAAAAGCGCGGCTGCAACCGGCTAAAGGTGACGCTCTCGCCGGTCGAGTGCGTTACCAACACACATAATATCCCCGAAGAACACCGCAATTTATTACCGCCCATACTTCTTTTTTTCGTCTTTTTCCAGAGGTCCCTTACACTTCCGAGAAGGCTATAAGCTCCGTTGCGTAAATTGTCGGAGGAAAAAACAAAAGAAAACTTTCTTTTTCGCTATCGCGTGTACATGAGCAACGCTTTGCTGCCCCCCGAAAACAGCTCATTTAAATACTGTTTCGTCAGTTTTCTTGCTTTGGTTTTCTGCCAAGTGATAACCTATGCAAATTACGAGGCCTTTTGTTGTCGATGGGGGCGCTGGTTCTTGCCCCTTTTTTAGTAGGTGCGTGTGTGTCGGACGCCGATTTATCTCTCCCACCTTTTTTGTCCCGATTTGTTTCATACCCGTTCTCGGGAACTAGTCTTTAAGCTCAGCTGTGGAAATTGGTTGCGCGATTCTGCTTTGTGTGGTCGCTAATGCCGCAAACCTTTCCTTCTTTGGTTTGTCTTTTTGTATATTTTTTTCCCTTAGTGGGATGGAGCTTTCTCTTTATAGAAACAGTTCCCTCTGCAAAAAGAGTTTTTTTATGTTTCAATGTTGGAACTTCGCTTGGCTTGGCTTTAGAACTTCGCTTGGTCTTTATTGCATCCCTGGGTTCGCCCTTGCAGGGGGCGTACTCTTTATCTGTTTGCTGCAACACGCGTGCCTGTGTGTCAGTGTAGCTTAACTCGCTTTTAGCGACCGGCAAAGTGAATTGACTGACTGACTGGTGGAAGCTTAATTTTCGCGGAGTCTGGATGCTTAATGGTAACTGGCTGTGTGGCGCAACACACCCAGACGCATCCTCATTGCACGCTGGGCAACCCGAATGTAGGGCGCAGCAACCACTTAGTTTTTTTTTTTTTTTGTTTTTTTTTTAGCTTTGGCTTTTTTATGTGATGGTTTAATTGACTCAGGCAACGTATGACTTCGCTCTTTGGACGGACTTTCCTTTCAGTTGTTTCGTGATTTTGGGGGAAATATTTGGTAAGCTGTACAAAACGAAGTAATTCAAAATTAAAAAAAAGCCTTAGTTCACGTCTGCTCTCATATCTTCTAAACAAATTGGCATAATCGAAATTGTGTCACCTTTAAAGTTACACTAAATTAACGAAACAAATATTATTTTTAAAGGCATAGATGAAACACGTATTTTTTATATAAAATGCACCCACGAAAAAAAAAAATATTCGCACAATATTTGTGCCGTTGGATGCAATTTAGACGGACGTCACGGCCCACTTTAAGCCCCGCCCACGGATCAGTAGCCCCGCCCATTACTAAAAAGTAATGGGTAGTAGCCCCGCCCACGGATCAGTAGCCCCGCCCACGGATCAGTAGCCCCGAAACGCTAGAAAGCCTATACCTCGTTTCAACATAAGTAAAGCCGCCGCCGACACTACGGGCTGATGGGACCAATCAGACAGCGTGCAAAGCAGAACATCAAGACGTTCGTCGTGCTTGCGTATATCTTCTATTACTACTGACCAATTCATAACAGAAAAGACCCAGTGACTTTCCCATTAGCTCGCACCGCTGGCTGCGTCTGGACTTAAGCTGAAGCGGAGTGTAGTGTCTCCCTTTCGCGACATCCAGTGAGTCTAGTCTGGCCTCTGACGCTGCCTGCTAGTCGTGCGAGTAGACGAGCGGCAGCCTCCGGTATTGTCTGCTATTCCACCACCCTCTATTGTCGTCTGCAGTGTCCGTAAGACGCGGACATAAAAGCTGCACGTCGGCGTCCATTTTAACCTTCGTCCGTCTGCTGTTCCTTTCCATTTAAAATCTTTTCCAACACTCGCAAGACCCGGCCATGAAAACGGCAACAAAATCAGTCTTTCCAACTTTTCTGTTGGCAGTGGCTATTGCGACGACCACCGTCAAAATATCTCACAAATTATTTTGACGTTTGTGACGTCACTTCCGTAAAATGTCAAAATAGTGGGTTCATTATTTCGACGTCCCCCTTCAATGCAGCTGTCGCAGTGGTAGGGTGGAAGCTGTTTTGTTGACATTTGTTATTTTGTTGACGTTTTGACTGATTCACGTGCTGCGTGCCTAAGTTTCGGTCCTAGTTCGCAGTGAATATGCCAATTATTCAGTATGTGTGTGGGACTGGCTTGGCAGTTTGTTGTTTTCCGACGGGACACGCCAGGTGGCGATGTTCTGAGCTCACATATCGGCACGCGTTTCATTTAAAATTTCTAACTTACAACAAAGGCGAGCTGGATATCCCTCTGTCTTCCCTGCACGTAACAACTGTAAGTGCGTACACTAAGTAACCCTGAGAAATTTGGCACGCTTCTTGTGCCTCCATATCGTGCGAGCGCGTCTTCGTACGGTTGCAGTCTCGCTTTGCATCTGGCTACCGCCCTGTTTTGAACCGGGTTTCGTGAGTTCGTTGTTTAGTCTAGATTTTCTGTTTGGTTCGTGTAGAACGAGCCGGTTAACTGGGTTAACTACGAAACGATAAGGATGGTGAAGAAAAGCTTGTGTGTGTAAACATTGCGCCCTTGTTTCTTGACCGGTGCGAACAAACAAAGGTTCTGGCTCGGTTGTACGAGATACACGCATTTTTCAATACTCTGCAAATTTTATGATACGGCATATTGCTCCTTTGTCTATATAAAACACAAAAAATAGATCATGAAAAGCAATGGTGTCGCATTCTGTAATGTTTGGCACAGCCAAGCTAACGTTACGTGCGACCTGATAGCTGATGTACTTTGAGAAGTTTTTTTTAATTTTTTTTGCAATCCACATCACTTCAAAATTTATAAAAAAATATTAGACGAAGAAAAAAAAGTGAACGCTGTTTACAACTCCCTCTAACGCCGAATTAGAGCGCAGCTCTTGAGGAGGAGGAGGGAAGGGTACCTGGAGGGGGGGGGGGGTCAAGTGACCTCGGGAGGGGAGGGTCACGTGACCTTGGGGTGGTCACGTGACCTGGGGTGGTCACGTGACCTCGGGGGTCAAGTGACAATGACGATGCCGATGACGTGACGTCATCAGTGACGATGACGTTGCGGGTGCCAATGACGTCATCAGTGATGATGACGATGCGGATGCCGATGACGTCATCAGTGACGATAACGATGCGAATGCCGATGACGTCATCAGTGACGTCACTGATGACGTCCTCGGTGACGTCACGCGTCCCATAATGCACCACCCGGTTACGCCGACGCCGACGCCGACGGCGACGCCGCTCAAGCCGGAAACGGGCGCCTAAGAGCTTCGCTCTAAAATGAAAGTCGTTTACACTTCCCTGTAACGCCGAATTAGAGCGCAGCTCTTGAGGAGGAGGAGGGGAAGGTACAGAGAGGAGGTTATGCCCCTCCTCCTCTCCTGCTCGTCTCCCATTTGGGGGAAAATTTTCCGCTAAACTTAATGCCGAAATTTTTTCGCTAGATTTAGCGGGAAAGTTTTTCCGCTAGATTAAGCGGGGAAATTTTTCTGCTAGATTTAGCGGGGAAAGTTTTCCGCTAAATTTAGCGGGAAAAGTTTTCTGCTAAATTTAGCGGGGAAATTTACCCATAATGCACCGCGCGGTTACGCCGACACCGACGGCGACGCCAACGCCGCTCAAGCCGGAACGGGCGTCTAAGAGCTGCGCTCTAAAATAAATTCGGCATCTCGTTAATTCCGAATTAGAGCACAGCTCTTGAGGAGGAGGAGGGGAGGGTACGGGGAAAGGGTACGCCCCTCCTCTCCCTCTCCTCCGTACCCTCCCCTTCTCCTCTCCTGCTCCCCTCCAATTTAGTGAAAAATTTCCGCTAAATTTCCCGCTGAATTTAACGAAAATTTCCACGCCAAATTTAGCCTGGAAACTTAGCCCGCGAAAGATAGCGAAGAATTTTTTTCGTTAAAATTAGCTGGAAAATTTTTACGCTAAATGTAGCGGAAACATTTCCCCGCTAATTTAGCGGAAACATTTTCACGCTAAATTTAGGAGAAACATTTCCCCACTAAACTTTGTGAAAAATTTCCCCCTAAATTTAGCGGAAAACTTTCCTCAGTCATTTTAGCGGAAAAATTTTTCAGCTAAGTTTAGTGGAAAAATTTACCCGCTCAATTTAGCCGAAATTTGTTCTGACTAAATTTAGCGGAAATATTTCCCACTAAATTTAGCGAAACAAATTCTCCACTGAATTTAGCAGGAACCCTTAACCCGCTAAATTTAGCGGAAAAATTTCTGTCATAAATTTAGCGTAAAAAGTTCCCCACTAAATTTAGCGGACAATTCTCCCCTCAAAATTTAGTTAAAAATGTCCCCGATAAATTTAGCAGAAACATTTTCCGCTAATTTTGGCGAAAATTTCTTTCTAAATGGGAGTTGATGAAGAGGAGAGGGAACGGAGAAGGAGAACGGGCATACCCTCCCCTCCGTACCCTCCCCTCCTCCTCCTCAAGAGCTGCGCTCTATACTTCGTTTCACCTTATGTGCGAGCTGGAAGCGCGAGCACGAAAGCTCCGTGCGTTCAGGCTTTGCTCGAGCGCGCGAGCTGTGGAGAAACTCAAAAAGCGCTGGTCTCGCGCTTCTAGCTTTGGCTTCGCTCGCAGATAATGTGAAACGAAGTATAATTCGGCATTTCAGAGAATTGTAAACGTCTTTCATCTTCTTTTACCTCCACTGTCCAACGCTCCCAGTCCGGACTCGGAAGCTCCAAAGTTCGAGACGTGAAAATAAGGAAAAAAGTTTATTGGAGGGGGCACGTCGAAATGTTTTTTAAAATATTTTCACGTCTTCAGGAGGTGGCGTCACGGACGTCAAAATAATATTAAATATTATTTTGAAAGTGGACGTCGAAACAATCACTACCTTTTTTGTTCTTGTTATTTTTTTCCCCGCATTGCATCTGCGAGCAAGGTGAATGAGCGTCATAACGCACAATTAAAAGGCGACCTAAAAACTTTGTTTTAGCAGGCCAGATGCAGTGTAAAACTTCAGAGGTACTCGCCTTTCGGAGCGAATTAAGGTGAACCTACCCAGACAAGCTTAATGCGAGCCGAACGTCCGATTGCTTGCCAAAGGGTTCGCAAATTCTTACCTGCGCAGGTATCTTCTCGGTATTGAAACCATAGTTGCAATCACAAAGGTTGCACAATTCACAGAGCAGCTGGGCCGCTTTCCGGGAACCAACATCTTTATTTAGCATCAACTTTCGCAAAGAAATAAAGCAAGCCGGATTATGCAAAGTGGTCGATGTGGGACGCTACACTTAGGCCAGTCCCGCTACAAAAACAAGCACCCCGCAAAACGTTTCCGAAGGCGCGTACTTGAGGCAGTTGCTTGTTGCAAATAACGTCGCTTGAGGAGATCTTCCTCTACACATCTCTGTAAACTCAAAACTACTCGCACTCATAATAATTACGAGAGCATACCGCAGACGCTGGCAGCCATGTTTGCCAACGTTTCATAACGAAGCGGGAGAAGGAATATCAGAATACATTTGAAAACAACGATGACTCTATGAACATAGTAAAAATACCCCGAGAGTGGGAAAAAAGAAAGGACGGACAAACACAGGTTTTGAGATTTGCCTTCGTTCGGCCTTTCTTTTTCCCAGTCTCGGGTGTTTTTTTTTTTTCTTTTTTTTATGTTCGACTACCACCAGCTTTTTTGTTCCCTAACCTTCTCTTCAATAACCCTACCTTGATTAGTTTTTTCTCAGGCATAAAAAGTTGTCGGTTAAAATACTATCACGGCATGGAGACAAACTTACAACCAACCTTTCACACGTCAATCATCTCTCTAGCCAATGAGAGATGTAAGCACAGTGTAAGCACGGGGCGGGGCTTACCGGGCTGTGGACTCCACCTTTTACACCTAAATTTCATCTTGCGGCGTAAATATTGCTAAAAAATATTATTTCTCGTGGTAATTTTTTTTTGTTTGATAATTCGTGTCCTATCGAAGCCATTCAGAGAAAGTTTGTTTTTGTTTCATTTCAGCGCCCCTTTAATGATTAGGAAGATATTCCGTTGGGAATCTGAAGCCGCTTGAATATTTCGGAAGCGGCCGCGCCGTAATGAAATCTAGTGAAAGAAAGCTGATAAGTTTTCGTCTTCAATATATTCATTTGATTCTCCTAAACCTAAACAGTATGCAGGCAGTGTACGTACTCCCGCTAGATAATAAAGAAAAAAACAATTCCGAGGACAGCTAAGCACTTCATATTAGTTGTGAATGCGAAAGCATGAATGCCGTTTTTCCGCTCCCCTAGTTCGTCTGCGGTGTACTGGCATGGGAGGCCACGTGGCGCTATTGCTCAGGTTGCCGAGCGCGCGCTCTCGTGAAACGGCGGTCAATGGCTATCTAGGAGCCGTATTGCTCAGCCGATGGGAGAATAGGCATTTCCTTCGAGTTTTTTGCGGTTACAGACGCCACCGGCTCCGCTCCATGGGATAGCTAATGCTTTATCATTAAAAATGTGCATTGACCCTTTATTTACAATATTTTTTTTATACACAAAAACCCGACCACTGTGAAGCCTCCTTTGGGGAAACAAACTCGACCGACAAAGAGTGAATGGTGCCTTCTCAAAATGGGAACTAGCGGAGCAAATGAGAGTTTGCGCCTCCTCATCGGCGACGTTATAATTCTCTACAAGCAACCTAAAACATAACATATCTTATAATAGAAGAAAGGTCATTACATCACCTTTCGAATGGCACCACTCATTCGAAAGAGTATTCAGAATGAGACGCGTAGTGGGCGACCGAAAAGCACGTAAATTGCCAGAATCAGTGGGACCGTACGTGGCCTCAAACAACGCTCACCTTATACACACACACGCACACGCACAAAAAAAAAGAAGATAAAAAAAACGGTTGCTTAAAACAACGGTCATATTTTCCGGTCACTGCGCGAGGTTTGGCGCTTAGGCACTACAAGATAAGGCAGGTGAGGCTGTTCTTTTGCAGTCCAAATGGATTAGGGCGAACGTTGCGACGAATCGGAAAAGAAAATGTTATGTGGAACGGTGCATGTCAACAGATAAGCTTGCCTTCCTAGACAACTTTTGTCTTCACAGTTTACAGCGAGCCATAAATTTATAATGGATTGCATAACACTGAAAGAAAAAAAAAAAAAAGACCGGCTGAGTTGTCGACTTTAATGTAATCATGAAATATGTCAGACAGCTTATTTTGCAAAACTTGTTTCATCCAACGAAAAAAAAAATACTGGTTACTTTTTTTTGTTTTTTACTAAACGTAGGTTGTTGTTGTTGTTGTATTCTTGCATACGCCAATGCAGGCGACACTATGCGTCCAAAGTGTGAAGCTGTCCAGTGATGACACAATTCTGAGATTCTTAGCGCGCAAAGCTCTCCTCCGGTACTTCCAAACTCTCGGCGGCCCACCAGACGGAGTTTCGGCTCAGCTTTTTCAGACAATGTTCCTACACACTTGCCGGAGCCGCGTTCCATCACCGTGGTTTTCCATTTGCGCAGGAAAGTCCCGTTCTAATCAATTACTTTCAAATTCCGAGCGTATTCCGCTGCGGTAAGCCAATGTTGAGCTCGCTCCGCAAATGAGTATCGGGGCAGGAAAGTTCAGAGCATGAGGACGCCTGCGCGTGGCAAAGATTCTTCTTTAACTTTTAAACAATAAAGTAAATTTGGAGCTGACGTCTTGAAGCCATGTAGTTGAGAAACATTTCAGTGTGTGAAGAACCGCAGTAGAATACGGCGATACGGCTTGGGGACACAGCCGGGAGCAACCGCTCTTCGTTACGGCCCAGTTCCGATGCGCGTATACTTTCACACGAGCAGGCGTCACTTGGTTTATTACTGTTAGTAGCATCAAGACTCCAAGAGTCGTTTACATTTCTCCCGTTTAGAGCATGGTAAAACCTAATTTCGAACGTTCCCTCCGAACGTTGTTTTCGTTTCTACATAAATATTGAAGACAGCTACTCCAGGTTCTGGTGGGATACGAAATTGAGTTGTTACTCGTGCAAAGAACCCACTGCATGGCATGATTTCGCAACAGCTATTACGTTTGTCAAAATAAACATCGAGCTTTGTGGAGAAACAAAAGAAAAAGAAAGCATCACGAGGCTCTTCTTATAGTTTCACTTCCCCGTCATGGGTTTCGTTTTACAAGTATACACTGATGGTCAAAGCTGAGTGCCTTGATGCAAAGCACGAGCTCAAGATAAGCTTCTATACCGCTTTCGCAGCGTGAATCCCCTCACGCCAAAAGCATCGATTTTGTTTTCGGAATAGGGGCGGTAGCTCGTTTCGAGCATGCGATGTAAACTAAGCGCTCGAATATGTCGTTCCTTTGGCGCTTAAAGCCCCCAATGTCTGCCCATAAGAAAAAAAAAATCTTCATGTTATCTCGCTTAGCATTTATGTGACAGCGATATCTCTCACAAAGAGAAATCATTTCGCTCATCCACTTTCAACATTTTCCCACTTTTTCACGCCGTTTCTCCCTCTCTTCGCACCTTTCTTCAATCTTCGTTTGACCACCATCCCATTAGTTAGCGCAGTTGGCTCGGTAACGACTTTCCGCCCAAATGAGTAGAAAGAAACGCCACAATCCCTAAGCCGTGAACCAAAAAAAAAAAAAAAATGGCGTAAACTAAGAAAAGCACAAAAAAACAGGTCATCTCGGAACACCTTGTACTTCGTAATCAATAGCCAAACTCCCGACTGACTACGAGAGAGAAAGATCGTAAAACAGAAAAAGGACCTCGAAGATGCACAAGAAGTAAAAGAAGAGAACGCGAGAAAGAAGTGAGGAAGAAAGAAAACAAGATGGCTTTCCGTCGTGGCAGCCCTTTGACGATTTGCTTGGTATCTTGGCGTCCCACCTTTTCGCCACATCCCAGCCGTGGGTCCAAAGGAGCGGCTGCTGCGGCCGAAGGCGCCGGGGGGGGGGGGGGGGGGGGGGGGGGAAGGGTGCGATGATTCCGGCTGGGCTTCCTAATGAACTGGCCCTCCGTTAGGCCAGGGGCCCGCCCGGCGGAGCGTCTGGGCTATTTGCGGTAACGCGAGTGAGCCGCCCGCCCAGGGCACGGGGGAAACAGGCATCGCTTTCAATTAGATTCTGGCCACCGCGGCTAACCTAATCGACGCCAAGCCTCTGTGACGCGCCGCTGAGTCCTGCCACTGACGACTTCGATTGTCTGCGCACACTCGGCGCCCAATCGTTTCTCCGCCAGTGGAACAATCGCGCTATTTTTTCCTTGTTTGACTTCTCAACGCAATTTTTGTTTCTTTCAATTCTTGTCTTTCCTGTTTTAAGAAACCTTTCGCTGTGCAGCGCTGCTGCCATTTCAACTGCCGCAGGCGGCGGTGGTTCACTTCGGAATTGCGGCCGTGTCTGCGCTAGGAAGCGGGTAAAACAGCGAACAAAGCCGGTTACGTTTTTATCTTGTATTTTTTTTTTATAGTTATTGCTTTGTTTCAGTCAATCTCGCTAGTCCCCGGGGAAACCTCGAAAGAATCGTTCGAACTTCGCTCGTACGTGGGGCTTCTTGTGTTTATATGATTTTTTTTTTTTTAATTTTTTATAATACATTTTTTTTGTAATAAGAGGTGCTTGTGAGCTTTCAAGTATTGTGCGCTTTTTGAATAACGTCGTTAAAATCTTCTATGTCTACATTTTTTTATAAGTCTGCATTTTTATTTTACTTTTTTATTTTAATAGCGTCATCCGCCGTTGCTAATTCTTAATATAGACGCTTTACACACGCGCCAGAATACAGCCGCCATTGCTGACCTTCTCTTGTTTTACCGATCGATACCGAGCCACTGAAATTGGTGTGGAGGAGCCTCCACAAAGGCCAATGCTGGGGAGAAAGACAGAATAAAATCTAAGATGGCAATAACCTGGCCTGCTATGGCAATAATGAAGTGAAGTAAACGTAATAAGGGGAAACAAAAACTGAAGGTCAGTTATGGCGGCGCCCAGGCACAGCTGCTGCAAAGCGTCTATAAATTCTCTTCTTTGTTTTCTATGGTTTGAGCGACATTATTTTTGCTCTTGTCGTTCTTGTTATTTCAATCCTCGCAGGTGACTCGTCACCATCAAGAAACCATAAATAGTCAATCACCAAACTATTACATTGAGCGTAGCAAAAAAAAAAAAAAAAAGAAACAGTCTAGCCGAAAGAACAATTTTACATTTGTACATCTTTACATTTTTAGAATTTAGCATTCGGAGTCGATATGAAAACCTCGTTGTGCTACAACCAAAACAGTCGAGTCAGCACTTCATAAAACTTGAACGCAAAATAATTTTATCGTCCTTTGAACACATTGCAGTGTGGAAAGGCAACAAACCACGAAACGAGCACTAGCTTAAAGGGACCATGAAGGCAGTTTCGAAGTTTTATTCGACGATTGAAATGGATGTCAGGCACGTCTCAGATACTGTTGACCAAGTTCTAGCCCGAACAGAAGTTTGGGTGCCGCACCAATCGAGCACACAGTAGCAAACAGGCGCGGTAATAATAGCTCCGGGAACGATGCCTGAGACTCCACCGAGGCGGCGGCAGAAAGGTGAACTAAAGTGCGCCGTTGAAGCGTGACGACAACGGGCTCCTCGTCTGGCGATTGGTTCAAACGATAGACGCGCTCTTGGTTTCGATTTCGGTGGTGAGATGTGACGAAAAAAAGTTCATTTTAACGTTGAATAATCTTTTAAAGTTGTAGTTGGGAATTAATAGGTTTCATACCGTGTATAAAAGCATAATCTGAAGCGATCCCTCCGTTTGTCACTGGTTGAACGCATCCCGCACTGCTACCTCGGGCGCGTAACAAGCATCGAGCAACCATGGAAAAAAAAGAAAAAGGTACGAGCGCCGGGGGCGGCGGACTTTTGGTTCTGGTTTCGAGCGTCGTCTCGTGTTCGCTTTGCGAACTGGTGTCTCACCAATCATGCCGCGTTTATGTGCAGTAAGTAGTAGGTTGCGCGAAAGGTCGGCTAAAGACGTGTGGTCGATCGGGCGACGTTAGTTTGCATAAACTGCCGACCGATGCAGCAATGCGCAGCATTTGGTTGCGCGCCGTCGTCTTGCGTAGAGCTGTGGACAGCGGTATCAGGATTTGTTCGTTGCATTTCCGACCAGAAGACTTTGAGCAGCAGCTTCACGTCAGCCGGAGTCGCTCTGAGGCGGCGACCGAGGAGCTGGTGGTAGGTCTGGGGCGCCTTCGTAAAGCGCCAATCCAGAGTTCTGCGTCCTTACCAGCATCTCCCGTTCAGTCGGCGTGAGGTCGCTGAACGGGAGCTCAAACTCGTTTGCGAGCGCGGCGTTGTCGCCCATTTCTTCCAGGTTTTCTTCACAGACCGCCGTGCACTATAGTGAACCACGGGAACCACACTGAGTGTGCACTAAATCCTACCGATGCCGACAGTGCTCCCTGACGTCACTTCTCTTTCCAGAGGCGAAAAAGGGAAGAAATCTGAATGTTTGTTTCGGTTTCGCAGATTTATTTGCAGGTACAGAAATAAGAGTCACAAAGTTCTAGAAAAAATTGTGTGGCATGCCAGGACCCCAATGCTTCCGAAACACCTTCTTTTTAAAAAAAAATTAAATTGCCTTCATGGTCCCTTTAACTGCATGCAGTATCATGGAAGTGCACATTGCACAAGTTATGAACATTCAACTCAATTTTGTGTTTTGGGCACATCATAATATAGAGTACATTCAGCACAACTAGAAGACGGCCTTGTTTTGAAAGGAATCTTTGTTCCGGCTAGAACCCCTGTACTCGACGTCAGCTGTTTTGTGCTACGTTGTCAGGGCTAGCGTAGCTTCCAAAGCGCTAGCTAACCCCGCAAAGCTGCTAGAGCCCATGGCTTTGTCTTGCGCAGTCTTGCGTCCACGATGCAAGAAATAAATTTAGGTGATGCCACTCGATCCTACGGGGCGTCCAGATGATGTTCGGCCAGAGCCTCCTCTACACCATTCCAATATTTACAACTCCTCAGCCCTTCGTGCAGTATCCTCAGCCCAACACGCAGATGTTTGTAGCTCTTGAAAGCGAGCAAATCAGGCGCTATGCGCACGAACACTGAAAATAGAACCGGCGAGGAGCCCTTTTTTGGAAAGGTCTATATAAGCCTCTATGCGTGTCAATTCAAAGCCCCTGCCCGACCACCGATCCTTCTCCGCACAGATGTTCCGGAAGCGACCATCCCGCGGCTGTCGTGGCTACAAAATCACTTGCGCACGATGCAACCCGCGCAAACTCGCACTACCGTTCGGCTCTCGTTCATCTCAGCCTGACGTATCCAGCGTTGTCTCGGCGTATCTGGATTTACAAGGGTTCCACGCGCCGAAGATGTCGAAATACCGGCAACATTACCAGGAGAGTAGCGGGACGCTATGACAGAATTGCCGATGCTAAGCCGTTAGCTGTTAATTCGTCCAAAACACGCTCACTTTGCGCGCGACGTAGCAGCCACTGTGCTGATGCCACGCGCAGAGCAAAAGCCGCCGGGCAAAATTCGTAGATTTTTTGCACTGCATATTCGCCCCATGGAGTTCACCCTTTAACACAATTTAGTTTTCTTTTTTACAGCGGAGCTGTTAAGGGCTAGTTTCCCCAGGATCGTGTCCCCCGCAAAGAAATGAAGACACCGAACTCTAGACACTTACCGCCATCTATGAACGACGGCGGCAAGCCACATATCTGGTTGCCGCCGTCGCTCATAGATGGCGACAGCCTTTCCGCTCTGGCTTGCCGACTTGCGACCGGCCATTGCTTTCCATTGTACAGCTCCGCTGGTCTTCCTTCTTCACCAGAGTGGAAAGGCTGAAAGGTTTTTATGTTGTGATATATTTGTTGCACGTCTATTTATCGTATATATCTGGCATATTGTTTATCACTTTATTAGCACAGGCGCTATATTTATTTGTTACATCATAATGGCAGTGGACAATCGGGTGTATATCTCTGAGGGTCGTGACCTTTCAGATTATTATTACCAGAGTGTTTCATAAGCTTAATTCAATAAGAAAACCGACAGGTTAACCTGTTCCACACGCTCCAGCGTAACAGGCATCTGGGCCCTATGACCTTACAAACGGTGTCGCGTCACATCAGGATGTCACGTGACTTTCCGACGTCACGTGACTTTGTAACGTCACTTGACACCATGGTGTCGCGTGACTTATAAATTGACCAACAGTGACCCTCAGTCCGTTTGTCAAATTAAAATTGTTAGCGTGCCAAATGTGAAAATAAAAACGCAGCGATTTTATAGCTGTTAACACTTTGACATGAAAGGACGAATATTTGTAAATTATACTGAGGTTCTACTTCAGGCATGAGTTGCTGCGTACCATTTTGTGGTGCAAGTGAAAGCAGGTCCTCTCCTATTAACACCGTATTACACCATGAAATACCATCTGACCCACTTGAGCGAGCAAGCGATCAACGGAGACAATTTGTTTCAATGAGCAGGCATCGTCAACGTTACAGTGAACCCAGCCTCCCGAGATTTGGATTTCGATTTGCTGCATATTTGAAACATGCAGCGCTTTTTCACACAAACAAGTCATATACAGTCTGAGATTATTTTCTAATAAGCAGCTTGCCTATAGGGAGAAAAACGAGTCACCTCATTTTTTGCCTACTTCTTGTCATTGCAGGCATATATTCTCGCTGGCATTTCTGTAAATCTTATTGTAGCTACAAAAACGTTTGCATCACTGTGAATCATTTTAGTAGGGGATGAAATTTCTAAAGGAATCATAAATCACTGGAGTAAATGCATAAACACCTATCCAAACATGACTATTACTAAAAACACACACTAGTGTACAAAGAAGTAGTCACAAAAACTTTCGGCTGGTTCCACAATTTTCAATAGGCGTAGTAGACGAATTCTGCGAATTTAATATTTTCTCGGGTATTACGTTCTCAGTTCCAGTTCTTATTACAGCAATTGCAGATACCAAGTGAAATTCGAGCATACACTGGAGAGGAGGACGAGTTTATTTTAGTTCTTTTTCTCGTGCCTCAAGCTCTATTCGAGACTCCAACTAATCAAACGGCACGCAGCGTTCTACATTCGAACCCGCTAGTGAAGGCCTCGCGCTAATTTATCCTAATGCAACGAGATTGTTGGTCGCGTGGTGTTGAAATTACGAAGCTGTTTCGGGGAGGGGGGGGGGGGGGGGGGGGCTTGAAAGCTTGTGCTTGGAGTCGCAGATAATGCTCCGACCAGTGATCTCTATGACTGTTCGCTGGATCGCGTTTGCCCAGCTCCGCGAATGCGTCCACGGTCGGCCGTATTTTTGGTACAGTTATATTATCTCTAGCCATCATAGTAATATGGCGGACAGCGCTGTGGCGGCGGGCTGCTATAAAAATAGCCGTGGGTCTAGTACACTGTCCCGTGGGTGATATTTTGTGCTTGATTGAAGTCGCTCGACGAAGCATATTTTTGAAACTCAGTAGATGGGACAGAGGACGGTCGACTATGGTGTCACGTTGTGCGGAACGCTGTTCAAATCTCCCTGACCGCGAAAAGACAAGAACTTAGCATCGGTAAGTATTCAGTGTTTTGTGGCTATCCTGGCGCGCAGGGATACGTTTGGCGAAAATTATTTATTTGTTCCCAAGGTTTGCACGAAGTCGCCACGCGACCCTTCAGTTGTGGGTGAAAAACGTGTACCCTATGTAACCGGCGTAAGATTGCGCCACCATACTATAACGGTGTGGCTAGAGATAACATAACTCTACCAAAAAGATGGCCGACCGTAACCGCATTCGCGGAGCGGGCAATCACGATCCAGCAAATAGTCATAGAGATCAGTGGCTCTGACTGACTTGACTCTGCTTCCTGCGACGTGGAGCATGGTTTCCACCGCAGAGCTACAGTGTACTAGAATACTTGCTGCATCACGAGCGCCGCAACACGAAGACCGCAAGCCCTATTTGCCCAGCCCCTTCCTATTGCTCGTGCTTCATTATTGAAAGACATAGAGAAGCTTATGTCTGTGCCACACGGGCAACTCGAATGCCATTTACAACGAATGGCATTCGTGTGATCGACGAATCGGCTCGCGATCTGTCGCGCGTGGAACGCCCCACGCTCGGAGTGTCGCGCGCTGATTGGCCGATCATTCAAATGTC
Source organism: Ixodes persulcatus (assembly GCA_013358835.2). Lineage (NCBI taxonomy): Eukaryota > Metazoa > Arthropoda > Arachnida > Ixodida > Ixodidae > Ixodes > Ixodes persulcatus. Next base: position 274,862 of record JABSTQ010010367.1, on the reverse strand, counting down.
ACTCGTTGTAAATGGCATTCGAGTTGTCCGTGTGGCACGGGTACTACTCTGGTTCGGCGCGCCTGGCGCTTCTCTTGAATGCGTATAGATGGCGCCCCAATCAGGGAGTTTATCTATCTGCTTTTTTCCCTATATATCAGCACTTCTTCCTCATTATATCAGCATGGAGAGTACTTTCCTCAGAGGTCTGCTAACCAACCGTTGCACCACCGTGCCGTTCGCTGCTCGCCGTTCGTGATCGTGGGCCTCTTCTGCCTCTTCTTATATTTCACTGTGGGCGTCCTAATGTCCCCTAATAAAATTCACGCTGGGCGTTTCTTGCAAGTACCACCAACCATTGTTTTGAGGACGCGTAGGACACGTGTCACGAGCGAGTGTTCCGCTGCCATCAAATTTACTAGATTACCTGAGTTGTGGAACTCCCGCGGAAGGGGGTACCCCCCCCTCACTCACTTCAGTCCGCCTCCCGTTGTATCAAGCGCCATCTAGATGTTCGTTTCATAAATGTGTGTTCTATAGAGCTAGAGTTCCTGTATAGACCTTTTCTGTTTCCTGTCGTTCTCAGTCACGTTGGTTCCGTATCTGGTGTGCGGGGCGAAAAAATAATAAAACGTTTGAACCTGGAATATGCGAGAAAATATAGGATAGGCAAATCAAGAATCTGTGACAATCACGCATTTTTCGTAAACGCCTCCCAGCTGCGGGGAGAGATCAAAAAGATGTTTTACCGCATACCAGAAGTGACGATATTCAAGATGGCTGCGCGCTTGTGGAAAAGGTGTATAGGCTCCCTATGGGAGCCAGAGTTGCGCGTCTGTTTTCCACATTCTTCGGATCAAGTGCTGTGCAGGAAAGTAGACGTTTCACGCGCCCCGCCAAACGTACCCCTGCTTCTGAGCGCGCCGCGCGCCTCGAACGCGCGGCACCGCTATTCACGGAATTCCGTCACGTGAGGAACAGGATCAACATGCTGTGCAGGAAAGACGGCGTTACGGGGATGTACGCGCAACTCTGGCTCCCGTAGGGAGCCTATAGACCTTTTCTGCTTCCTGTTGCTCTCAGTCACGTGGGTTCCGTATCTGGTATGCGAGACAAAAAGTAATAAAACATTTCAACCTCGAATAGACCCTTTCCGAAATTCAGTCTGGCCACTTTGATCACCATCATCATCTGTGGAACGGAATCTGTGCCATACCAATGGCAGCCTTCTAGTGACTGATAAAGGAAGATGTTGAAGATGCTCCTAAGTGGATGATGCGAGGCTTGTATATTCGCAACTTTCAGCGATGGTGGTACCGCGTTGTGAGAAACGCACACCCTAGCTCCTGGATGATTGGCCTCATAATAAATGGGCTTGCCTACACCTTCCTGGCGTGAAAAAATAACGTAAGGCTCTAATACTGCTCATATATAGTAAAACTAGAATTGCTTACGCGTCGCAGACCCAGCCTCGTACCGCTGTTCTACGACGATCATCCAGATGACAGCCATTTTGATAGGCACCACTGCGCCCCCTATAGGTCGTGAAAGTTGCGAATTCGGGGGGTCAGCACGACGCGACGTAGGAATGTAACACAAGAGCTACGTAAGCGTTTATTTCTAATAACTCAGATTCAGTCAATCTGTGGGCGGCACACAATTGGCTTTAAAGCCCTTTGGTGTATAGAATTTTCTCGGGGCATCTGAGTGGGCTCTTGGTCACCATCAGGTTCTTGGTCACCATCGAACTGAAAGTGATCGAGAAAGAACTCACACTGAACAATTCCTCGCGTGCCGTTGACTTGCGAAAGTAACGGTGCCGATAGTTCATCTCCGCCATTGATATTGCAAAATCTAAACTGCTTTGCGAACCACCAGATGGCACTGAATTTCGGAAAGGGTCTATATGCGAGAAAGTATACGTGAGGCAAAACAAGAATGTGTGACAGTCACGCATTTTTCGTAAACACATTCCAGTGGCGTGGAGAGATCAAAACGATATTTTACCGCACACCAGAAGTGACGATATTCAAGATGGCTGCGCCCTCGTGGAAAAAGTGTATACAGGAACTTTATATAGAGCTAGAGTTCCTGTATAGGCTCCCTACGGGAGCCAGAGTTGCGCGTTCACGCATGGCATGTGGATCCAGCTCCTCACGTGACTGAATTCGGCGTATAGCAGCGCCGCGCGTTCGAGGCGCGCGGCGGGCTCAAAAGCCTGGGAACGTACGCCGGGGCGCGTGCAACGTCTACTTTGCTGCACGACACTTGATACGGCTCCTCACGTGATCGGATCTCGGCGAATAGCGGCGAGGGCGGCACGTGGCATGTGGAATCAAACGCGCAACTCTGGCTCCCGTAGGGAGCCTATACAGGAACTCTATATAGAGCAGACCTTGAACGCCATCTAGACGCTGTGCTTTGAAACGTATGTATTCCATGGAATACACTGCAGTTACCAGAGCAGCCGCCCGGCGCGTCGAGCGACGGGAGGCGAGTGGTGAGTGAGGGGGATACTGCTCGTGCAAGCAGCGTCTATGAGCAGTTCCTTAACTGAGCACTGAGCTAATCTAATAACGTTGGCCGCCATTCGCTTCTAAGGGCCGCCCATTTCAGTGCACCGCCGCCATTTGTGTCCAAGGCCTGCACGTGGCATGTGTATGTAGCATGTTAGTGCCACTACATAAGCTACGCTCCAGAGCAGGGTATTGAACCGAACCCGAACCGCGAACCGAAAACCGGAAAAAACCGTTATTTTCGCGCGAACCGGAGTTGGCCCGGAGCGAAATAATTTTTCTCGCTCCGGAGCGGAACCGATTTGTTTTCCATGCGGTTTTCGGTTCATACGCGAAGTCAGGTCACGGGAAAAGTGCGTGGCGAAAAACATAGTAACCTGAAAAGTAAACAAAAAAATTAAAGAAAACAAATTATTTTCGCGCTAACCGGAGTTGAACTGGACCGAAATAATTATTTTTGATCCTGGGCAAAACTGTTCAATTCTTTATGTGGTGTTTCGTTCATGTGGGAAGTCAAAAAGCGCAAAAAATTGGTAGCGGAAACCTCTGTAATGTTCCATTATCAGGTTTTCATATAACGGTTTTCTTCAAAATTTATAAAGTTCTTCTCTAGAACTGAAACAAAATGAGCACAGTAACTATTAATTCTCCGGGATTTCTGGTCTTACGTATTTCTTTAACAAATGCCCACATTCGTCGTAACCTTTTCTTGGGGACCGGAAATGGCTTATCAAAGAAAATACCCAATTCGTACGTCAGAAAATGTGACCAATGAATGAGCCTGTTAGGTGGCAAAACAGTGAGTTTGGCTTGTTGGTTTTTCACCTGTGTTTGTCCTTGTTTTTTTTGTGTTTTTTTTTGGTGTTCAGTTTAATCTTTGTTTGGTGTTTCTTGTATTCAATTTTGTAGAGTTGTGTGCAATTTACTTTAAACGCCTTGACTTCATTGTAAGAATGATCGGATAAGAGAGCGATACAAAGGCCGATGGATATTTTAGAACCTGCACTAGTTGCCGTACTGTGGCGCATCTTATCTGCTTTCAAAATAACTCAGCGGACTTAATAATATGTACGAAATTAAAGTCTAGCACCGTAAAGGGAGGGGAGATTCAATCAACAGTTACGGCTACAGAAAACTGCAAAGCAGCTTCGATCTCTGGTAGCAGAGACTGCAAGGGTCGAAACGTTTTCTCCTCAGAAACACAAACATCCAGGCGCACAGCTCTTCTGAGCATTCTTAGACAAGGAGCCGCGGCTTTCAAGGGCCGCTAACGTGTTACATTTTTTGGGAGGAGAAAAGAGAACGCCATCAAAAACTCTACCCAATGGCACAAGTAGCCCTGGGAGCGCCTGCGACCCAGGTCAGCGTGCAGCGAGCCTTTTCTGCACTGAAGTTCATTCTATCGTCTCAGAGGTGCCGTGTTTTCCCGGGTATCCGTGACGACGTCCTGCTTCTTCGGTCAGCTGCCTGACATTGAACTGCGCTTTCACCCACGTCCCGAGGTGCCCCAGCACTAGCTCGTTCTTTCTACACAGGAATGTGAGCCTTTGCTTCTATAAGTAACACATCTATAAAATATGCATAGTTTATATTTTGCTGTCGTCAATTGTCTTTGTAGTATATGATTACGAACTGGTTCGAACCGGTTTGAACCTTTATTTTTTCCCTCCGGAGTTGAACCGGAGCTGAATCGTTTTCCCTGAACCGGAACGAAAACCGGAACGAAAAACATTTCGGTTCGACACCCTGCTCCAGAGTAACGAAACTTGCCAATATTGTGGCTTAAAATCACGGTTGCCATTTATCTGAAGCTTTATCTGAAATCACAGGAAACGCTTTTCCGTCCTCCACAAATGTTTAAGGGGGATTCAACCACTCGTCACTCAATGGGCAAATTTCGCTTCACAAACCTGAGTTTCAGGAATGCACGATAGTATTCATTCTTTTGGAGGTTACTTATGATAACGTAATGAACGTTGTACGGCCCTTAGATTTTTTTTTTTTTAGAGCGCTGGAGATTTTTAATAAAATCCAGAAATATGACCGTTTTGAGTGTTTTTAGCGCGTTTTGAGGCATTTTTGAAAATACAACTATTTACAAGACAAACGTGACAAAACGCTTGGCCGTACGTACTAGGGGTGCCCCTAATCTTAATTTTAAGACCATGACAAGAAAGCAAAATATTGTTGTATTTGCGTATTTGTGTAAATAGAATCACCCTGTTAATTTTATTTCCAACTTGTTAAACGAGATGACGACACTAGTACTAAATGCCTCAAATCGGAAATTTTCTTGCTGTTGCTATTGTTGTTTTTCTCTCGAGCTCGAATTCGACCGCGATGTCTCGTTGCTCGTGGATCGGTCGCACGTGTAGCGAAAGCTCACGCTGTAAAGCTCACTGATCGTGGATTCAATCTACCGCCTCTGCCCTTTTCAATCTGGATGAGCATCGTACCGGCGTGCTGTCATGTATCACTATTGGCGACGTGAGCGAACGAAAGCGTCGCTGTGGTCGGCCCACCACAATTGGCCGAATGCTGACTATGACGTCAGCAAAGGATGTCTCATCGACGGAAATAAGAGAAATGCAAGAACTTCAATCTTGACGGTGTTGGCAGTGTTGCTTTGAGAGCGCTATGATTTCTGGCTTCCACCATGCCCATTACAAACACCATCGAACTTGTTGTTCACAAGGTAATGACGTCACGAAAGGTAACCGAACGAGGGCGCCACCGAAACATCTGGCCGCTAATAGACCCATCCCGAAATTACGCCCTCTTCTGGCGGAGTTTGAAAAACTGCACAGTTGCGTGTGCAAAAGACACCATAAAAATTGAAAGCCGATCGCTTATATATAGCTCATTTAAGAACAGTATTATACAAGTAATAGCCTCGCCACATTAATGGTGTCTTTTGCGCACGTCACTGTGGAGGATTTTCGGATCTGCCTGAGGAGGGAGTATTTTTGGGATGGGTCTATTGCGCGATGCACGTTAAAGTCGTCAGAAAAGCAGCGGTATACTGCACTGTTTTTCATCTCCAACGAAGACACCAGATGTTCTCAGAGCTGACTAACTTCCCACTGCATAAACATAGACACAACAGAATTACAACTGATTGCTCCGTTGGTCGGCACATTTTGAACGTTGCAAAAAAGTATAACTTGTCATGAGCAGACTCCTAGCAAAAGGCCTGATAAGGCTCTGACGGCGATACTTTTGTTGATTCTATTTTTTTGTGTGTGCTATGTTAGCGCCCGTGGTCAAAACGCTTGCATACGCTACAAGCGTGGCTCGTAAGCACCCTAAGATCGTGGAGGGTTGAACAGAGACATCCTAATATGTAGGGTGCCTCAATGTCCTTCTGCTTCGGGTGATGACACCCTTTGTAGTACCCGAGGCCGACAGCATGCGCTCACGGGTAAAATACAAAGAAATCGACGAAAACAAAATGTCGTCATAGCACAGTCAGCGCCACAAACGCGTGCCGGGAAACGCTCTTTCACGCGCTTCTGAACACACACAAAAAAATAGTAGTGTGGGACAAAATGGCCAGATGTCTCCACCCTAAGCAAAGCGCACTAAAAAAAAATAGTTGAAGGAGTTGCAAAGAAGGCTGAAATTCTTTTTCCGAACAACACTCATTATATGAAACATTATTTCAGATATTTTCACTCTCTGTAGACCTTGTTTGGTGGCTAGTGGACATGAAAAACAATAAAAAAAAAGAATCATGATTTCTATTATTTTGAACAATTACAATATAGTTTCTTAACCAACAAACAGGTGCTTACTCTGAGATGCGAATGGAATTTTGACGTTAACGTTTTGGCGCTCGAAACAATTTTTTTTTTGTTGTAAATTTAACACTTCCCGTATTGAGGATTACTAAGAAAACCAAATGGGCCATCAATAGGTAGAAAATACATTTCTACATAAGGTGAGGCGTACGTTTCTTTTTTTTTTTTTCTCTCTTCACCTTTATAATTTTTAGGCAAAATCAAATGAACCTCTAAATAACTTTAGTGTCTTCATAAATAAACTCGGGAATTTAACATGCTATTGTCTGTTATGAACACCTCTTTCAACGGTGATCTTACTATGTCACGATGGAATGAAGCGGTGCTACCTTTTCTGTCTGGAAACAAATTGGGGTGTGTGTATGTTTTACACCCTAGAACGTAGTCTGCCTCAACGGGCGACTTGTCTCCCAGCTGTAGGTGAGCAATTTAGCCAGTGCAGTACAACCGGTAGCCTGGGGTTCTTAACGTGCACCACGCAGTAGTAATACACGACCGCACGCCGATACGATGCTCATCCAGATCGAAATGGGCAGGGGTGGGGATTGAACCCAGGTATCCTTGGGTTATACAGCGCGAGCTTTCGCTCCACGTGCTCCAAGCTGGTGTGCTCTGTGGCTTTAGCCAATACCACCTAGAACACAAGGCCTGCGCGTTTCCTCCTCTAAACGTCATCACTAGTAGATCCCCTCAGCGCCCCCTAGGTAGCCCGGATGAGCACCATCGTCTGCTACGTCGTGTGCAACATCGTCTGCTCCATCGCCTGCTTCAGTGGTTTGTGTAGCAGATAATAAAACAGATGCTCACGCCGAGTGTTCTGTTGCTGCAGCATACGATGAAGTTAGACGTTTACGTGAAGCGTCAAATGCATAAGTGAAAATGGCTTACTGCTGTGCGAAGGGCTGCAGAGCCCTTGGTTGGACGCTGGACGCTGGCACTGGACGCCATTTCTGAGGGCGCTGTTTATACTCCGTTCACTTTTAAGCAGAGAACGCAGCCAACGACAGAACCACGAGAGCTCGAGGTCGCTGTTTTGAAGCGTTTTTCCGCAGAACGAGAGCGCGCGCTAGAAATGCACGTCTCAAAGCCAGGAGCGCGTGCTAGCTCGCGCTCCTGGCCGAGGGAGTGTTCGCATGCACGTTGCAAATGAACTGGAAGCTCGCTATCAGCTCGCGCTCAGCACTCGCGCAAACAGCTGTGGCCGCCAGTGAATGCGACGTAGGCCGTGTTCCAAAATTTACTCAATCTTACTCCAGGGTAAGGGTTTTGTTCCTTGGCGTTCTAAAACAAACCCGCGTCCAGCGTTTTTCAATCTGTGCTGTCACGTGATACGATCCGCCGGAGTAACTCGGATTCATTTGGGTAAGATTTGGAACACAGCCGTAGTTCTGACGCGGCCCATACTCTCGTCAAGCTTCAGCCTGTTTGCCGCTTGGGGCGGGTCGGGGATCTACTAACGAAACGTCATGCGCAGGCCTTGTGTTCTAGGTGGTATTGCTTTAGCCCACTCGGCCACCGATCCTTTTTTTTTTCGTCATTGCACTTGGCCACCGACCCCTCTTTATCTGTCTGGACTAGTATAAAATTGGGGGTTGTGGGGATATTTATACTGCGAGTCGTTGGTCAGCCATTTTTAATGTTGCGACGAGTCACTCGCTGTAGATGAGCAATTTAGCCAGTGCATTACAACCGCTAGCCTGGGGTCTTTAACGTGCACCACGCAGTAGTGTTACACGACCGCACGCCGGTACGATGCTCATCCAGATCGAAACGGGCAGGGGTGGGGATTGAACCCAGGATCCCTGGGTTCTGCAGCGAGAGCTTTCGCTCCACGTGCTCCGAGCTGGTGTGCGCTAGCCCACTCGGCCACCGAACCCCCTGTCTGGACTAAAGCCCTCCGATGTGTTTGCGTTTGCCTTGCAAGTGGCGTCAAATGCGCCAGTGCACGAGACCCGTGTCACGAGCCCCCTGCCCTTGGAAGCAGTTGTCGACGCAATACGGAAATGAGTGGCCCTTGGAAGCGAATGGCAGCGGAGCACCCGCTCCTCGCACGTGTCTTGCGCGTTTCCACAACAATGGTTAGCGGTACTTGCAAGCGTCAATTTTATCAAATGAATTGAGTCTGCACTTGCCGGGAGCTCCTTCAACTTATAGAATTTACGAGGATAACTCGAGTGCAACATGGCTTTGTGTATTTGAGTGGTTCTTTTTCGCTGATTGGCAGACAGACGGAAAGTGTCCTTTCTTGCCATACCCGTTGCCAATCTTGTCAGCTGCTGTGCACTTGGCACTTGATTGTGGACGAGTAGTAGAGCCCCGCCACTTGCTTGGACAGAGAACTCCTTGATACAGTTCACGGGTGGGAAACGGTTGCTTCTTGTTGCTTTTGACTCGACGCGCAGAAGTGTGGACATCTTCGACGAGGTTCACACCTCTGGACGTGCAGAAGTGTGAACCTTGCCACGCAGAAGTGTGGACCTCGCCACTAAATGAGCTATGCTTAAGGTCGGCACTCTGTTCCCCAATATTGCTGTGGGCGCCGCCATCTTGATGCTTGTACAGAGCAGACGCAACTGCCGATCGCCAGGATTCAAAAGTGCGACTTCCTCGGCATTTGATTTGGTTTTTGGAAGCTCATGTAATATTGCTTTGCTCTGTCGCTAAGTGTTTAAACATTTGTGGAGGACGTAAAAGCGTTTCCTGTGATTTCAGATAAATGTTCAAATAACTGGCAGCCATGATTTTAAGCAACAATATGGACAATTGTCGTTACCCTGAAGCGTAGGTTATTTAGTGCCACTAGGGAAGATCATGGCGGAACAGCGCAGCACTGAGCTAGATTTCAGACGCCGTGTTCTTTTATACTATATAGTGCCACTAAATAAGCTACGCTTCAGAGTAACGACACTTGTTCATATTATGGCTTAAAATCATGGTTGCTAGTTATCTGAAGATATATCTGAAATCATAGGGAACGCTTTTCCGTCCTCCACAAATGTTTAAATCCTTCGCGACAGAGCAAAGCAATATTATATGAGCTTCCTAACACCGAATATAATGCTGAGGAAGTCGCACTTTTGAATCATGATGATTGGCAGTTGCGTCTACTCTGCACAAGCACCAAATGTCGGTACCCACAATAATGTTGGGAAACAAAGTGCCGATACTCCAAACGCAGCTCATTTAGTGGCTCTAGTTCTTCCCAGAAGTGTCGCGCGGCAAGTGTCTCGAGCATTTCCACAAAAATGATTGGCGTCTTTTTTCCCAGGATAGATGGGCTTTACTCCACACATCCTGGGTGCGGGTTTGCAAACCAGTATTCAGACAAAGAGCAGGCCAATATAGGACATAGGAAGTGCAAATCTGCCACTTTATTTCTTTCTTTTTTTTTTCTAGCATTAAATTAAGTTCTAAATATATATATATATATGTAAATATTTTTGCAAAACAGCGTTTGCATGTTAAATGTGGTGGTCCAAATGGCCGCAACGCCGCACCTTGTGCTTCCGAAATTTCGAACGTGGATGGAACTTCGAATTCATTCAGAAATCAGAGCTTATTCTACGTTTTGTAAGCCACTGTAATCTACGTATGTACTGGCTCGTATCTCGCGCCGCCTGTTGGCCGCTTCCTGCAGCGGCGGACGCAGAGCGAAAAAGATCTAGCTCGAGATCGGCGGCGAACAGCCCGTGGCCCGAGCCCACCTCGAGCGCCCGACCTTCATGCGCAGCTGTGAACGTGCAACTCGTTTGTTCCAGAAAATTTCTGCGCCATCTATGAGTAAAAGGGTACAAATAAATAGTGGTTGAATCCCCCTTAAACAATTCGCGACAGAGCAAAGCAATATTACAAATGCTTCCTTACACCGATATGCACAAGCACCAAAATGGCGGCGCCCACAACAATGTCGGGGAACAGAGTTCCGATACTCTAAGCGCAGTTCATTTGGTGGCTCTATAGCATGTGTTTTCGTGCGCTGGTGGGCCTTTCGTGCATCCTCTATTTCACTGCGGACCTCTAGATCCTGAGCGCCTCCTATGTCGGTGTGAAACGAACCAGTCCTGGTTCGAGGTTATATCCAAACACAATCTCTCCACGCCTCCTCCCCGGCGAGTGCGGCCAGTGCCATCACCTCAATGTGTTTCTTGCATCGTGCTTGCGTCTCATTCGCACGCACTCGCGCAAAATTTTCTGACAGCGTTGAAGCACGCGCAAGCTAGGCTAGCCTTGACAACGTAGGACAAAGTAGTTGACTCCGAGTATAGGGGGAATTCACTGGACACCATATTTGAGGGAGATTTTAAGAGCGCATGCTCCGAACGAGCCCAGATTAATTGCCTGCTAAGACCGGCAATTTTGATTAAACCAAATGCACGTTGCAAGAGAACTCCGGAAGTTCACCGTCAGTACTCGCTCAGCAGCCGCGCACACAAATATGGCCGCCAGTGAATACTCCCTATAGACCTTCATGACTCGTTCACGCTAGTTCACACTTGTGGATTCGCTGGCGAATCCACGGGGAAATTGACGCCAGCGACGGAATATTCGACCGCGGGAGCAATCGGTCCGGGACCGATTTTTCCTGAGAAGAAAAAGTTTTCCCGTCGCCGCGGCCAATTGGAATGCACGAGGAAGCAGCACTCATGCCGGTCGAGTCGCCCGAGAATTGGGGTTGCCGCCGGAGTTGTCGAAGTTCCCAAGTGACGCGAATGGCGCCGTCTGGCTGGTATCGTTGCCTCGGCAGAAAGGCTGATTGAGACTAAATTTTTCAACCCTGTTCGACAAGAGGCATCTGAGCAACGAAGGTACTGCGCACAAAAAATATCCGTGGAACAATATTGGCGTGAGTGGTGCGTACACACGTTGTCTCCGTTTGCTCGTTATTATATTCATATATTATATTATATTATATTATATTATATATATTATATTATATTATATTATATTATATTATTATTATTATAAACTGTAGCACGATACTTGTACTTACTTTGTAATTACATTACATCAATATATGCGAACCTTCTGCAGTTTATTTTGTAGCACGTCTTGATCATTTTCACCGTCGGCGAGCCAAACACGTGTGAGTATGAGGCACAGGAATCAGCGTTAGCACCGGGGAACATTGAGTATGTAGATGACTAAGACACTACTGGAGTTCGAAGGCCAATTACTTATGACGACTCAGGTTTGCTTACTTATAGCGGCGGAACATTCATTATAAAAAGCGCGTATATTTATGATCGAGCATTACGAAGGTGCCAAAAATAGTCGGCGTAAAAAGGCTATATGTGTTTTGATCTGAAAGCATCGCCCTTCGTGTTCATATTAGATCGCAAAACAGTCGCTTTCGATTATATGGGAGAGCTCGTGGAGAAAATAGGCAACAAACGTTTATCGTACCATGTTGGAACTTAACCCGAGACTGGGGTAGAAACAGAAACTTAAAAGTAGAAGGGAGAGAGACAAGTGAAGAAGAGAACGTCATACGTCAACATTAGGTGATTTGTTTGTTTGTAGTATCTAACCTACATGTGTTTTGAGGTTCTCAATCGTTTATGCGAAATAAACATTCGCGTGATCGGTTTATTTTTTCATGAATTTTAAGCGACCGTATACTGTGATTGGTTGCATATGTGAAGACTTTCAATTGATTTAATGAGTATTTTAAGGTAACCAGTTTAATTAAATTAAATTATTTTAAATAAATAATTCATTATTTAAATATTTACTAACTGCAATCAACAAAGCGCCTTTTTTCAAACAAAGAAAGGTCTGTCTACACAGGTTCATGAAGTGGAGCCTGGTGCTAGATTTCAGCCAAACTTGCCGGAGTCACTTCCCTTACGCCCTTTAATTTTATTTTGCAAATTTTACAGAAGACAATTGTGGGCCTAATTTAAACGGCCTGTCACCTATCTGATATCTCGAATGTTCATATAACTAAGAGCTTTCTTTTTCTAACGCCAATATTATAAATCTGTTAGTGAGCACTTTATCAGGGCCAATAGTTAAATAAGTTGCTTCTCGGGCTAGGGAAAACTGTCAACATATTTCTCGAGTACCTAATTTGTTTATCAAAAACAGGCCGACACATCATCGCTTTTTTTATATATATATATTATCTCCGCAATTATGCGAAACTTATCGATTTTGCAAAGTTCACAAAAGGTTAGTAGACTACCAAACAGTGAATAGAAATCTTGAGAGTTCATCTGTTCTTCGCGATACAGCACATTGTTAATCAGGCTGTCGACCTGCTCCTTCACCATGCATTCATGTACAGTATATTCATCCGTTTTTTCTCTGGAAAGTAGTGTCATCGGGTACGGCTGTAGACGATGGTACTAATCCCTGTGTGTCAGTTGAGTCGTTTCGCCGGCGGACATGGCCAATATTACCAATATTAAGGATGAACGTGATGAGATGCATCAAAGGTATTTGAAAAAAAAAAAATGAAAGCCGTTTTCAACTCCCTGTAACGCCGAATTGGAGCGCAGCTCTTGAGGAGGTGAAGGGAAGGGTACTCAGGGGAGGGTATACCCCTCCTCCTCCTCCTCCTCCTCCTCCTCCTACCTTCATTCTTCAATTACATCCGGGGGTGGGGGGGGGGGGTTCACGTGACCTCGGGGGAGCGGGGCGGGGGACCTGGGGGGTCACGTGACCCCCCCCCCTCCCCCCGAGGTCACGTGACCCCGGGGGGGGGGGGAAGGGGGGGCTCGCGCGGTGCACCCATAATGCACCGCGCGGTTACGCCGACGCCGACGCCGCTCAAGCCGGAAACGGGCGCCTAATGGTACGTTTACACCTGAGAAGAAATCCGCTGCCGCGGGAGCGGATCCGCTCCCGGCGGCGGCGGCGACGAGCGGGTTGCGTTTACATCTATTTCCTTCGAGCAGTGGCGGCGGCGCCAGCTGCGGCAGCGGTTCCCGTAACATCTCGTCAAATATGACGAGAAGGCGCGAGAGTTCCCGCCTCGGCTCTCTCGCCCGGGCGTTGCTGCTCCCGGAACTACGCGTGCTCATGACGTAGGCAGCGTCGCGCTGCGCAAGAATGTCACTTCCGGTCAGCGAAACACCTCGTTCGGCGCCAGAAATAGGTCCCGGACCTAAACGGCTCGCCGCCGCGTTTTCCGCCCAGCGTTTCGCCCCAGCGGCAAAAGCTGGGCGGATTCGCTAGCGGATCCGCAAGTGTAAACGTACAGTGCTAATCACAGTTGTCTATAACGCGCGAGCGTGCAGCTTTCTTCGGGGAGCGCTAGACTGGTGGCATTCGCGGAAACTAAGCTAGTCACGTGGCGCAACATGGAACGGCCCACTCGAGGGGTGTCCTGCCCACTCTATCAGCTGGCGGCGAACGCGGAAGGCTGCTCGCACGCTTTTTACAAACATCATTGCTCGAACAATAAACAAACTAAAGCATGAAGGCGTATCAACAATGTCGTCATCAAAAAAACAAAAATATATCATAAAGCACTTTACTTTTATCGCTTATCAAGCTGATAGAGTGGGCAGGACACCCCTCGAGCGGACCGTTCCATGTTGCGGCACGTGACTAGTTTAGTTTCCGCGAATGCCACCAGTCTAGCGCTCCCCGGAGAAAGCCGCACGCTCGCGCGTTATAGACGAGTGTGATTAGCACTGTACCATTATGGTACGTTTACACTTGCGTATCCGCTAGCGAATCCGCCCAGCTTTTGCCGCTGAGGCGAAACGCTGGACGGAAAACGCGGCGGCGAGGCGTTTAGGTCCAGGACCTATTTCTGCCGCCGAACGAGGCGATTCGCTGACCGGAAGTGACATTCTTGCGCAGCGAGACGCTGCCTACGTCATGAGCACGCGTAGTTCCGGAAGCAGCAACACCCGGGAGAGAGAGCCGAGGCGGGAACTCTCGCGCCTTCTCGTCATATTTGACGAGATGTTCCGGGAACCGCTGCCGCAGCTGGCGCCGCCGCCACTGCTCGAAGGCAATAGATGTAAACGCAACCCGCTCGCCGCCGCCGCCGCCGGGAGCGGATCCGCTCCCGCGGCAGCGGATTTCTTCTCAAGTGTAAACGTACCATAAGAGCTGCGCTCTAAAACGCAATTAAGGCTTGAAACCACATTTTGGTTCTCATAGTGGCTTAGTACAACTGTTTGATTAGTTGTGTTCTACAAGGAACACGTTTGTCACAAATAATCAAGCGAAAACGACGTAACTTAGCAACACAGCCGCGAGCACTAAGAAACCGAAAATAACCAAGTTGAAACAACCTAATGGACGCCAGCGCGTCAACGTCCTCTCTCCGCTGGTCAGGCAACTACCTAGATAAAAAGATATATTTTTTTTTATTTATTTGGTACTTTTGAGGTGCCCCTCAGCAGCCCGTGGATCTAGAGGAGGGTGCACCAGTGCATACATGCAAGACCTGAAACAACACAAAATGCAGGATGAAAAAAGAAAAACATGCCTTGAAAACAAATTACATGTTTACATATGTAACATCAACAAAATGTGACCTCCGACAGTGCAAAACATGCAGCGCAGAAACCAAGGTTGTCCCCATACCTGTATGGTTTAATAAACAAAAATGAAGGAAAAATACGATCAATATACCTTGAGCGGTGCTCGCTTGCTATAACTTCCTGGCAAAACGATATCCACCTCTGGCGTGTTAACTTTGTTTGACGTGTTAAAAGCGTATTGAATACGTACTAAGTTCCGTAAGCTTCTTGACTCGGAGCAGCCAAAAACGCGATGAGAGCGAAGCGCCCTGTTTGGCACAGCAATAAAAACAAGAAAGGTTAGCACGGAGCAATAAAAAAGAACCAATATAGCTCCGGCTAGAGTTACGAACTAGGCTACGCCATGGCTACGCTTACAATGTCAGGACTATCGACACTCCACTCCTTCATTTTATTGTGGGCGCCACCATGTGTGCAGAGCACGGGGTGCTGAGCCACTTGCTTCATTCTCAAAAACTACACACGCGCGAGCATCAGGACACTGAAGGATAAAATTGGTATTGGCCTTCGCGGATGGAAGAAATTTATCAAGACTTGCCTGACTGCTCACCTTGTAGTATCATTCCGCGTCGAAGAGAGATATTAGAGTCCTGCTGCATCCCACATATTCCCACGCACGCTCTTACAATTATGAAAAAACTTTAATTGTTTTTAGCGGGCAGCCCTATCTTAAATATCGCAGCGCTTACTGGAGTGCGTAGGATTCTGCGGCCGCGTTGAATAGTTTTTTCATCTGCCATTGCCGTGCGAAAGTAACGGTTTTCGATGAGATACACTTTTATGACCGTCACCCGAGTCTTTCTACCGCTTGCCCCAACCCAGCAAGGGGGAAAGCTCACAGTAGCCCTTTCCCACTACTCTCTCGCCCTCTTTTAGTTTACTGGTGACCATAGCCTCCTCTATACTCACAGTATAGAACGGGTATGCTGGTGGCCATCGCTGAGTGCGTAGCCGCCATTAGCTGTTCAGCGCGTGGTGAAGGCACGGTGGGGTGAAGGTGAGCTGCTACGGTGCTTTTGCAACTTGCATTTCACACCATCAAGATTGCCAGTCTTGGCAACCTATTCACCTATGTTTGTTTGCAAACAACCTCGCTACCACCTCCTGTCGGCGGACCCCGACAGGCTTCCGGTTTTCCTCTTCTTCTCCATTTTTTATTTGTGCTACTTTCCACAATGCGCGCAGGTTTTTACTGCCGTATTACAGGTACTTATTGGAAGGAAAATCATTTTACCAGATCGCTGTGCGTTGCTGAATACCAAATAAATACACTACCGGAAACCTACTGGGGCACCAAATACTGTGGTGCCCTCGCGGTATCAGCTCCCGCCGAATGCGGTGGATAAGTGCGAGCTCGTTCTAAGCATGCTCATCAGGGGTCGCAGGTCACATATAGCCTCCTTACCCTACTCTGGCCCCTCACGTTTTGATGATTTTATCAAATACTTTACTAGGGGGACCACATTCCACTCCGCTCATTTGCCTTAGAAAGAACGCCTACAGCTCCGAATACAGCCCTGATCGAGGGGACGTCCGCGCCGAGTCGTTTCTTCTTTTTTTGGCAAATAAGCTATCATCATCATCAGTCGCAGACATTACAGGGCTACGCGCTACGCTACGCCGGCGGTCGGTGCGCCAGTGCAAGCCAGTGTCTCGAGCACGGTGGAAGAAACACATTTAGACGATGACACTGGCCGCTCTTTCCGCGGAAAGCGAGCGACCAGATTGTGTTCGGAGCTAGCCTCGAACCAGGAGTGGTTAGTTCCGCGCCGCTGTGGAGGGCGCTGAAGTACGAGGTCCCTCCTCAGCGGCCACGGTGTCCGCGGCGTAGCGTGCTCGCCTCTTTCGCGGTGTGGTGGTGGTGTGCGGCCAGTGGCTGGCCTCGTGTTTTGCTTTGGTGCTGTGTCGATCACAGGTGCCACCATCGTGCATGAAGGTGAGCCTTAACCCGAATGAGAAGAAGAAGAAGGAAGAGAACACAGGTTTACGGACTCTGGCGACTTGGTGGCGGCGGTGAAATACAACAAGAAGCGGTGAGCCAGGGAACGCGGGACCGCCCCTGCGTGAAACAACCGGAGCGGTCGGTTTAAGAGGGACCCGATACTTGGGTGCCATCTATCCCCGTGCGAGTGATGCGGTGCGCCGAACATAATATGGTCGCCGCGTTGGACAGACAGTCATCACCTAAATGTTTCTTCCACTATGGTCTCGAGGTGTCAAACAACGTCAAATGTGTTGCGTGGTGTTTTCGTGCGATACATTTTCCAAACGATGAACACAATATACCCCGAGTTCAGCAAGCATTAGTTTAGTTTCGGTTTCTGAATTTGGCTCTTAGAAACAAAAATTCCCCAATTATCTGTATTTTGCTGTTTTGCGTTCAAGAGACGATCTGTTATTTTCTGTATTGCGTATGTTATTTCAGTGATGTGTGCCGCTAGTATGGTGTAGTTTTGGAATCTGTATCCTATAAACGAGGAAAGACTATTATTCCTTCTTTTAAGGCGCTACCAGCTGTTGGTCACCCAAGCATTTTGTCTTTAGCCTTTAGTCTTTATTTATTTGGCTCTTGAGAGCCACGGCACCGCGGAAAAGCAGCAGCTCGTACCATGGAGGCCCGCGGTGCCGCGTCTAGTGAACATGATAATGTGATGAGTATGTACATGCATAATGACGACGACATAGATTGTTGGTGTTGTGGAGGATGGCAGTCCAAATCACAGAAATTCAGATTACGTGGAGTCGGGTTGGGCGGGTCAGCAGCGAGCCATGGGGATCTGGCACGTCGTTCGGTCGATGCATGAAGGAGCCCCAGTGCTGTTGATCACTGGGGTCCACTGGGGTCGAAGCATCAGGCTCCAGGGAGGTAGACCAGTCAAAGTAGAAGCTGCCGCCTCCGAGGAACCGAGGCCCAGGGCTCAGATGGAGGCACCGCCGTCGCCCGGTGTGTCATCCTCTCAACGTCGTCGTCGTTGTGTTCTTTATTTATACGCGTATATATATACAAAAGAAAATTTACAGGGTTTTTAATTCCGCAAAAATAAACTAGGCATCGCCGAACGCTCATTCTCCGCCAAAAGGTAGCACTAGAGGTCACAACCAGATGGCAAAGTTTCAGCCCGATCCGATAAGGGGCGATGCAACGATTTTTGTATTTTGCTCAAATACCGCTTAGAACGGATCCCTGACGTTAATGACATGGGAAATACCCGCTCGTTTTAAACCACACACAATCGAAGTCACAGAAAAAAATTAAGAAAAACGAGCAGCGTTCACCCCCTCAACTCGCAGCCAGAACAAGCGGCCACGTGATCTGGAGCCGATTTTATGCCGCCAATGTTGACCATAGCCATGCGCTGGGGTTGGCAAGGCACAGGACACGCGCTGAGTTCCAGACATTGTTATGGTTCGGCTGTTGTCGTCATTGCAGCGATTGGACACGGGCCACTACCCGAATGCTTCTCGAGCTATTGATTATCACGAGCCCAAATCGAGTGTCCACGCCATGCTCGGGCCCAATCTATGAGCCACATTCAAATATCGTCACTGGGCGGTACTGCCAACGTTACTAGATTACCTCAGTTGTGGAACTCCCAAGGAGGGGGGTACCCCCCCTCACTCACCTCAATCCGCCTAGAGTCATTCGAAGCGCCATCTATATTTTCGTTTCATAACTGTGCATTCTAAAGAGCACAGCTGAAGCGCCAAATGGAGATCACAACGCCGCCATTTCTCCCGCAGCGGTCACTCTACGAACTGCACGTGACATCTATTTTTGGCTTCAATCGGGTTGCAGGGGTTCCACCCCCGTCTCCCTAGCGGACGCGCCGCGAAATAACCCCACAGTTAAAATGCGCCTAGGTCGGGACGCGCTACCTGAAATCCCCGCTGAGGCATAATTGTATAAAAACAATATTAATTGTGCTGCAAAACCTTGAAAGCTAAAAATTTTAGAAAACATCACCCGCCCCCATTTTGTACTAATCTCCAATAAACGTTACTACAAAAAGAGTTTTTTTTGTTGGTTTTTACGTTTCTAGGAACATTGAAACGAACGTATCCCGATTCAGTTACCAAAGCAGCCGTCCGGCGGCGCGTCGAGCGAATCTGGGCGAGTCGTGGTGAGTGAGGGGGGGTACTGTTCGTGCATGCAGCGTCTATGAACAGTTCCGTAACTGAGTTAATCTAATAACGTTGGGTACTGCTACCGCCCAGCTACGTCATCAGGTTTTGCGAAGGAGAGATTGAATGAAAACACCCGGTTTTGTCCTCGAAATTACAGCGCAACAAAGGAGTTTCTTGGTCAGTGGCGTTGCGTGCGAGTATCCTTGAGTCCCACTAGTGCAAGTAAGCTCGTGTAAAGTGAAAAACATTGGAATTGAATATCGTTGCACCGCCCCTTTAATCAAAAGTTATAAGTGATGTTTCTGAAAATTTCAATGGGAAAATGGCGGCCGACGGAGTTTTCGAATACATGGGGCTCTATGGCACCAGAAACCGAAAACGGGAGAAAATGGGCTCCATTTTCTCATTGAAATTTTTAGAAAATCACTTATAACTTTTGATTAAGTTATCGGATCGGGCTGAAACTTTGCATCTGGTTGTGACCTCTAGCGCTACCTTTGGGCGGGGAATGAGCGTTCGGCGATGTCTAGTTTATTTTTGCGGAAATAAAAACCCTGTAAATTTTCTTTTGTGACACCCTGTATATATATATATATATATATATATATATATATACAGGGTCTCACAAAAGAAAATATACATATATATATATAGTATATATAACATTGATAAAAAGACACACAATCGAACGGCCAGCGGCGCGCCCATCGGGCACTGCCTTTGAAGGAAAAAGCCAGCCTCAAAATCAAGAACCACCATCATCATCGTCATTTACCGCCCGATAGCCGAGAGCTCCCCGACGATAGATGACTCTCGCGACCCAGAAAACCTAAGAAAACCTAGCGTTCCTGTAGAAGCTCCCTACGGGAGGCCAGAGTTGCGCGCTCACGTGATGAGCCGGATCAAGTGCAGTGCAGGAAAGTAGATGTTGCGCGCGCCCCGCAGAACGTTCCCCTGCTTTTGAGCGCGCCGCGCGCCTCGAATGCGCGGCGCTGCTATTCACCGAATTCAGTCACGTGAGGAGCTGGATCAACATGCCATGCAGGAAAGACGGCGCAACGGGGATGAACGCGCAACTCTGGCTCTCGTAGGGAGCCTATAGACCGACACGCGGCCCTGACGTCACGCAGCTGTGGTAGCGCTGTCGACGCCACTGCGCAGGCGCAGACGCTTCACTTTACGCGAATTCGTGTTCTGCGCACGCGCAGTGCCCACATGTGGTGTGGGCAAACGCGGGCTTGTTTGTAAACAGCGTGTCGGTCTATAGACCTTTTTCGCATAACCTCAAACCAGCCAGTAACTGACGTACCCTCGACCTGGTGCATTTGTGAATTTCCCGCTGATACAGGGTATGCAACCACCAAGGGTATGGGCGAAAAGGCTTAAAAACGGACGTCGTGCATGAGTTAGTTCCGAGTGCTCCTTTTTACCGTGCTGCAATTTCCGAAAATCTACGATTGTCTGGCTACCACTCCGTGATCGTCGGATGGATAAATAATTTAAAAAAAAAAACATAAGAACAATAGCAGAAAGTGTGCCGTGAGCACAAAAAGCTTCCGCGGCGAGTGTGGCTGCAATGTTATCGAGCTTCGCATTTTCCCCAAGAATCCTTATTTATGAAGTCAGTCGATTGCGAGCTTGAATCGCGACAGATTCGTATCAGACTCAACGTCACGTTTAAGCTCACGACCACTTCATCTACGACAAGACCGTTTTTAATTCCCGGCGCAGGTGGTCCAATTAGGTTATCACAGCGAGCCCCAAGGTATGTGAAAGGTATGAAAAAGTCTACATGCCACCATTCAGGATGGAGCTATCAACTGCCGAGAGCTTACCTGCAAGAGAGAGAGAGAGAGTAAACTTTATTGTGGAAATGGTGTTTTCCATATCCCAGCCCTAGTCCGGGCCTATGCGGTCGGGGCAGTCTTCGTCCCATCCAGCACATTGCGAATGTGGTGGACAAGAGGGGGCCACCACAGCTTCTGAAGTTCTGAAGGGGGAAAAGTCCATTCCTCCCAGCTCCCTGGTGTACGTTCAGGGGGTAGGTGAGATAGAGATTGCTGTCGGCTTTGGTGGGATGCAATGCATTCACAGAGTGTATGTTGGTTGGATGGGTATCCTCCGCAGTGAGGGCAGGAGGGGTAGCCTGGCATTTTGTGTATGTAGTGGATGTAGTTTTGGGTGAGGATGGAATTTGTCTGTGCTCTACGAATGAGTGTTGCTTCTTCTCTTGTGTGAGTTCGTGAGGGCGATGGGCGATTAAACTGCTCATATATACTTCGTTGTGGAAACTCAATCAAAACACCCCACCGTCTTCGTCGTCATTCTCTCGAGGAGGCAAGGTGATGGCCTGTGAGTAGCCAGCTGGATTGAACCGGAGAAGCTCCAACCAAGTTATTGCAGCCCACCGTAGCCAAGTGTAGCCAAGTTCCACCCATACCCACACCGTTGCCTACCCAGATAGCTGTGATGCCTGAACTAGCCGGTATTTCTTTTTCTAAGCCGCTAGACGGCGTCTTCGGCGCCGCAATTCTCAAGATGGCGGCGCCGTTACAGAAAAGGTCTATAGGAAGTATTCACTGGCGGCCATAGCTGTGTGCGCGAATGCTGAGCGCGTGCCGATGGCAAGCTTCCACAGTTCTTTTGTAACGTGCATTCCGCACCTTCAAGTTTGCCGGTCTTAGCAGTCTATTAATGTGGGCTCGTTCTGAGCATGCGCTCTAGACAGTACCCACAAATATGGCGCCCAGTGAATACTCCTTATACAGGAACTCTAAGAAAACCTAGAGTTCTTGTATAGAACTTTTCTGTGTACTCCCGTCCCCATCCACCTAATAGGCTTATCCGGTATGGGCGACGAAAAAATAATCCAACGTTTCAACCTACAAATAGTAAAAAAATAGAGGGGAGGCAAAACGAGTAAGTGTGACGGTTATGCTTATGTCCCAAATGCCTTCTATTGCTGTGGCAAACGCAAAACAATGTTTTCGCCCATACTGGAAGTGACGTCGATTCAAGGTGGCGGCGCACTTGCAAAAAAGGTCTATACACCTTTTCCACACGCGTGCAGCCATCTTGAATATCGTCACTTCTGGTATGCGGTTGAACATCTTTTTGATCTCTCTCCGAAGCTGGAAGGTGTTTACGAAAAACGCGTGATTGTCACACATTCTTGATTTGCCTCACCTATATTTTCTCGCATATTCCAGGTTCAAACGTTTTAATATTTTTTCGCCCCGCATACCAAATACGGAACCCACGTGACTGAGAACGACAGGAAACAGAAAAGGTCTATAGGCTCCCTACGGGAGCCACAGTTGCGCGTCTGTTTTCCACGTGCCGCCGTGCCGCTATTCGACGAGATCCGATCACGTGAGGAACCGGATCAACTGCCATGCAGGAAAGTGGACGTTGCACGCACCCCACCGTACGTTCTGAGCGCGCCGCGCGCCTCGAACGCTCGGCGCCGCTATTCGCCAAAGTCAGTCACGTGAGGAGCGGGATCAACATGCCGTGCAGGAAAGACGGCGCTACGGAGATGAACGCGCAACTCTGGCTCCCGTAGGGAGCCTATACAGGAACTCTAAAAAAACCTTTAAGAAAACCTAAAGCCCCTTTATCCTGGGAGAAGTGGCGCCATTCATTAATGTAGAAATGCTCGAGGCTAGAGTGCCTTCATACACACGCGCGCTTTTGCTTGAGTGGTGACATCTCAGCCATTTTTACGCCCAATCGTTTTTTTTATGCATTTTGAAGTACGCGCAATCCGGTGTCAATCTGCTCGAGCGCGTAGCTTTGGCTAATGCATAGACGCATTTTAGCGCCCAGGTCACGCAACGAGTGCGCGAGAGCGTCACGCGCTGAACATTCAGTGCAACAATGGATGTCTTCACCCTGAGACAGACAGACATGTAGGCACCCTACTCGAGGCACGTGCCGAGCGCCACTTCTGGGAAATTCATGGCGTTTGAAATCTAGGTCAGTGCCAAGTCAGTGCTGCGCTGTGCCGCCATGATCTTCCCAAGGGCTGCACGTTGCACGTGCCCCGTGCATCGACGCACCTTGCGCTACTTTTGAAACATGAAGGGGCTTTAAAGGGACCATGAAGGCAGTTTCGAAGTTTTATTCGACGATTGAAATGGATGTCAGGCACGTCTCAGATACTGTTGACCAAGTTCTAGCCCGAACAGAAGTTTGGGTGCCGCACCAATCGAGCAAACAGGCGCGGTAAAAATAGCGCCGGGAACGATGCCTGAGACCCCACCGAGGAGGCGGCAGAAAGGTGAACTAAAGTGAGCCGTTGAAGCGTGACGACAACGGGCTCCTCGTCTGGCGATTGGTTCAAACGATAGACGCGCTCTTGGTTTCGATTTCGGTGGTGAGATGTGATGAAAAAAGTTCATTTGAACGTTGGATAATCTTTTAAAGTTGTAGTTGGGAATTAATAGGTTTCATACCGTGTATAAAAGCATAATCTGAAGCGATCCCTCCGTTTGTCACTGGTTGAACGCATCCCGCACTGCTACCTCGGGCGCGTAACAAGCATCGAGCAACCGTGAAAAAAAAAGAAAAAGGTACGAGCGTCGGGGGCGGCGGACTTTTGGTTCTGGTTTCGTGCGTCGTCTCGTGTTCGCTTTGCGAACTGGTGTCTCACCAATCATGCCGCGTTTATGTGCAGTAGTAGGTTGCGCGAAAGGTCGGCTAAAGACGTGTGGTCGATCGGGCGACGTTAGTTTGCATAAACTGCCGACCGATGCAGCAATGCGCAGCATTTGGTTGCGCGCCGTCGTCTTGCGTAGAGCTGTGGACAGCGGTGTCATGATTTGTTTGTTGCATTTCCGACCAGAAGACTTTGAGCAGCACCTTCACGTCAGCCGGAGTCGCTCTGAGGCGGTGACCGAGGAGCTGGTGGTAGGTCTATGGCGCCTTCGTAAAGCGCCAATCCAGAGTTCTGCGTCCTTACCACCATCTCCCGTTCAGTCGGCGTGAGGTCGCTGAACGGGAGCTCAAACTCGTTTGCGAGCGCGGCGTTGCCGCCCATTTCTTCCAGGTTTTCTTCACAGACCGCCGGCGAGATGTTTTGGTGGCGCCCTCCTATGGTTACCTTTCGTGACGTCCTTACCTCGTGAACAACAACTTCGATGGTGTTTGTAGTTAGCACGGTGGAAGCTTGAAATTATTGCTCTCTGAAACCAACACTGCCAACACCGTCAAAATTGAAGTTGTTACATCACTCTTATTTCCGCCGATGAAAAATCCTTTGCTGACGACATAGTCAGCATTCGGCCAATCGTGGAAGGCCGATCACAGCGACGCTTTCGATCGCGCACGTCGCCAATAGCTAACCACGGGAACCACACTGAGTGTGCACTAAATCCTACCGATGCCGACAGTGCTCCCTGACGTCACTTCTCTTTCCAGAGGCGAAAAAGGGAAGAAATCTGAATGTTTGTTTCGGTTTCGCAGATTTATTTGCAGGTACAGAAATAAGAGTCACAAAGTTCTAGAAAAAATTGTGTAGCATGCCAGGACCCCAATGCTTCCGAAAACACCTTCTTTTTAAAAAAAAAATTAAATTGCCTTCATGGTCCCTTTAAGAAAACCTGTCCGTGTCGAGGCTATTGTATTTTGAGGAGTGGAATGTATTCACTCTATACTCGTTTTCACCTCAAGAAAGAAGGACGTTTTGCGCATTGTTCATACGCCGGGCGAAGTAGTTCTTACCTGATTTGGTTGTCGGAGGAAGAAGCGATGCGTTTGGCGTTTGAAACGTATGCGTCTTAATTAGATAACACATATCTAATCTAAAATGCACCTACATATATCTTAATTCTCCTCATAAAAGGGGAAATTAGTAATGCTCCGCGAGGAGCCGGACTTTTTTTACTACGGTTCTTGAGGTGAAAACGGGTATAGTAAAGTATTTGATTTTGTCGAGAGATCGTGACGCTTTCTCGCTCACTCACTCGTGCCCAGTAAGTAGTGCACTCAAATATGGCGTCCAGTTAATGTCCCTTATAGACAATAGACCGATCTGACCAGCCAGTATAATTATATGATTACAATGTGACACAAAGACAACACAGAGCCGTATATTAGGAGAGTTTGGACAATAGGCGGAGCAAAGGCCGCCGCCAGCGCCGAATATTCCCCCCACGCTTAGAGCGTAAACTAAATTTGTGACACAGCGTCGACCAATCAGGAGACCTCTACTCCATCTCACAAATGTCGACAGTGAAGACAAAGGCACAGGCGCGTGAGCCTAGCTCAGCGAAACGCTATTGTTTGTACGAGACCTCGTGCATAGGAGGCACTTTCCAAAGCCACGCGCTCGTGCCCATGCCTTTGTCTGCACTGCTAGAACAGCGTCCTTAGAGTGGCTGAAAGAAAGCAGTGCAAAGGGTGGGGTGCGCGAGCGTCTTGAGACGCGGAGTTCCGCTCGGCACGGCTCAAATTATACTTCGTTTCACTTTACCTGCGAGCGAAGCCAAAGCTAGAAGCGCGAGACCAGCGCTTTTTGCATTTCTTCCCAGCTCGCGCGCTCGAGCAAAGCCTGAACGCACGGAGCTTCCGTGCTCGCGCTTCCAGTTTTGCCTTCGCTCGCACATAAGGTGAAACGAAGTATAGTCGTGGCACAAATTTAGAGCACGCGACCACCGCTAGGGGCTGTTTCGCGGCCTGTGGTTGGCCCGAGATGCTCGCCTATTCAAACCAATGTATGGCCAAACTCTCTCAATAAACGGCTCTGAGACAACACAGGAAGGAGACACCAGCCAGTTTGATTCCTCCGCCACTGCCCCCTTGCATCGAGGGAACTTTAGTCTTTTTGCACGTGCGACGATATTGTAGCCAAATAAAAAAAACAAAAAAGGCCAATAGCGGTGGCGCTGTTATGGTGCTATTGGAAGGCTATTGGTAGCTATTCGCCGGGCGCCTGTGCGGTCGATTTACGCGAATCTGGTTCCTGCTCAGGCGCAGTGCTCGCACTTGGTGTGGGAAATGCGCTATTGCCCACACCTGGAGCGGGAGCTGGGCGTTCACCCACTTCTCGTGTCGATCTGTGGGTCGCCTACATGCTCAAAATGGAACAATAAACTTGGGCACGACCATCACTCGCGAGGACTGCACGCCCCTTCCGTCAGCGCGAGCTGTGGGGAAGAACAACCTACTGCTTGCCATGAAAGGAAGCTTTGCAGCGCGAAAAGTATCTGGCGAGCGCTCGCTCTAACATCGTGCTCAAAGGGAAACTGAAGCGGTTCTGTATTTGAGTAGAAGCACTTAAATCGTCTCCATTTGGCTTCCAGGATCGCGAATATCGCGCAGGCTGCAGACGATTATTTTTAAAGTACCGCTGAAGCCCCTCGTGCTAGGAGCGTTTTCGTCATAATAGGAGTTTTCGGAACCTCCGTTCTCGCGCGACGTCAGCGTCTATCAAAGTTGTGCACGCGCACTGTTCCTATTTTTAAAAAGGTCAGAAAAAGACGTCACGACTGGTGTCAGTGCAAATTAATAAAAAAAACTTGAAGGTACTCTAACCAACTGTGCTTAAATAGCCCGACGTTTCGCGGCCAGCTCGGTCGCTTGTTCACGGGTGACTTATTTGGCTTGGTGTTAGTCTTTCTCTTTCTCCTTGTCGCTGCCGACAACTACTGCCGTCAGTGCAGGGGAATGTACTGTAAAACCCTTAATGTTCGTCTTGGCCTTAATGTTTGGCGAATTTCGCGAACTGAAATATTCGCGAGTTTAAGAGCACGCAAAAAGTTTGGTCCTTAAGAGTTTCAATGTAGGCGTCTGGAATTCGCGAAATTTAGTGGCCGTGATTAGAGAGTTTTAGTAGATCGTTTCTCACTCCGATAACGATACCCGATACTGCGCCGGAGCCATTACGCATGCGCTAGAGTATCGGGTGTTTCGGGCGCAGGTATCGGGAATATCGGGAAATATCGCGCGCACTCCCGTGCCACCCACAAGCCACCGGGGCGGACTAGATTGGCTTGTCTCTACTTGGCTAGATGTAGCTTGCTGCTGCATTTCTGTAATTTCTGCAACTTATAAAACTTAATTGAGGTTTTTTTTATAATTGTATTAAATATAAGAACTGTTATTTTTTCTTCGGTGAAACATCTTTCTTTTAATTCGTTATTTTTCATTTTGGAAAGTGCAAATTGTTTTCACTAGGGAGCGAGCGCCCCAGCGCCTGAAGCGACCGTATCGGATGTATCGTCTTCAAAATGGTCTACTAAATGCGCATTCCTGTTCTGTGTATCGGTATCGTATGGTTATCGTATCGTTATAGGGTATCGTTATAGGAACGATCTACTAAAACTCTCTAATATGTCCTCTGCGACCGATCCGCGACAAATAGGGTCCGCGAAAATGAAGGGTTTTACAATACCTGGTAAGCTTGCATTTGCACGCGCTGTCCACGCGAGAGACACGCCCTTGGTGGCCGAAAGACCCTTTTATGACGTCACGACTGGTCGGAGCTTTTCCGTGTTATTTCGCGTTTAGTTACATCTTCGAGGAAAACGAGCATGATATTTAGATTCCCGGGATTACAATACTCTAGAATTCACATCCCACTTGTTTTTTGCAAGAACCTCTTCAGCTTCCCTTTCACCACGAAACAGAGAGCCAACAAAGTTGAGGTCGCCAATGAATACTCCTCACTGGTCAATTTCAAATGACGTCATAAACAAAAATAAAACGTATCTAAAGTTTGCAATGTGTTTGCGAACTCCAAGAACTAAAAAACAAACTGTCCATTTTGTTGGTTTTCTTTGCGTCAGTCCTGCAATCTTATAATAAACAATTCCAAATTCGCATATTAGGGGAAATTTAATCTATTTCCTACATATTAAAAGGCATTTTTATTTTGTAATATTTGCTTTTATTTTAGAAGTTTTAGCAAGTCACGGATTGAGACTTCTAAAGGCAGAAAACATAAAACAACTCAAAGCAAGCTTTTCCGGTTGTATTTAACTTAACCGAATGGAAGTACGTCTTAAGCTACGCTCTGAATGCTCTAAATTAAAATTAAAAAAAAAATATATCAAGAGCGGTTGGCAACAAAAATAACTAATGACAATATCGTGCGACACCTCGAGTCCGGATATTATTAAAAAATACTACTGACTAAAATAGAAAGCAGGTCAAGCTAAAGTTTTTGATCAATCGTTTTAGTTTACCTTAATTATCATCGGTCAAACCAAAATAGCAATAGCTGTCATACGGACTTAGTGTATACACACAGATTAGCTCAAATAATTCATGTACACCACAATGAGTCCTGGCGCCTAAATTAAAGAAAGGAGGGTTTATGCCAATACAATGGTATTGTGACGACTCTCGGCAGTCATTTTCGTTCGAGGTAAAAACACGAGCCAGTTAAAACAATATTTACAACTGTACAAAAAGCACTACTACCACAACAGCCACCATAGTACCACGCACTTGAACAAACAAAAAAAAATGTCATTCTGGTTCACGGTTGAATATGGTGATAAGGACGCTTAAACACAGTCCTATTCCTTCTATAAGCGGTCCGCCTTTCGGTCGTCAACACGGGGTTGTCCGGCGTCGTGAAGTGCATAGCTGGCGGATGCCACAAGGTTCGTTTTCTCGCCCTCAACTTTGCGGCCGGTGAACTCGGTGCCAAGCACTGCTGGACCACGTTGGGCATATCTCGGAGTTTGTTGCAGCTGAAGGCGTCCGTGAACTCGTTCATGCCTCGCATTAGGCCGTCCAAATAGTCCAGTTCGGTGACGGTACCGTTGAGATGCACCACGGGCACGAAGTGCAGCTCCCGGATTTGTGTGCACAGCGTCCGGAAAGCGGCCACGAAGAACACCTGGTCGGGACTCATATCTTCGAGTCCTGGCAGCGTCGCTTCGTCCTGGACGCCCAAGTGCAGGTGGTATGCATTATACGTTAGCCGTAGCGAAAGTAGACTTCTCACGAGGCTGGAACAGTGCAGCAATGCCTCCTCCGGGATCCTCTGACTTCTTTTACCGATGGCTCGAAGCACGCACTGCGAACCGTTTCTATAGACGTGCCGATCAGTTTCTGTCATCCATCGGGCGTCCGCAGCGTGGAAGAACTCACTGATGACGTCCCGAGCCACCAGAGTGCCCAGCCCTCCGTAGTTCATGGCCCATGTCAAGTCTGGGTTGTAGTAAGGGGCGCTAAAGACCCCCGAAGGTATGACGAATGTGTTTTCCCGGATGTCGTAGAACAAGGTTTCCCGTAGATGCCCCGATCTCTGATGAAGTTCAACCATCTTGGTTGGAAAGATGAAGTGCGCCATTTTCGTTGGTATCCTACTGTAAGAATTATTTATGTTGAGCTGATGAATGAATCGGTTTCTAAGGGCATGTTCGTAAAGACTCAGGTAAACTCCATTTTCAGGAATTTCTTCATAATACTGGTCCAGCGCTTTGTTGTCTAGTATCCATTCCGGGTAGCCAACAGCTATGTTTGCGCTCGAGAGAATGGTCTTGGCCTTTTGCTTGGTCACGCCTTGCACCCAGTTGAACTCCTGGAGCATATGATCTAGGCTTGATATAAGATTCAGCACCAACTCGTGTACTTTAAAATCTGTTGCTTCCCACTGCTTGAGTTCCGCATAAAGTCGGCCCACTGCAAACGGCATCACTTCAGCGGTGTCCAGTAAGCACCTCTTCCAATTCGGAAGTTCCTCTTGTCCGATGGCTGTGGTCTGAAAGTTTTCGAAGTGTTGTTCGAATCTGGCGCTAGCGTGTCGAGCAAACTTTGCCATAAACCGCCAGCCCACATAGTTCATCAGTCTGACTTTTGTAGTTCGGTTGTGAAGTAATTCGCCTATTTTCTTTAAGTAGGACACAGACCTAACTAATATTTCGGTTTCTGGCGAAATTGAATGTGCGGTATGACTCAGGACAATTCCAAGAAATTTGTCCCAGTTCATTTTGCTTGACTGAGTTCCTAAATCAGAAAGGTCTCGGACTTTTATCTTTTTAAGAGGCATCTTCCGGCATTCCTTATTGCACCTGTTTGCGAGATTCACTTCAAAATTAAAAGTTTGGTTCACCATTTTTTCTCTGCCCGCGTTGCGGAAATCTTCGGCAGTGTGCGAAATTAGGTTTTTGTACGCTTTTATGATTTCTTTTTGACTTTCCCTGTAAGTCAAAAGTGTGTCGATCGGTATTCTAAATGTAGAGCACTCCAAGGCAATCAACTTGTGGCTGGGTTGAATTGAAGATTCGGGATCTGGAATAATTCTTACTGAGATTAGCGTCCCAGAGCCGGTGTCTCTGATGAATTTGGCTAGCACGTCCTCTGCATCACCGCTGAAGTTCATGAAGAACGGCCACCCATCTAACCCATAGTCTTGCTTCAGTTTCCTCAGATGCTGGAAATCGGCATTGTTTTTGTTCTGACAACCTTTGTAAAGTTTAGCCACCTTAATGAAAGCGGTACTTCCGCGTGACAAAATGTGGGGGCTCTGGACAATGTCTCGCATTTCTTTGTACGTCTCTTCCATGAAATGCTTCTCGGCTCCGAGGATAACTTTTTGATACCTAGCGCTCGGTTCATGTATCCAGCGCTTGCAGACAAATTCAAACATGCTGTCACACGGCTCCACACTGTGGTTGAGAGCATAGTAAAGAGTAGAACCAGCGAGACCACAACGAATGCTCCTACAGACTAGACCAAGGCCTTTCTTGTTTGATGGGGACTCTGTCAAGACTGCGGGTTCGATATAGAACCACCAGAAAAGGTCAAAATACGACCCTATCAACAAAATGATGAGCACCACGATGTTTCCCAGCAGGACCAGTAAGGGTATAGTTCTTATTTTAATCATTGCTATGTAATACGCCTCGTTTCCCTTGGGTTTGACAAAGCTTACTTTAACCGACACCCCATGTTTCGTGTGCAGTGGTATCGGTGGTTTTGGTGATGGTGATGGTGGGCCCTGCATCTCAGACTCGTGTATTGGTAATGAGATGGCTTCCTTCTCTTGCATTTCTGCATCCGATATAAGTACTAAGGCTTGTTCATTGAAAGGCCGGACGTCCTTTTCAGATATGGCTTTTTCATTCTCTCCAACCCAATCGGCCCTTACGTTCTCGGCACCCACCACCTCCACATCTCTTAGCGCTAATTCCTTAACGCTTTCAGGTTTTTGCATCTCTGATTCCAGTTCTATCTTGGTTGTCGGGGGCACAACCTTGAAACCATCTCCGCTCTTCGACTTTTCAGCTTGAAATTTCGATTTGAAAAAATTCGCGGCTTTCCCTAGCGCGGAAGTAACTTTGCTTGCGGATGCTGCAGACTTCAGTTCAGATTTTTGTTTTTTGTCTTTTTCAAACGGTTTAGATGGTTCTTCTGGCGTTTTGTGACTCTTAGACAATATTGCCGTCTTTTGTAAACTTGAATTTGATTGCTTTTTTGATGAACTCATTCCCGGTGTTGCTGCTGGCCCGACTGTACTTTCGCCACTCACTTGCTCGCTTTGTAAGACTGTCGAGACTCAGGCACTGCTGCTCCCGCAGTAGATGAAACGGCACCCGCCGGCCACTTCTCGTCTTCCAATGCTTTCTCTTCATCCTTGCTTTTAGTTACCGTGGAAACTGGTGCCTCTTTTAAAGAAGCAGGGGGTGACGGCGTTCGTCCATAAGGTGTTCCTTCTGGCGGATACTCGACATGCAGCGCCGTCTGTTCTTCCTCTTCCTCACTTTCCGGAGGTGTCTTGCGTTCTACGATAGCAATAATATTTTCGTGATCCTGCTTCAATCCGTCAGGAACACCGCCTTTCGTCGGCATGTCCAGAGACGTTCGAGGGGGTTCGACAGGCTTTCCCAAGCTTTGGACACTGGCCAACTGATCGAAACCATTATCCTTTTCAAGCATATTTTGATTATCAACACCTTTGTCAACCATACCAGGTTGTTCTATTTGTGGAGCGACTTCCCACTCCACTGGCACCTTTTCTATAAGTTCGCCACCGTGTGCCACATTCCGTGATTCAAAACGTTCATCAACCTTTGGCAACGCTGTTACCAGCTTCTCGTGTTTTGGAGGCATTGTAAGCGTCGAAGATGGTAAAACCTTGCCGGCATGCAAGTAACCTTTATAATAATCTTTTCCTTTCGTTGTCATGCCCGATGATAAAGAATCACGGCCGCGTCTTTCTGAGTTCGAAGACCAGTGCTCGTGGTGCGACTTCAAATACGTGTGCACAACAGACCGTGGTGAAGGGTGGGAGGCACCTGCCATTTCCCATCCAGATCGCACCTCCTCAGTTTGAGGTTTTCTGTCGGGATCTGGGAATATAGGGATGTTTCGATTTTTCACGGTGGTTTTCTCTTCTTTGGCTATTATACGAGATATATCAAAATCGTGCATGCCAGTGTAGGTGCTCCTTCGACGGGCCTGACCTGAAAGGAAGCTTCCTTCAGCATCTCCAAATTCGACATGGCCATCCTTTTTCTTGTTTTCACTCTCTAGTTCTGTGGCAGCACTACTGCCCCCAATCACATCTTCAATAAATGTTGCTGTTAATCTTTTCCTTTCATGTAGGCGATTATTGACGGCTGTCGTCTGCTTAACTAGTCGATCTGCATCCAAATGTCTTATGTTGAATGACCGGCGTGAACTGTTCCTTTCCTTCACTGTCCCCCTTTTATTTGTTCGGTAATCACCCTCAAAATTTTCCGTCAGTAGGTCTGTCCCTACAGTGTGTGAAGGCACGATTGAAATCACCATGTGCTTCTCTTTTATCGCCTCCGGCGCACGCTCCGTTTCACTGCCTGAAATGACGTGTGGAAAAACATCCTTAAATACGGCAACGGAAGTCCCGATGCTCTGACTCATACTCGCGGTAACTTCCTCTTTACTGCTAGGATCGTCCGCCGCAGTCTTAAGGCTTCGCGCATCAAATACCTTTTTCCAATGGCCGAAGAACGAAGTTTCATTCTTCGATTCAGGGGGCGTTCTAGAAGCGGAAGTCATGCAGGTGTCGTTCTGCGCCGTCCTGTCCCCTCCGGATGTAGCCATGGAAATTCGCCTCGGCTGTGGAATGGGTACGGCATCAGAAGTCTTTTTACTGCGCTCCGTAGGCAGAGGCCTCCTCAGGAGACTAGTCTCCGGGGTAGGCTTTTCGTTGATCGGCCCATCATCCGCCTCGACTAAGCGGGTATTGGCGTCTGATGTTAGAGAGGGCGCACGACTAGCGGTTGGGCTTCTTGGTGCGATGTCGAAATTTCTCGCCGGGGAGACTTCACCTTCAGCTAGCTTGACTGCCACGATGTCGTGGCACTCAACCACAAATGACGTTGGTGATGTGTCGTCTGTCGTCGTAGGCTCCGGCACCTTCTTGAGAGCAGCAAGCGGCCCGGTCGTACGCGTTCGGACCATCGGGTCTTCGCGAGATAGTGCCAACGGAAGAAAATCTCTCGTCTTCCGACGCCGTTTTCGTTTCTCCGGTCGTACATAGAGCAAGTTACCTTCCGATATCGACTTCCCTATCTTGAGAAGCTGCGGCAAGTTAGAGTTCGGATCGCTCCGGCTGTCTGCCCTCCGCTCACCAGACAAACCGAACGGCACGCGCATCTGTGACCTGTCTCTGCCTTGGAAGAAGGATAACTGATGGCTAGGAACTATGTCTGCAGGGAATGAGCTGCGTTGCACTCGCTGTCGCAACGGCGCTCCTATAGGTCGCGACCTTGGTGTTTGTTCTTGGTAGAAAGTTCGTGGTGAAGTGCTATCAGAGAACTCCGTCAGCGAGAGGGCCACTTGTTGTAAGTCCCGTGAAGGTCCCTGAGCCACGAGCGATGCTCCGGGCGAAAGGCTGTAACCAAATTTAGGCGTGTTTGTCGGGGGCGTCTCGGTAAGGCGAGATGGTGTGGAAGGGCTTGTTTCAAGCAATGGTGGGCTCCCAGTCTCTGGCGACCACTCACCAGTGGTGCTGTGGGCCGAGAGATACTCTTGCGAACTTGGAGCGTCTCTCGTGCGGCTGGGGCGGCGATGCTTCTTGAAAGGTGGTGACGTCGAGAGTGCCGGCCTCTTGGGATGTAGGACGGGCCATTTGACGTCTCTGCAGAAGAAGTCAATCCTTGAGCTCCTGGCCTCTGCCTCGTGGTCCGGCCGTGAATCGGTGGAGTCATCTGATTCGGAACGCAGCATGTCGTTCGACTAGGTCGGATAGTTGTGATGCGAGTCTTCTAGTCGTTGCTTCTTTAAAATATTAAGAGCGTTCATGGTTTATATCCTATGTTTGTAGCGTTCCTCTCTGCATACAATAATGGTGGCCGCCTGAGTATCACCATCTCTGGTCACCTCAAGAAGATTTCACTGGGGCACTGAACGTCCTCTCCACAGCGTGTTTGCAGTATATCGATTTTACGTCCATACCTTGCAGCTCTTATGTGTATAAGCGTGTTGTTTGCCAGTAAAACTTCATCTTGAAAAAGGTTGCGGCAATCGTCCTCGTCTTTCATGTCTTGAGAAATGTCTTCTTTTTGTTTTTACATCTTTTTAATTTTACAGCTCCTGTAATTGCGTATAAAATTTTGCAAACAACAAAAATGGAGTCGATGATGCATCTAGTTGGCTTATATTTTGAATATTTAAAAGGGCATTGAAAGGGGACGAAGAAAAACAATTGCTGCTTCGAAGGGCGTGCCCATCAGTGTCAAACACAAAGGTTCAGCGACGAAATAGTTCTAGAGTCATCTAGAGCGTCGGATAATGACGACATAGAATTAAAGAGGTAGGACTGGGTGAATTGGTGCACGTGACCCCTTCTGATCCCTTAAAGCTCATGACTCTCACTCGAATTCTTCCTTGAAACACCCGTAAATCGGTGGGGCGTTCACATGTTCATAACTGGATGTTTATTCCAGCAATAGACCTATAAGAAGTATTCACTGGCGGCCATAGTTGTGTGCACGAATGCTGAGCGCGTGCTGATGGCGAGCTTCCCCGGTTCTTTAATTTGCAACGTGCATTCCACACCATCAAGATTGCCGGTCTTAGCAGCCTATTAAAGTGGGCTCATTCAGAGCCTGCGCTCTAGATATCACCCACAAATATGGCGCCCGGTGAATGCTCCGTATTGCTATATTACCCAAGCACCAGGGAGAATGCAGGGATTGGTGTTCCACGCGCCGCACGTGCTGGCCTCACCAATAGTAAATTTTCTAAAGCAAAAACCTAAAACAAATTGTATCTTGCACGCGCGTTCGTCAACGCTTTATATTGTTTATTTACTTCGAATATTTATACAGAGAAGGCGTGCGCGTGTGGCGCATGAAACACCAATCCCTGCATTCTCCTTGATGCTTGGGTAATATAGCGAATGGTATTAGCCCCGTGCGAAACCAAAAGCGTCGCTGTGGTCGGCCTTCCACGATTGGCTGAACGCTGACTATGACGTCGGAAAGGGGATTTATCATCGACGGAAATAAGAGGAATGAAAGAACTTTACTTTTGACGGTGTTGGCAGTGTTCCTTTGAGAGCGCAATGATTTCAAGCTTCCACCATGCTAATAACAAACACCATCGAACTTGTTGTTTGCAAGGTAATGACGTCACAAGGGGGAACCACAGGAGGGCGCCACCAAAACATCTCGCCGCTAATATAGCGCATGGTTGTTGCACGCTCTTGTCGTTTTGGTTGTCTATTGGTTCAGACCAATGGCGTCATCAAAAATAGAAAATGTGCTTATAATTCAGAACTTCTTTCACCTATTAGGTTCAAAATACATCATATTTTGTCTTTAATATATTTTTAATATGTTGCTATACTTCGTCTTACCTTAGCATGAACGGCGAAGGCTGTGCAAGCGCGAGCAGGTAGCCTTGACTATGGTGTGCTAGAAGGGGGAGGTGTGACGACCGCGCTTGCGAAAGTGACTCAGTGATTTATCATGCCTCGGTTATCGCGACGGGGAGAGCCATCGATAAGTTATTGATAAGTGGAAAGCAGCGCCACCCTGCACTACAGGGAATAGAAGGTAAAAGAAGAAGTACATCCAGGAGCTTCAGAAGCCCACCGTAGCTTCACTGCAGGCCGTCTTTATTGCGTCGAGCTCAATGTGCCGTGCCAAATTTTGTTATGGCTAAAAAGAAGCCGCAAAAACACTGTTGCGCACCAGGCTTCAACACTGTGTGTATGCCTTCAAAGTCAGGAGGCAAAAGGGTAACCTTGTGTGCTGTTCCAAAAAAAAAAAAAAAAAACTTTTAGCCTTTCCACTTTGGTGAAGGAGGAAGACCAGCGAAGCTGTACTATGGTGGGAATGAAGTAATGGCCGGCCGCAAGTCGGCAAGCCAAAGTGGAAAGGCTCGAAAAGTGGCCGCCATCTATGAGCGACGGCGGCTAACAGACAACCGGAAAGCCGGTTGTCTGGTTGCTGCCGTCGCTCATATATGGCGGTAGCTGTCCAGAGTTCTGTGTCATCAGGTCATTTGAGGACGGACACGATCCTGGGGAAACTAGCGCTTAACAGCTCCGCTGTAAAAACTCGAAACATTCCGAACATAGGAACGGACTATTCCAAGCGCGGGCCAATCCTTTGAAACAAGGTCAGCAGTATGCGTGCTGTATTTCGAAGAAAGATCCATTATGAGGCACTTCACGATCATGATCAATGTTGACGACATTTTCTTCTTTTTTTTTAATTTTCACAGTGCGGCAGAGTGCCGTTGTGGCGCTGCTGCGGGTGTATCTATGCTAACGCTGCGTGCTGAACAGCCTTGCCATTTTCTCCCGCTGGACGAAGCGAGCGATTAGGGAGTTTTCGTAGATCGTTTTGGCCTTTCCGCAACGCTATCCGCTACCCGCTACGAGACCCGCTCACAGAGGCATAGCGGAGACTCAAAAAAGGGCTTTCGTAGACCGTTCTTTGCGGGCTACGGTACTGCGTAGAGTTCTTGTATAAGCTCCCTACGGGAGCCAGAGTTGCGCGTCTGTTTTCCACGTGCCGCCGCGCCGCTATTCGCCGAGATCCGATCACGTGAGGAGTCGGATCAAGTGCCGTGCAGGAAAGTAGACGTTGCACGCGCCCCGGCGTACGTTCCCCTGCTTTGTGTGTGTGTGTGTAAGCGTTGTAAAGTAGATGAGGGGGGAGGAGAGGGCCAATAGTGTATGCGCACCAGGCGCAATGGTCACTGGCTCTCGGGGGTTGAGCGCGCCGCGCGCCTCGAACGCGCGGCACCGCTATTTGCCGAATTAAGTCACGTGACGAGCGGGATCAACATGCCGTGCAGGAAAGACGGCGCTACGGATGGAGATAATAATAATAATAATAATAATAATATCTTTATTTCCATCAATCTTGATGGGGGAGCCCGAAGAAAAAAGCTGCGATATGCAGCTTGACTGGTCCTCGGTCCCCTTACAGTGGTCAACGGCAAGCATCAAAGAAACAAAGATGAAAATCACATCATGTAGCTGCTGAAGGTATTGTTAACAGAAAAAGAAAAGAAAACAAATAACGTGCTATGAAAAGAATGCATCATGTACAAAAATATCCACGCAAGTCTTTGAAAGTCAAGTTTTCGAGGAAAACATTACTAGCGCAAAAAGTATTTAACAAATTTGGAAGAGTAAATTGGAGCATCTGAGAGCCATAGTTCGTTCGCTGAGTAACCATCCTCCACTTCTCCGCGTGACGAGTAGAATACACTGGTGAATTTTCCTCCAACAATGCAAGATTTTCTAAGAAACGTGTGCCCTTTATTCTTTCACTCTTAAAACTGATACAAAGTCGATATGAATACAATTTGTGAACATCAATTATCCTATAGGTTTTAAATAATTCAGCAGTGTGAAAATCAAAAGGTACATTACCTATACCTCTGAGTATTTTCTTTTGTAGTATGAACAATTTTTCAATATTAGTTAATGTTGATGTACCCCAAACGAGGTAGCAGTAGGCTAAGTGGGAGTAAAACAAGGAGTTATAGATCAAGAGTTTCACATTCGTTGGCAATATGTAACGGTAGCGATTCACGATTCCTACCACGCGAGCTAATTTTGGAATAATATAGTTTATATGGCTATCCCAGGACATATTTTCACTAAAAAATACTCCGAGAGTTTTAAAACAACTGACTATTTCAATTCGAGACGAATTAAAACAGAGAAGCTTAGACACCACCACAGGTTTATTTTTTGGACGAAAAATAACAGCTTTTGTTTTACTACTATTTACTGTCAACGAGTTACTATAACCCCAAGATTTAATTCTAGACAAAGTTAAGTTAGCCATATCGATGAACGCGCAACTCTGACAGCGCCACTAGCGGTCGTAAAAAGCACTATATAAAACATTAGACGCATACTATTAGCCCCGAGAGCGAACACAAGCGTCGCTGTGGTCGGCCTTCCACGATTGGCCGAACGCTGACTATGACGTAAGAAAGGGGATTATCATCGACGGAAATAAGAGGAATGAAAGAACTTTAATTTTGACGGTGTTGGCAGTGTTCCTTTGAGAGCGCAATGATTTCAAGCCTCCACCATGCTATTTACAAACACCATCGAACTTGTTGTTTGCAAGGTAATGACGTAACAAGGGGGAACCATAGGAGGGCGCCACCAAAACATCTCGCCGCTAATTACTGCAACCACGTATTTGTTTTATCAGAGCGCCTCTTTTCGAACGCAACACATGATTAATTTACGATTATAAAAGTTAATCTTTTTTCTGGATAAATTCTTCGTAGCACATCTTGCCAGCTTGCGGTAATCGCGCTTTGCTTAAAGCCACATTCAGTTCCGCCAGGCCAGTCCTCTCTTTGTCATCTCGCGCTCTTTTATGTTCGTGGACGGGTTCTCCGCCAATGGACCTCTTGGCGAATATGTGCTGCCTCCTAGACACGCGACTGGGTTCGAGGCTAAGTGGCGAGAAAACAACGCGCGCGCAAGGCCTCTCCCACCCGTTCCACACCCAAAACGTCAGCTACATCCTGTTCACCCATTGAGGCGCTGTGACCTAGATACGGTTCCCCCAAACTAGCCTTTGTCCCCATCGTGCGTAATCTTCCGCCCCGAAGTCGACACAACGAAACCATCTTCCCTCTCTGCTCGGCCAGAAGGAAGAGAGAGAGGGTACTGAAATTATTTATTCTCGAACCGATGTTTCTACAAAAGGTCCATTCCACAACCCGGGCGATAATAGTTCCGACAGCCGAAAGCTACACAGTTGACCGGCATGATTGCGGTGCACATCGTAATCTAGAATGGGCGTCGTCAGTACGTTGACTCGTGTTCACCTTGTTCGCAACATCAAAACTTGAGTCTCGATGGTCTCCAAGGCGCTCAAAGGCGAGAAATGCAAGATGGCGGATTGTTTGGAACTAGATACTCTCGAACCCAGGCGCATCAAATACTCCGCGCATGCGCACCGCGTATTTCTACAAAAGGTCCATTCCCGAAGATGCAGCGGCTCAGCGTTCTTGAGGACCAACTTTTATTGTCCAGTTTAACTTGGAGGGAAATAGAGGATGTGTATTTGATGTTTTCGAAACCGCCAAAGCGGTGTTATGTTATCTCACTGATGTGCGCCACTGGGGGGCTATGTTGCGCTTTTTGGACTCCCAGGAGACTAGGGAGAGGGAAGTGACGTCAACAACGCAGCAAATGCAGATTGGATGTTGATTTTGTTTTCTTCTGTCAACATCCAATCTGCGTTTCTCTAGTCGTTGACGTCACTTCCCTC
Organism: Ixodes persulcatus; assembly: GCA_013358835.2. Lineage (NCBI taxonomy): Eukaryota > Metazoa > Arthropoda > Arachnida > Ixodida > Ixodidae > Ixodes > Ixodes persulcatus. Next base: position 235,230 of record JABSTQ010010367.1, on the reverse strand, counting down.
TTCCAAGTCTCCTGGGAGTCCAAAAAGCGCAACATAGCACCCCTGGTATGGTGTAGTTTTGGAATTTGTATTCTATAAGCGGGGAAACACTATTGTTCTTTTTTCTAAGGCGCTACCGACTGTTGATCAGCAAATAATTTTGTCTTTAGTCTTTAGACTTTATTTATTTGGCTCTGGAGAGCCGCGGCACTGCGGAAAGGCACCAGCTCGTACCATGGAGGCCCGCGGTGCCGCATCTAGTGAACATGATAATGTCATGAGTATATACATGCATAATGACGACGACATGGATTGTTGGTATTGGGAAGGATGGCAGTCCGATTCGCAGAAGTCCAGATTTCGTGGAGGCGGGTTGGGCGGGTGAGAATCGAGCTGGGGGATCTGGCACGCCGTTCGATCGGTGCATAAAGGAGCCTCCGGAACATTATGGCGCTGTTGCTCACTGGAGTCCACTGCGGTCGAAGCATCAGGCTCCAAGGAGGTAGCTCAGTCAAAGTAGAAAATGCCGCCTACGAGGCACCAGGGCTAAAATTGAGGCACCGCCGTCGCCCGGTGTGTCATCCTCTCAACGTCGTCGTCAGTGTGTTCTTTATTTATACGCGTATATATGTATAAATAAAATACGATAGATAAAATGACACACAATAGAACGGCCAGCGTATCTCGAGATCCGCTATTTCCTAAGGCGCCTCCGCAACCACGTCCGCAACTCCGCAAGGTCTGCGCTAGATTGGTGCAAGCGCAGTAGTTGCGGAGGCGTAGTGGATAACGTAGCGGAGGCGTAGCGGAGACGCCAGAACGATCTATGAAAACTCCCTATAGACCCCTTTCGCAAGTGTGCCCTCTATTGGTAGGTGTAGAATCCCTGCACAACGGTGGATACAAGGGCGAGCTTCTTGTGTTCGATTGCGACCGGGCCGCACGAACCCTCGTGCAGCGGGAACACAGCTCGGAGCAACCCGCTCGCGCTACTTGCGCCTTCCGCTGGGTCGGCTATTCCACCATTGTTCAGTGGTTCAGATTTTTTTTTTTTTTGAATTGTCACTAGATTTTTGAAAGGGGTCAATTGTCACACCTCCCCTTGTAGCGCATCATGCTTTGACTGCTGTTAAGAATGGAACCTTCGGCGACCTTCTTCCGAGTTTCAACGCTGCGGAAACGAGTCACGATCTGTTCAGGACAGTCGCCCGCCTGTTGGAGCCTGCCCGAAACGAGTCACGTTCTGTTCAGGACTGGCGCCCACCTGTCGAAGCCTGTCCAAAACGAGTCTCAACGCGTCCGTGACGTCAACGGGACGTGTGTGTGTGTGCGTGTGGGTTCGTGCGCTCCGGAAGGGGAGAGAGGCATGGCCTAACTGCGGAGAACCATGGCTACGACGCACTTCTGGCTACTACGCGGCGGACTTTGCTGCAACGCACTTGGCGGTTGCACCTGCTGCCCAGGCGGAGAGTGAGGGAGAAAACAGACCCTATATAAGGCGGAGCGTGAGGCTGCTCCGGTGTTCTCTCGGATTTGACGACTGTATCGCTACCATGTAATTAAACCGTTTGTTACGTTACCAATTCTCCCACCTCCTCTGGACCCCTGGGTTCTTCACTTCGGGGAATGGTCGTCGTCACGAGCCAGGAAGCCTCCGGACGTGCGGCTTAAACCCCGCCTCGAACACTGCCTTGAGACTGAAGCAATTGCTGCATGACCGCTCGTGCAACCGCTGAGGATTGATCTAAGGCAAATAGTTCGCACTTTTAGCATGCGCGGCTAACAATAGTCTATGCTAAAATGAGACCAAGTATAGAGTTCCACGTACTACAGGGTGTCCCAAAGAGCAGCCAGGCTATTTAAATCGACCGCAAAAAAAAAGGTTTCTTAACCTATCACGCTACGATTTTGTACAGCGTTGCCCACAGGTGGTGCATCTTTTCTATAAAGTTTGCAAAAGAGCGAACTTACCTGAGTAAAAAGTAAAAAAGAAAAAGTCTTAATTCCTATGAAAATGCAGCGAAGCCACCGGTCTCCAAAAAATAGGGTGCCGTTTAGCACGGGAGACCAGAGATGGCGCAAGCGGTCGCGACGCAAACTGCCGCCAACAAACAAGCATACGGTGCCGAGGGCCGGCGTCATTAGCAGACGATCCTCTCGACTAAAACGCAGCGCGCGTTCCGCAGGCGGCGAGAGTCGCAGAACCAAAAACAGGAGCGGTAACAACAAGGAAATGCAAATAAGACGACATAATACCCCGAAAAAGAAAACAGTCAAAATAACCCGACAAACAATTTTTTTATTTCATTATGTGTCCATTTATTGTGTTTTCCTAGTAAAGTTGATAAAATCATGTATTGGCAACTGACATCGAAAACGCACGCTCCGTTTTTGAGTCGAAATATTGCCACGCGCGTCGGCGAGCAGGCGCGTGCGTGGCCGAGTGGTTACAGCACTTGACTGTCGCGCGGAAGGTGTAGGTTCGATTCCAGTCAGCTGACTGTCCTTTTATTTATTCTTTCAACTTGGCCTTCTCGTACGGTTTAAAAACATTCTCGTCTGGTCGAGTTCCGAATGTTCTCCGCATCGAAAGTTCTACGCCGAATGATCCAGAAACACACGAGGGTACGTAGGGACTCCGCAAGGCGAGCGGAGTCAGTCCTCGCCCCAGCGTCGGATCCTGTTGTTACGCCGCCATCGACGCCCGCGACGCTCTACCGTTATCTGCTGTTTCCTCTTTGTTTTGGGCACAAGTTCGCCCCATCGAACGTTTAGTTTCTTCAGTTATCATCGCCTCATCATTTGTCATTCGTGACAATATCGCCTGCTATTTCACGCCGGCTCTCGGCGCCGTATGTTCATTCGTTGGCGGCAGTTGGCGCCGCAACCGCTTGCGTCGTCTCTTGTCTCCCGTGCCAAACGGCGCCCTATTATTTGAAAACCGGTGGCTTTGCTGTTTTCCGTAGGAGTTAAGCCTTTTGATTTTTCTGAACTTTTTCCTCAGGTCTGTTTGCTCTTTGCAAATTTTAGAGAAAAATGCACTACCTGCGGGCAACTCTGGACAAATCGTAGCACGCGCGACTTTTGTGGTTAATTTAAAGAGCCTGGCCACTATTTCAGACACCCTGTAATTCGTGCGAACACGATGTGAATTTTAAACAAATTGCCAAAAACGCTTTGTAGGGCTTCTTTAAGAAAGTAAACCTTTATCTGTCACCTGCGTCTGTCCCAAGCTGCTTTGATGTTGCTGTTGTTTTAACGCAATGGTAATCTTTCGGGCGTGCTTTTGGCAGCCCCTCCCCCCCTCCCAGGATAATTCACATATACGAGGGGCGTTCATAAAGTTCGTATTATTGCAACAAAGGAATAAAGATTCAGCAATCAAACTCGAGTAGGAGTTGAGACTTTCTCTATATATTTGCTACCAAAAGTTACCCACTTTTTCTAGCGATGCACCACATTCCGGAGGCCATTGTTATAGAACTCGTTTTGAGGGTTCAGGAATCGCTCCACTTCAGCAATCACTTTGTCGCCGTCCTGAAATGCTTTCCTCTTATTTGGCCACACTGGAAGCGTCTCCTCCATTTAACCAAAGTGTCATAAACTGGGGCGTTGTCCCCGAACAACACTCCCAGATTGGAATGAACATCCTTGGCATTGCTTCCCTTCAAACGGAGAAAACGGATCACTGCATGTGCTTGGTACCGATGGGCGGTGCCATTTTTGTTTCGACTCCCTAGCGGCGTTCCGAGCTACTATATCATGCGATGTTTATACTGTGCGGAAACTAGAGGGACGCGCGCTCATGTTGATGCCTGTTTTGTTCCATTTTTTTTTAAATCTTTGTGCTGATATTACGAACGTTATGAACGCCCCTCGTATGTAACACTAAGTGCGAGCGCGCGTGAAGTGAAAAACATTTTGAACAAAAGAACGAAACTCCGGACATCTCCCAAGGAGAAATGAACACGAAAGAGATACAGATATAGTGCAGAGCAACAAGACCATGCACGTTACGACTCTAAAAACCCCCACCATGATAAACATACCTTACGCACTACCTCCACGTGCTTAGTTTCCTATGAACTCGGTTACCCCGGCGATTTTTCAAGCTACCGCATACTCCGTGTCACTTTAAGTGGGAGCGTAGCAGGAGCTACAAGGGCGAGCTCTGGGCTTTCAGTTTCCCTGCCGAGTACGCACGCCCTTGCAGTGCAAGCCCTGTTCAGGGCCCCATCCTAGCGTTGTAGCATTGGCTGCGTCTGGACTTAAGATGAAACTAAGTATAACTATATTTTCTGAATCCCCTCGCTTTACCTTTTACCGGTATGCTATTTGGCGAAAATAATCCCTGGAGAAGGGGAACAAGAGGGACAAAGAGCAAACACAAATCTCCAAACACCGCTATGTGACTGGTGCGCGACCGAAAAAATCCGCCATGGTGCAGGTATCGAACCCGGGACCTCTCCATTTCCAGTGCAGCGCTCTACCAACTGTGCTAACCAGCTGCCACCAGTCTAACACCAACAAGGGTGAAAGGCTTGCATTTAGGTTATGATTATAATGCAATGAAATGCAAAGTTGCAAGCGAGCTGGACAAGACGGACGAAAATATTCCCTGCAGAAGGGATGATTCCTTCATTTTTGTCCAGCTCGCTTGCACCTTTGCATTTAATTGCATTATATTCATAACCTTAAAATGCAAGCCTTTCAGCCCTTGTTGATGTTAGACTGGTGGAAGGTGATCAAACCTGTTTCCTCTACTGACGTCCAACCCCTGGTTAGCCCAGTTGGTAGAGCGCTCCACTGGAAATAGAGAGGTCCCGGGTTCAATACCCGGACCAGGCGGATTTGTTCGGTCGCGCACCAGTCACCTAGCTGTGTTTGCATATTTGTATTTGTCCTTTGTTCCTCTTGTCCCCCTTCTCCAGGGATTATTTCGTCATTCTTGTCCAGCTCGCTTGCATCTTTGCATTTAATAGCATTGTAATGCTATTGGCATCGCGAAATTCGGAATGGTTATTGCAAAATCGGCAAATAAAAATTATGTCAAAACAATTATTCAAGCAATGTAATCTAAACCCTGGGGTTGATTATACTAATTGTTAACCAGACTGCCCGTATACCTTCGTTCTTTGCAATTCAAATATACCCGCGCTTTTCAGTGCCATGAGGTCAGTAGCAGCAGCGCTTAACCGTCGAGCAGGCATGACAAAACAATTAAATATGAGCAGAACGTAAGGGCGCAAGTGACCTGGTGTGTATAAAATATTTTAGGGAAAACCCGAGACTGAGGTATTGACAGACGACGACAAGGAGACGGTTCTCCTTCTCTTCCTTGTCGTCCTCTGTCAATACCTGTCTCGGGTTTTTCACTCAAAAAATCAAATATGCCGAGTATTTGTTTCGTGCTGTAGCGTGGGGTGCTGGAACAGGCTCCAAAGCATTTTTTTGACACCATGAATCTGCTTGCGATCAGTTTGGTAATCACTGGTGCAATCGCTGGCGTCACTTTTTTATTGTTGCCATTACAGACCTTTTTTTTTAAAGAAAAACACCACGAGGACGAAAAATGTGAATATAACTTGGCGAGACAAAAATATTTTTGGTTTACTGTTTTTAGATACTATTTCAGTGGTGTTTTTTGGTGTGTCTAACAAATTTTCAGGCAAATCGAGGACCACGAGGAAAACGTGGACTACCTTTTCAATTGTTTTGCCCACTCTTAAGCTTTTTTTAATATGTTCTGCCTTTTATATGTTTTCATTTTTTTAATATATTTTGCGTTGATGTGCTTTTTGAAACGTTCAAAATTTTATATTCTCGTCATATAATGCTATGTTCCTACTACGGACGCAGCATGTCGATATTTCGTAACACACTTGAACATAAGCGCAACAATTCGTAGCAATTTCGCTCTCGACTGCGAACAGAAGGATCACAACTCGCGCAACTGAGGCTAAATTTGTGAGTGAGGGTGTTAAAGGGTGGTCAACCTTTACGCCCGTTAACTGATACGATCAATACGTATTTTTCCCGGGACTTCCGGTCACGTGACGTCCGGCCTCCCCGCTAGCCCATAGACTATGCCAGCGCCTCCTCTATTCCTTCAGTGCATGGCAGAAGGGGACGAAAGCAAAGGGGCGGGGCCGTCGTTGCTCTAGTACAACGTTTTGCCATGAGGCACCGCTGCTCTAATAGGGTCAGGGTCGCTTCATAGGGGCACCGCTTCTAATAGGGCGCACGATCGGCGTCAGAGTATCAGAGGAAATACCCACCATTGGCGGGACACGAAATGCGGAGTTCTCCTGCCTGCGCAGTATGGCCTGGACGCCCGCAAAGACAAACCTCTACAATGACGCCAATCAGGGAAACTCATTACTGGGACAGACTACCCCCTGTGTCGGACAGCTCGACGAACAATTGGTTCCCCGGAGACATCCACCAGCCCCCCACAGCCCCTGCGTTTTCCAACTCCCATTGGAACTGCTCAGATCAACAGATCTTTATCAGTGCCGGATCTCCGGCCAAGCTTCTTGATCAACGGGAATTTTCTTCGACCCCCTCCTGCTCCCCCATGACTGGAGTTGCTAGACTACGTACAACAAGTAGTCCAACAGGTCGAAGCTATGGAAAATCAGAAGTAATAGAAAGGCCGCGAGCGGGAGCGCAAGAAACACTTGATCGCGCCTACGTTCCGAAACGGAGATCAACAACCAACAAGCGAAAACAAGGAAGTGTTGTGGTAGCTTTTTTCAATAGATGGTGCGCAGCGTCAACGAAAGTTGCTTGAATTGTACACGGCTCTCCATACAAAGTCTGTTTTTATATTCGGTGTAGCGGAAACCCACTTGCGGTACATGGAAGAACCACCTATAGATTCAGCCTGGTGCTCTACTGGGTGCCATCGAGTTGAAGGAGAGAGGCGAGGTGGAGGCGTAGGACTGCTTTGGTCAAGTCATAGACCAGCATGGCTTCGGACATGCGAGAACTGCCGGGAGCACCTGTGGTTACACGGAAAGATTGGTAACGTGCTGACAGCCGTCTGCATCATTTATCTTTTTGTGGGAAACAACCGCCAAGAAGAGAATAACAATATCCTCGAGCGTGTTTGTCGTGATATACACAACCTGTACAAAGGTCTCTCTGTGCTGCTAATGAAAGGCTTTAATCGCTACCTGGTCAAATAGGATGCCCGGAAGATAATAAAAGCAAGATGATGAGACAGTTGGCTGAAGACCTTGAACTGGGGACCTTGAACTTAAGAGAAGATTGTGAGGGACAGCACATCTGGATTGTGCGAGACCGCCGGACGTGCATTGACTATGCGCTCGCGTCAGAAAGACTTGCGTCGAATCTTCAAAAGGCGGTTGTGGACGAAGAAGGTGAGTGGAGCGTCAGCAAGCAGCGATCACAACAGCGTTCTCCGGCACTTCGGCACTGTTCGAGGAACTCTGAGTCGTTCACAGCTCACCTACGCAAACACGACATATTCACTGTCGTCCAAACTTTTGACGAGAGCACTCGATATGTGCACGAACTAAGCTACGGCGACTTGGCAATAGAGCTCAGAACCATTATCGCAATCACTCCACCGTCAAGCGCGCACAAGGAAAACGAAAACTTGTCTCATGCTGGCATGTTGGAATTAGGAGATCATCCAAGTACGACGAAAAGCTAATCGGTGACATAGGCAAGCACTGAGGACTCTTGGAGACATCCTGTGACCTTTCAACTATAGGAAGAATACCCTAAGTGCAAGATACAAACGCAAGACACTGTGGAAGCAAAAATACAAGCCCATGAGGGACTGCAAGTTGATGGATCAAAGTTAATGGATCAAGCATCAAAGATGGAGGAAAAAAGGCCGTCGAAAGTTCTGGAGATATTTGGGATCTTTGACTGGCAAAGACAGTACTTCGGAACTGCAAGATTACGGTAGTGGGTGTCCAGTTCAGAAAATAGGAGAAGTCCTTGAGAAACAGCTCTACATTCTGTTCGTAGCTGCGGATGTAGACATTTCCTCAAAAAACTGGAAACTTCAGAGCCGGATCATAAAGCACTTTCCATCGTCAGCATCCACAGATGAATTTGTAATACTAGTGGGGCGTGTGTAAGTAGACCACACACTCGCGCGGTTGAAAAGCAGCACTTCCCAGGACTTAGGCGGAATCTCGGCTAAGGTGCTGAAGAATTGGAGACCCGATTCCCGCGCCCAAATGGCACACCTGTTTAGCCGCATAGTTTGCGGTGATGAACCCATTTTAAGGAACTGGAAGCGTGGTCGAGTGACATTCATTCCTAACAAAGGCGGCAACAAACAACGCCTGCGTGACTACCGCCCACTCACTGTCGCAGCTGTAGCCTACAGGGCGTTTACAACCATCCTTAATTGGCGCATCTCATATTGGGCCTAGGGTGCTGGTGTTCTCACCGAACTACAAAATGTTTTCCGCAGAGATCGTCGACTGGATGACAATTTGTCCACCCTGACCCAATGCATTGAGATTGCTCGATTAAAAAAGCGTAATCTTATCTTTTGATTTTTGAACGTTGCTGAAGCTTACGACACTATTCCCCATTCCTTGCTAATCAAGCGGCTCCAGCAGTGCAACATGACGGAACCGTGGGTGGAGGTAACAAAGCGGCTATATGATGGAAATCACGTTATGGCAATGTTCAACAGAGCTTTCTCTGGTGACGTTTCGGTGCGCAGGGGACTACGTCAGGGCTGTCCGTTATCCCCCGTTCTGTACATGCTACTCGCAACTTTCACCGCCTATAGGAGGCGCACTGGTGCCTATCAAAATGGCTGTCATCTGGATGATGGTCGTAGAACAACAGTACGAGGCTGGGTCTGCGACGCGTGAGTAATTCTAATTTCGCAATATACGAGCAGTATTAGAGCCTTAGTTCATTTTTTTCACGCCAGGAAGGTGTTGGCAAGCACCTTTATTGTGAAGCCGATCATCCAGGAGTTAGGGAGCGCGATTCACACACAGCGGTACCACCAACGCTGAAAGTTGCGAATATACATCCGGCATGGAGAAGGTGCTAGAACAAACAGGCACTGGTTTTACTCTGCGACACATGCAGCACGCAGACATGGTCGAATGGCGGCTCCCCGGGCTCGCTTTCGCAGGTGATCTAGTGCTGATGGCGAACGTGTCAGACATGAAGAAACTGCTGATCGCCTGCGAAGTGGAAGCGGCTCGGCTTCAACTGCAATTCAATGCCAACAATTGGGCCGGGGTGCTTTTCTCCGGGCAGGGCGAGGGCCTTGGATCGCTCACCATCCAGAACACTACGCTCCCTGTCAGTAGCCGATATAGATACCTTGGAGTGACCCTGACCGGTGCAGAAGATTACCTCACAGCATCATAAAAATCTCAAGGCGTCAGCGCTGAGGAAGCGAAATGTGCTACGTCGAAAGAGCCTTTGGTGCTGCGATCGCTACGTAATAACTCGCGAACTTGGGAAAGCTGTTGCTGTACTAGGCTTGACTTTCGCCAATGCCGTTACATGTGCCCCCAGCGAGATCCGAGGATACCTTGAGCGGCGCCAAATAGAAATCGAACGCCAGGCACTAGGATGTCATGGAAGAGTCGCAAACGAACTGCTCCGAGGCGACCTTGGCTAGTCCTGTTTTGAGGCACGAGATGCCAGCAGCTAGTTGGAATACTACGCCCGATTGCGATACATGAATGGAGAATGCTGGGAGCGGCGGGTTTCCGTGCACATTCACCTAAGAGGCGCGCACACAACATGAAGACGCCGTACCATCCGACTGGGGACGAAGTACAGGGCTTTCTTAATGTCCGACGTGCCTCCGACAAAGAAAAGGTGGGTTGCCAAGGTGAGAAAGAAAATTAAGACCGTCTAGGAGAACCGGCGGAGAGCAGACATGCAAGAACACTCAAGCATGTATCTTTACGCGTCTTTCAAGACCAACACTGCTCCTATCCTTTGGTGAGGAAATACGCTGGGCAGCAAACCCCTCGCTGAGGCCCGAGGTGGCGCCTTGCGTGTGATCCTCGCTGAGCAGTGTGATCTTCACAGCCTAGCATTTTAAAGACGCTTTACACACGCGCCACATTACGGCCGCCATTGCTGACCATCTCTTGTTTTTCCCAGACGCCGAGCCACTAAAGTGGGCGTTGACAAGCATCCACAAAGGCCGATGCTGCGGAGGACAGAGTATAACCCAAAAAGTCAATAATCTTCTGTGCTGTGGTGTTGATGAAGTGAAGTATATTTAATACGAGGAAACAAGAACTGAAGGTCGGTTATGGCGGTGCCCATGCGCAGCTGCTGCAATGCGGCTATAAACAAAGAGCTTCTGGTCGTTGAAGTCCTCAGCATTCCTGCCTATGATGGATGCTTTGCTTACTTTTTCAAACAACGACAAGTCCTATCAGTGTGGGCTGTGATTCTGAAAGATAGAAGCGCTGTATAAACATCTTTTAGCATCTGCTTACCATCGCCAATTCCGCTGGCGAGCGACATTGGCGCTGTGTCGCGATGTGGAAGCACGCCGGTAAGGACGCTGTGGGGCAGAGCGCGGCCATCCGACGACTGACGGAGGCATTGGTCGCAGCAAATATGTTTTATTCGGCGTTGAAATGGTCGTATTCGTCGTTTGTTTTACAGCGACAGCTGTTAGTGGCCCGTTCCCCAATTTCGTGATGGCGTGAGCGTAAACGCGGTCAGTTTCCCCGCTAAATTTAGCGGAAAAATTGAAGTCACGTGTCCTATGCACCAATTCAGTTTCCCCGTTATATGTGGTGGGTAAATTGATATCGCGTGACCTGACGTCATGAAACCTACAAAAGAATACAGGTTCACAGCTGAATTTTGCATAAGCACGTTTGCACGTTTGCATAAGCGTCGCATCGGTGTACATGCAGCCGAAAGAGTACAGTTTCATTAACACTATCTAACTTGTAAATATTAACGCGGCGTTTTTTCTATTCCTTTCCTCGTTCTGATTGTGCAGCGGGGTGATGTAGCTTTTCTGCTGACTTTTTGGAACAGGCGGTGGGCGGGCTCTATCTGCTGATTTGGCGGTACGCCGTGTTTTTGTTGCGACGAGACAAAGCGCGTGCACGGCGATAGCAGAATTGGAAGCATTCAATAAACTTTAGTTGCCAGTTAGCGCTTGTCCTGTGTGCGTCTTCGTCTTTTTGTCCCGTCTTTTTTGCGCTATTTTAATATGAATGTCCATTACCAACTTGCCCAGCAGACCAAGCTTTTACCTACAAAAAAAAATTGTGCTGCCCGCTAAATTTAGCGTAAAAATAGACGTCACTTCATATATGACCAATTCAGCTTTCCCGCTGAATTAGCGGAAACATTGACGTCCCGCGACCTATGCATTCATTCGGTTTTCTGGCTAAATTAGGCGGGAAATTTTATGTCACATGACCTGACGTCATGGGACCTTCACACAAATTCAGGTTCCTCGCTAAGTTTAGCGGAAAAATTGACGACACGTAACCTATGCACCAATTCAGTTTCTCCGCTAAATTTAGCGGGAAAAATGATGTCACATAACCTGACGTCTCGGGACCTAGAGACAAATTCAGGTTCCCCACTAAATTAAGCGGAAATATTGACGTCACGTGACTCATTTACCAGTTCAGTTTCCCACATAAATTTGGCGGAAATGAACATTACGGCCTTAAAATCATTTATTCATCTAAAACGTATCGACGCCAAATCCACGCAACGTCATTTCAATATCGGATCACTATACTTTGTCTCACCCTACGATGGACTAAAGGCAAAAGCTACGGACCGCCAGATCGAATCACGAGCCACTTAGAAATTGTGCGGTATTTCACTTCGATGCACGTATCGGTGCCCGCGTCTCGGATCACTGATGAGGGGACGGGTGGACAGTGGTTCGAATCGAAGAGCCCTAAGTGACTGAACAATTTCACATTGCAAAGAAAGCCACGACATATAGGCTCTTTGCAGGGTCGAAGCTATAGAAATGATGCGGCGCTTTTGGATTCGAGCATTATTCGTCCACCCCTAATCAATGTTAAGCGTGTCATAGTATAGCGTGGAACGTGATTGAACCTGGAGGCCCGTGGCTTTGGCCTTTAGTCCATCGTAGGATGAGACAAAGTATATATGAGTATGACCCACGATCGGCGCAATGTCAATGGATCGTCATCGTCACATTGCCGAATAAGCAGCGCAGCTGTCTAAACGTATCACGTCGTGTGATCGTCGCGCAATATATTTTTTTTTTGTCTGCTCGGCCGCGAGAAGGAAGAGGTTTCATCCCATTTAAAACTCCTGAAAAAGGCGTGACTTGCGCGAGCGGCTGAAGCTTATATTCAAAGCGCAATTGCCGTTTGGCAGCGGTTAGTCACTTTCATAGTCTAACTTCCTTTTTTTTCGTTTTGCTGTTTTAGAAGATGAACTGTCTATCTTACCTTACATACCAGCATGAATAAAGCGAAGTTTTAGTATGATATGACATGCGATGCTTTCCTCTCCACTTAAGTGTCAAAGTACTTTTAATTACTTTTTTGGGAGCTGTACATTTTGCAGACCTTTAAGTATCTAGCTTTTGTTCTGGCATTAATACATCGTTTTTCTCTATAGCATGGAATAATGAAAGTGAGCTCTTCTTGACTTCTGGATTCTCAGCCAAAGCAGGAAATATTTGAATTGACTTAATCTAGTGAGCATGCATCATAAGAAAGTAAACACCAAGACTGACAAGATAGATGAAGCAACTTCATCTGCTATCTTTATTGAAGAGCGTTTCCACCCGGACAACTTTGTTTTCTCCAGTTTCGCCGTATGTGACATCGTTGTGAGTCCCTTGTCTCTTCGGCGCACCAGCCACACAATATAGTATCGCTTCAGACACAACGCAAAACAAGAATAAAATAGTCACACCAACACGCCCCAAACCAGCCTCACCTAAACGCTGTCTGACCAGCCTCCTTGCCCTGCTGTGACCAGCAGATCCCCACCAGGCCGCTGCGGTAATCTGCTGCAGGGGCCCTGAGCTGGGTGGCACAGGGGCCAGGCCCCTGCGCCACCGAGCTCCTATGCAGAGGCTGACGCGTTCGGCACACCTCCTAGTTGCAGTACTCCTTAATTGTGCTGTTGTATTGATCTTTGTTACTTTTTAGGCCCCATACTATCGTATACTCAGACAAGAATGGGCAAAAAAGACAAAATACGCTCAAAGATAGGTGCCAAACAGTGATTTCCCTACCCACCCCCTAGGGGGGTAGGGGGTGTACAACCCCCCCCCCCTCTTGTTTCTTTGAAGGCACCCCCTTAATTCGCAACGACTCCTCTATTCTCAATGCCCCCCTCTATAACCCCCCCCCCCCCTAAAAATTTAGACACCCCCCTAATTTCAATTCCTAGGGAAACCCCTGGTGCTGAATATGTTGTTCGAAAGAAACTTTGCCCTCCGAAAATGATGACAGTGGAAAGCAAGGCCAAGGCAGTAGGTGTACGTATGCTTGGAAGCTTACTGGAAAAAGACCCATTGACAGCCGAAAGTTAGTCAGGCTCAATGGGCGTCTGGTGTATCAACTGTACATGAGCAATTTACCAAGTGCAGCACAACCGCTAGCCTGAGGCCTGTAATATGCACCACGAAGTAGTGATATACGACCGCACGCCGGCACGTTGCTCATCCAAATCAAAACGGGCAGGGGTGGGGATTAAAACGAGGACCCTTGAATTTTTCAGCGCGACCTTTCGCTCCACGCGCGCTCGGCCACCACCGATCCCCAAATTTTATCAGTGGACTTCAGCTATTTTCGCTGTTCCACCCTGCTGCTCAACAGGTTCTGTTTCACGTTTTCCAATGGTTTATTGTTGTGTCCCGATATGCAAGTCGACTTCGGGTAAGCCTTCTGGGATGCTTTTTCACCAGCTGACCAGCGATGAATTGCTAAGCCCCACGTGGAAGATACGTCATGGGACAACTGAAGTATTGTATACCGGAATATTGTATAAAAAAGCTTTTCCCTAGTGCCGTGCCCACGGTGTTCAGTGTGTCTAAAAAAACACCTAATGCCTGCACACAAAAAACTACGAAGATAATTATTACAATAGAAACCATAAGACAAGAAGAAATAGAATACCGAACCGGACAAGACAAAATTTCAATCGATTTTATTACTCCTTTTCTTATGGTTTGAATTATGATGATTCTTAACCAGCTCATCGGCATACTTTCGCTCCTTGTTGAAGAGAACCCGGTTTGAAGCAGTCAGCACCTGCGCCGAAAACATAGAAGGAAAGGCAGAGATGTTGGCTCCCCAAGAAGATTGCGAACAGACTGACGAAGATGAATCAAACGGCTGTCAAGCACGCTCACAACTACGCACCCACTTAATGTGTCTGCGTGAATTTTATCGAGGGATTTTTACTGAAGGCCCTGCCGCATAGCCACCATAGGTGCTGTCATGCCTCACTGGAGGGACCGTAAGACTGATAGTGCGCATCTAGTCCGGCAGTGGTAGAGGAATACAAACCAAAAAGGTATGTATTCCTCTTTGGTTTGTTTGTAACAGAAGAATGTTGGCAAATAAAAGCACAGTAATGAGAGAGCACAACGAAATGAGCATGGTGATGATGAATGACACAAATTCATTGCCCATATGTGCAAAACACCTCACGAGAGTATGACAGTCCCTATTAAGAAAAAGTATCAAGGCGTCAAATGCCTTAAAAACGTTAACTTGCAAATAAGGTAAATACAAAACTGCATATGAACAACCAGTAAATTTAAAAGCGTAGAATTATTCCTTTAACACTTTTTTTTAGAGGGCAAAAATCATTTCCCACATAGTTTTACGTTACTGGACTAAAGTGAAATAAAATAATGTGTAATAAAGAAAGCAAAAAAACGAAAACGCTGCGGGCGATGGTTAGGTTAACTTTGCATAATTTTTGACAGTTTAAGAACAACCTCGATCTATAAATTGTTAGAAAGCTTCCTTAACTGCATTCTGTTCTAGTTCTTGCTTTTATAAAATAAGATTAAAGCAGGAGGAGCCCTGTCGCGATCCCTTCATAGGAGCAAGGTAAATGCAGAGAATATTCAAAAATATGCAGACTGATGAACCGCACTGATCGAATAAAACAAAGGTTACGAAGCCGTCGAAATACGAAAGCTTTGGTGACGCAGGGTTGAAACTCCGGGTCTATGACGGCTTCGTAACTCTTCCTCTATTCGAATTAGTACGATTTATTCTTCTGCGTAGTTTCGAATATTTTCTCTTTGGCGTTGGTGATGAAAGTGTCCCATGATATACGTGAAGAGCATACAGATACAATAAAATCATAATATATGATTTTCTATACAATGTCTAACAATTTACTACAAATATTTCTCTTTTTATTCGCTTTCTCCTGGGTTTCTGGCGGTATTAAATGAATTTAAAATGATGTACCTAGAATAAGGCAATTCATTTTACAACTAAAAGGCACAAGAAGATGCGAGCACACGAAAGGTAAGGCATTCTTAATTTGACCACGCGAGAGTCGACAAAGTTCCGTCGCAACATATGCCGTGTGTTTGTAACTGTTTTCGTGACTGTAAACACCCTGTATTCTTTACCCCGCCTCTGCTTGGCATGCACGGTGACAGGAGAGTCATCAGGGTAAGACGGAACTGACGGCGAATGGAGGTCTTGGCAGTCCGGAAGTTCTGGCGCAGCTAACGGCGGCCGTGGTATACCATCTCAAAGCTGTCATTGACATCTTTGCGGAAGATGCCGAAGAAAATGATAAATTGCCTTCGGTCTAGGGGTCGACCCGCAGGCAGGATGCTTGGTTTTGCCATATATATTTTCCGAGCTAAGATATTCATTCTTCGGGAGTGTTTACTTGCATGAAGGCTGCATTGTATAAAGTGAGAGGGTCTGATGGAGATACGCCATGAACGATACCTCCGACCCAATTGCAGCAATAAGCCGGCGACTCTGTCGCCTGATGAAACGCTACTTATACCTGTGTCGCATGACAGGCGTACATATAATACATATGCTTTTTCTGAAAGCGCGAAAGGTAGTCTTGGCCCTCCCACGAGGATTGTGAGTAGACTGAGCAAGATAAACAAAACCTCTGCATAGTCAGCAGAAAGTTGTCCTCAAGTATAGGAGTGAGAGACATCTCCCACGGCCCTCTATGGTGCATCTCCCGGCCACCCAGTGGTACTAGCAGCCAACTATGTGGCGGTAACGTTCGAGTGCGACTGCAACCACTTGCGTCTCGTTAAGACTTCTTTTATCCCGCTGTTGCTATGGCGACAGTTACGACGAGCCAAAGGGGACGCGCTGTGCTGCACGATGCGACGCAGCGCAATGCGGTCGACGCAAATGTGTGAACCAGCCTTTTCGTGTTTCGGTTGCAGAGCTTCCTATCTCGCCAACGTTTTCATCCGAGCCGGACATTTTCTCGCGTCAGCCCAATAGGCGAGGCGAGCGCCACGCGTGGCTGGACGGCACTGAGAGCGCTGCGGGCGCCTATCTTTTTGACAGCTCCGCGTTTCATCCTGATGCATGCTCTGGGACTGTAGCAGTTGCGACCTTCACCCGCGCGTGGGTGCAAACAAAAAAAGCCGTAGTTTTGGAATTTCCGCATTATGGAACGAGCCTTCTACGCGGTAACGGCCGGTTCACACAGGGGCATTTTCCTACGCTACGTTACGTTACGACCACTTGCGTCGAGAGTCACCGGGACATCAGTGCTTCGAAAGAAGCTTGGGGACTAGTTCAAGGAATAGCTTTGCACGCGACATGCGAAACACAAATGTCCCGGTGACTCCTCACGTAATTTGAGAAATCGTAAGCAAACGCCCCTGTGTGAACCATCATTAACTCCACAATGTCATTGCCTATCCTTTGTTAGGAAACTGTCAGAACATCTCCGCTTTTAAAGTGGAGATCACACTCATGGTAACTTGCCGAGAGGTGCTTGCCTGTGCGCAACATAGTGCGGTCTGAAGCTTGTGCTTTCTTTCTTTTTTCCTGCTGCCAGTGGCTTATGGCCATAACAAATGAAAGACGTTAATAACTTCCAGTAATGCCGAATTAGAGCGCAGCTGTTGAGGAGGATTAGGGGAAGGTACCGACGGGAGTTATGCCCCTCCTCCCCTCCCCACATCCTCTCCTGCTCCCCTCCCATTTCGCGGGAAATTGTCGCTACATTTTTCGCAAAATTCATCGGAAAAAATTCCCCCTAAATGTAGCGTGGAAATTCACCGCTAAATTTAGCGGGGAAAGTTTTCCGCTAAATTTAATGGAAAAATGTTTCCGCTAAATTTAGCGGGGACTTTTTTTTCGCTAAACTTAGCGGGGAATTTTTTTTTCGCTATATTTAGCGGGGAATTTTTTCCGCTAACTTTACCGGGCAATTAGTTTTCGCAAACTTTAACAGGAAAATTGTTTCGCTGAATTTAGCGGGAAATTTTCGCCGCTAAATTTAGTGGGATAATTTTCCGCTTAATTTAGCGCAGAAATTGTTTCACTACATTTTGCGGGGAATTTTTTCAGCTAACTTTAGCGGGGAAATTTTTCCGGTAAATTTTGCGGGGAATTTTTTATGCTAAATTTAGCGGGAAATTTTCTCACTAGATTTACTGGGAAAGTTGTTTCGCTAAATATAGCTGGAAACGTTTTAAGCTGAATTTAGCGGAAAATTTTTTCCGCTAAATTTTGCGGAAAAAATTTCATCCTCCTCGTCCTCCTCCCTCGTGACCCTCGTGACGTCACTCGTCACATTCGTGACGTCACACGTGACGACACATGTGACGTCAATATGGGAAACGTCCCATAATGCAACCCGCGGTTACGCCGACGCCGACACCGATGCCGACAGTGGCGGCGACGGCGACGCGGCTCAAGCCGGAAATGGGCGCCTCAAAACTGCCCTCTAAAATACGTCATCAAGCACGCGCCGCTCAATCGCATGCTCAAGGACGACGCCGTCCTTGGCGTCGTCCCTGAGGTCGTGCTAGACGTCATCCTCTAGGCGGCGTCCTTGAGGTCGTCCTAGAGGTCGCCCTAGACGTCGTCCTATAGATGTCGTCCTATAGGTCGTCCTCTAGGGGTCGTTCTCGACGTCGTCCTTGATGGCATTCTTGACGTCGTCCTAGAGGTCGTCCTAGACGTCGTCCTCTAAGCGTCGTTCTCGTCGTCGTCCTCTAGGCGTCGTTTTCGACGTCGTCCTTATGGTCGTCCAAGAAGTCTTCCTAAACGTCGTCCTCGACGTCATCCTACACATCGTCCTAGACGTTGTCCTCGAGGTCGTCCAAGAGGTCATCCTAGGCGTCATCCTAAACGTCGCTCTTTACGCCGTACTTGGCGTCGGTCTCTAGGACGTCGTCCTGAACATTAATACCTGTAGAACATTTCTCCCGCGGGACTATTGGGCAGGAGATCAAACTATAGGGGGCGCTTTATCGAGTTTGTTGTCCCCACAACCCGGTGTTTACTAACACAGCATAACAATAAATCTGGAGCTCACCTAGCACGGTCTGGGCACGAGCGCTTTGCTTTGACCAGTGCTTTGGTCGCACGAGGAGCGGCCTTCGAATCGTCATCTTTGATAACTCTGATCAAAAGCTAACAAGAAGATTCGGTTTGTTGTCCCCACAGCTGAAGCGTACCGCTAGAGGCGTGACTGTTCGACCTCCTCCCCAATAATGCATTCGACTTCCTACGCGCAAGCAGTCTTGAGTGTCCTCCTGTAATTTTTTCTTTGTTGCTCTTGTAACTAAAGTCCCTAACAGGAAATTTCAACAAAGCTTAACCCCTGGCTACCGTGTCCACGGTTCGGCTGTTGGTGCGAAGAGCATGCTATGAAGTCACAGCGCCGAGCTCCCGGCAGCAAAAACCGCTTTGTACGGTAGCCTATAGACCTTTCCAAAAACGAGCTTGTGGCCGGTGTCATTTTGAGCGTTCGTGCGTATGGCGCGTGCTTTGCTCGCTTTCCGAAGCGACGAACACGCACGTGCTGGGCTGTGAAGATCGCACGCTGCACTGTGATTTTGTAAGCATTGGAAAGGTCTATAGACGATTGCAAGCTGGTTGACTGGTCGCCGCCATGTCTCTGCTCGTGCGGGTAAGCCCGTGCGATTGTAAGCTTGCCAAAGCTACGCTCACGCGCACGTTGCACGTGCTTGCGCGCATGATGCACCAGTCGGGGCACCGTGCTTGCAGTCGTCTACACGGCAACGCTATGCTAAAACTGACTAAAATTGCTTAATGCACGTAATCGATCAAATCTAGCCCTAGCGTTCGCGCAGGTAACGTAAGAGAGATTTACAGGGTGTGTCTGTGGGCTATTCAGGCGTCGTCCTTGAGGTCATCCTAGAGGTCGCCCTAGACGTCGTCCTATAGATGTCGTCCTATAGGTCGTCCTCTAGGGGTCGTTCTCGACGTCGTCC
This sequence comes from Ixodes persulcatus, assembly GCA_013358835.2. Taxonomy (NCBI): domain Eukaryota; kingdom Metazoa; phylum Arthropoda; class Arachnida; order Ixodida; family Ixodidae; genus Ixodes; species Ixodes persulcatus. Next base: position 215,810 of record JABSTQ010010367.1, on the reverse strand, counting down.
TAGATGTCATTCTTGACGTCGTCCTGGAGGTCGTCCTAGACGTCGTCCTTTAAGCGTCGTTCTCGTCGTCGTCCTCTAGGCGTCGTTTTCGACGTCGTCCTTATGGTCGTCCTAGAAGTCTTCCCAGACGTCGTCCTCGACGTCGTCGTCCTCGACGTCGTCGTCCTCGAGGTCATCCTACACATCGTCCTAGACGTTGTCCCTGAGGCCGTCCAAGAGGTCATCCTAGGCGTCGTTATAGACGTCGCTCTTTACGCCATACTTGGCGTCGGTATCTAGGACGTCGTCCTGAACATTAAAGGGGCACTCGAGCGGTTTTTGGGGACGCTACTTTTTGGTGCGATGGCGTTAAGGAAGTGTCAGTGAATGAGTATCTTCAGTTTTAGAAGGCAGAACCGCCTATTAATCACGCAGGTATAAAATACGTGCGGACTCTTTTCTGTTCCTGCGAAGACCAATAACATTATCGTGTGTTTGAAAATTTTGGCAGCCTTTGTAAAGTTTTGCTAAAGAAACAATTTTCAGTTCATTTAGATACGTTGTGCATGATAATTTCACAAGACGTAAAATAGTTCTAGTTTAGAATACGCAATACTGCAACTATCGTTTCACAAACAAGGGACCACGTTTTCTCCTTGCCTTCCTCCGCGGGGGGTGAATTTCCCATTTCCCCGGGATGCGCGGAAGCGCACATATCTGCGCGCGTTGCATGTCGGTCGTGCCGGTCGCGGGCCGGCTCCTTCTATCGGCAGACATGGCGTCGGTGGTGATCGTCGACGTGGATGGCGTGGTGAAAGCTCATCGTTCCGCGTAAAAGCGCTATTCTTAACTGTGGATTTTCGTCGTGTGTCGCTATGATAACCCAGCACGTACTAGAAGGGAAGACCCACCTACTCGTGCGGCGATGTCGTGGCGGCAATCTCAAGACAGCAGAAACGCCCATGCCGTCGTGTTTGTTTACTTCGACTACAGTGGTGCTTTCTAAGCATTTGTGTCCTCAAACATCGCCCGGATTTCTTATTTGGCGCATGTCATGCGTGTGCTCAAGTTCAAGGTATTACTGGTGCGTACCGTATAAAGGATGCGAAATCTCACGCGTTTTCATCACCGGAGAAAAGTGATTAGTGTTAGCAATCCTGAACGCTCGCAACGTCTAACTGATCACGAAATCATATTTCTACGTTGCTATATCGCTGCTAAGATTACATCGTCGTTTATAATCGTAGAAAGGGCGTGCGGCGATATTTGTACTATTGGCAATGTCGTGTATTAAGGGCTGTTTATACTCCGACGTCGAGCGCAGTGAACGCAGCGTAGCGCAGAACGCGCGCCTTTTATTGGCCGGCAACCAGGAACTCGATATCTGCAACCAATAAGTACTGCGCGCGCTGCGCTACGCGGCGCCCGACGACGTTACGTTGGAGTATAAATGTACCTTTAGAGTCGTGATCGTCCAAGACGGCGTATTGCATCTTTTTCTTTTCTTTTTTCATCCACTGTACCCTGCAAGCCTATCAACATAATAATATTAATAAAGCTTTAGGCTATAGAAAACTGTCTGTCTATATTCTGTTGCGGCATTGAGTAACAGTGCGTCCCCTTTTTAGAGGCGCCGCTGAAACAGCTGACGACGGCGTATAGAAGCGGTCGCCGTGCTGACGACCCGCTGCGCTTGTTGCAGTGCTTGCAGGTGTGTGTACGCGCGGCGCAGAGCGGTCGTTCCGGTCGCTCCAGTTGCAACGGACGCAGTCGTAGGTACACGCTCGTTGCACATGTCTGAACCAGCCTTCCCCCCGTCCTCCTGGGGCTCCCGGGGCGAAAGTCAACGTGGCGACATCGTTTGACATCACGTACCAGACGTAACGCTGCGATGTCAAACGTTGGTTTGGTTATGACTTGCCCCAGCGCAAATCGAAGAACGCTCGAAAAGGTTTGCGTTTCGTCGTCCTCGGAACCCGAACACGACTCCGAAGCGCTGCTATCGTCCACATCGCACGTCGGAGTGGCGTCATCGGAAATCATCCCCAGGTCGGCTGTCCGCCGAAGAATTTCAACCCTAACGGCGACAGGTCCTCGAGCGTAGAGAACTCCGCCATGATCGAAGCTCGAATGACAAAGAAGTTCGGCCGGTGCGGCTACCTCGGGATCACTGCGCGACGGAACGTCGTCCAACGACATTGGCCCGAGATCCTTTTGATAAGCGTGCGACGACCAATGAGAGTGGTTTCGTTTTCGGATGGATCCGGGTTTGGCGGCCTTCAATTACATTTTTCTTAAAGAAATATTCACCGTATGGCTATACTTTTTTGGTTTTTAGGGATACTTAGGGCGTCTAAATTCAGCTGTCATCATCAAAACACGAACTCAAAAACCACTTGAGTGCCCCTTTAATACCTGCAGAAACATTACTCGAAAACATTTCTCCCGCGGGCCTATAATGCTTTCGACTTCCTACGCGCAAGCAGACTTGAGTGTCCTCCTATATTTTTTTTTTGTTGCTCTTGTAACTAAAGTCTCTAACAGGAAATTTCAACAAAGCTTAGCCCCTGGCTACCGTGACCACGGTACGGCTGTTGGCGCGAAGAGCATGCTATGAAGTAACATAGCGCCGAGCTCCCGGCAGCAAAAACCGCTCTGTACGGTAGCCCATACGGCAACGCTATGCTAAAACTGACTAATATTAGGGAGTTGTGCAATTGTGTACCCATGCTTAATGCACGTAATCGATCAAATCTAGCCCTAGCGTTGGCGCAGGTGACGTAAGAGAGATTTACAGGGTGTGTTGGTGGGCTATTCAGGCGTAAAAACACTTTCGTATAAACAAACCAACCAACGGAATGCACTGAAACTTCTTTATAAAAGTGCCTTTAGGTGCTGTATTTCTTATAGACGCTTTCAGGCAGTTGTGCATGGGCGCCGCCATAACCGACCTTCAGTTTTAATTCTCTCTTATTCCGTTTGCTCCACTTCAACATTGCCACGGCAGGACAGATTATTGCCATTTTAGATTCTACTGCGTCCTTCTCCCCAGCATAGGCCCTTGTGGAGACTCGTCAACGCCCGCTTCAGTGGCTCGGCATCTCGGTAAGAGAAGAGAAGGTCGGCTATGGCGGCTCGATCTGGCGCGCGCTGAAAGCGTCTATACTTAGATTTCATGAGTGTGTTCTTTTTTTTTCCTATGCACAGAGATGAAAACCGCAAAAACCGTTTCTCTTAACGTTGATATACTGAGAGATTGTACCACAAACGCTTGGATATGCTGGATTTGCTTTCGAATATTCAACTCAAAAAAGCTTTCACGTTTCTGCCTTATCATGCGCCACCTGTGAGGAGCAGCGTCAATCAGGCGGTTTTTTGCGGTTTTCTTCCCATATAGGGTGTATTCACTGGCGGCCACATCTGTGTGCGCTTATGCTGAGCACGTGCTGATGGCTAGCTTCCACAGTTATTTTGCAACGTGCACCCCACACCATCAAGATTGCCGGTCTTGGCAGCCTATTAATGTGAGCTCGTTTTGAGCATGCGCTCTCAAAAGTGACCTCAAATATGGCGGCCAGTGAATACCCCTGTACATAGGAAAAAAACAGGGTTTCTTTTGTTTCATAGTTCATTTCTGAAACCTACTCATAAGTTCTTCATATAATAAATGCACCGCCTAAATTCACCTCGAGAAAGAATTAATTTATTTTTACTTCATATGTACGAATTCTTGCGCGTCCGAAAAGTGCTCGAAAGTACCTCGTACAATAGCGTTTCTCCCCTCAAAGCCTAAACATCGACCTTCCTAGAGTTCCTCTATTCACCGCATTCGGTGGGAGTTGGTACCACGAGGGCGCCACAGTATTTGGTGCCCCAGTAGACTTCCGGTAGTGTATTTATTTCTTCTTCAGTAACACACAGCGATCGGAAAAGAAGATTTTCCTTCGGAGAGGTACCTGTAATAGGTTTGTAAGAACCTGCGCGCTTTGTAGAACGTAGTACAAATAATAAAAGGATGTGTGACAAGAGGAAAAGAAGAGGAAAACCGGAAGCGCGCAGGGGTCCGCCGATAGTGGGCGGCAGCGAGCTTTTTTGCAAACAAACATCGGTGAATATGCTCCCCCGAAGGGTAGCTATATACAGTAACTCTAGACCTGCCGCACTTACAACGCCTCCAACAGGCAGTCACCGCTTTTATTGCGCGTGCGAAATGCTGTGACTGGAAGAAAAAGTTGTTTCTTTTTTCTCCCGGTAACATTTTATATCGGTTTATCAGACATGTACAAATTACTCAAAAAAGGTAGTTAAGTTAAGTTACTGAGTATCGACGCCAAAAGTAATTGGAGTAGAGTAGAAATTACGCATTTGTAATAGTAATTGCGTAAACTACTAACTACTGTAAAAAGTAGCAAGTTACTTTGAAGTTACTTTCGATGTTACTTTTTTATATTTTTGTGCTAGCAAAATGAACAGCAGTTTTGATCAGTGAAAAACCCTGCGAGCCTAACATAAATGCAGTCTATTTATGGCTTGCATTTTCACCAAAATAGTTTATTCGCTCGCAGAAGCAATTGACTTTCAAAGTTCTTGATAGGAAAGTTTTCCCCTTTTCCTTCTAAAGACGTCCCCAGCCAATCTAAACAGACGTTCCACCGTCGCGCTGGATGGAACGGCAGCGTTGAATTTGAGAAACAGGCTGTGCAGGTTCGGGTACGCGAGTGTCGGCATCTTAGGTGTCCATGACGAAACATGTGAGGTTTGCCTCGGGTAGAGGGTCTTTTATAAAAAACTTTCCTCCTTTCTTCTTTTTTCTTCGGCAAGTTGAGATCGTTATGACTGGCCCCTCTTTATTCCGACGACGTTCTGAGAGTACGCTGAGCGAGTGCACCTGACCGTCAAGGGATCAAGTCTCGCGCCACAACGATGAGATCATCCGGACGACTGCGCGTCCCGTTGTAGTGCTAATGCTACGCTACTGAAAAAAAAAATTGTTTTGGTTTAACAGAAGATGAACCGAAGTATACTTCGCCGCTGACGCCGGGTCCAACAAAAGGATCTCCCAAGGGTAACTCGCAATCCTCGCCGGCGACTACAATATTCTGACGCGCCTGACACGCCTGACAAGTAAATCGTTTTTAACAAGGAGGAGGTCTCCCAGGCATGGAAGGTCGGAAGGACGCGAAGGATTACGTGAACAAGCATCGTCGCTCGTACAGTTGCAGCTGGAAGCAAGAACGTGCTCCCATGAACGGATTATCCGTGCCAGGGTTTGTGCGCGTGGGAGTCCGGCTTTGCAAAGGCGTGTGCACTGACGACGAGGCGACCATGGGAACAGGCGCCCAGCTGCGAGGTCATTCCAGTGGCGCCTCCCATGGAACCTACCGCTTGAGTCAGAACTCACTAAAGACCGACAACACGAAAACAACAACAACCCTCGGAGTGTTCCCGTCTTTCACGGTTGCAGCTGGAAACGCGGCGCCTGCGTGCATTACCAGATTAGGTCAATACCCGACCAAGGCTTGTTAAGCATCTCTTCCTGCGTTCGTGCGCGCCGGTGTTATGTTTTGGCTCTCGTCGCCACCTTAGCCCAAGGACGCCTTTCCGAACGAGGGGGCCCCTTGTTCGGGAATGCCACTTCATCTGCCGGCGTCTTATTCATTTCTGCGCTTAAACTTTCGTGATGAGCAAACTTAGCACTAGATTTCGAAAGTAGTTAGTAATTTGAGTAGAAGTTACCTGAAAAAAGTAGTTAAATTAAACTACTAATTACCCAAATCAAGTTGTAATTGAAAGTTACGAAGTTACTCTCAAACGTAGTTAAACTACAGTAG